>JAWNPS010000270.1:614486-1228972 GCA_035047385.1 Drosophila tripunctata | reverse complement strand
TTGCATAGCAGCCGCTAAGCTTATGCCATGAACTATCCCTTATATACAATATAGTAGTCTGCTTTTTCCTTCTGATATTGATAAAAGAGCCAAGTACTAATGCCAGTATTATAACTAAAAGACTGAATGGAATAGCATGAAAAACCACGGAAAGTGAGACAGAGAGAGAGAGAGAGAGAGAGAGAGAGAAAAAAACATCTAATATTATAGACATACGAATGGTCCAATGTTCTTAGTGCAGCTTAAATGCGACACAACTAATACGCATTGGAAAAAGCAGCACTAGCGCAATCTAGCGTAAATTAATTGCAGTGCACTTTGCTTATTTTTAAACATGGTAAAAACTATAAAAACCAACTATGTTTATCCCCTTTACGTGATAATTGGTTACAATATGTTTTATGTATCTTAAAAATCTTCATCTATATAAATTAAACTTTTTATAATTCCTAATAAAAGTTCTAGGTACAGTGACGTCATCATTGCTGTTAACATGAGTGTAAGTTTACTCCAAAAAATTGCAAGGTTTGCCTTAGATTCAAATCAAGAAATCGAATCTACGGAGACTGTATTAGTTGGAGTCATGAAACTTAACTTTTGTATGAAAAAGTTTATTAACTTTTTTAGATATCTCAACCAAACTTTTTGTTGATTTCAAATACTATTCTTTATCCTTAGCAAAATGAGCTCAAATCGTTTAAATATATCATATATATGAAAAATAAAGGTTTCGTTTTTTGTAGCTTAGTAAAACAAAGTCATAGATTAAGTACATGCAGATTACGTATACGTAATGTGTACATTTCGTATAGAATTGAACAATTTTATATATAAAACAGACATAGCAAACATCAGTTAAAACTATGTAAATAGTTTGATAACTTTGGTAAACTTCTTAAAGTGTATTTGTTAGTATTTTTAGAGATTGTTAAATTGTAAGCAAACGGTTTGTTGCAGTGTACTCGCTTGACTATAGCTTTTGTTGCTAGTTTACTTGTTTTCTGCTTACCGCACTTTAATTGCCGCTTAAAAGTTACTGCAGAGTATCTTGCAGTCGTGCACACCCAACTGTGCTAAACTGTGTGCCTGCTACCTACTGTGTTAATGCAATAAAATGCTGAATAAACTTGATTGATTAGCTGCAAGTAGCCTTTTGGCCGTGTGTCTTGAATCAGAGTTACACATCGACTTCATCTCTCTCACTCTCACTCTCTCACACTCTCTTATCCTCTTCTCTATCTCTTTCTCTTTCCCACTCCCCCCCTCAGCTGAAGTGGCAGCAGCTGCAACTCTAAGCTGTTTTCTGCTCTCCGCTTTTGTTGTCACATTTGTGATTCCTTTTGCCATTGCATGCGCCCGTCTTCTACTTGCTGTTGTTGTTGCTGTTGTTCTTACTGCTGTTGTTGTTGTTCTTGCTGTTGTTGCTGCTGCTGTTGTTGCTACTGCTTACACAATTGCCTGTGCATCATTTCAGCTTGTGCGCTGGCATTTGTTATTTTACTTTTATCCTTTTGGATCTGAATGTAATGCGATTGTGTGTGAGTGGTGCAACAAGCGACAAGCGACGTGCGTTGAGCGAGCTGCGCTGCTCTTACCACCACACAAACTGTTTGTATGTAGCTTTCTGTTTTAAAACCTTTCTCCTCTCACACTTTACACTTACGTACGATCTATTTGCTATATCTGACAGCAGATCGTCACTCACTCAAGCCCCTGCTCTCACTCTCAAAGAACTTTTGACTTTCAAAGCAACTCAGTAGCTACATATGTCACTTGGGAACACAAGTTTTGGCATGCTGCATTTTATCACAATTTTCAATACTTTTAAGTATGATATCTTTGCTAAAAATGCAGCGAATAATCAGCAAAATTCACTGTACACTTTACTTCACTGCCCAAGTATTCCTGCAGACAGAGGTTATAATACGGCCGGCTGTGCTCGACTAAACATTACTTTCTTATA
Organism: Drosophila tripunctata; assembly: GCA_035047385.1. Taxonomy (NCBI): domain Eukaryota; kingdom Metazoa; phylum Arthropoda; class Insecta; order Diptera; family Drosophilidae; genus Drosophila; species Drosophila tripunctata. The sequence continues at coordinate 1,227,009 of JAWNPS010000270.1, read as the reverse complement.
TTGGATTTCAATATATATTGTTAGAAGTTTGCTTTCAAAACTTTTAAAATTTTAAAACCTCGAATTTAAAATTCGATTTAAAAACATGTGTGTTTTGTTTTATCAGTGTATCTTGCTGCTCTTCGCTCTCTGCCTGTCAAACACACTCACTCTCTCTCAGCACCAAAATGGCCGCCACACGCTCTCTCTGCTGCGTTTGACAAACAGATCGTCACACACTATTGCCATTTCATTCAAGCACACACAAATGGCCATAAGCCAAATGCGTGTCTTAAAGTTGTGCGCTGCTGCTGCTGCTGTGTGTGTGTGTGTGTGTTTGTGTGTTGCTTTGTGGGCAGATCAACACGTGTGTGTGTGTATGTTTGCACCCACAGCTGCGTTTTAAGCTAGCTTGCTGTCTCTGTTGCTCCACTGGCATCTAGTGATGCTGTCTTCCAATTAGAATGTCACGCATTTATGCTTGCGAGAGCGTGTGTGAGTATAAATTTATTGCGCCTGCTGACCCAAACATTTTGCTAGCCCACCCACTCTCTCGCTCTCGCTCTCCCTCTCTCTCTCTCTCTCTCTGTTGCTCTTCGGTGTCTTTGGCGTTGTGTATTCTGCATTCTGCATTTTGCTTAGTCCGCTGCTTCAATGTTCAATTAAAAGCTAGTACTCAGCTCAGCTGGACATCAGCTGCTGTTTGTATGTATGTATGTATCTGTGTGTCATTTTGGGCTGCTTGCATATTTGATTTGTGCATTTAAACATTTCAAACAAGCAGCAGTCATGCCACTCTCCCTCCCACTCCCACTCTCACTCCCACTTCTACTATCAAGCCAACGGCGACGTCGACGTCGACGTCAACGCCTCATTGCAAATTCTCTTTGGTGCAATTTTAGTTATTATATTGCATTGGCTTTGTTTCTGCTGCTTGTGTACATTGCTGCTGCTGTTGTTGTTATTGCAGCTGCAACTTGACGTCCACCTAGCAGTAGTAGCATTACTTATTTATTATTGATGATTAACAAGCAGCTACTATTTTTGACCAGACGCAGATGGCAACAGCAGCCAGAGCGAGACAGAGTATATGTATAAGCTGCCATTGCTAAGTATGCCAGCTGAGCAGGTGCAAAGTCCACAAGCAACTGTCGATCTGTTTCCATCTCCCTTCCACTTCCACTGCCGCACTTCATCTCTTGGCTACTGCCGACTGTCTAAGCTGCTTATAAATTTTGCATGTCAAAAGTGTAGGCTTTGAGGTTATGTTTGTTTTTGTATGTGCAACTGTGAATTTGTCTAAACTAAAAAGCGCTTAAATTACGACTAGTATGTTGTTTTGAGGTTATGTATTGTATACACATATACAATTTAAATAATTATCCAAATACATACATACATGGTTTCATCCAAATGAATTCACATAATTTTGAAATATATTTTAAAATGTTTTGTTCTGCTTTAAGACAAGTCTAAAGTTTGAGGTTTTGTCTATAAATACTTAAATATACATATACAAGAAACATTAATTCAGTCGAGTGTCCTGAGTCTGTGCTAGAAAGAGAGTCTGTAATATAAATTTACGTTTTTCAATATATGATAACTTTCTTGAATATAATCCGATCTTAATGCGATTTTCAGGATCATTTGTTATTGTTTGTCTCCAAATGAATGTGAAGTTATAAAACTATAGGTTGAGAAATTCTTAAGTTAGAGGCATGCAAATTTTCAACTTTATTTTGTTTCTTATAGGCGAAGGGGGCGTGTCATCCAAAATAGGTGGCTGTAGGTTTCATGTACATACATTTGTATATCTATATATACTATATACTTATATATATGAATTTATCCTAGTGCTGCAAATGCAAAATTCGAACAAATTTTATATATTTTTTAAAAATGTTCTTCTGCTTCTTTCTTTACACTTTCAGTGCGCATCGCAGTCACCCCGCAGCAGAGCAGCAGCAGAGCAAAGCAAAGCAGCAGCAGAGCAGAGCAGCAGCAGCATAAATAAATATGATTAAGCTTAAGAATATATAAAAAGAAAGTTCAAATGAAATAACGCAATATATGAAATAAAAAAAGAGGAGCAGCAGTAAAAGAAACAAAATCAAGAAAGAAATAGAAGAAGCAGCAACAGCAACAGCAGCGGCAGCAGCAGAGGCAAAAGCAACAACATAAATAAATAAGTAAGAAGACGCAGCCAAAGGCAAGAGGCCAAACGGGCAGGCAGCGAGAGCGAGAGCGAGACAGCGGCAGTGCATGGAGAGTGGAGAGTGGCAACTACTGGAGCAAGTGAGATAGAGAATCACGAGAGAGAGAAAGAGAGAGAGAGAGAGAGAGAGAGCTCAATTACGCCGCCAAACTGTCGTGTCAGCAACAACGTGAAATGTGCAATTCCTGGCTGCTGCTCATAATTGCGCTCACTGTTGTCTGTTGCCTGTGGAACTCGCAACAAACCGAAACATCCAAATCATGCCCAGCCGAGTGCATCTGCTTGTCCCAGACTCAAGTAAGCTTAACAATGTCTCTCTCACTGACACACACACACACACACACACACATAACATACTAGCTGACTCACTCACACACTTGGACACACTCACACTCTGTTTGTCTCACTTAGCCAAGTGCTTCCACTGTTGTTGTTGTTGTTCTTGTTGTTGTTCTTGTTGCAGTTGTTGGCTTGGCATTCCACTTGTAGTTTTGCTAGTTTGTTAGCTCAGCTCAGCAGCTGCAGCGCTGCAGCACCAGCCTCAGTCGTCTCATCTTCATCATCAACATTTGTAGAAAAAAAAAGCGCAGCTTTCAAAACAGCACTGATCGACTAGCAGATACTACAGATTTTCTAAGTAGTTAACATAGTTTGAGACTTAAAAGAATATTTCGAAATTTTACTTAAACTATCTATGCAAATATTTGAAATTTGATGCATGACAAATGTAATATATGGGTAGAATTCTCGCTGTATAGTAGAATTAGTTGAAACACTTAACGAAATTTCATATTTCCGAGAATACGCTCCACATTTTAAAATTATACTTAGCTTAATATTCAAAATAAAGGGGAATTTCAATTGCATATTTCGCGCGGTGTATTAGAATTAGCTGACATTTTTATAGGCAGCCCTAAAAACTATGCTACACTTCCTTAATATCAATATTTTCCAGAGTAAACTTTACATAAATGTTCTTTGAATTTAAAAAGCAAGTTTCGAAATTTCCTTAAATTTTGTATGCAGAAATATAGAAGACAAAAATTCTAAAAAAAATATATATAAATCTTTCACAATTTATAATAATATCAGTACTGTGGAAGTGTGAATAAAATCTGGAATTGCTATTAAAAAGCCTCTTGTTAGAATTCTGTTTTTAATAAATTTGTAAAAATTTTAGAAAGTATTGATAAAGAAAAGTGCACAGAACTCTTATAATTGTTAAGCTATGTCTCTAAAATATGCAGAATTGGCAAATTATGAGCTTAGCTTGATATGTACAAATATTCATGTTCATAACATGTAGATTTAATCTTTTATACCATTTAACATGTTGACACAAAAGTGCGATGCTTCAAATTAATAGCGTTTTCAAGACTTAATTAAAACCTTTACAAATTTCTATACAGTTGTAACGAAATTATCAGAATTTTTTGCTAACGAGCTAAAACTAAAATACATTTAGTTTAAAATGACATATAGGGTATAGTATAGTCAGTCAGCATGTGTTGGATAGAGATAGCACGATGTGGCACGAGGTCGTCTGGGGGATCCTGCTGGTCAGCCTGCTTCTTTCTGCTACTTCCAACTGCTGCCAGCTTCTTCCTGCGATGAGCACAAAAATTAAATCGAAAATGCTGGGAAAATGGTCATTTCCCTTTGTTTCAAAATGTACTCAACAATTGAAAGGGAGCAGAGTGACAGGGGGGAGGGAGAGTGGTTGGGGTACGAAGAGGATAAGGCACACAATTTCTTCCATTTCTTTTTTTTTTTGTTTTTTGTTTTTGGAAAGCCAAGGGACGATGTTGTAGTATTCCACTTGTTACATGGTTTTGTAGCTGTCCAATTGTCTGTCCTCGGTGTTGGTTCTTCAGTTGTTCAGCTCCTCCTCGCCGTCTCTGTGTCTCTCAGTCTCTCTCTGTGTGTGTGTATTTGCCAGCCTCGAATTCAATTGTCTCCCGCGAGAATTTTGCGGGTAGCCAAAGCAGATGTAGGTGGCTGGGGAGGAGGGGTTGAGAGGTCTGTAGGGTAGGGTAGGGTAGATAGGGCTGCAAAACAGTGAGTGGATAGGGCTCGCTTAATGCGAATCCTTATTACCAATGGGGCCACACTGAGCGTCGCTGCTGGCATCGTCATTTTTACCAAATTGAGAACTTAAGTGATTTCATTATTCCAGATTATGAACAATGAAATGATTTACTCAGCACTCGACCAGCAACAACAACAACAACAGCAACAACAACAACAATAAGCAACAAACTGAAGTAATTCAAGCAAACACAACCCTATACAGGTTACTGGGGTCATACCCCCTTGGGCGTACGGATAATCCCGTTACTGCTAAACCGTACCCCTTACCCAGGCCTATCCCATGGTGTGTTTAAGAATCTGAAATTACTTGTGCACCTCGTTGACCAGACTCGTCAGATGTAACATAGTCTTTTGGGAATTTTTGAAGTTAGTTTAACCATTGAAAGCCCCTACTTTACCGAACTCTTACCTAAGATACTCTAGCCTAACCTATTGTGGTGTCGCAGGATTTTCTAGCGATATTGTTGGCAATTATGTGTGAATAGTTCATCTACGAGAATCCTAAATTAGTTAGTCTTACCCTATCCAAATTCACCAAGCCACTATTTTAGGGTTTCAGGTTACCTAATACCTATACCTATGTATATCCTTTTCAATATTCAAACCAAACACTCTCTAAACACACACTCTCCAAGGTTTTTGGGAGCTCTACAAAACCGGTCTCTACCCTATTTCACAGCATTCTACCATAACCTATCCTTTCCTACCTCACTGTACTTCCTAGGTAGTGGGTACTGACCTAACCGACCCTACCAGACCGTACACCTTACAATGCCATATTATTCCTAGCCCTAGCAAACCGTTCCCCTCCAAACTCTACCCACTGTACTTCATTCTATCCCACTCAGGTATAGCATTCTTTTTTGGGGTTTTTGGGGGGACCTGCGAGTGGAACTACCCCACATTGTCCTGCACCCTTTGCACCCTGTTCTACCCCACACTAGCCGACCTTACGCTACCAGACACTTCCAAAACCCTTCCATACTTAACTCCAGCCCATTCAAGCCCACCATCATCCTACCAGAAACCGCTAAAAGAAATTCACAGCCGTTGTTCTCAACCAAAAACAAAAAAAAAAATGTCGGAAAATTTGTCGCACAACAACTTGGTGAAATTTTCGCACAACAAAAGGAAATTTCATTAAATGCAAAAACCGAAAGAAACAACATGAAAAGCAACACACACACACACACACGCAGACCGTTAAGCGGCGAAACAATATGGAATGAAACGCAATGCAATGCAACGAAACGAAACGAATTGAAATGAAATGAATTGAATTGAAACGGAATGAGCAACAAAACCTGCACATAAACAACAGTTACACGAACAATAACACCAACAAAATATAAAAATACAATAACAAAAGCAAAACGAAGAAGAAGAAGACGAAGAAGAAGCAGCAGAAAACAGCATGAAGAATGAAGAAAAGAAGCTAAAGAAAAGAAATGAAACTTTTAATTCGTTCATTTAAAAGGTGAAGCGTATGAAAATTGCGCAAATGTGACAGAAGAGGAAAGGAGGAAAATGGTGTGGGTAGTGTGGCGGGTAGGAGGGGGGGATAACAGTAACAGCGTAAATTGTTAGGCTGAGCTATTGTAAAGTCTGGCTTAGAGCTGACAGCGTGACACGAGCACGATAAAAAGCACCAGTTGAATGAAATTAAACCGGACTTAACAAGACTAAACACGCTTAAACACGAGCTGTCAAGCAGTTGCTTGTGTTTATAACAACTGCAAACTGAACTGAATTGATGTATAAAAATTATATATTATATAATAGATCGATTCCTTTACCGAATACAGATTAGTTAAGGATTAGTTTTAGATATCATTCTTACAAAATACTCAGTGTGCCCGTAAAATTTGTTTAAACTCGGGGAAAAGAGGTTAAAATGTTGTGGACACACTACATTTTATTTGTATGGATGAAATCTATAACTAATCTGTATACGTTTCCGGAACAAGTCCAACATAATACAATAAAAGCTAGTGAAAGGTATATAAGGTTAAAGCTATTTATAGTATACCCAGTATAACAAACCGTTTATTTCTAGGGCTGCTATATGATATACCGATTGACAGACAGCTGGATTCAGTTGCTAATGCTGATCGAAAATATATACTATATATACTTTTTGTTAAAAACAATATACCCCATAGCAAGAGTAAACTAAGAATCAGACGCTCATCTCTAGTTTGCAAAGCGCGAATTGCAGTTAAACTTGGAGTAGGAATGGGAGTGGCAACAGTAGCTGGAGCTGGGTTTTCGGTTGGGGCATAGGTTAGCTGAGGACAAACGACGATGACATCAACGTGACAGCGACAAGCGTCGCGACGTCAGATAGACAGATGGTCCAAGGCATAGCCAGAAAGAAGATGTTGGCTTCGGGGGGAGGGAAACTGCGAAGATAGCTAGATTGGGTGATACAAAGATGGGTAGAAGGAGCATAAGTAGCAGACGGGCAGCAGGTCCGCCAAGTCCACGAAAGGCGTTGGGGGGGCGGGGAGCATGGAGCAGGGGGCGTGGTGATTTCACAAACGCACACATCAGCACATAATAGTTATAAAAAATTAAAGCAAAAAGCACAGACGCGAAACGTGAAGCGCAGAGCGCGAAATAGCAAACAAGTAAGAACGCAACAGTTGAGCTGCTCGACTGCAATGTGCCCAGTTAAGAAGGGAGTAAAAAATAAGTTAAGTATAGCTAAATTTTCGATTAAATAGCTGAATAGTGTCTAAGATTTAGTAATTTGCCAACAGTTAGCATAAATAACAAGTGTAACTGTTTTTAAGCTTGATCTGCGTGGACAGCATAGCATTGATATTAACAATTTAGACACTTTCTGATCTTATAGTAACTGAAATAAAGTTATCATACAAATAGATGGAGTAGCAGGCACATAAGTATTGTTTAGCTTGATCTGCGTCCACAACATGGGATTGACATAAACAATTTCCACGTTTTCTGGTTTCAAAAACAGTGTTCAACAACATCACAGTGTTCTACCAAAATTTTGCATTCTAGGTTTTTTTGAAACTAAAAATCATCAGTTCATACGAAACATATGAATTGAGCACAAAATCATAAGCTTTTAGTAGCCTACTACTGGGCTGGGCTATAACAGAAAGCATGCTGAAGGCAATGAAAAGCAGGGAATAAGAAGCAACGTGCGTGGTAAACCCGAAAAATGAAACAGTGAATGTATAAAGCGCAGAAGCACAGAACAAAACAGAGAAGACGAAACAACAACAACAACAAAAAAAAACAAATATACAGAAAAAAATTCGATTTAATTTTATTTGCAGCAATAAAGCCGCAAATTCAATTTTCTACCCACTGTTCATCATCAACTGCGAACTGCGAACTGCATAAGCTATCTCTGTTACTCACAAATACTCTCTCTCTCTCTCTCTCTCTCTCTCTTTCTTTCTTTTCTGTTGTGCAGGTGCTGTGTAACACGGGCGGACTAGAGCAGATACCGTTACGTCAACTACCCGCAACGGTGGAAAATCTGGCATTAACGAAAAACAATTTTCCGATCATCAAACCGGATTCGTTTGCCGGTCTGCGAGCACTAAAGAAACTATCACTGGACGGCAATAATATAACACGAATCAAACAGTTTGCATTCCGTGGTTTGCCCCGTTTACGGGAACTGTCCATACAGCATACGCCGCTGCAGACGGTGGCACAATTTGCATTTGCCGGACTGCAGAATCTATCGACCATATTGTTGAGTCACAATCAAATACAACGGATCGAGGGTAATGCCTTTGCGGGCACCTCCAACATCAAGTTGATACTGCTGAGTAATAATCCCCTGATACGTATCGAAAGTTCCGCCTTCTCGAGTCTTACGAATGTGGGACATTTGATACTGCCATCGGGCATTAGGAGCATCGAACAGGACGCTTTCTTTGGCATGGATGCGGTGGGACTGCTCAAATTGGCCTATATGGATCTAAAGGAAATCTCACCCTTCACCTTTCGTGGACTATCGAATGTGCTGTTGCTCACGCTGCAGGAATCCGACTTGGGTGTGATTTGTGCGGATGCATTTACGGGTCTGACGCAAGTGGAAACGCTACAAATTCTAAACAACAAAATCGATTCAATTGAGGAACTCAATTTCACATATACAGCGGCGATAAAGCATCTGAAATTCCATGGCAATCATGTGCTGGAAACCCCCAATCCAAATGCCATCATTGTCGATGGCGTCGATCATCTACAGTTGATTAACAATCATTTTCCCTGCGGCTGTCACATACACACCCTGCTCGATGGACCCTTGGCCGAGGGTGCACACAACTTGAGTGATTTTCTGCAGAAAAACTATTGCATCTCACCGCTGGAGGTGAATGGGCGTGTGATGAGTGAGTTGAACATCGATGGCATCGGTCGTTGTGCCGATATGTTGACCAAAGGCAACCTCGGCTCATCAGCCGCATCCTTGGCCCTTAGCATCAATGCGATGCTACTCATAGCCGTGGCCAGCTGTGTAGAGTGGCGTTATGCTCGTCTTCTGGCCGCTAGACTCGCCCAGTTTCTTAGCCACAATCGTAACGCTTGGCGTCGGCGTCGAAAACGTCGGCGAGCCTACTAAGCAGTCGTCGCTGGAGCAGCAATCGGGAGAGGGAAGACATACTATAGCTATTATCTGATCACCAGATCATTCGATCATTCGATCATCTGATCATCTGATCATCTGATCATTCGATCATCTGATCATCCCATCATCATCAGCAGCAACAACAAGATCAGATCAGTTTGTACTTTAATCTAAACTCGCTTAATAAGTAAGTAAGCTCGTATGCATATGCACATTCGAAGGCCGTCTGTCCAAATCGCTTTAAAGCGGCTCTACTTTCCAAATCATTGGGCCACTTTCAGTAATACAATGGTATTTGAATTTATGTTCTCAACCTCTTTTATGTTTTACATTTAGAGATGAAAATAGACTCTAAAGCGCAGAGTAGAAAGCTAAGAAAGCTTATTTTCATTCATTTTCATTCAAGTTCCTATAACTTTCCTACACAACATAATCCAACATTCATATGTAGCAAATCACAAGTTTAATCTATACCAATAGGATCCACTTTTAGAGAAGATTTAAGATTTCTTCAACTCTTATGAAGTTTATAATTTTTTCACAGCCAATTCTAGTTTCATCTGCATCTGTTTGATTCCAATACTTCAACTGGATCTTTTGGTTGATTACTTTACTTTTTTGCCTCCCAAAGCTTATTAACTTCAGTCTTGACTCTCACATAGGATCTTTTCTTTTCAAATTAAGCGCCTTAGGTGCAGTCCAGGGGATCTCTGGTCACTTGCACAATGTGTTGAACGCTTTGCAAACCCATCAATTTTAAGGTTTCGGTTTTGAATGCACAAATGAAAAATGGGTTGCGCTGCTCAGCTTTTCAATGCATTCACAACAATACTACAATATAGTATGGAGCAGTTGGAGGCAACACAGCAACAACAGCAATAAAAACGGAAGTGTGGTGGCATTCAACGTCATATTCCAAACCGTTAACCAAATCCAAAATCCGTAGAATTTTTGGCCAATGCCGACTGCATTTAACTTTTTGCCTTCATAGAAAGAACCAAAGCACGAAAGGGAGACAGATACACAGAGTGAGAGAGAGAGGGAGAGGTAGAGGGAGAGGATGGGCTGCTCTAAGGAGCATGAGAGCATATTGAACTGCAGCTGCCTTAAAGGCAATATAGCAGCTGCAATGGGAACAGTATAAGCTTTCGGATCCACAGAAGCTGTAGGAGCAAAAGTAGCAATAGGAGTAGTCGAGCCATTAGGAGCAGTTTGAAGCAACAGGACCGTTCATTTCATTCAAGCGGTGCACGCTTTAAGTGCTGAGGTACTGGGGAGGGGGGGCTTGGGTGAGAGGATACTTTTGGACTGGACTGTTGTGTGTGTGTGGGGCTAGCATACAAAACGAAAAACGGAAATTACAAATTCTATTCACTCGCTACAGCATTGGGGCGCTCTAATTCGTCGGTCCAAAATACTCCTCCTCTAACTCCACCTTGACTTTTGCCCAGCCTTTTCTCCATATTCCCTTGCAGTATCCCCTCTTCAGTCCCCCCCCCCCTTTTCAATGTGCTCATGCACAAAAACTTTTGCTAGCCAAGCTACAATTGAGGAAAAGGCCAGAAAAGGAACAGGCGGCTATTCTTTAGTTGCTTATCGCAAAGGATTTAGATTTATCTAACTTGATTATGATGCTAAGCAATCTCTCTCGCTCTCTCTCTACACACACACACACACTGGGACAAGGGATTTCTGGTAGCTTGAGGGGGAGTTATTCATTCTGGCAGCCCCAAAACAAATGCGCAGAGAAATCATTGAAGGAAATTAAAACTTTGTTTACTTTCAAGTCCACTTCTTGTAATGTAACCCAGTCCTCCTCCTCCTCCTCCTCCCCCTTCTCCTCCTTCTCGCCCCATTCTTTTGTTGACTGCTGGATTTTACATTTTCGCATTTCCCTTACGTATTTGCGTACCCCACTTCCTCAACCTCATCCTCCCTTCACCCTGCCCCTTGAGTTGCAGCAGCTCGGGGCACACATAATATGGCAATTCATTTAATCAGTTTGACGTTTGGCTAATTGAAGGCTTGTTTTGGCCCACAGACTGCCAAAAACTTGGCTTAAAGCCAACAGAGACCAACGGAGTTAACAACTTCACTCTCTTCAAATTGCATATTTTATGCATTTAGTACTCAAGCGCTGTTAACTTAACAGCAAAAAGCATTCAAACACTATCTTTCGTTTTAACTTCAAGTCTCTAAACTAACGTAGCTCTGTTAAGTAATTCTCAGTTTACTTAACAGCTCCTACTTAACAGCGCACCTTAACAGCAACAAGTTTTGCTGCTGATTACAGCTTCAAGTGTCTGAATAATAAATTATAAATCTGCATCATTCCTTAGCTCTGGAAGCGTCTCTAAGTTGTGCTGTTAACTTAACAGGGCTTTAACAGCAGCTGTATTTTGTTATACTGAGTACTAAGTTTTTGCTTTAATAAATTTTATTAGCTCTAAGTTATGTTAAATTACTCACAGTTACGCTGTTAACTTTATAGCAGCTGTAGTCGGGCAACAAAATGCAAATGTTAAAAGTCATTTACTGTTGCTTTTATTATTATTAGTGTAGTTTATAACTAGACTAAAGTTAATTATGATTAGGAACAACTAAGTTGATCTGCTGTGCTTTGTTTTAAACTGTTGACTTTATAACTGTTTAACAGCACTTTAACAGCGGTTGTGTTAAAAATGGTTATTGTTTCACCCCAAAAGTGAATGTAAGACATATGTATTTTCTTTATGCTCTTAAGCAGCAGTTGTATTAGTTCAGTTATTAGCTAGTAAAATTATATTTAAAGCTTATCTGAACCTAAGCTATGAATTTCCTAACCAAAACCATTGAAATATTTGACTAAAACTATATATATTTATTTTACTTTTAAGCCACAATTGCGGACAGGCTAGAGACGCTGTGTGTGTGTGTTTAAGGGTTGGCTAAGGCTAGGGTTGCCCATCCACATTGTTGGTTGGCTTGTTGTGGGCGTGACTGGAGGCGTTGACCAGGCACGTGGTTGGACTTTGGCACACGATTTCTGTCACTTGACGCTCCTCATGTCCGCAGATCGTTAACTTAATTGTTCCGCTTGAAATCCTGAAAACTGTTGTACGCCATTGTTGCCACTGATAGTTGCACCCCTGCCACACACACACACACACATACACATACACGAATACACGTATATACAGACTTGTTCCCTTACTTGGTCATCAGCCATGTCAGCAATGCAATAAAATTGGCGTGACTAACTGTACAGGAAGGCGAACAGCACGATGACAGCAACGATGACGATGACGATGACGATGACGAAGGCAGTCAACAGTCTACCAATCTCTCTGGCCCATTCCCTGTCTCTCTCTCCCTCCCCCCTCTTGGTGCTCTTGCCACATTCGTTGGAGCGACGAGTCGCTCTAGTCGTGCGTGCCGCTGCTGACAGCGCTGTTGACGTCGCTGCAATCAGCAAATGGTCGACCGCAGCAAAAGTCGCGTAATTAACGCGAGTGTCGCCCCTCCAACTCCACCCACTTCTCCCCTTCCCTCGCTCCCTTCGCTCTATTGCAACCTGTACCCCTTTCCCATATATTCTTAGCCAAATTAAAGCTAGGACCAGAGAATGTCAGCGCTATTACAACTGTAACCAATTTGTTTGGGGCCAAAAATCAAGCTAAAATTCTATACAACAGCTGCTCGACTGCTTTGAGCCCAGTTGCCGAATCAAATGAAATATAAAAGTATAAAACACTTGATGCAAAGTTTGTATACCTTGTTTTTAAGTTCAAGAAAGTAAGACCAACCAGACAAAAGGACTCAACCAAGGCGGCAAACAGTTTCTAAACAGAACCTCACTGAACCGGTTCGATTCGGTTCGGTTTTTTAAGTTTCCTCAACAGGAACTTTAAAAACTTTTACCTCGAACCGGAATCCGAAACAAACCACATTTAAAATAAAACCTTCGGCTCAGAGTGTATGAAAACCTGTTCGCGAACCGTACCAAATTGTCAATGACAGGTTTGAACCTCTGAACCGAAAATTCTTCGAAAACTTTAAGGTTTGCAGCCTTGTGTAACTTTATAGATTATACCTATAACATACCCTGTAATTTTCAGTTCAAGACTCCTAATGCACTCATACAAAACTGCCAGGGTATAGCTATAAAAACCACGAAAAAGTGAAACTCAATTGAAAAGTGCAAAGTGAAAAGAAGCCAGGTGGTGGTTGTGGTTGCAACCGATTGCGGTAAGTGTTGCAAGCTTTGGGTGAAAGTATGTTCCAAGCTTAAATTTAGTACTGTTTGTCTGCGATTTTTTGTATCCTATTTTTAGAAAGTTCTTAAGTCTCTCCGCTCATCAGTCGGTGCAAATTACGAGCGCCATCTATTAGCCTAACCACACACACACACACCAGCCTCAAGCATAATGTGTGGGGCAACTGAGGCAAGTGGCAAGTGGCAAGTGGCATGTGGCAAGCATTGGCAATTGCCTTGAATCTGTGCTTGAAATATGACACAAGAGCCGCAAAGCGGGTTAAGCGTTTGTCCATTTGCGTCTCGCTGGACATTTGTTTCCACTGCCTTTGCCCCTTTTTTTCTCTTTCTCTTTCTCTCTTGCCATCTTACTCCTTTTGAGACTCTCGCATATTTGGAATTTTGTTAGTAATACTCTAACTAAAGTTTTAATAATTATTTTAGACGTTTTGTCGAGTTTGAGTCTTTCTAAGCTCAGTGAATTCAGTCTCTTAAATATATTATATAGTAGTCAAAGAAATTATGGGTAGAAAATAAAATATATACATGTATAATACCAATAGGTATATCCTTTTTGTTAATTGATCGGGCTATTTATACTAAGAATCCAACTTTTCCCAAAATACCTAAACCAACTTTTGTGCGAATTAAACCACTATATCATATGTATATATAAATACTATAGATTGAAAATATGTAGTATTGAAAACATGTAATGAAATTAGTTCAGCAAAAAATAACCCTATTGTATTTAATCCCTATATGTATATCATTCTCCACCAAATTTTGCCTACAAACATTAGGCTATAGTCAAAACTAAAGACAAATCGGACTTCTATATACCAATGCATCATATACTTATGTATGTATAATAGAAACGAAGCGAAAAACTGAGAGCATCAAGTCTTTTGTAATGCTAAAATTTAACTAGCTTTTTTGTTTTGTTTCTATTTTTTTGTCAGTATGTGTGTTTGGGTGTGTGTGTGTGTGTTCCGTTTGGCGTTGCAAATTTATTGAACTAATACAAAATTTAATCAGGCAGCGAGCTTTTGGGGCACAGGCTAAGGCAACGGCCCTTGCATCAGGCTCGCAGCATTATCAGGCGCGCCGCCCATAAATAACCGTTACGGGGGGTGTGGTCAGAGGAGGGGGCGAAGGCTTTGGAAGGGGGGTCAGTGCGAGTTCATGAAGCTGCGGCAAAAGGATTGCGTTTTTGGCATTCAAATCGTAGATTCCGGGTCCAAAAAATTCCCCCTTTTTTCTGTTTTTTTTTTTTTTTGTTGCTCTTGGGCAGGTTTGGGTCTGGCACTTTGGGTCCTTACACTTCATTTAAAGTCAAGGAGTCGCACATAAATTTCCATGCACATAATTAAACTAGCAAATGACAAAGCAAATTCGTTAAATCGAGGTCAAAAGAGGCGACAATTTGGCCCCGTAAAAACCGAGCAAAGAGAGGCCAAAAAGGGGCCAACAACAAATGTAATTAAATATGCGGCTAGATGACCTCTGCTAAACGTGTGTGTGTGTGTGTATGTGTGTCTAATAACAAAAATTATGAAAATCTATGTGGGCGTCTGTGTCAATTAACGTGGCCAACTCACAGCCCATAAGAGGTTGGCTGCCAACGTTGCGTATGAGCAATGTAGACTGTTATCAGTGCTGCCAGATAAAAACTGCTAGAAATAGCTAAAAATACAAATCTTAATAAGGTAAAGAAGCTGGGTTTAGTTAAGAGAGCCTAAGGCACTAAGCATTCCTTTTTCATCCAGGGTTCTTGCACAAAATGCAATGAACCGATGGCTGAAATACTATCGATAGTATTGCGACTTCTACCAATCGATAAAAATGTGCATGTAGTTATCTACGTTTCGTTTTTTTTTTCCTAATTCAATTTTAAGATTATATTTGTTAAGTGTTCCATTTTCAATGTTTTCCATTTTAGGGTTCTGAAAACTTCGACTTTAAGAGGCCACGTTTTCTATCGATATCTAGCGATACTATCGATTTTCATGTACAGCATATCGATAGTCTTAGCATAAAAGTACAGTATTAAGAGCATTACAAGATGAATAAAATTATTTGAATTTTTTTGTTTCATTAAAGCTAGTTTTAGCTACAAATGTGCTCAAAATGGCACAACACTGTCGAATGCACACACACTCTGGTCACGCCCCCAAAGTCAACGCCCATAGTTAAGCTGAGTCATTAACATTTTAAAGCTGCTACCCGCCCATCAGCCAAAGTGAAAACTAAATCAGAGAGACTGAGATTGTAAATCGAGCACAAAATGAAAGCAAAGTGTGAGATAAATTTTTTGGGGAACTGGGAAACTGGGATCACAATTGGGACAGACATTGACGTAGCGCACGCCAGCAAAAATGCTTAAGTGAGCTTAGTAAGTGAGCTACACAAGCGACACGGAGAGGAAGAGAGATAGAGAGTTAGTGTGTGAGTGGGAGGGGGAGTGGTAGAGAGCCGGAGACCCATTGGCATTTCACCTCCACCCGACTTTTCACACGCAACACATAAAACATTTCTACACATGTGCCTGCCTTGGGCGCTCGACTTTCTTCATTTTTTGTATGCTGCATACCCTACAAATGCAGCCAAAGGGGTAGCATTAACTAGCAAGAGTTGGATGCAGAAACACTTCGTGTTTAGCTAATTTAACAATTAGCTAATAATATTATAAAATGTTTTAAAATAGGTTTTTTTCCATAAATTTGAAGCCAATTTCCAATTTTAGCTAAATTAGCTGTCAAAAGTTATTTTTGCAGCTTTTTATGCTATATAGTTTCACGATTCCAACTAAATTTGGTTAGGTTATAGAAAATGGCAGCATAGACTTAAACTGTAGCTCTTAAAGTCCTTGAAATCTATAGCTAACAGAGAAATATCTCGAAATTCCAACAATCCTAGCTTACTTTGTCCCTTTCCCAGCTTTTTTCGAAACATTTTCAAATTCACTATATAAAAGCTATATACTTGATTCCAGAAGTCAGTGAAGTTAAAAATGCCTACAAAATGTTCTCCAAATTTCAACAACAACTGCCAGTAAAGACCAGAGTTATTAAACTAACTTATAGGGTATTCACAAGTAGCTGCCAGTTTTTGTTTTGTAGCATTTGTAAAAGTTAAAAACTTTGCTGCTGCGCTTAAAGCTTAAAGCCTTTAAGTATTTTAATTATGTAGGATTTGCGCTAAAGGCTAAAAACAGAGTTCCCCTCAAACTCTGACATGGACTCATACTCAATAGCTTGCCAGCTTTTCCAGTTTTCCCAGTTTCTTTTGCCGCTGCGAAGTCCTTTAGGAACGTTGAAGCGTTCAGTGGCTTAAAGCCGTTCAAATTTGTAGCCGCCCGCAGCAGCGGCAGTCAACTAATTGAAAAATCGCCTATGCCGAAAGGCTCAAAGGTTCACATACTCGCACATACGGACATATGTACGTACGTACGTACGCACAACACGTGGCAAGGGTCGTGGCAGTTGGCATTTTGCTGTGGGGTGCTCTTTGGGGTGCGGTGCTCATGTGTCGTGTCTTATTGTGATGCGTTGTGTTGTCGCCCAAAATGATGTGACACATGCAAATGAGTTGAGCCAGGACACGGACAGGAACAAACAGGTCACACTAAGTAGAGGCAAGTGGTTGGGCGGATGATGGGGGTCGTTATGGGGGTCTAAAGTGCTACTGCTCCACTCAGTCACTTAACCAGTCAGTCAGTTAGTCAGTCAATCAGTCAGTCAGTCTGTTCGTCAGTTCGTCAGTCTGACAATCTGACAGTTGGCATCACAATCATAGTCACTTTTACAGCAGGATTCACAACCCAATGATTAGCATTGCAATTTGACTGTAATCGGACAAGTAATCGGATATGTAATCGGACATGTAATCGGATTTCAAAATTTGCCTAACTCAAGTTTAGCATAAACTCGAATTATTTAGATAGAGACGCAAACATTTCAGTTTGTAGATTCTGTCAAGTTCAAGTTCAAACAGGAGGGAAAAGTACAGTCGATTGCGCCCGACCGGATAATACCCTATAAGAATACGTATAATACAAAATGCTACAAAAAACGAAGTTTGAACGGTACAATACATTCATTTCTTTATGTTTTCACTGACAACTAAACATTTTTCCATCAAAATGACAATTAAATTTAATTTCATTGTAATTGTTAATGAAGAAACAATGGGAAAGGTTCTAGTTTTCATTAGCACTTTTTTATTGTATTAAAGACTAATGACAATTCAAAACTACCGAAGATTTCATTAGAATTCTGCTCTTAGTACCAAAAAAAAACTCGAATGAAAGTTCATTACCTTTTTGAATGCTGCAAAATTTCCAGTCCGAATTCTTAACCGATTGTTAAGTGGAAGATCGAAGCTCTGACCCTGTAAAATCGAATCAAAAATAAGTGTAAACAGAGTCACGAGTGTTTGTTGTCAACAAACGACGTGGACCCAGCACAGATTGAGTTTGTGGCTCTAAAACCGGAACTCGAAACTAGAAAATGGCCGCTGGGAACTGAGAACTGAGAGCTGAGAGTTGAGAGAGTTGGATGAGCCGGGAGAGCTGAGAGTGCTAAGAGTTCCAAGCAGATAGACAGATGGAGTTCAACTTGCACGTAAATCAAAATGGGATGTTATCTGGGAAGATGGCACTTGTCACACAGAGCAGCAGTGAATTGTAGAGGGAAGAGAGGGGTAGAGAGAGAGAGAGAGAGAGAAAATGTTGTGGTATGTGATTGCAACAACTTCATATACTACTCGCTTGTGAACGTGAGTATGTGAATGCCAACGAGTGCTCGCATAGGCATCCAAAAGTGCACTCGAATGTCCTTGCTACCGACTCCAACACACCCCGAAACTCTTTTTGCTTTCTAGCTCTTTCCCCCTCTCCTTCTGATGGCACTCCCGGCACTCCTCTCACTTTTCCTGCTGTAGCATCAATCTGCTTGACGATGTGTATTCTGAACTATGACATCGAAGCATTTTATTGTTGTTAACAGACTCTTCTACACAAACAAACACAAACCCACACACACTCCAGTAACCACGAACGCTTTTTACCCTGTACTAGCTTTGCAGGCTAGCTACCAGTGCTAAAACCCTGACCAATTTATAAGAGTTTCAATTGCTTAAAGTTGTTTTTTAAATATTTAAACACAAGTTTTTGGTTCAAGCCTAGTTTTAATGTAGCACAAACCATTTGCCTCATCACTGACGTCACTGTGCTTGCAACTGCAAACATGCAAGATGCAATACATTATGTAGTTCTATGGCTTAGATCATATCTTTAAAGGTTTTCCTTTAAAAACGTATTTGTTTATCGTAAGTGGTTTGTATGGAAACCGAAAAATAGGATGAGTATTTTAAAAAGTTACGAAAAAAAAGAAACTTTGGAATAAAAATATAGATAAAAATTCTGATGCTTTAAGCACTGAATACAAATTTTTAAAAAATTTCGATAAAATCAAAGTGACAAGAAAATGAGTTAAAAAACATTTTTGTTTTTAAATTTAGGTAATGCGAAACTTATGCAAAAACTAGTATTTATTTAAAGTAACTCATAACCGAATGTTTTCAGGTCCGACTTTGATTTTAGTACACAGCAAGCAAATGTTTTGCAGAAGTTTGTTGATTTTTAAGTGGATAGCATACCCCAAGTTTTAATGCGGTAATTTACAGGGTATACAGAATGGCCACAAATTTGTCAAATGCACAAAAACACTGCAGTTTTCTATCTCGATTTGTTTTATCCATGTTTATTTTATGTTTATGCAAACTCAAACCAGCTTCAAGCTAATCCTAGCCATACAATACAAGTGGAAAAGTGGAAAAATACTAGAGAAAATAATGCTTTGTGGGGCCGAGGAGAGCAGAGACTCGACTTTTTGGGCAAACTGGCAATCAATGTGAATGTGACTCAAAATTTATTGTATGTATCGAATTTGAAACTAATGTGTAAATCATAAATGGCAACAACACAGCAAAGAAAAACCAAAACAAATAAACACAAATTTATAATATAATACCCAATAAATACATAGAGTATATAGGTACTTGTGTATTTTGTGTGAGTTGTTGCTTAATGTATTTTTTTTTTTTTTTGTCTAGTCTGTAGAGCATAAAATTAAACAAAATGAAAGTAATAATAATTAATTTACTGGCCAATTAATAAAGAGCAATTTATAAACAAAATAAACAAAAATATCTTAATAAACTAGTCGAATATTATGCAGAAATTGATAGTTAATTAAACAAAACAAAACAAACAAACAAACAAACAGACAGACAGACACAATTCTAGTCAATTAAAAACCCAGAGAACTTGTATCTTGTATCTAGTATCTTGTATCTACACACTAAATACTAAGCAAATAAACGATACAAAACACAAAACTAAATTAAATTAATAAATCAACTGAAACTGAAACTGAAACTAAAACTTAAACTAAACCTAAAAGCGAAACGATGCTAAAAATTTGTACTTATTTTATAAAATGCATAGAATTATTATGAAACAAAAGCAAAATACTGCATATTATATATGTATATGTATATGTGTATATATATATACATGCATATACTACCTATAAATAAATATGTGATAAAAATGAAATCTTTTGCAATTTGCAATAAAAGAGCTAAAAAACAAAAAAAAAACAAATAGCAAAAAAAACACTCCCAAAGCTCCCTAAATTGCAAACTGTACATATCAAATGACAAAACGAGTTTGAAATCTATGAAAGAAAAACTAATCAATTAATAATTGTGCTTAATCCCAGCAAACAAAACATTCAGCATCTGTTATATGTATACATACTACAACAACTATGAATATCCCATATGGAACCTAGATCCTCTCACTAATCAAAGCCTAAACAATTAAATGGCATTGCTCAATGTAAAACTATTAAACAATTGTTGCCACTACATCATGTAAAATAGCATTATTTTATAATACTAAACTAACAAAAAAAAAAAAAAAAAACACACACACATACACATACATACATATGTATATGCCTACTATATATGCCGACTATATGTATGTATAACTACTTTAAGCCAAATACAAAACAAACAACAGCAAAACATAACTGTGTGTGTGTCTAAAATAAAACTAAAAAAAAAATTAGCAAAAAAACAAATTAAAAACATTCAACATCTGCACACTGTAACCTCAATTAGGTTTGCATCAATAGCTCCAATTTCCGTTTATAAAAATCACAATATTCTATGTTGCATTGTATAGTAATAGCATTTCTTAAATGGTTTCATTGTTTCTATTCAAGTCACCACTTGTTTGACAAATTTCTCTATTATTGCATTGTTTATTTTGAGTTTAAGCAGCTTCATTGGGTAGCTTAGCATTTCTGACTAGAAAAATCGTTCATCCATTTCAATTTTTTTAAATTTCTGATATACGTATTTCACTAACTTCTCATAAGCAGTGTTGAAAATGAGTCACAAACTTGATCGGCGGTAGTTACCTTTTCAATATCCTTCTATATGCTAATAATGGTAGTATTCAATATTCAAATATGTATATCATTATTAAAATTTTTATGTGCTTCAAGTTGTTTGATGGAAATAAACTATTCAATATGTTGCTTGGTTTATAATTTTAAATGGTGCTTCAGTATTTTAAATTTGTTAAATACTTTTTAAGAGCTCTGAAAATTAGTTTATATTGATCAGTGGAAATAAACTTAATAGTTATTATTATATAATTCTATAACAGATGGTTGTTTTTCAAAATTTATATAATTAATATTCAATCTTATCTCAAAAAAAGCTTTTAAAATTGTTGTGAATACAATATCAAACTATATATTATGTGTGCTCCATATATACTTTTTGCCTTTGGAGTCGAGTTCCTAAAAAATACCGAAATGCGTATACCTATTTTTTCGAAAAACGTTTAAAAATTAAGTTTCAAGACGAATAATATATACTTGGCGTGTTTCTGCTCTGCCCCTAAGTTTAATGTTGTCTATCCATCTGTTCGTCCGTCTGTGCATTTGTTCGTCCGTCTGTCCATCTGTCCATCTGTCTGTACGTACGTTTCTATGCTAACTAGTCTCTCAGTGTTAATGGTATCTTTATGAAATTCGATACAGTTGTATGTTCTTCATGCACAAGCATATGAGATATGCTGAGATTGCGCAAATCGTAGAAACAATTAATAAAAATTAATAAGTATAAAAAAAACTTTTCAATTTATTGAGCAATCTTAACCAAACTCACAGAGCATGCAAGTAAACCATTTTGCTATATGCAAACAAAATTTCAAGCAAATCAGACAACTATATCATATAGCTGTCACTGGAACATTGCCTTTGATGTTCTTGTAGAGTTTCATAAACCGTACTTTTCGGCTATGTAAATGAGCGATAAGGGCTATTCGATTATTACTATTTACTATTCTAATGTAGCAACAAATTTGCGAAAATTTCAAATTAATTAATTTGCTATTAAAAGCTTTTCAAATGAGTTTCATTAAAGTGCGCAAATTAAATTTCCACATTCCACAATGGATTAAATGTTCAATCAACAATTTATCAGGGTTATTGATCCAAGCTGCAGTGAGTTAATTTATGATGTTGAATGCTGAATGCGGAGAGATGATATGACAAAGTACTACAGAGTACTATATAGTATACATATGTCAAATAAAGATAACGATACATAGCTACCAATAAAAACAAAAAGCAAAACAATTGAATGCGTAATAAACCCCCTAAAACTACTATCGATAACGACAACTAAAAACAAAAACAAAAAAAAAGAAAAACAATAAAACAAAAAAAGGAAAAAAAAAGAAACGCAAAACAAAATATATAAAAAAAAACAAACAAAAAATGAAAGAAAAGCCAAATAAAAACATAATAAATTCAAAAGCCAAAGCCAAAAAGTTTCTTTATATTCAGCACTGCCAATGGGCAGTGGGCGTGGCCAATTGAGGGGGTTGTGGAGCCGGGGTAGAACAGTTTGCAGAGGGAAGCAGCCAATAAATCAAGCATTGGCGCATCACAACGATGCCACTTGCCACTTGCCACATGCCTCCAAGTCATAGTCTGCAAGTCTGGCTTTAAGCCCCCTTCCCGCCCTCTCCTACCCCTTAGGGAGGGATAACACTGCGTCGGGAGGGGGAATGGAAAGCTGCAGAGGACAGTTTTTGCCATTGTCGCCGGCGTCATTGCCTCATCTTCTGTTTCCTTCATTCTTCTGTCGCTTTCCCTTTTCCTCAGTCTCCTCTATCTACCATTGCTTCTCATGCATCTTCTTCGTGTTCCGCTTTGCTAGTCTTTTCTTTTTTTTTTTTTTTGGCCAACGCTTTGTTGTTGTTTCTTATACAGAACAACAGCATAGAGAGTTCTCTTCGTTTATTAGGCAACATGTAACATTCGAAAGATTTTAAGACTATCAAGTTTTTACTATTAATAAAAATTATAAAAATATTATGTACCTATGTACATTTTAAAGGACTATGCGATAAGTAATATTGGTAAGTTTGATATGGTAAGAACATTACAAAAAGATTCGCTCTAAAGGAAAAAAACTAAGTATTTTAACAGATAGAAGTAATCATATTAAACCCATTAGGTATATAAGTAAATATTTATATTCTTGATCAGCATTAGCCCATTAGGTATTTAAGTACATTTGTACATTCTTGATCAGCATTAACTATTAAGTCTTAAAACTTACTAAGTTTTTAATATGTTAATCTAAAACTGAACTAGCTTGAGTTTCAAAACGAGTATAGTCACGTTTAAAATAAATTTTTAATCAAATTCATACAAAATATCCAGCCTGTACAAATTCAAACCAAAAATTGCCTGAATTTAGGGCACACTGGAAATTTAGTGTGAATAAAATCTATAACAAATCAATGACTAATCTGTGATCGTTTTAGTATTAAATTCAAGTGATAATTTATTAAGTACAAATTTAGTATTTTATAACAAGGATGCAAACCTTTAAATCGATTCACTAATTCTTTACCTTTTACCAAAATTTCATTTCGATTCGGTAACCGGTTTTTATAAACTCTGAACCCAAGAATCATGCAGGAACCATGATTTAATTGAATTAAAGTGATTCGCTTTTGGTTCAGGAAAACCAGAACAGAACCGGTTCAGTTAGTTGAAATTTTGCAGCGTAACTTAAGTAATTTTTAGACGCCTTAAACATTGGATTTTAGCACGAATAGTATGCCTTTCCCAGCGCATTGAATATTTCAGTAAGGGTATTCAATATTCGTGTGGTGAGTCGTTATTTGCTCACATGTTGTTCATATTTCTTGCTGTTGTTTGTTTTGTTTTTGTATCTTTTTTATTTATATGCCGCAAAAGCTTTAAATGCGTCAGCAACAGCCGCCCAGACGGGGAACAGATGAGGTAGGGGACGAAGACGGAGAACGGAGAAAGGAGTACGGAGAGAAAGAAGAAAAAGGATGTGGATAAGGCGTGGCAGGAGCTGAAGGAGCGAGGACACACAGCAATTTCAGCAACAATAATAAATATCGCGAGTCAACCACAGCCACAGCACACAAAAAAAAAATGAAAACAAAACACACACAGACACACACACACACACGCACACAGACAGACGTATGTAAGTATCTATATGCATAAGCTCCGCCCCTCTAACCACTCTCTTTGTCGCCCATTTCGTCGCTTGATGCAGTAACAAGCTGCAGGCAACAGCAGCAACATCATTTCACTATGGCTGCACACAGTGCGCCATAAAAGTCTACGCACACACACACACACACAGTCTACGCAGAAATGTGTCACCAAATCGATGGTGCCCACCAAACTAGCCACTTTGCCCCTCCCCGCCCCAGTGTCACGCCTCAAATTGATGGGCGTTACACAAATCTAGCATTAAGTTGCTGCTGGCGACAGTCAGCACTTGGTGCAATTACTTTTGGGCACACCTGTATCAACAGCAACAGCAGCAGCACCAACCAACAATGACTTTTGAAAAATATGAACGGCATTAAAAATTAGCCGAAAGTACCGCTAAGTGCGCCAACAGCAACTACTATCAACAACAGCAGTAGCAGCAACAGCAGCAACAGTTGCTGTGGTGCCTGCTCGACTTATCGTTGATCTATGTGAAATTGCAGTCGAGCTGCATGCTTCAAATATATAAATGTACACTGAGAAAAAAATATATGTAGATACCTGCAATTTCGTGCCTAAAACCTCTTAGCGAATTATCAATCTTGGGACGATAGCGTAAATTTGATACTTTAAATATAAATTTAGTTAAAAAATAGCTTACACTTATATTTAAAGTATAGGTAAGTATATACTAATATAATTAAGCTTCCCGAGTTAGTTTACATTTTTCACTTTTTTAGCCATTTTCCGCTGAATTAGTGGTGTATCCAATAAAAATCTAAAATCACAAGTTGTTAGTTTTTGAATGAAAATATACTTAGTTACAATTTTGAATGCTCTGCCTTTTTAATTATATATTATTTACACTGTGGACGGCAATTCACGCTAGTGACGAAATTACTGAAATTCTCTGTAACGGCTAGTTCGATTCGGAGAAAAGAGATAGAGCTCAAGTCGAACACGAAAAGCTAACTTTATACATAGATGTGCCATCTGAAACCTATATAAACTAGCTAGTTTTTTGCAACAATTGCTGCTAAAAGGCGTATATTTCTTTCGTCACCAGCATGGTTAGGAATAAAATTAAACTAAAAGTGTACACAAATTACTATGGGGTATAATTGACTCAATAAAAATTCTTCTTTCTCACATAGCCGTGCTATCGTCTTATCAGCATAAGTAACTTTTCTTCCAAAGCTCAAAATTAAATAACGAAGAGAGAAAGTAGAAAATGCATGTTTATGATGAATCAATGAATGTAAGAGTTAAATCAGTGATATAGCTGATACTTTTTGGCTTTCCTAAACAGAATATTCATATATGTACATATGTACGTATATGAATATCCGGTTTCGAAAATCCAAACAGCTTCAGCTATACAAGAAAGTGTCTGTTATTTGAACGATCGGTGGTAAATTGGTGTTTGTCTTGTTTTGTATTAAAACATCTTAAAATCTTAAATGTCTAAGACTATGTTAGTGCAACTACAGGGTCTTGCACAGTTGGTCTTCTCAATTATCCACCACCACAATGGATACCTTGAGAAGCCTTTTTGGCAAATATGTAGGTAAATTTTAAACTAGAATTCTCATTTCTTAAAAGAATTATGCCAGTACTGCCATATAGTTCATTGTTTTGAGTATAACCCATTTGCTACAGGGTATGCATGGCACATACATATATGCACTCTGTCCACGCAATGCATCTCTTTCGTGTGCTGCCACTATCTCTATCTATCTTTTGCTTGCTGAGCTCTGGTTGTGACCATATTTTTAGTGTCCAGTTTGCAGTTATAAATGTGTGTGTGTGTGTGTGTGTATGCGTGGGTGTGTATGTAGTGTGGGTGTGTGTGTAGCTTCACTGTAGCTATTGCGGCGGCTGCTGCTGTTGTTGGTGCAACAAATTTAATGCCACATTTAGCGCTGTGGGCAGCACGATGAATGGCAGAGCGCGGCTTTAAAGGCGACAGACAGACACACGGACATGCAAAATACAGACGCAGCTAGCGTAGGCGGGCGTGTGGCATGCAACGGCGACATGCATATGCTTGTTGCTGCTGTTGCTGCTGCTGCTGTAGAAATAGTTCGAGTAGTTCAGTTCATTGCCTACAATAGCATAATTGGCAAGTTTTATCCATTTGCCCGCTTTTACCCAAAACCAAAGCATAGAAACAAAAGGGTCAAAAGAGCGAGTGAGACAGAGAAATAGAGACAGACAGAGTGAGAGAGAGAGAAGGCAAAACAAAATCGCTTAAACTGTGCACACCAATAAATTTAAAGCAGCTTAAGCGACAACAACAATGCACACTAGAGGATGCTGCAAAAGTGGCAACAAAGCATGCAACATATATTATACATACATACATACATATATATATATAGCATACTATATATAGTAATATATATTTAAACTTATATATATAAATGTATGTACAAACTACTTTGATGCTTTGGCCTGGCTGCCACGCCCACAGTAAAGTAAAAAGAATCGCTGCAATTAAATGCAAATCAGCTGGACCAAAAGGACAAAGGACACAACGACAGGCTAGAGTTTGGAGGGGTGGAGGAAGCAGAGGGAAGCAGTAGATGTTGCACCACAATTTGAGTGGTTTCATGTGAACTGAAGCAAACATGGGCGTGGCAAAACACACACACACACACACCCTGTTGCTGTTTAGATTTACAGTCACATTCACATTTGCAGGTACACACAGCAGCACGTAAGTACTCATTTATACCCTGGACTATGGGAAGCTTTAGCATATTATTGCAACTCATTAATAGCATAAGAGCCACATATATCGCATATTTGCTAATCTAGTTAGATGCATTGAAATAATGATAATACTAATAAAAATTAAAGAAAGTAGAAAAATGTTGCCTACTTTTAAGAGCAAATAAGTTTTACACCATTTATTTTGAAAACGTTTGATTATTTTCAATAAAATTTGTGAAAAATCGTATCTTACTGCTATTAAAGGCTGGCAATGCATTTATATAAAGACAATAATAATAAAGATTAGAAAAAGTAGTTTTAGTAATTTGTAATTGGGTTAAAATTCTATTTTTTAACAACCGTTTAATTATTTACTAGAATACTTGAACAACGCTGACCAGATTAGTTCGCTTCTGGCATTCTGCTCAGCAGATATTATGCTCAAAATACTGAATCATATAGATTCCAACAGTAATAATCGCTCGAAAGCAAACAGGTTGCTGTGAACATTGAGTTTGTCAAAAACTGTTGCCTACTCTTAAGCGCAAATCAATTTTACACCTTTTCCTTTGAAAACGTATGATTAATTCCAATAAAATTGGTGTAAAATCCTATCTTACTTATCTAACAAAATAGGAATATGTTCAATGAGTCGAAATAACTTGAAACTAACGTTTTACTTAATTCCACACAGTTCTAGAATACCTGCTGCTCTACTGTGTATCCATCTAATCTCTTCTTACGTACTTATGATATATACATACATATGTATGGCACTGGGTATTTATAAATAATGTGATATATGTCTATATATAGATACATAAGTATATATGCAGTTGGGATGTGTACGCATATCAAGAGATATAATTGCATATATGTACATATGTATGTATGTATGTTTGACTGGTCTACTCACCTGTCTGGCCAAATATTCAGAAATGTTCATTCAGCTACACTGTCTGACTGTCGCTCTGTCCGTTTGTCCATCTGTCCGTTTGTCTGCGACTGTTTTCTGTTTTCACCTTGCTGGACAAACACAAACGCTATTTAATTCCTTTCATGGATGCATTTGGACAGCAGTTGGACAGGCACAATTCAGTTGTTCAGCATACTAGGGCTGGCAAAAGTATCGATGTTTATATCGATATCTCAAAATTAAGGCTTTTAACTAAGCTGAGGGACCATATGCTTAAGTAAAGTAACAGGCAGCAAAAGCTAATTCCGCCGCAATTGTGTATATTAGGCACTTGCAAGTTGTGCACGCAGATCAAGGTTTAAATTTTAAAATTTTATGAAACTTCCACATTTTGATTTTAGCAAAAGTACAAGTGAAATTTTTTTTAAATACTTGCTTTTAGCGAGTTTCTCATAGGCTTTCTTAAATTTCACTGCACTTTTCTAAAAGTATCGAAAATATCGATATTTGTGAAAAATCGAAAACTTAAAATTTTGCTAAAAGAAAACATCGGTAATTTGTTTTAGGGTAACAGTCAATTATTTCCAGCTCTAGTACACACTTACTGAAGCACATACACCCAAATACACACACACAGATGTACACTCATAAGTACCTGTCTATGTATATATGTGTGTGTGTGTGTTGGCCATGAAATAATCCTTAAAAGACCACAAAACGATTTTATTCAATTAAAATGTCAAAACGCTGTTTGTTTTCGTTATTTAATGCAATAAATATTTACACTTTTATATGTGCATGCAACAACAACAACAACAACACCAATAACACCTTCAGCAACAACAACATTAACAACAACATCAACAACAACAGCACCTGCAACATTTCAAGTGGCACTTGAGCTGAAATTTCCCTAGAAGAAATTGGAGCACTTTGCAATCGAAACTCGCCAAACATTTCAGAATATTCAACATTTGTGCATCTGAATGAGTCTATATTCAAGACTGTGTGAATAGCACTCATTCGAACTCGAACTAGTTATTGAATGCGCCATTCAAAAAGTTTTCCATCATTTGCTGCATTTAATTAGGCAGTTATTAAAGTCAATTTTAATCGATAGGCTTATCGATACAATTTGTATGAATGTAATAAAGACTGTGAATTCAAAAATAAATAATGGTTCAACATTTGCTGCATTCAATAGGGCTGTTACTAAAATAAATTGAAATCGATAGACTTATCGATAACAGAGAAACAGTGAAAAGAAAAATACGAGCTCGATATAAATTAAAGACTCTTTCAGTTTAAGTTCGACAGCAACGAATGTATTTTTCGATCTGTGTGATAAGCTCTGATTCGTACTCGATATACTTATCGATAAACTTTACTTAAATTTAAAATTGTTTGACATTCAAAGTTTTTTAACATTTTTTGAACATACTTAGGCAGTTATCAAAAGTCAATTTCCATACAATAGACTTATCGATAACATATGTACAATCAAGGTTATATAATATTCACCGAATTGCACATGATAAGCTTATCGAAAATATATATATGTATAAATTAAAGAATGATTCATTTGCTGCACTTAATAAGACAGATTTCAAAGTAAATTTGCTTTCGATAGGCTTATCGATAACAGAAAACGCAGTGCAGAGTGCTGGCTTCCCTACTATTAGCTATATATATACACGTATATACTTTTGAAAAAACAATTTAATGTATTAAATAGAAGCAACTTTTTAAAATTGATGTCGAAAATTAAGAAACTCGATTACTTTGGGGAATCTGGTATAAAACTACTCCCTTATGCATGTTTTAATCGAATTAAGTGACCATGGAGAACGCACTTATGCATTTTAAATACCGAAGGCAACAAGAAAGCAGAGGCAAACAGAAGCTAAAGTAATAACAAGATATAAGTGATCCTAAAGGACCAAAGAGTTTCTCCGCCATATGGGAGTTACACCTACTCCAAATCAATAAAAAAAAAACAACAAAACACTTTGCCACTCGAACCACAGTGCACCGTGCAGTTTTAACCATTTTTGGCAGTGAGTGCATTCATGGAGGCACTCATGAGTGTGAGAATCAAATTTGTGGCGAATAGACCGAGAACGAGAAAAGGGACATAAATATTGCTTAGATAATGATTATGATTATGATTATGATTACGATTATGATTATATGAAACAACAACAGGAAGAATGGAGCTGGCAAAAGCGTGTTCGATAATTTGCTGTTCTTATAAAACAAAAACAGAAAAAAAAAACACAGAAAACATGAAATGAGTGAGGTAGACCGAAAGAGAGAGAGTGACAGAGAGAGAGAGAGAGGGAGAGAAGATGGAAAATTGTTGGCCTATTGCAAATTTTGGGCACGTACAACTCGTAAAGACTATTTACGATTCTAATAAAAAGCGTTCCGTTGGACGTTCCTTTGACTTTGACCCGCCAACCCACAGGTCTATACAAGGCGACAGAATCCCAAACTTTTTCGTGACAATAACGAGCGGGTTGTGTGTATGTGTGTGTGTGTGTGTGTGTCTGTATGAAAATTGTTGAATTTGCTGCTAATTAAATTGCCCCGAAATTTGCATTCGCTTTTAATAAACTGCAGATGGTCTATTGAAGCTTAGAAGCGAAGGAATGGAAACACGAAAACAAAGAGCTAGAGCTATTGAATGTTTAGCTTCATTAGACGCTGATACTCTCAGAGTCTTCCGTACTCTATATCCCTGACATTGCACAAAACTCTGCACCGCAATCTGTCAGAGAGACTCGTATTTACGATGCGACTATAAAATTGTAGCTGACCCAACTTTACCCACTTTTGCCCCCCATTTCCACAGTTTTCCCACTTTTTCCCCACTTAGCAGCAACAAGAGCACAAGCCACAATGATTGTTGACCCAACAACATTTGCCATTATACCCTGTCAAGTGGGCTTAACAAAGCTAGAGTATACAGATCAAAAGATTTTACCTTTGCATTGAGAGCTTAAAACTAAAAGCTTCACATTAATTAAATGTATATTAAGCTATTACTTTGAGAGCTTTCAGATCATGATTGATTCGATAAAGCATATTGCAAATAAAGTATTAAATTATTCGGTGGTTTTTGGAAGCTTTCAAAGCACCTGGCCAGATTAATTTTGTTATTTTAATGCTATTTAAATTTGATTACTTTTCAATCACTTCTATAAGTGTCCTTATTAGTACAGTCGGAGTGAGATATTGGGAGCTTGAGCTTAAAACTGAGAAACTATATCTTTTAGAAATATAAATTGTATCCTAAAGCACGCGCATGGCGAATCTTTAGGTAATTATAAAATTTTTTTAAAAAACTCGTAAAAAAGATTATAATTTTATATAAGAACCCCTTGAGCAAGATTATCAAGCTAGGTACGAATGTGTAAAAATTTCAACAATTCTGATATGTGGTTATTAAACATTTCACCATTTCTAGTTAATAGCAAATTGGCATAAATACGGCGTAATATGCAAATATATAAAAAAAAAAAAAAAACCCATTGGCAAGGTTATCCAACTAGGGATGAAAGTGTAACACATAAAAAATTGATATGGTGGCTAAACAATTTATACTTTTTAATTAATAGAAAATTAAAATAAATTTGATATGATAATAAATAGAAACCAAATTTCTATAAATCTAGGTACGAAAGTATAAAACACACAAAATTCCTCATACATATGTCCTATATAGGGTGAAAAAACTTTATAGCTTAAAGAAAACTGACATATATATATATGACAAGCGACATTTAAAATTTTATTAAACTAGGGACGAAAGTGTGAAGTGCATGCTTAATTTATATGGTGGCAAAAAATTCTACGCTCTTTAATTAATTGAGAAATCGAATAAATATGAGTTGATATTGTAGCTTTCGTAGCTAGAATGTTACAAATATTGCTATTCTTAAATTCTTAGGATAACTACAAGTCGTTTACTTTGAAATGTTACATGTTATTTTTGTTGGTTTGTTGTTCTGATTTTGATGTTGGCTTCTTTTCTGTGCGCGTTGGCAATTTTTGCTGTTGCACGTCGTTGTTATTGTAGTTGTTGCACTGATTGCCAACCTGCTGAACCACCTGGACATGTGGACAGTTGAACACATGGACAGAGACAGAAACAGAGAGACAGAGAGAGAGTGAGAGAGAGAGAGAGGCAGATACGAAGAGACTGAACCAAAGGGTACAGCTTTAAATCAATACAACAAATTTCGCTGCTGGTGTTCGATGTTGCAGCGCCAACGTTGTTGCTGCTGTTGCCGTTGCCGTTCTGTTGCTGTTGCAGCTGGCGATGTTGCCGCTGTTGCAGCCGTTTAAAATGTTCCGAGTAATTAACACGTGCCGTGTGTAACCCCAAATGGCCACAACCAGTGTGTGTGTGTGTGTGTGTGTGTGTGTGTGTGCGAATGTGCAACGTAAGCGTAGGATATGTTCAACCCACGCACGAGGCAAAGCTGCCATTGCTGCCCCATAAAGTTGCACGTCTGTGTGTGCGTAACTTTTATTTATTGATTTAATACTTTTTCAATTTACTGCAAATAGCCAAAGAAGCTTCTCTCTGTGTGTGCCATAACTAGCGTGCAACTGCAGCATGCGGGGCATGCAACAGCATTCAAGAAATGCTCTTCGACCATTTGGCATTGGCCAATCTCCTCAGTACCTCAGTCCCTCAATCCCACAATCCCTCAATCCCATCGCACACAAAATGCAGCGCGGCATTAACGACATGTCCCCAACGTACATATGCCACGCGCCCCTTTTGCCTGCCACATGCCACCACCCGCCACCAGCAGCAGCACCAGCAACACCATCACACGGCTCGTAATCGCTGTTGGCCATGGTGGCAGCTTTTAATTCACAATTTAATTTCACAGTTAGTTGCTCAATAAAAACTTTTCACAGCAGTAGTTGAATATCTGTCAGAGCACACGGCTTCCAGTTAAAAGGTGGCATGCCGCAAATGGCACGTTGCACGTTGCACGTTGATCCCAGTTCCCATTGGTCAAAAGTTGAGCGGATCTTTCACTTCGCAGCGAAATCTCTCTAATTGAAATGTCTCATAATTGTCAGGCATCACAAAAAGCAGGTGTCAAAAAAACCGACAGATTTAAGATAGAGAAAACCCCATCACCAAAAGCTATACGCCAATTTATCGACAAGCACAACAATGTCAGAGTGACAGAAACAGAAGCACAGAGACAGAGAGGGAAAAGAGAGAGAGAGAGAGAGAGAGAGAGAGAGAGAGCGAAAGCCGTGTCAATAAAAATAAAATATATTGTTACTTCATTGTGGCACTCTTTGAGCTCTGTGTGCAGCAGTTTTAAGCACTCTATAGTAGTTCTGAGTTCATTGAAGTTAAGTGAAGAGAGATTTTCTTATACTATAGCATTAATAGAAAATGTACTTGGGAAAATTAAGTTAAGAGAGAAATACATACGAACCTACTAAGTTTAATAAAGCACCATATGTCTGTTTAAGCCAGAACTTTTGTCTTCAGTCTCTAGATATGCATAGGGTAAACTGGGGCTAAACACTTTATGCAGATGCAGAAAATCTTATTTTATGTGGACTTTATAAACCTTACTATAGTTTTAACTCTTTTTATGTGAACTTTATACGCCATACTAAAGTTATAACTCTTTTAAATAATGTCAAAAGATAGAAAATTATGAATTAAAAATTGAATTTATGGAATTAAATTTCTAAAAATTTTAAAAAGAATTTGTAGAATTCTTAATGGTATCAAATGCAGTTTAAAATGCTTTTCCGCTCAAAGATAGCTTAAGTTTTGAAAAAGTTATCGTGGCTTAAAGTTTTAAAAGAGGCGATAACGGCACTTAAACCACCCATAACAAACTAAAAACTCATTTCAGACCCCATAAATATATATATATACATATATTTAAAAATTACATAAAATTTCTAATCGACTAAAATAGTTTTTGGAAAATAACAATTATTTTTTTCGAAATTTTTAGAAAATTATAAGGGGTAGGTATGGAAAATTTCGAAAATTATGGGAAAAAAACGAATGAATTTTAAATGCGGAATTAATAAAGCGGTAAAATACAATGTAAAATGGTATTCTGCTTGACTATCGCTGGATTTTTAGCAAAAATATAGATGTTTGAAATTTAAGAAATAATATTAACAGGACTTCAAGCTAACATAGAGCACAGACGACCGTGTAAAACCCTAGACTATCTAAATATAGAGTCTTCTCACCACATTCATGGCAGAGTATATAAAAAGACAGTGTTCTTGTTTTACCAACTTTCAACAAATCGACTTTTCGATATGAAAAATATGAGTCCTATTAATTGTTACTCTCATAAACGCCGTCTTTAATGAACTTAGCCTTCGATCTATGGCTGAAATAACAACGTAATTGCACCTCCATCTGCCTAAAAAAAAAAAAAGAGGAGTCTATCAGAAATGCCCGCAATAACTTAACTGGCCAGAGAGACAAAAAATGCTCGATTGAAAATTGCAACAGTTTTTGGTCGTTTCAAGCAATAAAAGTGCGTAAAAAAAAGCCAGCAAAGCGTTTCATTGCGGTCTGTGGAGAATGTTGAGTAAAAAAACAACAAGGAGATGAAGAAGAAGACGATGATGATGGTGATGGTCATGGTGAAGACGAAAATGGAGGCAAATGGTAAACAATCAATGAAGCGAAATTGATTTGATTCAATTTAAAGTTGGAAGCTGAGCAAAAACTGATTTTCATTTCATAGCTGACTCGCGGTCGCAATTGTTTACAATGATTGGCGCATTGTTCAATTGCATTTCACAGACAGACGGACAGCATGGACAGAATGCAGTCCCCTTGGAACCACTTTACTTCCAGCTCCACAATGTCAGCTGTTCGAGATGCATTTGCATCTTGTAGACACTCGATTCGACGTGTGAGTTGCCTATTGATTTTGTGACTTTCAATCGAATGAATGTGTGTGTAGGTGTGTGTATATAGGTGCTTCTGTGTGTGTGTGTGTGTGTGTGTGTGTGTGTATGTGTGTGTGTGTGTGTGTCTACTGGCAACTGATTTACATTGTGTTGCCTATAGCAAGCCATTAAACAAACACGTTGCACTTGACTAGCCAAGCCAAGCTAAATACAAGTGTAATATTACGTATACGCAACATTTCTCACATATTGAAATTTCACATGGGTTTTATACCCAGCGCTGTGGGTATAATATGTGTGCTAACAGTATGTACAGAGTATATTTATTATTTTACTCAATCTGAAACAGTTTTGTCTACGTAGAACACTCTGAGTTCAGTGGATGTAAGAGCTAGAGGCAGCGAAACTGGTAGATAGATTCCATTGTCTTGATTGATTTCTTATTAAACTCAATGCACTGGGTCTAATACATTTGTTAAAGCTGTGTAATTGGCAGAAAGAATCATAAAAGGGATGTATATTTAATTACCTTAGCTCTTATAACTGCTAAGAGCTAGAGGCACCAAATCTGTTAGCGGTAAGTTTCGTTAAGTTCGACACATAAACAAGTACCAGCATCGGGTATATTGCCGTCTAGTAAGCTCGCTTATACTTTCCTTGCTTGTTTTCTTATAAATTTGTACTCTTTGAATGGACTTTAATCCATGAGCCTATTTATATCTCCAATTCACACAATTCGCATTTCATTCGAGCATCAAATTTTCGCTTCCAAGTGATTATTTCTGTACATATTCAATTCCCGTTTAAATGCCTGGCACTTTATTCTCTTATTTCGCCCCTTTGTCTCGTTCTCGCTATCGCTGTCTCTCTCTCTCTCTCTCTCGCTCTCTCTCTCTCTCTCTCTCTTTCCATCTGTTTCATTCACTCTGCCTCTCACTAACTGCCTGTAGCCTCAACGAAACACCACAATTAAGTGGTTACTCGAAATTCAATACGAAAAAAAAGTACAGCTGCAAAAAAGTGTAAACCAAATAAGCAGTATGGTAAGTAGGCAATGTACATATGCTCGACAGCAAAGATACCCAGTTAACTTAAGTGTTTATCCAACGATTTGTTATGAAATTTGCAAAATACTTGACTCAAATCAGTTCTATTTACATAAGTAACATAGCAAGATTAAAGTTAATTTGTTCTGAATAGTGTTAAAGTAAAATTCGATACATTCACTTTGAATCACTTGACCTAAAAATTGGTTTGAAATATTTACGAAATTCATTTAACTTATTGAGATAAAATATCACAATTGCTATACAAATTTCAAAATTTCTATAGTCTTTCAATTTAAAACAGCAGTATACTCCTTTAATATTCAATTTATGCAGGGTATTTCAATAAATCCACTTTAACAATATGTTCGCGAAGAGGTTTTTTGTATCACATAAAATGTGCTGCTAAAAAGTATGTATTAAAAAAAAAAAACAAAAGGGTGTGCATCAGTGTAACTCAAGCCTCAAATGAAGTGCCAAAAATGTTATACCCTGTAAGCAATAGCTTTATATACGGCGTAGTAAAGTCAACTGCTTAACAGCTATGACAAAACTGAATCAAATGTTCATAATAACTGACAAAAATGTATGTATTCAAACGCTTTTTAGAGTTTTACAGACTTTATTTAATTTAGCTATTAAAAGACCAAACTCTTCTGACATACCAGCTATGTCTCTATATCATTATTTGCTATTCTGTTGGAGTGTTCAATTCTACATAGCTATAAGGGATTCAAATATATCTGAATATTTTAAATCAGTGTTAAATTCCAGCTACAAAGTAGCTAAAATGGTCTGGCTTACTAAATATTTTTTACTACATTCTACGTTACTAATTATTTCTTTTTGTCTATAAATTAGCTAAAAATTTGTCCTATAATATACCATATATTTTGCTTTATAGCTTCTATATGTGTTTTAGGAGTGTACGTGTACAGTTCCGCATGAAGCGTTAAGATGAAGCATTCCGATAATCGTCATTGACTCGCGGACATTTTGGCTTATTGTATCAAATGACAGGTACTTGTAGGCGCAATGACACGCCCACTTGCATTCAATTCACTGAGCAGCAGTAGTTGTTTTTGTTGTTGTTGTTGTTGGCTGCAATGTGGCATCATCAATGGAAACACAACATCAACCGTTGTCTTCAATTGCAATGCACGACTAAATGTTGTCGATTTTGCACTTGTTGTTGTTGCAATTGCTGTTGTTGTAATACCCTTGAATGGTAGTCAAATGGCGCTGTCATCCAACGCAGAATACATATTCATTCATATGCTTTATAGTCTGCATAATCTCTTGATAGTTCGACTGTATTAACATTTCTGGGCTTTGTGTGTAAACCCATAGAATTGCAATACTCTTTGAACTTCAGAAACTTAAAAACGATTAAAGTTATGTGATCTGAAATTTCCTAAACTTTATATTCAACTGAATCAGTTTGTATTTACATAGCAAAATTAAATTCATTTAAAATATTTCAATTAATAAGTTAACTATTGGAAGTAATACTAATTTACTAATTGTTATTTATCGAAACTGATAATGTGCTGATTGATAAACATATTCAAAGAGAATTGTTAATATATATGTATATATATATATATATATATATATACATACATATTTCTAAAACACAGAAATTTCATTCTAAAATATTACACACAAAATATTATGCTAAACATTTGATTTAATTCTTCATTGTGTTGTCAAACTAAACTTAAAATTTAAATAACAATTGCTATTAGATTCCATTCCATTATAGACTTGAACTACAACTGTTAGAAATCATAACTATTTCAAAACATATGTAAATATACCAGATAACTTCTGTTAAATTTTATCACACTAAATTTTAGAATAATATTCCAAAAATAAATGACATTATTGGGAATTGGACCAAAAAACCGCATCCGTTTTTTAATGTTATCTACTGATTTATTATAAAAATATGTCTAAAAAAAATGATTTTCTTATAAAACTGTTATTGAAACCTAACAACAAATTTGTGATTACTGTTCGCTGGTTTTACTTAAGTATATATGTTCAAATTCACATCTTTCTTTGTACCTCAAAGTATGTTTGATTGGGTAATGTACTTTAGGTACTATCATGAAAATGTTTTTACATAATTTTGTACTATTCAAATGCAAATCAAATAATTTAATTTGTAATTCTCTGTAATCTTTAGTGGCAACATAACCTCAAAGATTAAGACATCTGCTTAACTGACATAACTTTACGAAATTTCGAACTTATGCAGATCAATGAAATTAAAGCTTCTATATGTTTATATTTGCTTACCAATTATTCTCTATTTATTTATTTGAAATCTATTTTATATCTAATCTCAAATGACATTATAACCTCAAATAATTGTAATAACTGTTAGGATATTTTGCATTTTGGCATCAGCTTAATTTCGACAGTTCTGATGTTGATAGCACGCTAACAATGCCGACTCAAGACACCTGAAATGCCAGAATTCACTATATGTACTATATATATATATATAGGTTTATGTATGTGTGTGTTTGTGTCTGTATGTGTGTGCACATATGTGTGTGTGTAATGTATGTGGGCTTTGTTTGTGTGGCTAGCTCGTATTTTAGTGTGCCATTATCCGCTGTTCTATGCAGATGCAGACAATTTGTGCCGATTCAGAATGCGGGGAAGTTGCGGGAAGAAAGCAGAAGAAGAGTGCAAGTAGAGAGTGTGAGTATATGAATAGGGGTATGTGTATAGGTATATAGCTATAGCTATAGCTATAGATAAAGGTATAGCTATAGCTATAGGTAAAGGTATACAGGGGGAGCGTTAACATAAATCAAAGCTCCAAACTCAAAGCGAGCGACAGGCGCACACAAAGCGGTTCCAATGCAACGCTGACGTGGCCAGAGGACTGAAGCCAAAGCCAGAGACGTACAGCCCAGCGGCGCACCCCAAAGAGTGGGAGAGAGAGATAGAAGAGAAAGGGAAAGAGAAAGAGAAGGAGAGAGGGAAATAGGGAATTGCAACGGCAAACGGAAATGCCGCCTGACACACATCCAGCTTCATTTCGGCACGTGCACTTGAAAAGCCGAGCACTGCTTTTGACATATTGCCGACTTGAGGCAGGAAGCAGCTTGGGACGAAAGCTGGCGCTACCAAAGGCTGACTAGAGGAGTGAAGTAATAGCACACTTCCCCCCCACTACGCCCCACTGTTCCAAAAACGAGTAGTTGCTCAGTTTTGTGCGAAATTAGACAGTGCATACAACCTCCAGCGTCAGTTTGTCATACACTGACAAAGGGTTGTCCAATTTGTGCACACAATCTGGCAATTTCGTCACTACCGTGGACGGTCTGTCAGCCACAATAGACGGCTTTTTAAGTACAAAAGTACAGAAACGGTTTCTTTTCAAAATTGTACACTAGAATTAAAAGCATTTTGCATTAAAGCTGCTCGATCTTCGTTTACCCAGTACCCAATACATCACAGGCGTTAGACAATTTAACGAAGAAAATGTCAAGTTTTGTATGCTAAATATACTCTCCTTGTTTGTTGTTAAATGCTGAAAAAACAATAAATTTTAAATATATATTATTTAAATTAGTTATTAATTAAATATATTAACTGTATTTCTTCTGCATAAACTTTAGAAAAAATTGTAGAGAGAGTTTTTCAAACTCTCATTGAATTTGATCTAAATTTTTAAAGAAAATCCTTGATAAAATTTTAAAGATTAAAAACTAATGTTTTTTTTTCTTTCATTTTGCAAACAAGATAGATTAGAATAATATAAATGTACAATTAAAAATAATAATTAATTTTAGTTTAAGAATATTATAAATAAATTAATTTATAGTTATTTAAATTTATTTTTACAACTTAATATCGCGTGAGTAGTAAACTGCTCAACATTTAAACACTTTTAGTAATGTTAGAGCACAAAATAGTGTTGTGCAACGACATAAACGTTTAGTGCAGTTAAAAAGTTATGGTTTTAGTATTGCTTTCGCTATATTGTGCTTAGCTGATTGATAAAGTGTATTATAGCAGCAGCTAAGCGAAGACAATTTTCTAGTTATTTTCTTTTTTTTTTCAAGAATTTCAGCGTAGTGGTAAAGAGTGTAGAACTGGGAATGGCAGAGGGAAGAATGGGTATGGATGGGGCTGGAGTCGGGGCGTCGGGGAATCGGGGCGTCATTGCCAGTCATATCCAGCGGGGATAAGCGCACTTTATGCAAAACGCACAAGTTTTATTCTATTTTGATTTCTTTCACTCTACACACTTTTTTTTTTATTTTTTGCTTCTGCTTTTCTTATTTTTGTATTTGTATTTGTAGCTTTTGCTGCTGCTGTTTCTTCTCATGCTTTTCGCCCTTTAGAGCCTTCAAAGTTGTGCAGTTTGGTATTGCTAGCCGAGGGGGTGGGAGTGGGTGGATGGGAAGTGTGTAGTATAAAAGTGTAAACAGCTTCAGCTGCGTGTCCTTGTTATGTCGCTGACAATGCCTCCAAGTTGATGGCTTTCAGCACAGATTTGCTGACAGCGCCAGAGGCGTAGTTCACCCAGAGGGAGGGTAGAGGAGGGTAGAGAAGTTACCGGATGATTTGGTGGGATGGAATAGAATAGGTGGGTTTTTTGGCAGTAAAAGGCACAAAGGCAGCGACGAACGGTTAAAAGCGATGGGAATTGATTGAAAAGTAAAGAAAAGAAAACAACCTTAACTACAGAATTAAGATATATACATATACATATATATATATCTCTTGTATACAACAGATACAGTCATTCCCCGCTTGTCGCCCCTTTTTTGTAGCCATTTCCGCCACTTAAGGAAACTTTTGAAGCGTTAAGTGGGCGGCACAATCAACCATTTGCATATGCTAATGAAATATCAAGCCTATAAACTTAAGAACTATGCCAAAGACCATTCACACGCACACACGTACACACGCACACACGTACACGCACAAAGGCCACGCCCACCACTTAACGCCCACTTGGGGAACGCGAAAAAAACTCAAGTGTTTTTGGTGAAAAAAGTACTGTGTTTAAGTGAGTTATGTACTGAAATTACTACAACAGAATACTATCGATAACTTTCTTTAACAAGCATTAATCGATAAACTTATTAGCTTATTCACTAAATTATTATCGCCGGACTCAAAATGCATCGTAGCTTTGATATATTTCTATCGCTTATCGAATTGGATATACTTATGTACGTAACTAGCATTAAGAGGCATTTATCGATAAAGTAACTATCTAATTATTTAAACTAGCTTAGTTGCTTTGTTCATTTAGCTTATCAACATCTTGCAAACATTCCCTTCAACTTGCATTTATCGATTAGCTATTGTAATTATTAGGATCATTATTAGACTTTTTCTTTATTTTCCTTTCCTTTCCTTTCCTTTCCTTTCCTTTCCTTTCCTTTCCTTTCCTTTCCTTTCCTTTCCTTTCCTTTCCTTTCCTTTCCTTTCCTTTCCTTTCCTTTCCTTTCCTTTCCTTTCCTTTCTTTTCCTTTCCTTTCCTTTCCTTTCCTTTCCTTTCTTCTCCTTTCTTTTCCTTTCCTTTCCTTTCCTTTCCTTTCCTTTCCTTTCTTTTCCTTTTTTTCCTTTCCTTTCCTTTCCTTTCCTTTCCTTTCCTTTCCTTTCCTTTCCTTTCCTTTCCTTTCCTTTCCTTTCCTTTCCTTTCCTTTCCTTTCCTTTCCTTTCATTTCCTTTCTCTTCTTTTCCTTTCCTTTCCTTTCCTTTCCTTTCCTTTCCTTTCCTTTCCTTTCCTTTCCTTTCCTTTCCTTTCCTTTCCTTTCCTTTCATTTCCTTTCTCTTCTTTTCCTTTCTTTTTTTTTCTTTTCTTTTCTTTTCCTTTCCTTTATTTTCTTTTCTTTTGCTTCACTTGTTCTTTCATCGTTTTTCCCGCAACGTTTTACTGGCTGCTACTCGTACAAAGTGAGAATACAGTGTGTGCCTTGAAGGAACCTAAAAATATTTTGAAAAATTAACCCTATTGAGTACAACAAATTACGTATATCTCATTTGATAGTCAGATATAGATGGAAATACAATATCATTTGATAATATTATGCCATCATTTGCATATTTGCTGCTTGTCAGAGCTGATATGCAGTTCTATGGCATTTCTTTATTGGCTAAAAGGGGAGTATAAAAAACGGCTAAGATGTGACTAAGTGTGTGTGAGTGTGTGTGTGTATGCGTGTGTGTGTGCGTGTATGCGTGTGTGTGTGTGTGTATATAAAGACTAAATTGCTTGGGGAACTGCAACGACACCTTGCAACGGCCAAAAGAAGCGCACATAAAGCGCTAGTAAAGATGCGACTAAGTGCGGAAAAAGGTGCGGAAAAAGAAGTGTCGAAAGCTGGCCAGGGCTGGAAAGGGTGTATTGGGTGTAGAGCATAGGAGCAACTGCGGAGAAAGGTGCAGGATTTCGTAGAGGAAATGCAATGGGCAGCAAAGCACTTATGCGCTTGAGGGCATTCTCTGGCCGCCGACAAGACACCACGCTCGGCAGCACACTACACTGGAAAAAAAAACGATAAGCTTAAGTTGATATGTATCTTAAATTATAGAATTTTAAATTAATATCGTGTTTAAGACAATATAGCTATAATACTTCTAGTTGTTATCATTATCCAAACAATAAAAATTTAATCCTCAGCTAAACTAATCGCACAGTGGTTTCAAAATCTAACTAAAAGTACGATCGGCTGAGTTTTTATTTCCAGCAAAGTTCACATTTTCTATAGGTGAGTCAGCAAGATACTTTTTTATCTATTTTTGCTATATGCTTGTGCGCACAGATCAAGTTATCTATGAGAATGGCTTAACTCAAGCGGTTCAGGAAAGTAAAATTTAGCAAGCCAGGATTCAACTTTAAATTGCTTACTTGTTTTTATCAGTGTACATGCTCACAAACTACTGTACTCTTCCTTCTCTCTGTCTCTTTCTCTCTCTCCATCTCTAGCTATCTTCCTCTAACTTAGTGCGTCTCGCTCAGTCCTTTTTTGCAGCACCTTTTGCATATTTATTGTATAGTTTTGTAGTTTTATCAAGTTAGCTAGTTAAAAGTCAAGATGCTGCAGGTGGCTTCAGTTGCCAGTTCCAAGGCAGCCAGTCTTGCCGTGGACTGTAGAGTGGGCAAGGAGGAGAGGCAGGAGCAGGAGCTACGTGAGGCAGAGGCGGCATCACATCTTCATCTGCATCTTGGCTTGGCTTGGCTTGAAGTCGTGGTGTGGCTTTTATTAGCTACGTGCGACGCGACGTTGCCAGTCTACGGGTCAGCAGCCAAAAGGAAGCAACACGGCACGAGGGAGGGAGGGATGGAGAGGGGGAGAGCGAGAGTTGGGGGCAGAGTGGGCGTGGCTCATTGGTGGTGCTTGCGCTTGTGCTTGTGTAGGTGTGCCAGACAAGAACTTCCAAGCGTTCCAGGCGATAAGATGAGCGTGCTAAAGTTTTATTGCCGCATATTTAAGCTATTAAAAAATTCATGCATAAAATGACACACACATCCTTATACTCACACACACACACACACTAACACACACTTTTCCTTGTGTAAAGCAACGAAGCTGCAAAATTAAAAACGCAACGAAAGCTTTAAAAGAAACGTACGCAATACGAATGAGACATACACTTATGTACCTTAAAGTGAGTGAATACACTAAGAGAAACAGAATAGTAAACTTCCAAAAATTGCATGTTTTAGATTTCAACCATAAAAAAAATCAAATGTGCCCGTGAAATTTATTCAAATTCAACTAAAATATGCACAAATATGGGCACACTGGATATTTAGTATAAATAAAATCAAAAAATAATCCAAATGTTATCTAAATTCGTTTTGGGAATCTTGCTAATATTCATGTTAAGTCTAAGATATGATTGCTAGATTATATAGTTGTCAGATTCTCATAAGTTTGGACAGAGTGTAATATATAGAACTATTTAGTTCAATAATTATATGAGTAAATTTATCGGTTCAACATAGCAAACATATGTATGTATTACATAATTTTTTTAATAGTAGAAAAAAGTATCTTAATAAAAACATATCTTATATATAATTAATATATATAATTATAATCGATATGAGCCATATACAAAAGTCTGTGAAATTGAATTACCTATAACACATATAGTTCATTTGAAATTCAAATTTTGAACTGGTAAACTAGTAGTTTTGAAAGCGCTTTTTGTGCTTACCCATAACTCTATATATGTGCTTTAGAATTCTGCTTTAATGCTTCATAAATGTGCACAAAGTAATCATACTCATACGAATAGCAGTGCCAAGTCTTAAGTTTAACTAGCAAGCCAATGAACCGATAAGTTAAGGAACCAATGAACCTCGGAACCAACTCCAATTTGCAGTTTCTTAGTTCGTTAGATCCCAAAAAGTGGAGTAGATAAAACAGTTTTTGTTAAATGCCGCAACGTTATCTTTCGC
This sequence comes from Drosophila tripunctata, assembly GCA_035047385.1. Taxonomy (NCBI): domain Eukaryota; kingdom Metazoa; phylum Arthropoda; class Insecta; order Diptera; family Drosophilidae; genus Drosophila; species Drosophila tripunctata. The sequence continues at coordinate 1,183,170 of JAWNPS010000270.1, read as the reverse complement.
TATCCCTTTAATGCTCTTCCCTCTCTGGCTCTATCTCGCTCTCTCTTTCTCTCTCTCTCTGCTTTGCTTCACACTGCAGTTGAATACGTTGGCAGGCCCGAAGGCGCCTAAAATGCTGCTACAAACGGTCAGCGTAATGACCTTAACGGGGTAAGGGATGCACAGAAAAAATGCAGTGAGTATGCAGTTGTGGAGAGAAGCTTAAAATCCCAGCAGGAATTGATGTCAAGTGCAGCAAAATTTCTATATATTTTTAGTATACGAATATATACCAAGAACTTTTTGAAATAGGAATCACATTTTCTTTACTTACGTACCGATCAGCTACATTTTCCGCTGTGAAGTTAATGCCGTAATGGTCAGCTAGAGTTTCAGTAGCCTACCTCTTGCGAAGTCCTAGACGCACTACCTACTTAGTAAGCTTTAATCATAAAGTAATCCATAAAGGATTGAGCAGTGAAAAGCTCAGCGTTTGATGTCTGAAATCACAGCTGAATTCAATACTACTTCTGCAGCACTAAATACAGTACTGAGCGCTCAGTAGTAAATCTGTACAAGTTTCCGCAACATGGGTCCACTTGGTAAGAGCACTGATGTCGGGAAAAGCGCAATGTCTATGGTAATGAAAATTGTTGCTAACTACAACTGGCGGTCCACACAATAATAACCATAATAATCAACATGGCTGCAACATACACATCAGAGTTGCTCGTTGTAGCTCAATTGAATAGGTTCAATGAACGAACGAGCTACTGAACACAAGTGGAACTGAATAAGTCGGGTGAGCGAACGACTTACAGAACTATAGTGGAACTGAATAAGGCCAACTGAACAAGCAAAGCTCTGAGCTATATGAACTACAAAACAAGAATGTAGTTTGTTCGTTCATTTGGCACAAAGTTCAATTGAACTTCTTTTGAACTGCAAATAGCTAACACACATTAAGCGCTGCTGTTGCTATAGTTTTGATGAGCCCATTAATACCCTGTGGAGCAGTAAAGATATACCAAAGATATACCCTTCAAACTAATGGGTATCAGTTAGTCGGGCACTCTAATAGTCTTTAATTTACTTGTTCATTTTAATTTTCTTAATTTTATACACACGTTTTGTGCGCATTTTCATTTTCTTAGCGCTGTGTTTTGTTCTCATTTCTTGTATTTATTTCATATGTCCATGCTTTCAACTACCCACTCTTCATCCCACCCTACAGCTTCCCCCTTTTCACTGCCCCCTTTATTATGTGCATTCTGCACACCCGCATTTTCATCGGTTTGCTGGGAAAAACTTTTTAGTATTCATTAAATTACATAATTATACAATAAGTGCAATAGCTTTGACTCCATACTCTTTCACTACTATTTCCCTCTCTATCGCAACCATATCGCTCTCCCTCTATCTCTTATTCTCTACCCCTTTATATATCCTCTCAGACATTGCATATATGCATGAGTTAAATATCCTCCATATGAATGGGTAGTTAAAATCGTTGCATAGACGTTTAAGCTACCATCATTACTAGTGTGATTTAAGGTGATTTGTTTAAAACTTTTTTTAAACCAATTCAAATCGAAATAGGAACTTTAGTCTGTCGATTAATGTATAACGAATAATTTAGAAAAATTTTAAACTCTTACAAAAACCGGTTCACAAATATTCTATTGACCATTTTTTTGTCATTTTGGCTTTGAGGAATTATGATACCGGATCTTAAGTATTTTAATAAAAAGATAAACTTAATCTTTATTTAATAAAATTTTTATTTTCACTTCCTCATGCAAATAATACAATGTTTGACTTATTTTACAGTAAAAGGTTCGAAAAGTGGTTTACAAATGGGTCTAAAATTTTTAATTATTTTTTTCTTAAACAATTCTAGTTAATATTTAGCCATCAACAACTTAAATTCAAAGCTTATTGTTACAAATTCGTTAGACAACTCTTTAAAAGAGGTTCAACAAGTTGGTGTACAAGTGGTTCAGTAATGACTATGATATTTGATATTTCAATCTTAAAGAATATTAAGCCCAAGGCTGCATACCTTCAAAATTTTAATGGAGATTCGGTTCAGAGGCTTTGAACCTTGCACCCAAAATTGGGTTCGGTTTGTGAACCGGTTTTTATACTCTCGGAACCAATGACTCAAACTCGAAACCTTAGTTTACTTTCATACATTTAAATCGATTTTAGTGATTTTTCAAAGCGACTTAAAAATGGTTCAATAATTGTTTCAAAAGTGGTTCAGCATTGATTATCTTATATATCATGAAACAATGTTAAGCAATCTAATACTTAACACAGCTTAACAAATCTTATTTAATGTGTTAGCTAGACTGCTGCTAAAATTGGCTTGAAAACCGTTTTAAAAGTGGTTCACAAGTGGTTCAAAACTGATTTGGTTCTGAGTTTCGCAAGCAATTAATGACAATACTAGCTGCTTAATGCATTATAAATAAGTTTCTTAAATTTTAGAGCAAAGCTGCATAAAAGTTGTTCAGAATTTGCGCTTTTGAAGTGGTTCACAAACTGGTTCAAGGCTGCTTTGAAGTGCGGTTCAACGAAAGTTATGCACATAGCTTATTAAAACTGGCCAACTAATTTAATAGTATCGAATGGCTTGTGGCAGCTCAAGCTAATGTATATGTATATACAACCCATCCACACCCACAAATACACACACACGCACCCATACCAACTCACACACACACATACATACAAAGAAATGCCGTTTGAAAAATCCAGCTGCGCTCATTTTATCTATTTAAGCGTAGCTCTTTTTTTTTTTTTTTGCCTATTTTATTTAATTTCATTCTATTTTCTACGACCTGCCCCATTTAACCACCACTTCACCACTTAACCCTATTGCTCCAGGGGGTGAGGGGGAGAAGAGGAGACGCTGCGGGATGCCCGGAAACGGAGGGCATTACTGAAATGACATAGTTGCTGTGGATTATTAGGCAGGATTATGAATACATGGGCCGTTCAGTTGGCCGCATTGTTTTTATGTTTAAGCAACTTGCCAATTTGCAACAGTTTGGGGTAAGGGTAGTGCTAGGGTAAGGCTGGTACAGAGGGTGGGGAGGGGGGAAGGGGTAGCTCTTTGAACGGGGTTTGACCCAAAATTGAAGCGACAAACATAAACAAATCCCTTAAACGTTTAAATGCCTTGCAGCTGAAGGCAGCAGCTGTTTGTGGCACGCCTCCCCCCAGTTCCCTGCCACTGCCATTGCCACCCCTTGCCACCCCCCCAAAACGTGCAACGTTCACATTGGCCACATACATAACTTGGTGGCAACCCGAATGCCAATGGACAATGGACAACTGGACATTGGACGCACTTGGAGCATGTGTGCGCGTCATTTGAAGCTCCAAAATAGTTTTTGGCCAAGCTGCACACACACACACACCCACACACACCACACACTCACACACACACATAGTCTGGAGGAAGAAGCAGAACGCAGGAGGCCAGCATCGCCCTCATGTGCATCGTAAAAAATAAGCAGCAGCAAATTGTATTTTTATGAGCTGAAACTGTTTTGGGGCCACATTTCAATGTCGATAAAAACAACGATGCCCCAAAACAACAACAACAACAACAACAGCAACAATTGGAGGCACAACAAGAACAGCAACAGGAGCCAAAAACTGAAACTGAAACAGAACCAGAACCAGAAATAGAAACAGAAATAGAAATAGCATATAAATGAGTGGCCATTTAGCTATTTTCCAAAATTTAGTTTGAACTTCAAAAATACTCTCATTTTGTGCAGCAATTTAATAAAATTCTTAAAAATATATATGTATATATAGATTATAAAGAATTTAAAATTACATTATTTACTTAATTATATTTAATTAAAAACAGAAAAAATAAACTAACAATAAAATCAACAAAAATAAATAGCTGCAGCCTTTAAAATTTCGTAGAAGTTCACGTGATTTTTTTACTCTTGACATGAATTTTTAATCGTTGCAAAATATCAACAGCATCACATAAAAAGAGACTGAGGATGATAAATGGATCGACTACAATAATCCCAAAGACATTCAACCCAAAGCAAACAAAATTTAGCCAAATACTGATCCGTTTGAGCCGGTATATAGAGGAAAAACGACTGCATTATGGGGAAAGGCACGACATACAATTTTTGCTACATGAAAATTCTTGTACCCACATGAAGCGAATGGTAAAAACCTACTTGGAAGCGCTGAAATGGGAAGTTCCATCCCACCCACTGTAGTTACTTTGCTCCAACTGATTTTCGATCAATGGCGTTTGAACTGACTGATCAACACCTCGGTTCCTACGATAAAGTCGAAAATTGTATTAGTTCGTGGATGGCCTCAAAGAATAACAAGTTCTTACGATTGAGAATTGTTTTGCTATTCAATAAATAGCAAAAAGTAGTGATCAGAAATTTATAATACTTTGAATATTGATCGCACGATCAACTTAAAAAAAAACTACTGTTATTTTTAGAAGAAGAACAAAAAAAAAAAGGCGGCGGAGCATAGTTTTACACCTAAAATAATTATAAAAATGAGAAAATCTGTTATTTTCTAAAAAAAAAAATGTACTCTAGCAAACTTTAGTAAAATTAAATTTAATACTTAATTTTCAGTGATTTGTTCGAAAAGCTGAATTTTAAAATATAAATTAAAAATCTAAATACGTTAAATAAACTTAAACAAAATTAATAAAAGTCAGATACCAGTTATAACTCTGAAAATTTTAGATATACTCTTTGGTAGAGCATAAGAAGGACAAAGAGCGTAAGTAGCAAATGAGGAGCAGAGAACAGAGAGAAAGGAGAAAAACGAACGAGAACTGACAACTGGCAACTGGCAACAACAATAAAAACTGAAACAAAAACTTGCAACAAATTACAAATAACGAGCCAAGGAACCATATGAGTATCTGTCTGTGAGCAAAAAAAAATAAGTAGATGGGGTTAAATGGGCAGGGGGATAGGGGAAAGGGGAAAGTAACGATTCAGTTCGCTTTCGGAGTAGTAGAAAGGCGTGTGCCGAAATTGCATTGAGAGGGAGGGGTGGCGAAGGGGGAGAGGAGCAGTAGAACGAGTGAAACGTGCCCTGAAACCCGGCTAAATATTCATTAGAGCTAATTAAACATGATCAGCCCCGGGCGGCAACCCAGACGTCGACTCAAACTCAGACATGGATACGGATACGGTTTTTGGGAAGCATTTGCCGGAATTCTAGACGGACGGAAGTTGGCAGTCGGATAACCAACTAACTTGGCTAACTAAACAATTGTTGTACAAAATGTCTATGTGTGTGTGTGTGTGTGAGCACACAAACATGCAACTGGTCAAATGTTAAACGTGGGAATTTGATCGGATATATACAACAGAGTTGTCAGCTGTGCTCACAATTGAAATATAATAGTATTTTGCCACATACAAGTTGTCAGACAAAATGATTGCCACTTTCATCCACTGTTTCCATAAATTTGCAAATTTCCATGTCTACAAACTGAACACAAACTTTGAATGCAAAAGAAATCAACATCAAAATAAAACACACAAATTGTCGCACTCTTTAGGAACATAGTTTAAATAATTTGAAATAACAAATTAACGTTTAATTTTATTTATGTTTATCGGCTAAAAAGTCTGATATATGCCACACAGCAATATTTCTAAATTTTCGAAAAAAAATTTTAATAATTTAAGAATATTTTTTTGATATAATTAAACGCAGAAATTTGTAAAGTTTCCACCCAAGCTACAAGAACAAGTTTAATTTTATTGATGATGATCGAGCAAAAAGTCTTAAATAAAAAATATTATAGATATTTCAAATGTTTTCAAAAAACTTTTAGAACTGTGAGAAAAATTATTAAAATTTAAAAAAATATCTGTGCCAATCAAATGAACGAAAAAATATATAGTCTACTTTAAGGCTTAGCAAGTATTCATGGAAGGCAGGCACTTAAAAACAGAGCTGCATATCAATATTTGCAGCGTTTTTCGCCAATTCAATTTATATAATCGAAAATTAGAGGCAGATTACAAGAGTATTGCACAGTCGAAAGTGCTTGGCAGTTGTGCAGTTAGGTTAAGCTAAAATTCCTTTAGCACCTTTTATAAAACTTTAAACTACGATTGTTTTGCCCAAAAATGCAACATTAGTCGAGCCAAATATATTTTTACAATGAATTTTACAGATTCAAACTATTAATGAATTTGATTTTTTTTTTTTTCAAAATTTTCCATACTTGACGTTATTTCAAAAAAAAATTTGAAAAATTTTGTTTACCAAAAATTATATTAATCGATTAGAAATTTTGTGTAGGCTAAAAATATATATACTTTATTTTACGCAAATTAGTTTTAAGCTTGTTATGGGCAGTTAAAGTCCCAATATCATCAATTTTAAAACTTGGAACTACAATAACTTTTTTAGAACTGCAGCTATATTCGAGTGAAATAGCATTTTAAACTGCATTTGAAACTATAATCATTTTTAGAATTATATTTTTGAAAAAATACCATAGCTACACCGTAACATTTCATCAAATTGTTAAACAATTCTTGTGTTTAAATGTGCGAAGAAGCTCAAAAGGCTAGATCGACTCCACTGTTGCTACTGATCAAGTATATTCATATGTATGTACATATGCTATGGGCTTACAGCAGCTGCCTGTTACATACATTCAACATACTTAACATACCCACAATGGAGGGCATTCTTAAGCAATGCTTTTAAATATTTTTTAATGATAAAAGCTTAAAATTAATTCAATATTTAAGTATTTATAGTAAATCTAAAGTGTATGCGCGTGTGTGTGTGTATGTGTGTGTGTGTGTGTTTGCGTGTATGTGTGTATTCGTGTGTCCAGTAAATAAATACAATTAGCTGAGACGGTGACGGTGACGGTGAATGCTGTGATGCGACACTAAATCAAAGTTATTCAACTCACGTCTTTAAGTCATTAATCGAACAATGCACGCCAGGAAGATGCCACACATACTATGCATAGATATACGCACTCTGCACACACACACACACTCCACATCCACACATACACACTCTACACACACACACACACTCACACACAATATCTATATATATATATATATCTATGTATATGTAGGCCGCAACATATGCTGATAGGTTCGCCTCGACGCCATCACGTTGACGACCATCTTGGCACATAATAAGATGCTCCCCTAAAGGCACCATACTCCCACTCCCACTCTACCTCCACCTTCTGCTCTGCTTAACCCCCGTACTACCCTACCCCCTATAATCCCTGCCTACTACTCTCTCCGGCCGCATATTTCGAATGATGACGATGATGATGTTGTGGATGCTGCGTGTAGCCGCAGGGGCATACAACAATCGGCAATCGCAATGGCAACGAATGGAGACAACAATGAGGACAAGTCATCTGCATTATGATAAACAGCAGCAGCAGACGAGCACACTCGACTGTGCAGTATACCCAGCACTAGGTCGCTAAGTTTCGGTTCAGCATTAAAACAATATACTGCTTTCAGTAAAGATTTTTATTTAGACTTTATGCCACAGAAAAGTTGATTTTTATCTCAAATCTCCATTTCTTTTTAAGTTCATTTTAAAATTCAAATAGCACGAAAATCTTACACTGTGAAAGACTGTCCACGCTTGCGACGATAGCTACTTATTTGAGATATATGGGAATCTAAACTCTAAATTTGATAGTCACAGCTTTTACAATAGTGTTTAGCATACTCATAAAGAATTACATGGTATATTTAATAGATTTCGAGCTTTCTGTGACACATGAAGCTACGCTAGTGACGAAAGCAGATCTATACAACAGTCAGTTAAACAACAACTTCAAACTCCATCACTACAGGGTTCTTATCGGTAGGGCCAAACTGAGGGCAGAGTCAGTTAGAGGTCTCAAACGATAGAGGCCCCCCAAACAGATCGAACAGCTGGACGGACAGAAAGACAGCAAGACAGACAGACAGAAGGACAGTCAACTTCATGATAGGAACTTAAAGCCATCCTGGGGACCGACTTTGTGGCCGTGTTGTGGTCTCATTTTGTCATTCGCATTCCGAATGCAATTGACAAGTGCCTGGCACTGAGATGAACCGCAGCTGTGGCACAGCAATGTGGCACCTATGTATACCCCCTCTCAGCCCCTTCCTCCAACCTATTTCCCCTCTACAGTCCACTTGTTCACCAAATCTCCTCTCTTAACTTTTTCTTCTATAGTGTCCTCAATCTTATAAGTCAAAAACTTTAGTTATAAATCCTTTTATCCTTCACTTACAGGGTATATTTAGGCTTAATACTCAGCTAATTAAACTAACTTTAAAATACATAAAATTTTTAGTTAATAGGCCTTTAAGCTGATCATTATTTTACACAATTACAGGGTATATTTAAGCAACGTCACGTAAAAATCAGTTTATGCTCAACCACATAAATCAGTTTGCTACCGTAAAAGTCGAATAGCCAACGCCCTCAAATTGAATATACCCTTAATTCACCAACTTACAGGGTATAATTAGACAACATCACATAAGAAACATTCAACACTCAACTGAATAAATGTAAAATGAAATAACTATTGTTTAGAGAAGTCACTGGCGGTTTTCTAACAAGAATTACAGGGTGTTTGGGTGGCAGTGGGTTGACTTACAGAGTAGCAAGCCATGGATGGTAATAGGATTATGCCTGGCTGTGAAAACGAGTCCACCAAACTGCACTCCATCAAAGCCAAAACAACCGCAACCACGCATAATTGTTCAATTTATTTATTTAAGCGCGAATTGCGAAGAAAAGAAATGTGCGGGGAAACATGTCAAAATTTTGTAAACAAGTGTGCTATGGACTACGAAATACCCAGCACTCGACGCTAATATGCGTTGAATGCATACATAAGCAACTGAGGCACACAAATCATACATTATATATAAATTGTACATGATTTTATAACATATAGCGATGGTGAATTATGGAGTTACCTATTTTTTTTAGCTTTATTTCAATTTTTAAGATGAAATAATAAACAAATTAATCAACTTCTATAGTTATCGTTGATATAATAGCACACCAACTTTTAGTTCAACATAACTTATACATAAATTTTATGAAACAGCTACCAAATTAGGAGCAATAACGATGTAGCTCTGTCCACGCTTTGCTTAAACTGTTTTCTATATAACTATTATGTTTCACAACGAATCTTTATGAAATTTTCAGAATAATAGCTTTAAATAATATGCCTTATGGATTGTTAATTTTATAATTCAGCCCCTAACTTTAAAGTTACAAACATAAAAAATACAAAATTGTACATACTAGATAGCGCTACTACCAAACAAAAGAGTTTCGGCTATAACTTTTGTGTTTCTTAATCAATCTTTATGAAATTTTCAGAATCTTTTTAAAAATGAAGTATTATATATAAGTATTTGGTTTAAAGATAGTAACTTTACTAATGCCTACAATATTATGTAATGAAAACTGCTTTGCAATTGTGAAATCACGAGGTATTTCAAAATAAATCAGACATGTAGTAACATAACATAGTTGGGTTATGGGTTGAATGGTTGGTCCTGATGCTAGGGTGGGAGGTAGGCGTGGCACAGTCAACAAACGTTTTCGGTTATTGTGGTCAATGGGAAATCGCTTTAAATAATGAATTCCATTTAAATAAATATTTAAAACGCTGTCAGCAGCGAGAACCGCAGACAACCACTGAGTGGGTGCCATGAACCACCTGGATGGGGGGGTGGCTGATTGTGTGGCTGAATGGGGAAATGTGGGGTAGGGAGCTGTAGAGCTAAGCTACCCAGGGGAATACGAACTGACCCACTGCCAAATTAGTTGGCCATGATTGTATAATTCATTGCAATCAATGTGACCCGCGAGCTACATACAAAAAAAAAAGGCCAAACAAAAAAGGAATCAATGCGGCACGAGAAATTATAATTATAATTATAATTTGTAACTGAGGCGATGAAAAAGACAGGGGAAATGGTGTGGACTTTGGGGAGGGTGGGGTTAAATGAGACTGTAACTGTTAAAATGCTACTCGACTAATTAGTCTCCTGAGCGTGCTCCGTTGACTACCAACTCCCGACTTCCGACTCCCAATGCCCGATTCTCGATTCCCGATGCCTGATTATAGTAAATCTCTGGTCACGCACGCAGCAAAAGAATTCATAAATTTAATTTCACGTCAAGCAGCGTATTATGTATATGTATATTATATATTGTATATAGGGAGTGAGTACTGTACTATACTGTACTATACTGTACTCTACCCGACGACACGTCGCGTCGCGTTGCTGCTAACGGAATTCCCACAATAAACATTTGCACGGCAGCCTTCCCAAAAAAATGATAATGATGATGTTGAATGCTCATGATAATGATGATGAGAATGTAGGGAGATGATAACGTTTGGATGTTTGGGGGGCAGGTTTTGGTAATGACGCTAGCTGACAACACAGCAGTGGGAATTACTCTACGCATTTTGTATATATAATTGTATATATATCTATGTACATACATATATACAGTCATGTAGCATCGATTAATCATTTTATTATTATTGCTGCCATTCGTTGTCGTTCCCATCGCTCGTGATCCTCATGCATATATGGGTAACAGCATCAGCACGTTGGCGGTATGTAGCACTATGCTTTTGATTATTGTTATTATTATGCGAGTAGCAAAAGTCATGGCAATTTGTGTTAAATGCGTATACTCCCAAGAGGCCACTCGATCAGCGCCAAAGGTCAACAGGACGACCAGTCTCAAAAGCCGATTGCCAACCAACACTAATGGGTTTTTAAATTTGCCATATAGAAAGTAGTTTTTAACACTTAACAACACTGTGCTAACACATACTGACTTCACTGCAAACAGCTTTGTGTTATGCTCAAGCTCTTGAAACTTACGAATTTGTGCAAAGCAGCCAGCTTTTTGCAAGCTGCAGAAATAACTGCAGTACAAACAGTGTTGCCAACTATGTTGTTTAGCCCACAGCTCTGACTGTTTAAGGAAGAAATAATAAAATAACTGCTAACTAGCGGAAAATGTGTTTCTTTTAAAAGTTTATTTTAATTTTAAGAAAAAAATAATATTAAATAAAAAGTTTCTATAGTTCTATACAAGTTATTTGTTACATATAACATTTATAAAGCCAGTATTACTTGAAATACAGGCAAAAAAACTTAGTTCTTGTAACTGTAATAAACATATTGAAAATTAAAATAATACAAAATAACATAGATATCATATCATAGATATCACATTATAGACATTAAGTTAAACCTGTACTAAGGATATGCACTCAAAACACAAACTAATAATTTGTTGTACAAAATGTCTACAGAAAAAGATAATTTTTAGTATAAAAAAAATAATCAGCACATTTAATAGATTTACTTAAATTTTTAAATACTGTTATCAATTAACATAAATGATCATAAGATAATATAAATTATAGTGCGCATTTAGAATTATGGATCTTAGATATTTGCCTTCACTGTCAGAGCAAATATTATTTATTTCTTAATGATAGCTGTTTAGTGCTGTCTCGTTGCGCAAAGAGTTGGCAACACTGCTTGCACTCCACACTTTTCGTGCAAAGCAAACAGCTTTTTGCAAGGATTAACACTGAAGTACTTACGAGCAGCATGCGCGAGAGCGAGACAACCCGTCTTGTCAAAGTATCGAAAGTATTTAGTTGTCAAAACTTCATAGTCAACTCTGTCTACTGTCAATAAAAAAAATTATTGGCTGTGCTCGCTGCTCATAAGAAATTTCAATTTGTAAACAAAAACGAATACGAAATATAACACAAGCACAACCAATACGCGTGTGAGTGAGTAACAGAGAGAGAGAGAGAGAGAGAGAGAACGAGAGCGGTAAAGTATTGAATAATGTACGCTGCCGTGAAGCCGCTCTCCAAATATCTGCGCCTAAAGACGGTGCGCATATACGATCCGATATTTACGCTGCATTCCAAGTGCACCATTGTCATACTGTTGACCTGCACGTTTCTGCTATCGGCTAAACAGTATTTCGGTGAACCGATACTCTGTCTCAGCGCCACAAAGCATACGGAGTATGTGCAATCGTATTGCTGGACCATGGGCACCTACATTTTGCCATTGGATAATGATACCAGTGATGGCATTCAGCCGTTACGCCTTGAACACGATCCGACACGTCAGTTAGCACTAAATGAAAGCGCTATGCGTGCTATACTAGCCAATAATGATCATTATGCTCGCATCATATCGATAGCCGAGGGCGTGGGACCCGAAACTCGAGGCGTTACGAAACGCATGTATTTACGCTACTATCAATGGGTCTTTATGATTCTACTCTTCCAATCGCTGCTCTTCTACTTTCCATCGTATCTGTGGAAGGTGTGGGAGGGACAGCGCATGGAACAGCTCTGCTGTGAAATCGGCGATGCCTTGATCCTAGAGGAAACCTATCGAATGCGTCTCCGCATGCTCACCAAGTACTTTCGGGCTCGATTCTCTGCCATTCATTGTTGCTATGCCATCAAGTATGCGTTCTGTGAGCTGCTCAATTTGATTATTAGCGTAAGTATGCATTAATTTAATTAATCGATAAGTTATCAAATATTTGATTATTTCCAAAACGATTACTAACGTATGCCCAACGCTTAGCTTTAAGAGTTTGCGCTATAATTCTGCTTTTAAGCAAACATAATACATTTTTATCACAATTGTAAAAAATCTACTTGTTTTTCTATGACTCGATAAATTAGTTATTAGAAATTAAGCTTATCTATAATTAGTGCTTGAGAAGATTAGTCACCAAAACCAATATCATTGATGTATATCAATAAAATCTACTGAAATCGATTGTAATCGTTTATTCGATAAATGAATTTTCTTAATTAACAATATTTATTGATAACTTTGATTTAATTTTTTTAAAAACTTGTATGTGTTTCTTGAGAGTAAATCAATATTTGGCGCGTACATATGGAAAAGAATTAATAAAATTCGTTTGCTTTCGATTATTTGATGAATTATTTCGATAACTGATAAAGTATATGCACATATATTAATTGCAGGTCTTTAATTTTTGGCTAATGGACATCATCTTCAATGGGTTCTGGCACAAGTATATTCATGCATTGGCCGCCATACCCGTCTACGATTGGAATCTATGGAATTTGATGACGTCACGGGTCTTTCCCAAGGTCGCCAAGTGTGAGATGTTCTTCTATGGACCCAGTGGTACCCCCAATGTGCTTGACATACTCTGTGTGCTGCCATTGAACATTTTGAATGAGAAACTCTTTGCGGTGCTCTATGTATGGTTTCTGTTTATCGCCATGTTGGCCGCCATCAATATGCTATATCGTCTGCTGCTCGTCTGCTGTCCAGAGTTACGACTCCAATTATTGCGCACCCATTTACGTGGCATGCCCAAGATGCATGTCCGGCAGGTGCTATCGAATGCCGGCTATGGCGATTGGTTTGTCCTCATGAGTGTGAGCATCAATGTGAATCCCACATTGTTTCGCGAACTCCTGGAACAGCTGTACGTGGGTCTGGCGGGTAATGCCATCAAAATGCTAGATCGCCAGCGGCAACAGTGTGAGGAGCAGGAGGATGATCAGGATAACGATAACATCAGCGCATCATCCACCGAGGCGTCTCTGACCAATGCAGTAGTGAATCTCTCTCACAATCTACCACATTATTTCAATGAAAGTCATGCCTAAAACTCAACAGCACCACCATCAGATCTGCCATCTATCTGCCCAGTCTTACGCTACTTCTTCACACTATACTCCTATAGTATTATCATAGTTTTAATATTATTATTTTTTGGGTTTATTTGCCAAAGTGCAGGCAAACCAAGATAAACACCGAAATGCATCGAAAGGCAAATAAACGCGATAATCAAATTGGCAAATGGCCTGCATGGCGGCTGCTGCTTTTCTCCAGCTACCCTGTATAACAACTGTTTCGTAGAACAGGTATGCGCAACTTGTGCGTCGTTGGTATGTATAAAAACATTATATACAAAAGTTATTCAATTTGTTATTGTCCAAGTATCATTAGATGTCGGCTAAAGTATTCAACTTATAAATCCGTCTGCTTTCGTCCCTAGTGTGAACTGAAATGAGCATAAAAAATGTTTGAAAAACATTAAAATTTTGCTAGATTTCGTTCAAGTTTCGGCTTTTGGGCCGAAAAGAGTTGAGCATTTCCATCTAACTTGTTTTCCGTCGATTTAATACTTAAATTTGCATTTACAGGGTATTAGAAAGTGTGACATAATTGAGAAACTAGCAAAAATGTAGCTACTGGGCTCACAAGAGTCAAAGAAAACTAAACGTAACTCTGTTGCAAACGTTTGTGCCTTAGCTAAAGGTTATTCAGTAGTCGATCATGCTTGCTATAGAAAGAGAAATGTTCCGGAAATCAACACAGTTGCGACAAATGGGCATATAACAGTCGAGCAACATAGTTTTCACTTGTTTTCCTACATTTGTATGTTTGTTACAGAGTATTTTGTAGTTGGGCTAGCTACTCTGGCGAGTAGTGAAAGGCGGTAGGCGTGGCGATAGCAAAAACTTGGCCAAACTAAAGTTGAAAAAGTTGCACGGTGAGTGTGGAGGACAGAAAGAGAAAGATGATGATGATGATTGCAGTTGCCACTTGCCACATGCCGCATGCCGCACGCCAGTTGACAGTTGTTGGATGAGTCGGCTGCCAACAGGTAAAACTAACAACAACAATTGCGGATGTGGCGGGCGCAGAGGCGGAAGCGGAAGTGGAAGTGGAAGTGGAAGCGGATGTGAGGCTTTGCTGATGATGGCTGCGATGACGACAACGGCAAATGGCGGCAATTACAAGCAACTACAACAGCAACAACAACAACAACAATAACAACTAAAGTAAACATCACTTTTAAGGCGAAAGACCTTCTTTTCCAACGGTGGGGTGGGGCGTGGCTCGAAGGGGGAGGGAGGCATTTCCAAATGGGAAAAGCGCAAAATAAACAAAGTTAATTTTAATTAAAAACCGCAGGAAAACGAGAAAAGAGAAACCAACAGCAACAACAACAACATGAAGAAAATGCTAAATAAAATGGGCGTAACGAGCGTAGCATCATGATGTGGGCGTGTCAGCAGCGTCTTGCACATACATATGCAAGTGCAAACAGCTGGGCACGGGGTGGGGGTGTGGAGGGTGAAAAGGGTGCAAGGAGCAGCAGAATGAGATGCAGAAGGAAAATGCAAACAAACGCGACGAAGCCGAAAGACACGACAAACAGCAAGCAACACAGCGCGAGACCGAGAGGAAGAGTGTTTGTGTGTGAGCGAGAGGGAGAGGGAGTTATTGAAATGGCGCCTGCAGCAATGCACGCCATTTTACTGCCCAACCCCCCGTCCCGCCCCTCCCTTTGGCAAGCCCACAACGCCCACTCCCAAAAACCACCAATGATAACTGTAACAAAGACACATGTAAACAATTTGGTTTCGTCATCTTCTTCTTCTTCGTTCTCTCCGCTCCCCCACTGTCTTTCTCTCCCACTCCACTTCTCACGCCCTTCCTCTCTATTCTCTCATTTGCTCGTTGCACAGTTTTAATTATACAAAGCGAAAACTTTGCCAACTTCAAAGTTGAAAGTGAGCAACGGTTAAAGGATTTTGCCAGCTGCCAGCTAACATTTTTCTTTCGTTCTTCCTCTTTCTCACAGTTCCTTAGTTTCGGCAATTCTAAAATAGAAGAGGTGAGGAGAAAGAAAGGAGAAGAGAGGAGAATAGAGAAGAGGGCTGAGAAAGTGTAGAGAATAGAATATAGGAGAAAAGAGAGGAAACGGCAGAAGAAAAGAGAAGATATGAATAAGGAATAGAAATTTGGGGATAGAAGAGATGAGAAGAATAGACAAGAAATAAAAATATAGAAGAGAATAAAAGAAAGGAGAATTCAGAAGAAATGAGAAAAGATAAGAAAATTATGAGGAGATAAGAGTTAAGAGGAATAAAGGAGAAACAGGTAGAAAAGAAATGAAAGAAGACAAATAAAATATGTGTTTAAAAAGAATATATATGTATATAAGTATGAGCTGAGAAAAATAGAGAACAAATACGAAATATGGGGAATAAAGAAGAAATGAAAAAATATACAAAGAGTTGAGAAAAACAGAGGAGAAATTGGAACCAAAAAGAAAGATAAATATAATCACAAAAGGAAAATTAGATAAGAGAAACATAGAGAAGAGAAGTAACAAGAATTGACTAAAAGAAAACGGAAGAAAATTATAATTAAGAAAGGACGAAGAAGCTAAAAGAAGCGAACAGAAGCATAGAGATATCACTAGAAAAAAAAAAAAAAAAAAAAAAATTTCAAAAATAAAATTACAATTTATCTCTATATTTAAAATTTTTTTTTTCCCGCTCGAAAATAGCTGCAGTTTTGACAAAGTTATGTTGGTTAAAAGTTTTAAAAGCGGTGTAACCGCACACAAAAAGCTTATAGCTCATTTCCACAACAACAAGTAATAATATATACGAAATATATATATTCTTAACCAACACAAATTTCTAACAATGGGGTAATTTATGGGAAAATTTTGAAAACAAACAAAAAATTTTGAAATTTACAAAAAAGTTCAAATTTTAGATGCTGAATTAATTCTGCTGTAAAATATCATACAAAATGGCATATCGCTTTAAAGCTTTAGAAAAGATTATAGCTACTGATATATTCGCTAAACAAGTATTTTTACCGAGTTATTTTTGCTTCAGAGGGTTTAAACAAGAAATATTTAGAACGAATTATAACAAAGTAGTAAAGAACAAGCCGCTAATGCTATTTTTCGACTTTGAAAATCAAAAGTAGTTTTCATTACATTAACAAAAAAAAAATTTATATCCTGAGTCCATTCTTTTTAGAGAGTGGCAACAAAGGGTCAGAGCTTGAATCGGTTAGCGCGAACTGAACCGAACCGCAGTTCAAACCACTGAGCCGAACATTCTTCCAAATTTTCGACTTGGCCCAAACTTTAACTTGCCCCCATCTGGAGTCCTTAAGGCATCAGTCTTAACCTTTTGGCTCAAAGAATGTCCTTTGCCTTTCTTGTTGTTGTTGTTGTTGCTTTTCCTTTTGCTGTTGCTGAATGTTATTTTCACTTAATTTTTGTGATGGAGATGCAGGGACACAGGGAGGATTAGGAGGGAACTAAGACGAACTAAGCGAACAAAGCAAATGACAAATAAATTAACAAGTTAATTGAGTTTCGTGCAAAGGACCCCCAAAAAACAACAACAACAAAATAAATAAATATATTAGGGACACCTTGAGGTGGCATCCTTTTTGCAGATGAAAAATTCTCCCTCTCTCGCTCATTCTCTCTCTCTCTCTCTCTCTCTCTCTCTGTCTCTGTCTCACTCAGCAGCACTTTCTGTGTGTTGCTCAGTTATTAACGATAAACAATTAATGCTAAATCAATAATCAACATATTGCAATCTGACGTGGGCGTAAGCGGTGTACGGGGGCGTGGCAATGTAATTTATATGCTAATATACAGCGCGTGGCGTTGCAGAGAGTGAGAGAGAGAGAGAGAGAGAGAGAGTGAGTGGGAGTGAGCAGAGCGAAAGAATCGAACTTGGCGTTGAAGTCTTCCTCGAAAGTTGTTTGCGAGTTTTGCGAATCGGCAAATTAATTAAATTTTTGGTGCAAAACCCCGAAATTATCAAAGCCCAAGCCACGAAATTATCAAAGTCCGGGAAAACCAGGGCCACAGTATCGGGTTGAGGTGTCCACACTCAATTGCAGACCTACACTGCAACAAAAACTTGCATTAAAAGCATAATTTCTTGTTCAAAAAGAAACTGAAACTTTTGATTTTTTAAAATATCAAAGAATTCAAAGTTTCAAAACTGCTACACTGAAAACAATAAATGAGTTAAACATTGATTTAAATTACCAAAACTAAGTACATAAATTTCTTTTAAAAAATTATAAGTTCTAATTTCAATGACAATACACTGAAAAAAAAGAATTTTTTTAAATTAAGACTTGGAATTAAAAATAAGATACTTGTGTCTTAGACTTCATCACATATACTGTTTCAATATCAGAACAAAATCTTATATCAAAACTAGTACACTGAAAAAAATTATATATAATATATTCAAATTAAGTTCTCAAAACTACGATTTCTGAGCCGAAAAGACCCAAAATGTATATTTCATAAACGAATTTTGATTTCAAAAGCACTGCACTGATACAAATTTTTGTGTATGATTAAATTTGTGGTCTTAAACTACGATTTTGGTGTTTTAACACATATAAAAAACTAAAAAATAAATTAAAACGCTTCAAGCAAAAGCACGCTCTTCTTTAATAATGCATTTTTCTCAGTGTAGTTATACGCAATACAAATGTACTAATGTGCTGCAGTTTTCAGACCCAAAAGGACACGTGTAACAAAATAATTTTTCAATTACATTTTCGGGTTTCGTGTGGTTCTGGTTTAAAAGCCGTTTGGTCAGGATATCGGCCAGGTGCATAATCATGTGTGTGTGAGTGAGTGTGTGGTAACACCGGCCACTGCAACCTGAAACTGCCACACATTCCCGCTCTCTCTGTATCCCCCTTCGCTCTCATACTCGAACGCATTTGTGTTGCATATTGAAAATTTTGATGCAAAATTGATTCAACTGCATTTTTGTGGGCAACAGATACACACTCACACACACACACTCGCACACACACTCCCACACACTGCATTTCACTCAATTGCCATAAACTGAAAGCCGGTAAAAGCTTGCAGAAGCTTTTAAGCGATGGTTTATAGGGGAGGCTTTTAGCAGAGAAATAGTAGACAGTTCGAGAACAGGAATGAAAGTAGAAATAGGCGATGAAAAGGCTAAAAAGTTGAGGTAAGTTTATTAGAGCTTTTGATTAATAATTTCTTTTAAAAGCTTTCTGAATGGAAAACTATATAGAATTATATATATGGTAAATGAAAGATATACAAAAAAATTCTACAGAAATTGGTTAAAACAAAGTCAGAGAGTAACAGAGCTACAAGAAGGATTAATCCGATGAAAGTTGTTAAGAGCTTTTGATTGATGTATATTAAGAGAAGCTTTAAAGCTGTTGAAAGCTGGGAAAACTATATAGAATTATATATATGGTAAATAAAAGAAATACAAAATATGTGGCAAGAATTAATAAAAACAATGACTGAGAGTAATAGAGCTACAAGAAGGATTAATCCGATGAAAGTTGTTAAGAGCTTTTGATTGATTGATATTAAGAGAAGCTTTAAAGCTGTTGAAAGCTCGCTATTAAAAATAAGAACACATTTAATTAGAAATGAATTCAAGTATGTACTACACTTGAGGCACTACAGAGAAAAGAAAGGGCACAAAGCAAAAAATAAAGAAAGCAGAAGAGATCAAAAGCTCTTTGAGACCGTTTCTAGGAATACGTCATCTAATGCTAGATGTATACAGGTTGCTAATATATATTCCTATTCGGAGAGTTCCTCAAAAAAAAGGTACCTTTACTAGTTCACTAGTACTACTAGTTCAGACTAGCATCAAGTCTACGTCACCTTATTAATAAATCTTAGCTATAACTTTAATGTACACTTTAAGTGCTTTACAACACTGTTTCAAATTATTATAAACAGATTACCATAATTAAAATAGAATAGACTGTAATTTTTTTGTTGATGAAAATGCAAATAAAACAGTGAACAATTTGGGGGAAACCCACAACGGAGTTAAATTTTGTAAAACAAGCAAAGGGAAATTGGAGGGGACAGGTGTGTCAGTGTGTGTATGAATAGATGAACGCATGGTTGGTTGGCTAGATGGATGAATGGATGGATGAATGGATGGATGGACGAATGGCTGGCTAGATGGATGGTTGGATGGTTGGATAGATCGGACTCATCGGCTCGTCTCAGGCTCGTTTTAATCAATTATAATTGCTCGCATTTTTGATTAGTTGGCACCTGAAAATTGTTGTTGTTGGCCAGAAATTGTTTTTGTGGCTCTCTGTCCGCCTATTTTGGCTGTAGTGCCAGTTGTAGCTGTAGTTGTAGTTGTAGTTGTAGCTGTAGCTCTGTAACCAAACATTTTACGTAATTGCACACACATATTTAAATTGCGTTCACATTGCGCACACAATACATCAAATTATGGAGCCCAAAGTAAATCTGACTATTGCTGTCCTCAGCAACCCAACAACAACAACAACAGCAGCAACAGCAACAGCAACAACAGCAACAGCAACAACAGCAGCAGCAGCAACAACAACAGCAGCAACAGTTGAAGCTGCGTCCTGCTGTCAGTGTCCAGTGTCCACTATATGTCGTGTCCTGTTTCCCATGTCTCGTCTCCCTCTGTCCCTCTGTCCCTGTGTCCGTGTGTCCCTCTGTCCGTATGTCCCGTCCTGTTGTCGAGTTTCATATGCACATACATGATTACGTTGCGTACGTGGGTCGACTGACAACTAATCGATTTTAGTCTCATCTCTAAGGCATCACACAGGAATATGCCAAAAACTAGCATGTATACTAACTAGTACATACAATGTGCGTTAGTTTACATACATGTATGTACGATATGTATTTAACTCTAATGCTACTTGGCTATTTTAATTAATCAACTGATTACTAAACTATTTAACTCGCAAATGATTGTAACTCTCTCTCTCTCTCGCTCTCCCTCTCTCTCTCTCTCTTCATCTCCTATTAGTATATTTAAAGAATAGCAATTATTGTTCACTTTATAGAATAATATTTGAACATTAAATGTATGCTAACTTAGGAATTCTTCGTTGCTTAAATTTAATTTGATAGAAAGGGAGTGAAAATTTGGTTGTTTTTGTTCAGATATACCCTATAAAAGTGTGCTAAAGGTATAGGTTACCGCATAGCATATATGTATATATATATATATACATATATATGTATTTTTATAGAACAAGTCGAGCCGATGTAGCTGTCCGTCCGTCCGTCCGCCCAACCGCCGTCCGTTCGTCTGTCTGTCCAACCGTCCGTTCGTCTGTCTGTCCAACCGTTCGTCCGTCGGTATGTCCTACCGTTCGTCCGTCTGTATGTCCAACCGTTCGTCCGTCTGTCTGTCCAACCGTTCGTCCGTCTGTCTGTTCAGCCGTTCGTCCATCTGCCTGTCCAACTTTTTGTCCGTATGTCCGTACGTCTGTCTGCCCGTCTTTCCGTATGAACAAACAGATCTCAACGTTGTTAAGAGCTCCAAGCACCAAATTTGATATATGAACTCCATTTTTACTCAGTCACTATAAGATTGTTTTATTTTTTCAATGCCACAGCCATTTCGCCTATAAGAAATAAAGGGTATTACGCGGTCGTGTGGGATCTACTGTACTTTTATTTCTTGCTATGATTTAATAAAGCCAAAATTTGCTGTTTTTTAAGACAGCTCAGCTAAATCCACAGATAATGTGTTATGTACTGCATTATGGGTTTCGATCAACTTTGATTCAGATCAAGCTACTATAACATATAGCTGCAATGTCAACAATTTGTGTTAAGGAACTAATTGGTTGAACTAATCAGGAACTAAGCTACGAAACGTTATCTGTAGCTTCAAAACTTTTCAACCGATGCAATATTAATTTGAAAGCAAAATCCTTAAAAACGAACTTAATCTGCTCTGCCTGCATTTAGGAGTATTGTCAACAAATTTAGGGGCCTTGGGACTTCTACTTTCTCTTGAGTCCCAGAGACGCTAAAACCATGGATCATCTCATTTAGTGATACAATTTCAACGATGTGCTCGCACATCAAACCTGGCTCACATTATTTTTTGTTTAGCTTTAACATTCTTCGCGGAAATTGTCTTAGCAAATTGAACTAAAGCTGCCAAATTTATCAGACTACCCTCGCTGGTCTATGTCAAGTGGCCAAATGGCGGTCAGTTAATAAGAAGCCACTGAGACAGCAACTTTTCCACAGCCACATACAACTTGCCAAACAGATACAGTTGCAGATTCGCATACGAGAGAAGTTTTGCTGAAAAGTCATGCTCTGCCCTAGTTGCTGTCTTGAGCTTCATTTCCATTTTCATTTGGATTTCCATTGGCATTTTCACAGCCATTTCCATGAGGTATGTACTATGTATATCGTAGCAACGTCTTCAACAGCTCTTGGCTTTAACGTCTGTTTTCAGTTTCAGCCCGTTGATGTTCTGCCTCATCCTGTCCTGTTCTGTCCTGTCCTTTCCTTCCTCCTCTCCCGTCCTGCCCCATCTCGTCCTGTTGCATTTTGCATAAGATTTTTCAGCCGACTGCTCACACTGCATTGTAATTTATTTACATTGTCTCGACAAATATTTATGCATATACACATATATACAGTTTTTTTTTTTCGTCCTTCTTTTATTTATTGATTTATAAATCAATTGAAGAAGACAGCGACTGAGGCGACAGGCAGTCAAGGACGATGCATACTATAAATGGGAATGGGTAGACGTTTATCAATTGTCACCACATGCAGCTATAAATGGGTTGGCTTTCGGAGGAATACCAGTAATTAACGGTTTACTATCTTAGGATCGTCTCAGAGAGTCTTATGTTTTCAAAACCATATCGAATTTCCCCTTCACAGCAAGGAAATTAACTGAAAGTCATGACCTTTTCTTCAACCATTGCTGACGGCATTCAGCCTTTGATTTAACATAGTGATGAGCTCGTGTCACGACACGATTCCTTGCAAGACTCGTGGAAATTTGGTAAAGATATAACAGACTATACTAGGTATTTTATAACGATAGTTTATGTTTGATGTAACACGTTTTGCACATGGAATTTGGGACTTCTTTAAATTAAGAATTTACACTTTTTAATTTTTAGCTTAAACACTTTAAACTTTCAGTTTTATATGTGTAAGTAAATTAATAATTATAACAAAATACAAATTTTTATATATTTTGTTCTTAAATATACAAGAAGAAGAATACAGTTTTGCTTTATGTGGTCTTTTAATCAAGATCTTTTAACTATTTTTAAGAACTTTTCACTTCATTGTCTTAGTTTACAGCATGAAATCTTATTTAAAAAAAAAGTTTTCTTTAGAAGTGTAGTATTTTTGTTCGTGTCACGACACTTTGCACATCTCTAACTAATCCGTATAGATGGTTAAACCAACGCATGTCCGTCTTGAACTTGACTGGATAGCTACGATTAATCTCCCAAAACTTAACGGCACACATAGTGCCATATAATTAAAGTGAATCCCTTTCGATTTCGAAAACCCCGTTCGGTAGCGGATTATGTTAAATGATGCGCTGAGTGCCGCAGATTAGTATCAATTGCCTAATTTAGCAAATCTCTGTTTGTCTCGCCGTCTTTCACTGCTACTCCACCTCCCCTCCATCCCCACACCATCTGCAATTCCTTCTCCTTGGCTAGCTTGACTTTGATTTGATTTCATCCTTTTTGACCCATTGTCAGAAATCCTCCATTGATTCATTAACTATTCAGTAAATGCAATTTAAGAGGAACAACTTTGGTAAATATATTTGATATTATGGATAGCAGAAATTTAAAAAATGGAAACGAAAATTCAAAATCAAAAATGTTTGTTATACATTTTGTGATAAAAGATTCGATTATTTTTAATAAAATTCAAAAAAAAAATCCACAAAGTTTGATATGCATATACAACATTTTAAAAAATATATGTATTTTTATCTCTGCTATCAGATCTTATCACAATTATTTATATAGTTCAAAGACTAAATTCTGAAAAAAAAAATATATATATATAAATGTATATTTGTACGAATAAACTTTTTATTGCAGCGAAACACTCTATAAATCATATAAAAGCCCCCTAAACGATGTATCTGTCTAGTGGCGAAAGCGTATATTCAGCACCCAAAACATATGATATCAAAAAAAATATAGTACAATAATATAAAATCTAATAAGTAATACAAAAAAATATGAATATGCAAATATTAATTGTTTAAAATCTTACATAAATAAGACTTCAACCATTGCGATCAGCTCAGCCGTTGCCTATGTAGATCCCTTTTGCTTTAGCTTTCGTCACCAGCGTTAACTGGCGTCCACAATAATTTGTTTATATATGTAGTATATCCATATCTGTTGTATGTACATATATTTGAAAAATATTTCACAGGCAATTTGGCATGCTGAAAGACATATTCGCAATGTCCTGTGTTAGTTTCTGCCACTTGCTCTCTACCTCTGGCCTCTTTCAACGCTGCTGTCTCCATTTGCTGTCTCCACTTCTACCTCTGTCTCCGGTAACGTCACCGTCTCCGTCACCGACTCCATCTTCGTCATCGTCATCGTCTTCGACCTGCGGCACGACAAGGGACATTCACTTTTGTGCATACTTCTAGAAAAGGTAATAAAAAATTCAGTTCACGTCTCAAGCACTTATTGATACGTGAGCATAGATGGGTACACGCCCACATACGCCCACATAAATAGCGCATATATATGCATAGCCCCACTGTGCGTGTGTGTGTGTGTATGGGTGTGTGTGTGTGACGGACAGTTAAGATGAAAACGCAACAGAATAAACGCTCGACGAGTTCTGTCAGCAGCCCAAGGGGACAATGCATGATATGGAACAGTATTGTAGCATAGAGCGTAGAGGCATTGGAGATGCTGATGAAGACGAAGACGAAGAAGAAGAAGACGAAGAAGACGAAGCACAAGGACGACGTCATAGTCTTGCCAATTACTGACCATGAAAAATGACCAAATGTCGCATAAAAAATAGCCGAAATACAAAGTTTTCCACGCATCAATTTGGTTAAACATTTGGGGACCCAGAAAATGTCATGAACTATACGACAAAATACATATGTACATATAGAAATATGCATGTATGTCTGTATATCTATTCAAACCTTCATACTGCCGCCCACTGCCACTCCCACTAGTCATCTGAGGTGTGACTACTTGTTACTTATGAGCTAAATTTGATGTTCTACATACTACTAGATGAATTATGTAGTTTGCACTCGTACGAGTTGGCATTGAAGCTGATGATTGGCTACAGATGCTTTGGGTTAGTTTGCACTTTAAGTGGTTGAGAATTATAAACAAAAAATAAAAGTAACCTGAATGGTAGAATTGAGTTAAATATAAAATAGTTTGGAATAAAATAAATTGAATATATAGAGAAGTTGATAGTAGTGTAGAGTAGTGTAGATAATAAAGTATTGCATAAAAGGGTATAATAGTGTAGAGTAGTGTAGATAATTAAGTATTGAATAGAAGCGTAGAGTAGTGTATAATAGTGTAGAGTAGTGTAGAGTAGTGTAGAGTAGTGTAGAGTAGTGTAGAGTAGTGTAGAGTAGTGTAGAGTAGCGTAGAGTAGTGTAGAGTAGTGTAGAGTAGTGTAGTGTAGTGTAGAGTAGTGTAGAGTAGTGTAGAGTAGTGTAGAGTAGTTTAGAGTAGTGTAAAGTAGTGTAGAGTACTGTAGAGTAGAGTAGAGTAGTGTAGAGTAATGTAGAATAGTGTAAAGTAGTGTAGAGTACTGCAAAATAGGGTACAGTATTGGAGAGTAGTGTACAGTATTGTAGAGTAGTGCAGAGAAGTGTAGAGTAAGACATAAAGTAGTGTGGAGTAGTGGAAAGTAAAATAGTGGTGTTTAGTAGTGTAGAGTTATGTAGAGTAAAAATTAAACTAGTATTGTAGATAGCAGTCTAAAGTAATATATTGTAAAACAATAGAGTAATAAGTAGTGGAGAGTAGTATAAATTAGTTAAGTAGTGGCTACTTGATAAAGATTAGGGTAGACTAGTGTAGAGTTATGTGGAATGATCAAAAAAAGTGTAGAGTAAGAAGTAAGTAGAAAGTTGATGACGCAAAGACTAGTGTAGAGTCGTAAACATAATTATAGAGAGTGAAAATAAGTGAAGAGTTGTGTAGAGTGGAGAGTGCAAAGTGTAGACTTGCGTAGGCCCAATAATAAAAGCTGCAAACGATTTTCAAAAATTATTTTTCTCTCTCTCTCTCTCCCCCCGCTGACGTCTGTTTTGTTATCTGCCTCACGCCTCGCGCTCTTTTTCTCCACCTTTACTCCTGGTAGGTGGTGAGGGGGTTAGCGATTGGGGGTGGGAGGTGAGCTACTGTTTTAGCTGCTGATGGCACACGCTAAGGGATATCCTGCGCTGACCACGCGCTCAATGCAAATGAATTACGTGACTGAGTGCTTAACTATCTCAATTGCAATAACAGCGCATGAAGGGGGGACGGGGGACAGGTTTTGGGTAGGGGCAGAGTCGATAGGCAGGGCTGGGGAGCGTGTAGAGATAGGGCGGCTGAAGAGAGCAGAGGGGGGCGGGGAGGCATACAGAAATGTATTTGATTTTGCGTTGTTTCTGGCACAACAATGAAATGGACTAATTAATTGGTGAAAAGCGAGACAACAGACAGAGACAGAAAAAAAAGAGACACAGGGAGAGAGAGAGAGAGAGAGAGAGAGAGAGAGAGAGAGAGAGGGAACGAGAGATAAATGTGGGGAGCGGAGAGTGTAGAACGGAGTGCGGAGTGTGGAGAGGTGAGAAGCTGTGCGTGAGTTCAGCAATGCGGCTTGATTACTTATACGCCAGGTGGGCTCCATTGTACTATGGAAAAAAAATGCTTCCACTTTTTTTGTATTTAAAAAATTATAGAATATATATATATGTATATATATATATATGTTATAAAAGGTATATATAATTTTTTTTAAATTTAACTTGAAAACAAATTTAGTTTATTTATTTATTAATATTTCAAATTTCCAGAAAATATTTTTAATCTTAAAAAAACACCTAATTTTATCAATTAATATTTTTTTTATACCATCACTTTCTTGGCATTAAATTAATTTTAAGTTAAAGATTTTATTTATTGTGGGCGAATAGGGCGTGGCATTTGAAAGATTTTTGTATTGAATAACTAAATATGTTGTCGATACTGACTAAAACGAATATTGTAGCTCTTACCATGAGTTCTTCTCGTTTATACGGACAGACGGACAGAAGGACAGACGGACATGGCTATATCGACTTGGCTGTTGATGCTGATCAAGAATACATATATGTACTTTATGGGGTCTGCCGCGCCTTTGTCTGCCTGTTACATACTTTGAACAAACTCAAAAAATTTTTATCGTTATAAATTGAAGATATTGAAAATTTTAAAACATAATTTAGATTTTTCAAAATTTTAATATTATATTTATTTCTTTAAATAATTAAAATATGAAACTAATTTAATTTAGTTTAATTGAGTATTTATTGTAATTATTCTAAATGTTAAAAAGTTAGAAAAAAATTCTTTACAATTCGCTTTCAATGACAGTTATATTGTTAGCACTAAAATGTAACGATAACGAGTTTACAATTTAGAGTTCTTTTTGTTAACAAAATTGATATTATTGCCCATAGTACAGTAGAGAAAAATCAATTGACATTATTCATTCGAATACAATTAATTTTCATAATTAAGCCCGTGGCACGCCCCCATCGCCAACCCGCCCGCTGTGCTGTACTGCCTTCCCTCTCCTTCGCACTGTTTTTGAAGTGGCAGCCGCATCCACATCCGCATGCCCATCCACACTCACATCCGCATCCGCATACACTCCTTTATGGCAGCTATGGAGAGTTTCTCTGTGTCGGCACAAAGGCAATTGCGAGGCGCACCAATCTCAGTGGCATGCACCATAAACAGGTGACACCAGAGACAATAAGCTTGCAACACATACTACACAGAGTGACAGAGAGGCAGAGAGAGAGAGAGTGGGTAAATGAGCGAGATAGCAACATTTTGTTAAGGCCACTTTGCGACATTTTAATTTAAATGCTAATCAGTTGCCAATAGACTAAAAAGAGACTGCTTCTACTAACAACAACAACAGCAACTGCAACAACAACAACAACAACAAAACCAAAAAAAAACAAGACTCTCATGTCTATGGCACATTGATGTTGCACGGTTGCAACTATGGCCAGCTAACGGTATCAACCGGAGACGCAACAGCGCTGCAATTTGTATTTAAAATGTCGGCCATTGTGGAGCTTAGACAAGGCCTATGATGGCCACAGACACACACACACAGTTATATGCAGTGAGCGAAAATATCGAGTACAAATCGAATCGGCAACTACAGTAAACAAATTTTGATTCAGTTTACTGTTAGTTTAACCAAAACACGAACCATTCAAATCAGTTACACTATTCGAAATTTAAATTTTAGCACAGATTTTTATACATATTAACTGTACTTTAGTACAACCAAGCACTATCGACACTTGAAACTACTACTATCGATAGTAGCGCGATAGCCATCAAAGCAAAAATTTGCAACAAAAAAACTTGCATGTCTTTTAATTTAAGAATCCCTTGTTTTTCGCTCAGTGTACATGTGAACCGGTTTTAGTAGCCATTTGGGGAAAGGCAGCGCTCGTTGGGCCGCCATCATTATCATTTGCATTTTTTGAGGGCTTCCCAACGGGCATTTATGCAACGTGGCACATTAAGTACATATACGAGTTGAACTGATAACATCAACAAAGTGCATAATCGGGGTGTCAAAGTAGCAGGTTGCAAGAAATTTGACAGGAGCCAAATGCAAAATAAACACAAACAACCCTACGATGTGTACGTGATCAAAACTAAAGATTTTTAATGAATTTCGAAACGGTTATGAGCAATGCAATATTTTCAATTGACCGTTGACCGTTTTGTTAAGTGCGCGCCACAACAGCGCTGTAATCGATAGACCCAGTCGATAATATAGTCACACAAAAGCTGACTGCTGCAAAACGCCGCTGGACTGTCCACTTGCCGCCACAGCATTTATCGAAAATACAAAACTGCTATCGCACGTGGAGTAACTTTAACCAAAATAAAAGCAGAGAAAAAAATAAACGAAAAACAGCTAACGACAAAAGAACGCAATTGCAATGGAAGTGCAAAACATACAAGTAGATGACTTTGTGCCCACAAAAAAGTCGCTCAAGCGTAGTGCAGCCGACACACAACAGCAACAGCAAGATGTGGATATGCTGGTCAAAGTGGACACAGAGGACGCAGCGGGTGGACAGACTGCGGCGCCACGAGCCAAGCGGGTGAAAAGTGAAATACGCAAGGTTTCGGTGCCGCCACACAGATACTCCTCCCTCAAGGAGCAATGGATGAAGATTTTCACACCCGTGGTGGAGCACATGAAACTACAGATACGCTTCAACATGAAGGCACGCCAAGTGGAATTGCGCATTGGTCCCGAAACACCCGATATATCCAATCTGCAGAAGGGTGCCGACTTTGTGCGTGCCTTCCTCTGTGGCTTCGAGGTGGACGACGCCCTAGCGCTGCTGCGTCTCGAGGATCTGTTCATTGAAACGTTCGAAATCAAGGATGTGAAGACACTGCGCGGTGATCATCAGTCCCGTGCCATTGGTCGGCTGGCCGGCAAAGGTGGACGCACCAAATTCACCATCGAGAACGTCACCAAAACACGCATTGTCCTGGCCGACAGCAAAATTCACATTCTGGGCAGCTACCAGAACATTCAACTAGCCCGTCGTGCCATCTGCAACCTCATTCTCGGCTCACCGCCCAGCAAAGTCTATGGCAACCTTAGAGCAGTTGCCACACGCATCTCGGAGCGCATGTGATCGGACAGAGGATGAGGCTGGCTGTAGGGGTATGGGAAGGGGGGAAAGCAGCCGAGCGAAGCATTAGATGTTAAGAGAGTTTGTGCTTCATTTAAATTTTTTTTTTTTTGTATTCTTCAGTTTATGTGTAGTGCATATTAATAATAAATAAATCAATATAAATATTTCTCAAATTTACTGCTGTTTTTTTTTGTAAGAAAAAAATTTCAGGAAAATTATTGAAAAATTTTAACATAATATATTAGACAAGCCGAGTCAGTGTAGCCGTACCCGTCTGTCTGCTTGTCCGTCTGTCTGCTTGTCCGTCTGTCTGCTTGTCCGTCTGTCTGCTTGTCCGTCTATCTGCTTGTCCGTCTGTCTGTTTGTCCGTGTGTTTGCATACTCATCTGTCTGAGACGTTTAGAGAAGATTCTGAAAATGGTACTAGAATCGGAATATAGTTAAGAAAGTTTTGACATATAAACAAGTAGCACTTGCAGCGCAAATAAGCGGCAGAGAGTATTACACAGCCGCGCGTGCTCGACTGAACTTTTGTTGCTTCTTATTCACTATCATGCATCCAAGCGTAGAGACAGAAATTCCTCCACAACATAATTAGCTCTTGTACCAATATAATAATTAATAACTTTTAAATTCTTTATTTCTTGTGGACTAAAATGAAACGCAATTATTTTAGGAGTCATTATTTCTTTAGCTTCAAATGCACATAATAACATAATAATTAATGAATACTTTACTATTTGTAAATTGTAGCTAACTTTTAAAACTATGTGAAATAAAATAATAAAATTTTGTACAACAAGCAGTTAACTTTTTGGTTAATTTTTAGTATAAAAATCAATGTGGATTTCAATAAATAGTGTTAAAAACTAAAAAAAAAAAGTTCTATAACTTTAAATCTTTAACTTTAAGTTTTAAATCTTTGGAGCCAGAGAAATAATTAATCACAAAAATATAAAAAAAAAACGTTGCATTCCCTTTGCTTTCCTTACCTTTCTTTTTAATGTATACAGTTTTGGTTTTTTTGTTAATAAATAAATAAATTGTATGGTATATTTATGGTTTTTATACATTATACAGTTACAAATATACACACTCAGCTAAAAGGGGGGTAGAGGGGTAGTGGGTAGTGGGTAGAGAGAGAGGGAGAACTACACTTAATAACGGAATAACTGCTTTGATCTTAAAATCGACGCGACGCTTATGCTTATTCTCTGGGAGTGGAATAAAGATGATGTTTAATCGTTGTGATACTACAGCTTGGTCAGAATGAGTAGCAGCAGCATGACAAAGGTGACAGCGGCCAGGACAAGGATAATGCACATTTTGCGATTCTTGCGCTGATACATCTCGGCACGCTGCAGTTGCCGCAATCCCTCCGAGACGCGTGTCTGTGTCTGCTCCACATTGTAATCGATGCGATCCATAATAGTGCCCTGCTCGTGCACCATGTGACCCAAATCCTTGAATATATCGTTGAGATCATAGATGGATTTAACAATTTTGGTCACCTCCTCCTCGCGATGCTGGGCCAGGCGTGTGTTCTCCTCCTCGAAGAGTAACAACTGCTGTTGGGTCATGCGATTGGCCACCGGTTTCTTGAAATGATCATCAATCTGCTGCTCATCATCCTGTTCATCAAACAGATACGCATTTGTGTTGGCTGTGCTGCCAACACCAACACCCACACCCACTCCCACTCCCATATCCAGAAAGTTATCCCCGAAATTGGCGAGCTCAACATTTTGTTCGCCCAGCTCCACATTGGTAAATTCGCTGTTGTCAAAGTACTTTTGGGAGCGCTCCTCGCGTGAATTGAGCTGCAATAGATATGCATTCTGGCTGTTCCGAAACTTGACCGTCAAATCCTGCAGCTGGAGGAGTGCACACTCCACCGCATTGGCGGTGAGACGTTGCTCCACCTTGCTGCCAACACCGAGGCTCGAGCGCACACACTGTATATGCCGGTGGGTGCTCGCAATGAGCTTGGATACAATCTGACTCAGCACCTCAATTTCACACTCATCGTCGCGCTGGTCATCGAATGTGGGACGCAGCAAATGGCGGGCATGCAGTGAGCCCAGCTCATCCAGCTTTGGTTTGATTCTACACGCAAAAGCATTACCATTAAATAGTTGCTAGTTAGATCAACTGCTTCAATTTCTTCACTCACTTGGACATTGTGTATTGTGCCTCCTCAAATTTGTCCAGCCAGACAGGCGGAGTGCCGTAGTCATCCTGC
Source organism: Drosophila tripunctata (assembly GCA_035047385.1). Taxonomy (NCBI): domain Eukaryota; kingdom Metazoa; phylum Arthropoda; class Insecta; order Diptera; family Drosophilidae; genus Drosophila; species Drosophila tripunctata. The sequence goes on along the minus strand of JAWNPS010000270.1, from coordinate 1,151,227 downwards.
ATTTCCAGGCCCTCTTCGGCCTCGCGTACGGAATGCTTAAGCAATCGCTCAGAGTCACTGCCACGCTACATAATTCAAAATATGTATATGCACAAGTTATAGGTATATTTAAATCATTTGCTTTTGCATTTAACATATGGGAAAAACTGGTCATTTTTCTCTCACCCGATCATCGTAATGATTTCGATTTTTGCTGGCATTGTTACGCATGATAACGAACACCTCGGTGAGGTTGCGCGACGTCATCTTGGCCGACGACAAACAGCCTTCGTGGTGATGTATTTGTTTATTTTTGCTAATCTACAACTAATAAATATTTTACATTTTATTTTTTATTTTCTATTCGTATGAACAAACATCGAGCATTGTATCGATACTAATAATCTACTTTTTGATTTGCAATCGATAGCTGACCATATGTTGAGTCATCGATTTTTGCATCAGCAGCAACAGATGGCAACAAGTTTGCAAGATAAAAATTAACCGCGCAAAAGTGTAACGCAAAATCGAGCGCTATTTTAAGTGTAAAAATAAAACATCTTTTTTTCTTTAGAAATACATATAGGAAAATTATATAAAGTCTATTGCTAGTGCAGTGCATATTTTTGTTTATGTGTTAATTCTTTTAATCTTCGTATGAACAAAAGTTACTGGAAAAGTTTTGAGGCTGAACGCAAAAATGAGCAGCGCTAACGCAAAAGTGCACATGTGAAACGCAACTTAAAACAAGGTAAGGGGCAATTAAAAAAAACTTTTGTAAAAATACTTTTTATTTCTTAGCATACCTACTTTCAAGTAGTCGATTAAAATTGTCTTTAGCTAAAGTTGATATGTGTTCTTGTCGAAATTCAACTGACAACAGCTGATAGAGATGAACGCAAAAATGCGCAAAGAAAACGCAAAAGTGCACATTTGAAACGCAAGTGCAACGGCAGCATTAACGTAACTCAAGTTTGTGTGTTTTTGTTTTTTATTTTTGCCAAACTCCAATTCCCGCTGTTAATTTGGCTTAGATTTCGTGCGATTTGACGACAACAGCAATCTGGATAGCCGTTGTAATGGAAGCTCACAAAAAAGCGTCATCATAATGGCCAGGACAAGCACTATAAACGTATACGCTATTCCCAAAATGCACTGTAACGAAATGACGTTAGAGAAAATGGAAAGTACCTAACGTAACGTAAACTTACCAAAACGCTCATATCGGCGGGCAGCACTTGACTAAAAGTGTAATTGAAGCCGTAAATAACCAAGGGATTGAGCAAATAAAATGCAAACGTAACACGGCCAAACCACTGAAAACACTGCAATTGCAGCAAACCCACCAGCCAGCGCACAAATGCCGTACACTGCTCCAAGCGAAAGCTGGCGAATATCAAATGCGCCGCAGTCACAGAGATAAACGATCGCACCATTATCATGCCGCTGGCAACAACAAGCGGATTCGTCAATTGGTCCGCCTGCAGCTCCTTGAGCAACCAAAGCACAATACCGCACAGTGCTAACTTTGACCACTTGCTAAGCTGCAGCTGCGCCAACGGCGACACCTTACCCTGGGCCTGAGCATAGCCATAAATGCTGCCAATTATGTACGGCAGACTACGCACCCAGGTGTTGAAATAGAACCACGTTGTGAGGCCCACATACACCGTATCAAATTGAAACTGCAAGTCCAGAACAAACAGCAGCACTATGGTGTACAGCACATTGACACACAAGGTGGCCAAGACCAGGCGACACACCAGCTTGGGATGCCTAAAAAGGAACAACTCCCTGATCAATAACTTTTCAATGAATTAGTAAATTCATTAGCATTGAATAACTTAATTCTAATGAAATTATGATTTTACAAGCATTGAAAAATGCAATACCAATGAAATTGTAAATTTCTGGCTTGGAAAAAATAATTCAAATGAAATTGTGATTTTACAAGCATCGAAAAGTGTAATTATAATAAAATTGTAAATTCACTAGCATTTAAAAATTTCATACTAATGAAATTGTGATCTTAAAATTGTGATCTTGAAAAGTGTAATTCTAATGAAATTGTGATTTCACTTGCATTGAAAAATTCAATACCAATGAAATTGTGATTGTTCTAACATTAAAAAATGCAATACTTGCCAATGAAATTGTGAATTTAGAGCTTGGAAAAAATAATTCTAATAAAATTATGATTTTACAATCATTAAAAAAATTCAATGCCAATGAAATTGTGATTGTTCTAGCATTAAAAAATGTAATACTAATGAAATTGTAAATTTCGGACTTGGAAAAAAATAATTCTAATGACATTTGATTTTACGACATCGATAAGTTTAATTATAATAAAATTGTGATTTCACTAGCATTAAAAAATGCAACATTATTTTACACACATAATTATTTATAATGAAATTGTGATTTCACAAATTAAATTCTTATTTTGCAAGCATTGAAAATGGTTATTGAAGTGAAGTTGTGATTTTACTAGCATTGTAAAATTGAATTCTAATGAAATTGAAAATTAATATGCACTGGAAAATGCTTTTGTAATGAAATTGTGACTTCCAAAAATGTAATTCTAATGGCAGAAAGTCATTAGCTTACCTGACATGCAGATGGAGCAACAATGTGGCCACAATATGGGTTTGCATGTCGCAGGCCAGCGACCAGGTCCAGTTGGCGCACATGCCCTTCGGATAAAAGTTTTGGATGAGCAGCAGATTCTGCCACCAGCCAGCGAGGCACTGCTCATCCAGCGGCTCAGCCATGTGATAGACTGAAACCTCACGATAGTATGCACTGCCGACTATGACCAGCAGCACAACTATTACCTGCAAAGGCGCCAGACGCAAGTAACGCTGCAACAGCTGCTGTAGTATGCCACCAAGATTCGTCGGCCAGCTCTGCGCTGCAATGCGTTGTTGCAGCTGCGGGTGGCACAGAAAATTGTAGGCGGTAAGGAAGCCACTGCAAAAAAGAAGCAGCTACAATAAAAAGACTGGACTCTAGTCTGCTGGTGAGAGCTGAACAAACCTGATGGTAAAGAAAACCTCCAGCGAGGCGGGCAAATAGGGATGATATAGAAAAATGCTGGCTACGCGTCTGGCCAGCTGGGCGGACTGATTGGTGGACTGTGATGTATACCAACTGATGTGCAGCAGCAGTATGGCCACTGCGCTCAACACGCGCAGTCCATTGATGACGGTAATCTCCTGGCTTCCTTCAGGCTTCCACAAACGCTGCCAGTTGTCTGCGAAATCAAAGCAGCTGAGCAAGCGTCCCTGTTGCCCGCTGCCACAAGTGGCAAGCAGCGTTAGCAACAGCAGGCCAATTAGTATACCCAGCAGTAGCTTAAAAGCCCAACTCTTGAAGAATGCACCACGCAGTTGCGGCTGCTTAATGTAAACCAATTCAGCTTGTGGCTGCTGCTGTTGCAACACCAATTGCAACTGCTGTTGCAGTTCCTCGCTGCTGCAGCTCTGGGGCACACAGAGACCAAAGTGCTGCAATGCCGGTGACTGCTCGGCCAGCAATCGCATTTGCAACTCCGAATTGGCTCGCACATAAACCACATGATAGGCAAATGTAAAGGGAGCCAAGCTGCGGTGCATTTGCGGCTGCTGTCGGGTATTATAGCGCATCACATTCTCATTGACGGCACGGCAGGTGAGGCGACTGCCCAGCCACAAGCTGTTGCCCAGCAGAAAATCTGAATAACCACTACCAGAGGCATCAAAGGCTACAAAAGAAAGCATGGAAAAGTTTCAACTCGACTTTTTACTGATTAGTGATATAAAAATGTGTCGATAATCGATGCAAGCTGTTTAAAAGATCGATTTGTCATTACCATAATGTCGAAAATATAACGATAATTGATCAATTAGTTCTTAAAGTGGTTCTATATATAAGTAGTCACTGATTTAACATATTGATAATATCGAAATTAGATCGATAATTAATCAATTTGGTCTTATAGCGTGAATATCGTTTGATCATAGCGACATTATCGAACAACAAAATGACAAAAATATTTAATAAATGTTTTTGTATTCACATTTATATAGATAATATCGAACTTTTTTCTGATTTAAATTTTAGCTCTATATATATTGCTATTTGGTTTTGCGATCTTTGATTTACATCACAACTTTTATTTAACAACTACTCAATATCTTCGTATAGCACTTTATGTAGTTAACTAGCTTACCAGCGATAGCATACAAATGCTACTCGAAAGTTGGTTCGATATTCTCATAAAATTTCCACCGATTTCGTTCGATTTTCATTTATTACCACCAACTCTCTATCGATTCTCTGCCTACCTTTCAAGGCCCAGGCTTCCTGACGCTCTCTGGCTTCGTGCAGTGATAACAACTGGCGCTCACATGTGGTCAATTGAGCACTGTCCGACTGTCTGCTGCTGCTCAGCAGCACCTTGGTCATGCCATCCAGCAGTGTATCCGTCTCCAAGCCATTCCCACTCAGTGGGAGCAATAAAATTATGGCGCTAAATAGTAGATGTAACATTATCGGCAGTTCGCAGCAGACTGTCTAGACGTTGTAAATCCGGCTATATGTATGTACATATGTGCAGTTGTTTTACAGCTCAAAGAATTAACTATGGGTCAGTATCTTGACTGGCAATTAAATACGATTAGCTGCGATATAATAACTATATCGCATAATTATTGTATTTAACACACACACACAGATGAAGATCCCAGAGCGAGCAGTAGAGATAGTGAGCACTTTTTAAGGTACACATTACTTGCAAATAAGGCGTTTAATATTTAATTATTTAATTCTTAACCCAGTATTGAATCATCTTTGTGGAATCGTAAAGTTTACTAGACTCAACGCTTACCACTTGGCTGCCTCAATGCAACTAAATCGAGTAATAAATAAAATCTAATCGAAACATTGTAATCAAATGTGCATATTTATTGCACTAGTTTCCTGATAACCTTTTCTATCTACAAGTCGCACTATGGGTAAAGAGTACAAAGTTTTAGCTAGCTTATAAATGTAAAAGATCTTGAAAACTTAATAAAGATCTTGACATAAATAACTCAATATATTCCTGTAATTTCGGTATTACATTTTTTAAAATGTTAAAAAAGCAAATCTGATGAATGAAAAAATCAATTCTAAAAGTTAGATATTTATATAAAAATAAATCAGTACAGAATAACTCATAGCCGTACCTACCCGATAAACTTGATAGCAATTAAAATCAATAATTAAAATATTCAATATTATAGATAACTGCATTTTAACTTAAATACTTTATAACTAACATTGTAGCAAGTACTCACAATGTAAAATGGAAATTAACTTTATTAGGTTGTTTGATTTTTTAATGAAACAGCTTTAATGAATAAAAGATTTCTGTTTGTTTTTTTTTTTTGCATTATTTATTTTGGCACTTTATGTTGTTTTTTATTATTATAATTGGAATTGGTTTATTAAGAAAAGAATTATTATTAAATATGTAAATTATGGAGTCTACAGTTTTTGATCTTTTTCGTTTTCCCCTTTTTTTTTTGCTTTGTTTTTGAATTTTACACGTTAATCCAATTTGTAGTATAAGTACATAGTATTAGATAGTAGTAAGTTAGGGCAATTAATTAATTAATAATATATATATGCATTAATTCATTAATTAATTTAGTTAGTTGCTTATCAGTTTCAAGTTTAACATTTAACTATACAACAAAAGTTACAATTAAATTGTTACGATTAGTAAAAAAAAAAATTTTTTTTAAATATATATTTTTTAAAATACATTTCTGTAATTTAAATGTAATAATAATAATAATAATAGAATATGTTTGAAAAGGGAAAGGAGTGGAGTGGAGGCATGTGGCGCTTGTGGCAGGTAGCAGGTGGCAGCAGTGGCAACAAAAAAAAATATATTTTATAACAAGAAAGAAAATATAACTACGGCATGCCGAAGTGTTAATACTCTTGCGGAGTGCAAATTTTAACAATAACAATATTTTAAAAATTATTTCATTCAAATAAATGGTTAATATCTATTTGTTTCTTGCAACTTTTTGCAAAATTTTGTATAGACTTGGATACTTTAGCATTATTACGTCATTTAAGCTAGTTTTTTTTTTTAAACTTCGTTTAAGTTTTATCTTTTCACTGCCTTTTTTTGCAGTTTATCTAGTTTGTGTGAATTTGGATATTAGCCTGATTCCTGATTACTGATTAAGTGTGCTCATAAATTTTTTTTTAATTTGAGCAAAAAAAGCCCAAATGCCATGGGCACACTGCAAATTCTCTATGGATGAAATCAAAAACTAATCTGTAATTGTTTCAGTACACGAGCTACTCTCCATTTAATTTTTCAGTTATTACCAGCAGTTTTTTTTTTCAATTTCTTATGAAACTAGCTGTTTTGACTGATTTAAAAATTTGATTTAAGTCTTTTCTAATTTTTCTTTTAGAATTTCTAACGAATTTAGCTATTTTGGCTCAAGTGAATTTGAATTTTCTAATTTTGCATGAACTTAGCTTTAATATTTTGGCTTATGACAATCTGGCAGCACTGTTTCACTTAACGGCAAAGTGCGAGTGTTGGACAAACGGACATGACTTCAAAAGCGCAGCTAAAGCTGCTGTTATGCTATTTAAACTACATATACATATATGCACATATATTTAATTGATATCACTCCGCAAGCGCATAGGTTATATACATAAGTATCAAAAAAAAAAAAAAAAAAAAAAAACACAGTGGCGACTTCAATCCTTTTCAATTAGATTTGCAGCTTGTCAAATGAAACTAAAGCCGAGTCGCAGCAAAGCGCGCGCGTCGTGTATGTTATGTGTAAGTGTGACAGAGACAAATCTATGTAACAGCAGTGTATACAGTTAAAGTGCAGTGCAGTGCATGTGTGTGTGTGTCTGTGTGTGTGTAATTGTGGAGGCGTTTCGATCACTTTCGATTGCGCAGTTCGATAATTGTGGCGCCAGAGCCGCGCCGCAGCTGTGGATGCAAATGATGTTGATGTTGATGCTGATGCTGATGATGTTGTGGATGCTGTTGTGGAAGCTGTTGTGTGTGCTCTGTGTAGAGCAAACGTTTGCTGTTGTTGTTGTTGTTGTTGTTGCTGTGATGCTCATTGCTGTGGCTCTCGTTGCTGGCGCTGCTGCGACGCACAATGCTGGCCGTATCCTTGTTGAGCTCAACGGTGGGTGGCGATCGCGAATCCAATGAGAATTTCGCTTGCAATGGATACTTATTGTTGTTGTTGCTGTTGTTGTTGTTGCTGTGGTGGTAATGATTACCAGATCGCGCATAATCCTCATAGATCTCCGGAGAACGTGCATAAATTAGCTCATCATCGTTGGCAGTGATTTTGCTCAAGTCCTTTTGACTGCGACTAATTAAGTTCACAATCGATGGACTTTTCAAGCCACTCTTCAACGAATTATCCTTGCCGCTTGAGTACAAATGTGGATTCGATTTGTAGGCCTGCGATTGATAGGGCAATTGATCCGGTCGCTGCTGAAATTGTTGCTGCTGCTGTCCATAATTGTTGCGTGTTAGCTTCTCAATGTAAATGGGACTAGGATCATTGCTGCCATTCATGCCGTGCACATTGAAGCTTTTGCTGCGATTCAGCACCTTGGCATAGGTCCTTGCCGGTTTGGCTGGACCCTGAGCTGGCGATTGCTCCATGCTAGCATTGAGTTGTCGCTGCGTTTGCACAATTGCTGGTGCAACACCATAAACGGCACGATTGCTCTTCTCCAGCGACTGTTGGTAGCGTTGCTGCTGTTGTTGTTGTTGCTGCTGTTGTTGCTGTTGCTGTTGTCCTGCTGCCACACGATAGTGTCCTTCGTGCAGCTTGCGCGGCAATGTCTGTGCCGATCTATAGTCCTGCTGTCCGGCATTTAAATTGGGTGTCGAGCCACTAAAACGCTGTCCATGCTTCTGATAACGTCCCAGCGTATGGGTTGCCGGCACTGCGCCACGCGTCTCATAGTAATCATCCTCATCCTCGGGCGGCGGTGGCGGATCACGTGGCTCGGTGTAACGCGAACGTAGACGTCCGTGTGATTGTAGCTGACGCTCGTACATGTTCTCCTTGCCGTACAGTGTGCTCGAGTAGGGATCTTCACCCAGATAGTAACGCTGTCGGGGACTTATTGTTTGCTCCAACTGCTGTTCCTTGTAGCCACGATGCAGCGGGGTTGCCTGCGTTTGTGTCGGTTGATGTCGTCGCTGTCCGTCGGATAGCGATCCCTCCGACTCATTGCTGCTGTGACGCAAGCCATTGCCGTTGGTGGTGGTGACCAAACCGGTTCCCTGTCCTGCTCCTGTTCCTGCGTTCGTGCCCGTTCCATTGCCCGCACCAATGTGTCCATCAATCACGTTGTACTGCTGATAAGTGGTTGGTGCTGGCGCCGGACTTGGCGACTGTTCGCGCGACTTGTTGCTGGCACTCTTCATACGAAACTTGCGCTCCACACTCGCCGAACGTATTTTACTGACCAGTTTGCGCAGTGAATTGCCAATCACTTGTCCCATCTTGCTGCTTGGCTTGCTGGCACTCATTGTGGACAGATTCGAAGTGGAGGCGGAGGTGTTGTTGTTGTTGTTGCTGGGACGCAGTGTACCATTGATGGAGGACGCTGGCGGATAGCTGGAAGTGGGCGCAAATCTGGTGCGTTGCTGTTGCTTGCGATTAAGCGTCATTGTTGCGCTGGCATCCATCGGTGTTGCTGCTACTCCTGGTACACCCCCACCGGCACCCACTCCACCCACGCCCACATGTCGCGCTCGATTCACCACATAGTCAACCTGCGGCGATGAGGAGCGACTGCGACTACGCGGTGGCGGTGAATAATCCGGCGGTGGCTCCAGCTGCGACACCTTTGTCGTCGTTGTCTGCTGCTCACCCAATTTCTTCTCGATGGCACGACGTCGCTGCGGCACCGTGGGCCGTCCCAGCACACTGCTGCTGCTGGGCGTCTCATAGCTCTTGCCACGCCCATTTAGCGTAGTGGTTGTGGTGGTGCTGTTGATCGTGGCACTGGGACTTATCGGATTACTGCTGCTACGACCATGTCCATAGGCAATGCGCTTATGCATTGGCTCCTCGGCACGACGTACACCAGCTCCCGGTGGCAAGCCCAATGTGCTACCCATGCCCACTGCGTGTCCAGCTCCTGGTCCATGTCCATGTCCAGGTCCAGGTCCTGGTATGGCCTCCAGATCATCGAGTGCATCGCGTGAACCGCGTGTCGAACGCGCCAGAAACTGTGAGGATAAACTCTGTCGCTTCTGTTGCAAGATATCCTCACGACTCACGTAGCTGCTGTCGGTTGTGGCAGCCACAGCATCCGGTTGCGTTGCAGCCGCTGCACTCGAGCTACCCAGCTTCTTTTTTAACCCATTGCGACGTATGGTCTCCTGCAGATCCTCGCGAAATGCTTGCGTGGAAAACGGTTGCTGATGGTTGGCACTGATGTTGTTGTTGTTGTTGTGGTTGCTGTTGTTGTGGTTGCTGTTGTGGTTGCTTTGGCTATTGCCGGTGGGCAACTCTTGACGTTCGGCCCAATTCGAGATGCCCTGAAAGTATTTGCCACGCCCAGCCGCCTGTCCCGCATCCTTTAAATACTTTCGATCCAATGTGCTGGGCAAACGATCTCGATCTCTTTCACGTTCTCGTTCCCTTTCTCGCTCTCTTTCACGCTCCCTCTCCCTTTCTCTCTCCCTTTCTCTCTCCCTCTCCCTTTCGCGTTCCCTCTCCCGTTCGGCGCTGCGTGGCAAGGTTTGGGTGAGTGCCACCGCTGGATTTGCAGCCATTTGTTGACTCTGCGACTTGATCGTCACATTGAAATAACTCTTCTTGGTTGGCTCCACCACATCCACATCGTTGGTCTCATCGTCTCGTGAATCATTGGATGCCGTCGATTCGCTACCAAAATGCGATTCCAGCCATTTCATTGTCTCACCCTTGCGCGTCTCCTCCTCCCGATCGAAGTCCAACGGACGCTTGGTCAGCGCATCTTTGCGATCCGCCAGCAGAGCCACCTCTGTAAAACAATTACAATTAGTACATAATTTGTTAGCAAAATACCCTGTACTAAGTCGAAAGTAAGGATTATGTGACTGCTTATGAAAAGCTTTCATAACTAAAAAAGAAAATGTCAGTCGGGCATGCCGACCGTGTAATACCCTCTGAGCTTCGTTTCCTATAACATGCACACATATTTGTATGTCTATCTCACTCACACGTTTTTCGTTTTCGTTGCTTGCGTGCAGAGCTCAGTGCAATGCACGTGGCTATGCCTTGCTTGAAAGTAACGATTTTCGTTGTATGACAAACTTTTTTATTTATAGTCCGATTTTGATGAAATTTTCACAATCGTTTGATATTATTTGTCTTCAAATATATTCTAAGTTACAAAACGTTATGTTAAGAAATAAGTGTCATGTCACGGCATGCAAAGTTACAACGCAATTGTGCTTTTGGTGGGCGAAGGGCGCAGTAGGCATCCAAAAAAAATGTTGATGAAATTGTCTTTATATTGCATCTAGCAACCTGCATGCCAAAATTGATGACCCTAGGTGTTATAGAGACCGAGATATTCGCCAAAAACATGTATTTTTTCCGAGGTATGTCTGGTTTTTCGCTTATTGTGGGCGAACGGGGCGTGGCATCGAAAAAAAAAAGATTCTTGTATTGACTGACTAAATATGTGGTCGATACAGACCAAAACGGATATTCTAGCTTTTACCATCTCTGAGATCTGTTTGTTCATACGGACAGACAGACAGACGGACATGGCTATATCGACTCGGCTTTTGATGCTGATCAAGAATATATATACTTTATGGGGTCTGCCACGCCTCCTTCTGCCTGTTACATACTTCTGACAAACCCAATATACCCCTCAGAGGGTATAAAAAGTGATCCTCAACGTAAGAGTTTAGGCTTAAAGCTTGGAAACTCTTTCAGAAAGAAGATTAAGTAAATCTTGATAATGCTCACCCTTCTGCTGCTGCTGTTGCTGTGTTCGTCGCAGCTTTCGCATCCGATCGGAGAGACTATCCCAATCGCCGGGTCGCTCCAGGGAGCCATCCTTTTCCATTTGCTGGGTCTCGGCGGCGTATCGCATTTCGGTGGCGATCAGTTTGCCGTCGGCTAACAGATCCACATGCTGTTCGTCGCGTTGCTTGAAATACCGTTGATTCGCCGCCGTTGTGATCAGCTGTTCGCCCAACAGCTCATCGCCCGGACGACCGTCCTCGTCACCGTCAAGTATCAATTCGTGTTCGGTTGTCTTTTTACTCTCGGTCACCAGCGTACCATCCGCCTGGGCCAGACAACGCTTCTGCGTATCCTCCGAATCGATGGTCTTACGTGACTTGCTAGTTTCCGCCACCAATTGTGGTCCAAGTGCCACCAATTGCTGTTGGCTTGCCGGTGAGCAAAGTACGGCCTCTAGATTCGTATTACCCTCACGCACAGCATTCACGTACGTCTGCAAATGAGTTCAACGAGCAAAAATGTAAATAAACTTTTGAGTCAAGACAAAAACTTAAATGCAAATTCTTTTTGCTTTTCTACCAAATATTGAAGAGTTTCTTTGGCTTAAATCTATTCAGTTGAACGATTTATGTGTAATTTTTATGTACATATGTGTTATATATGATCTTAAGTATTGATATGATAATAGGACTACTTAAAGTTAATTTTAGTTTCTTTAATAATATATCGCTTCTTTTGGAAACTACACAAAATATGTGTAGTAATGATTTCCTAAAGAAATCCTTTGGGATTTTAGGGAAAGATCTTAAAAATGATTTGCTTGAGGAAATATAAGAAATTTTATAGAATAATAGAATATATATCATAATAAGAATTTGCTCCCAAGACTGGGCTTCAAAAGAAGAAAGCGGGTTAGGATCATAGAATAATCATTACAATGATTTGGTCAAGTAACTAAACTAAACTTTTCTATTTTGCTGTTTCTTGTCTCTTAAAAGTGGATTCCTCAGTGATTACAAAGAAGGATAACAATAATTGTCTTAAGAAACCAAAACCCTTTTTCTATTAAAAGAGATGTCTTCTTAAGGATTTATGAATTCCTTAGAGAATAATAATAATAATAATTTTTTGAAGGAGCAAGAATTAATCTAAAAACCGTCTTCTTTGGTAGATAGGTGGGTTCGTTAATGATTTCATTAGAGCATTAAAATTATAATTTCCATAAGGAACTAGAAGTCTTTTTTATGAATGATTATTCCCTAGAGATTTCTTAGATGGATCATAAGAGAAATGAAAAAAGATCAAAATAATAACTTTTTAAAGGAGCTAAAATTAAGCTAAAACCCGTCTTCTTTGGTAAATAGGTGGATTCGTTGTAGATTTCATTTGAGCATTAAAATTATAATCTCCATAAGGAGCTAAAAGTCTTTTTTATAAATGATTATTCCCTAGAGATTTCTTAGATGAATCATAAGAGAAATGTTTCAAATGAATTTGAACTGAGGATCGTTGAGGATCAATGAAACATAATAATATTTATTTTCTACTACAACAGGTTCCTTTAGGTGCTAAGAAGAGGGTTCTTTTACGCAACCAAATCTTTTCCAAGTTCTTTCTTTAGAAATGTTAATTGTATTAAGTAAATATGTGTGTATCTGTGTGTGCTGTCTGTGCTAATGATATTCGGATTGCATCATCGACATGGTCGATGCTTCTCGCTTTCAAGACTCGATGCAATTGCTTCAAATACACACGTTGAGAGCCACCCAGGAGAGTGAGGAAGTGTGTATGAGTGAGAGCGAGAGAGAGATAGAGAGAGAGGGAGTGGTATTCAGTGGTATTCAGAGCAAAACAGACCCACCACAATGCAGCGGCAGCGCCACACTAGCACAAAATGAACGAAATGTTGCAAGTGTTAGACAGCAAATGCTGTCTTAAGTTAAGTGAAGAGGAATGCTTTAAAAACCTAACGGTAAGAATGCGACACCAGGCGTTTGCCTCAAGGTCAGACTGCTGTTGTTGTTGCTTATACCCTTTACCCGCTAACCGCTGCGCTGGCATGATGACGGGCAAAATGCACGCATCGCTGGACAAGACTTCAATTGGAGCTGAAGCTCGCTCTAAAGCTGACCACTTGGCAGATTCCACTTTGAGTTATACACATAATTTGTTGTTGTTGCTGCTGTTGTAATTGTTGCTGTTGTTGTTGCTGTTGGCGACCTTGTTTAACGGTAACGCGCGTAGAAAGTGTTTTTTTTTTTTAAATTTTTTTTTGTGTTTTTTGTAGCTTGAAGCTGAAAAACTTGAATGTCAGCCATAATAACAAACAGCTTGAATTTTGGTATTGTTGTATGCCGCCAACTCTTTCTACCCTCCAATCCCCCCCCCCCCCCACCATATGTCACTCCTACTTTTCCACGACCCCTTCACCCCTTCACCAGCACGTTGTCGCTAGCCACTCGGCGCATCTTTGCATTGGCCTCAAGCATTTTGCTGTGAATTTGTCTGATCATTGAACGATCGATGAACACGAATTCGTTATAGAAAACAAAAGAGAGAATAAAAAAAAACAAAACAAAATACTAAAACCGTAGCAGATACAAAAATTATAATCAGTTAAATTCAAAGTTACTGCCCAAAAGATACCCTGTAATAAAATAAAATTCAATTTTTATAGAAAACAAATTTTGATAAAGGAAACGAACGAACGAGGATCTTTAACACGCCTCTAATGTTGATTAGCTCTAAACAATTCTTGACTGTTTTATTAGTTCTTGTATAGATATATTATATAGTTGCTTAAACTGGTTCGAGTTTGTTGTGATATTGAAAATAGGTAAATGTATATTTACTAAATTGGTTTAAGATGACTTAATTAGGCATAGTTTTCAAAGTTTTTATATTTTTGAAAGAGTTTTGAAATGGCAGCTAGATGATCTATGATAATCTTTTGCAATTTGTATAAAATTCTGTGCTTGGATAAAAAGTTTTAAAATAGTAATAGTACAACTTACAGATGGACGCTTGGAACCTTAAAAATAGTTCCATACCCTACATTTTAAAGTCATAATTTAAAGCTCATTAATGTTTCAATTTAATATTAACAAGGGATCATTGAAATTCTCATGGCACTTGTATTTTTCAGATCTAAAATTTTTATGCTTTAAAGTTGAAAGTAAATTTTTGCAGGGTGTAACGCGCAACTTAACTTTATAAAGCTGTTTATGAACTACAAAAAATCTGCATACCAAATTTAATAGCTGAAGCTCTATAAAATATGAGTTTTATCTAGCTTTTAACTCAATTGAATTAAATCACTCTAGTTTTCATAGTTCCTTAATAAACGCAAACAAATGAACTAAGCCAGTCTTTGTTGAGCTCTGTCTGCTTTGCAGGGTATGTAAAGAGATCTTTAGCTTTACACCAAACTGATTGGCTAGAAGGTGAAGGCAGCATGATGACTACTATATGGCGCCAATAAAGATCATGATATGTTGCTGCTGATGTTGATGTTGATGGTTTATAATAATCTGATGATGACGTTGTAGATGACGCACACTTTGAATTTTTGATTAAACAGTTTGTTTTTGGTGGTGGTGGTGGTTTCTTTGAGCACATTGTCAAGAGATTTGTCATTGGCCAAAAATGCCAAAACAAGAAAAAAGAAAAAAAAAACAAAAACACAAAAATATCGTTTCGTTTCGTTTCGATTTTTTGTTGGTCGATAATTATTCAATTGGACGAATGCCAACGCAAAACTTAAAGTTGGAGTCGAGTGTGTGTGTTGCGAGCATAAAATGGAGTTAAGATTTAACACACACACGCACACACACACACACATAAGCTGTGGGCATAATTTTCAATTCGAGAAACGATTTTAACCCGCTTGAAGGTATTCAAATGAATGTGCTGACCATGTTGTTGTTGTTGCTGTTGTTGCTTTTTATTGCTGTTGCTAGCATGCCAAGTGGCTTAAAAGAGAAATGAGCCAAGATGCTGATTTGTGGTTTTTTCTTTAATTTTCATCCAGATACCCTATAATCATTAAAAATAGTTGGACTATATTATCAGCCGCAGAGGGAGTCAACTTTGTGCTCAATAATTATATGCTTTTACAACGAACTACCATTTGGCTATGAAATTCTTCTATACTTTCTTATTCAATGTTTCATAACTTATAGAATTTGGTAATTATGGCGCTGATTTTTGTTGAATGCATATTTTGGAGTGACTTCTATATATTCTAAAGATTTCAGCATGTTTGGAAGGCATACAACTGAGTTACCATAGACTGTTTTGCTTTAAATTGTTATCTGATATGTTTTTTAATGCAAATTGAAATTTTGAGTAACAATTTTTGCTTTTCCCCCGATTATAAAGTGATTTTAACTACTAATATAAACACAGTTTAAAAGCTATATAGTTCACTTTTGTTTAGACACATATTTTAGACTGTCTATGAAATATTCTGAATATTTCAGCATGACGGGAAGGTGTACAACTGAGATACTATTGATTGTCTTTAAATTGATAGCTAATATGTTTTTCAACATAGATTTTAATTTTTAGCAAATTTTTTTGCTTTTTCCCTCGATTTTAAATATTTATAAGTTCTATTACAAACACAGTTTTAAAGCTATAGAGTTCATTTTCGTAAGACACAAATTTTGAACTGTCTTTTGTTTTGCTTCGAGTTGTTCAAGCACTGAGTAATAAACTTGAACAAAGTCGCTGCAACTAAATTCTAGATTGTTATGATTATTTGTTTAAAATTATTACAAATTTCGCTCTTTTTTTTCAAATATTATATATTATTAGTATCCTAAAAGCCGTAAAATAAAAAATATAACGCTGCTTTTTGTTTGATATGTTTATAAACACAATTGTGGGTATATCTTGGCAATTTCAGTATGATAGGCTCAGTAATTACATATTATTGTCTAGGGTAACTGCTAGTCTAGTTAATGCTGGGTTTTAAATGGAGTTTGCTGCCTTGCTGCTGGGCTGGTCAGACAGAGCTGGCTTTTTGCTTGAATTGGCTTTGTCTTTTCGTGCGTTTTGTTTCTTTTTTGCGCAGACCAGTTTGCCTTGGGAGTTGCTCAACCTCCAGAGAACACATAGCACATACCCAAAGCGATCGATCGATTATCATTATTATTATTATTGTTATTGTAATTCAGTTAGTGTGCGACAACGACAGCGACGACGACGACGACGACGCCAACGCAAATGTTGCTTGCATTGGGGAGCTGGACACCGTCCACAGAGTTCGACTCCGAGCGGCCGGCGTGGAGTTTGCTTGATTGGCATTTGCTGATTAGAGTGCGACCCAAGTAAATGTGGGCACATGGGCTAACAGCTAACAGCCACAGCAGCAACAGCTACAACAACAAGCAAACAAGTTTCCAAGGCATCAAGTACCCACACAAATACACACACAACACACAGACACACCGACACAACTTGCAGCTGGGCTGTAAGACAAGAAGTACACACACAAAATTCAAACAGAAAATTCAAATTCGAAATTCCAACTTTGTACATTTATGTATATACATATATTTTGTGGTCTCTTTGTGGTTTCTTGCATAGACAAAACTCCAACTGTGTCTGTGCATGTGCGTTTGTTTGTGTTTGTGTTGTGTGTGTGTGTGTGTGGTAGTTAGGTTCATGGACCTGCTGCGGACACGCCTAGAATCCAAGCCAGAGTCAGAGCCAAGCAGGAGCAGCACTTTGGCTATTGATTAAGCTGGGCTCAGAACAGGTCTGGAGCTCTACTGTCTGTGTGTGTATATGTATATTTCTCTCTACCTCTCTCTCGACCTCTCTCTCTCTCTCTCTCTCTACCTCTCTCTCTGTGTGTGTGTGTGTGTAAATGAGCTGTGTGCATGTATTGCTGGTTCAACATCATCTGCTGTGGTACACAACCTTTTGCTTGCTGGGTAATTGCCAACTACCGGTTTAAAGACGTGCTCCTAAGTACCTCGCTGCATGGTGTATGCCAGAGAATTGGGCTGCTTGAAGGTGGCTGCTTGGTAAATGAAGGGGGAATTGGGAGAGGGGGGAGAGGATGTTCTAAAGATCTCGCACATTTATTGACTTGCCACAGAGAACTTTCAAATGGAGTTTGAGTTTAAAGTCAGCACATATACATTTGTATAAGCTACACTGAAAACAAAAAGCCATAATTTCTAATGAGGTTCTGAAATTTGTTAATTTTTTTATGGACTTAATAACTGTTTTGCATCTATTTTAGACGTTAAACAAATACCAAACTGAATGTGGATTAAAGTCTTGGTATTTATTTAAAAAATAAATATATTTAAATTTTACAAATTCTCTAAAATGTTGAATTATTATGTTAGTTTAAATTGTAGCACGCAATGCGTTTTGTTGTTTTTCTCGGTGTAACTTTGTGTGTTTCTTCTTCTTAAGTAAGTGTAGTCAAGTTTTGTGGTTCCAAGTTTTCTCTAGTTAGCGCTGTAAAGTTCGTTGTCTAAGTCTTTATCGAAGCTCGTTATCTAGGCTATCTTGTAAGCCAGATGAAGTTTGTTGTCCAACTCATTTTTCTCGACAAAAAATTGTGTTAAGTTCGTTGCTTAAGTCTTTCTTGTTAGCGGCGTTCGTTGTCCAAAAGTCGTATGCAAGTTCGTTGCTTACCAAGTCTTTCTAATTAGTTAGTGTAGTCAAGTTCGTTGCCTAAGTCTTTTGCTACAAGTTCGGTGCCAAAGTCTTTCTACTTAGTTAGTGTAATCAAGTTCGTTGTTCAAGTCATTTTCATGTAAGTAAAGCTAAGTCAAGTCAAGTCAAGTTCGTTGCCTAAGTCATTCTATTTAATGTAGACAAGTTCGTTGTCTAAGTCTTTTCTTTCTGTGTAAGCAAACTAAAATATAGTTCGTTGTCTTAGTCTTTCTACTTGGCATAGAGTGAAAAGCAGTTCGTTGCCTAAGTCTTTGCATTTGATGCTACAATACTTACACTAGTAGAGTGCAGTTCGTTGCCTAAGTCTTTACAAGTTCGTTGCCTAAGTCTTTCGATTAAATATAGTTGAGTTCGTTGCCTAAGTCTTTCGTTAACTGCAACTCGCATATTTCGTCTTTTTTTTTTGCGACTTATGAAACCGAAACACACATAATATTCACATACATATGTATGAATGTCCATATATGCATATATGTATATGTACATATATTCATAATACTATTCACATATTCGCACCTGGATAATTAAGCAAAAATTGTTGTGCTTTTGCCGTTGGCCAATCGTTTAGCTCCCCACTAAAAATTCAAAATGTTGTGGCCCACGCACAAAACTGTTGTTGTCGTGTCGTGCTAATGTTGCTGCTGCTGTTGCTGTTGCTGTTGTTGTTGTTGTTGTTATTGTTGCAGTTGTTGTTGTTGTTTCTTCTTGTTGTTTTGTTTTCTATTTTTTTTTTTTTTTGTTTACTCTTTTCTTCACTTTGTTTTAATGAATTTAGTTAATTACTTAGCTAAAAACTGAGACCTGAACACTTACAAGTGCGATAGAGACATACGATCTAAACTAAATCACAGGCGTGCGAAGGGGTGCGGTGCGGAGCGACGCGGCGTAGGAAATACACAAAAAAAAAATCACAAACAAACAAATTTAACAAAATAACAACAAAACGGGATAAAACGAATCACCAAAAAAAAAAATAAAATAAAATAGAGGAAAAACAAAACACAGCCACAAAAGTTTGGAGCGAGCAAGAGCGAGTGTATATATGCGAGCTAGTGAGTGCGAGTGAGAGCGCGAACCGTTTGAATAACCGTTTGCAAAACGTTCAAATTAATCTCAACTAAATTAAGAGCAAGTTTAGAGTCAATAATCGATCGACTTGAGTTTTTCGATTTGTATTGTCTTTGATTGTCTTGGATTTGCTTGTATTGTCTTGTCTTGTATTGTCTGATCTTGTCTGGACTTGTCTAAGATTGAGCGATGAGCGAACGCGTTTAACGAGTAACGAGTTGTTTGTCTGCTCTCGGCGCTCGCTCGGCGGCAACTGATCTAGCGGCAGACGCAGACACAGCATTCGATGCAGCGCTGCTTGTTTCTGCTACAAACACACACACACACATACACAACAGCAGCAGCAACAGCAACAACAACAACTCCCCATAACTTTCGAATAAGCTTTAAAGCAACCACAACAACTAGTCGAGTTAACTGGTTACTTGGGTTTGCTGCTGGGCCTGTTAACTGCTGCCCAGTCGCAAGGCTACCACGCAATTCTGTGCATTAGGGCATGCTCGTTTATGCACTTATCCTGCAGCTTTGATAAGTTAAAGCATATCTCTTAAATGTATATAGCGTACACTTTTTAAAAAGAAAACAAAATGCTAAACATAACAGTTGTGACTATTTTTGCTTATTTAAGGCTAGAATTGGTCAAATACTTAGCTAAGCTATTAGTTAACTTCACAATTTTCTGTTTAAACTGTATATTGCCATAAAAAAAGTTTTTAACTACAGCTAAACATACCATAAGTTGAGCTTTCCCTTTTTTTATGTTTTTAGTTTTTTATACTTATATAGAACACATTTTGTAATAGAAAACAAGAAGCGACTAAAATATTCCATAACACTTAAAATTTGCTTAAATTTTTTGTGGCTCTTTTCAAATTTTGAGCCTAAAAAATTCGATGTATTCAGAATTTTTTTCTGCAACTTTATGTTTTTATGTATTTTTGTATTTACATAAAACATAGGTTATAAGATTCAACATTTTATATTTAATACGATTATTTAAAATAATAGTGATGTATATTTTTTGGCAATTAGAATTATATCGAAAGAAATCAAATGCAGTTTGGATTAATAATAAACATTATGTCCTTCGCATAAATGGATTAGAGCTACATACAAAATCTATATCTATTAGACATGTGAAAATTTTCTCAGGAATACTAACTTTCACAACTTAAAATGTAACTTTAATACCTCTTTTCAAAAACTGTTTCTATAGCGAAGGAAAACATCTCGAATTTTAAGAACATTTTCCAATACTGTCCCTTCGTTACTTTTTAAAAAATTATTAAACTTTTTTAACGAAATTATTAAAGTTTAAATGTTAAGTTCGCATAAAAAGAGGGTAACAACTTGTCGTTCATGTTTTGGTAAATTAATTCTTTCTTGTTGTCGTGTTGTTTTATTTTTTTGTTACTTTTTTCACGCCAAATTGATTTTCAGTTATTTGCCTGGCAATTTTCTGCTTCTTCTTCTTCTGTTTCTGCTTCTACTGTTGCTGCCTCTGCCTCTGCTTTTGTTGTTGCTGTTGTTGTTGTTGCGGCTATTCTCAAATTACAACATACAACAGATTTTGATTGGATTCCAGATTTTGCACTTACCTCATCGGTAAAATCACCCAAATGCCTGACATCCTGCGTCTCACGATAGTCCTTGATCTCCTCATGGGATATGACACGTTTATCGTCCACCTGCCGCACCAGACCATCAACGGGGCGTGGCACCATCCGTCTGACCAACTTGCCACCGGTGCCATCCGCTGGCTGCTTGCCCACGCCCAGACCAAACGCCTCCTGCAGCTGAGCGAGTTGTGTCTCATTGGCAGCGCCTGCTTGCAACGCAGCGGCATCAATCAACTGTGCATTGCCATCTAATGCATCGGGCAGTCCCAAGTCCCGTTTCTATGCCAAAAGACACAATGTTGCAACAGAATTGAAATTAATAGTTATATCTACATTATACCCTGTTTCGCCGAAGCTAACAAGTTGTTTTGAATACGAAATGCTTGTAACAGGCTAAAGTATAAATATTCCCGATCAGCGATCACAGCGATCGAGTTAATAAAGTCATATGCATATCATATCATATGCTCTTAAGCACTATACGAGCTAGAGCTATCAATATTCTTATGAAGCTTCCTACGCAGATCTATTTTAGAACCAGCTTGATCTGCGTACATTCATTAGAATTTAATTAATTAACTAGTGCCGAAAGAAACTGTCTGCTTTTTCCGCCGTTTCTTACCTCCGATGTCTCCGTTTCCTGTTTGTCCGTATCCTCGGTCGTATTGGTGGACACTATGGGCCCCGAATCTTCAATTACTTTACCATCCTGTAGTTTCACTTGCCGCTTGACGCGCGTTTCGATTTGTCTCGTTGTCGTTAGCTCAGTTTTTCGCTTCGTTATCCATTCCTCTGCAACATAAAAGTTAAAGTAAATTATAAAAAAAACACTGCATACTTTTAAGCGAAAGCTTTAGTGTTAACTGCTGCATTTGGATGGCATGCCGAAAAGTATGCTACATAAAAAGGTGCAGCTAAGTGAAGAGCTTTTGAGGCAAGTTTTCAAAAAAAAAAACAACCACTTTAACCGCTCACAGGCCTTGTTCTCAACCTTCGGCTAACAGAAATCGCCACTCGGTTTTAAACGCAGTTTGGCTAAAAACAACAATTTCAAGGTCAGCTATTTACGCCAAGAGGAAAGTCGTGATAGCACAAATATCATTATGTATTTGAGACTTTTTGCTGATACCAGTTAGAGATAAGCAAATGTGTAGTATCTACAAATATTTTATAAAGCATTACATTGCTTATTATTAAAATAAATAAAATCACTTATTATTATAGAAAAAATGTTATTAAACTAAATTAACAGGCATTAAACGCATTAATTTATTTTAATTATTGTTTAAAATGATAGCATTTTAATTCCAATTAATTGTTTTATTCTGCTGTTACGGCTACATTTGGGTTTAAAATTCATGAATTATATTAAATATTAAAATATTCCAAAAAAAAACAATCTATTAAAAGTTTAGTCCAGAAGAACTGACGATAGTTAAAATTACTTATACATATATTCAAAATATATAAAAATTATTCTATATTTAAGAAACAATTACTTAAACAAGAACAAAAAGTTTAGTCGAGCTCACTCGACCACAAAATACCCTCTGACTTCCATTCCCGATATTTGAATTTAAATCGAAGAAAGTGCTACAAGAACTAAAAATGAACACGTCTTTGTATTACCATTTTGCTCTCACACATGCTTTCGTTTACGCTTCTTGTTCAGTGCTACACTCGTGACAGCGCCTCTATTTAAAATTTTTTGTTTTTCGATGTATGATAACTTTTTTAATTACAATCCGATGCTTGATGCGATTTTGAGTATCGATTGAAATTGTTTGTTTCTAAACGAATATGAAGCTACAAAACTATTGGTTAACAAATGCGTAAGGTAAAGGCAATCAAATTATCAAATTGTTTTGTTTTTATGAGTGAATCATTTTTGTAGTTTAGCGTTTGAAAGCTGTAAGAACTTTTAAAAGCTTTACACAGTTTTATATGCATATGCATACACAGTTGCAACCTATTTAAAACTGTCTTGCCCCAATGCAAATAATAAAAATGTTTGCAATGCAAAATTGGACTCCCGCTGAAAAACTTTAGACAGATCGGAAACCATTTCACATCTATCCGTCTATTAGGCGCTATAAAAAATCTAATTAATTGAACTAGTTCAGAGTGGAGCACAACAGACGCAACATGTTGCCAGCTGCTTGCTAGCTGGCTCGCTGTGCCACACTTGCCACACTAAGCGGCATGTTGCAGTTCTGATTGCAACACCTCCTCAACGGCATGAAGCCAAACCTTATGCAGCGCATTTTGCCTTTTTTTTGTTGCATTTTGCATTTGCATATTGCATTTTGCATTTCCACTTGTCCCGCTTCTAACAAACAAAACACTACAAGAAGCAGCAGCAACTGGAGGAGGTAAAGAAGCAGGAGGAGGAGGAGCATGAGAAGCAGCAGGAGAAGCAAAATAACGAAGCGCTTGAGCGATTCGCTGAGTGGCTTAGAGCTGCATTTGGTTTGCTTTACTGGTCGCCCAATTACGTAATCCAAGTCCAAGTTGGTCTGTCTGTCTGTCTGTCTATCTATTCATCTGTCTGCCACTGACTAACTGTACTATGAGTATGTGTGTGTCTGTATGTTTGTGTGTGTGTGTGTGGACAACCTGTGACGCTAAGAAAAACCACAGAGTAAAGCTTTAAGCACGGACATCCGACAACGACGTCGACGTCTACTACTATATGTTCAAGATTTGTTGAATGAAAAACTACGTGTGTGTCTGTGTGTATGTGTGTGTATCTTTGTTAGTGCATTTTTTCTCGTGTCTACAGATACTCTAACCAAAAGTTAGAGCATTACACTTCAACTGCAATTGGGGTTTTCAGTCGTATTAAAAACTAGATAGAAATACTACAGATGACTAATTAATGTCTTCATGTTGTGCTGATTTTCACAACTCTGTAGCGATATCGATTAATATATCGAGTCAAAAATATCGATAACATAAATTGCATAGTTTGAAATAATAGTTTTCGATTTATTCGATTCTACTTATAAGTTTATTTGAAGTGTTATTTAATCAACACTTGTATCGACATGTTGTGGTAAAAAATATCGATAACACGCTTTTTATATCACCAGCGCATAAAACTTCGTTTAATTTTCCTAAGCTGTAGGTTTAAGCAACGGTGTTTTTTACTAAAACTATATATACATGTATATATATCGAATTCAAAAATATCGATAACATAAATTACAAATTTTTTTTTTAAAGCTTTCGACTTGATTAGTCCTATACACAAATTCACTTCAAGTGTTATCTAGTCAGAACTTTTATCGATATGTTGTAGTACAAAATGTCGATAACATGCTTTAAATTTCATCAGTGCTCGTAACTTTGTGTGATTTTCCAAAACTTTAGGTTCGAACTACTGTGTTTTTTTAGTAAAACTATTGTCATCTAGTTAACTAGTCTTATCGATATGTTGTAGCTAAAAATATCGATAACATGAACGAAAGCGATATCCACTGCTTGTAACTATGTAGTTGACAAGTTTAGAGCATTCAAGTGTTCGTATACACGCTATCTAACTGTTCTTTCTTATGTGTGTGTGTGTGATTTTTTTTAACAAGTGGTAGTATTGTTGTTGTTGCTGTGGTTGTTGTTGTTGTTGTTGTTATAGTCGGAGTCTGGCTGACTGCATGAAAATCGCTGGACCATTAAAGGTCGCTTATATAATTTTTAGCTGCAGTCGCAGAAGAGAAGAAACCAAAGGAAAAGAAACAAGATCTCTGGTCCGTTGGGCCGTTTGGACTTGCAATTGCTGCAAAAAGCTGGAACTGGAACTGCACTTTTGGAGTTTGGGAGTTGCATTTGAATTTAAAGTCAGAGTTTGTGTTTGAGTTTGAGTTGAAGTTTGAATTTGAATTTCA
The DNA here is from genome assembly GCA_035047385.1 of Drosophila tripunctata. Lineage (NCBI taxonomy): Eukaryota > Metazoa > Arthropoda > Insecta > Diptera > Drosophilidae > Drosophila > Drosophila tripunctata. Next base: position 1,126,954 of record JAWNPS010000270.1, on the reverse strand, counting down.
GTTTTGGGAGGTGGTAAAGTTTGGGGTGTTTTTTGTTTTTTTTCGGCTGTTTTCTTCTGTTTTGTTTTTGTTTTTTTTTTTGTTTTGTGTGTGTTATTTGGCAATACAGCAATTTGCAATTGGCCTGGTCAATTTGATTTGTAGGAAAAAGAGTTTAAATCGCGCACTGTCTGCTTGTTGCATTCCCTAACCGCTGCCTCCACTCCTCCCGCTTATCTTTAACATTTGTGCATATATCCGCATTGCATCAGCTAACTGCCAGACAGTCAGCCAAGCACTTCATAAATAACAACAATAACGATAACAACAATAACACTAACAACAACAACAGCAACAACAACAGCCACAATTAAACAAACAAACAGCACGAGACGTACACAAGTTTGTGGACAAAAAGGGGAGCTGGTGGCATGTAAGGGAATAGTGTTGTAGAGAAGTAGTGGACTAAGGGGAAACTGTTCGGTTGGGGCGGTTCTCTTTGGGCTCTGCAGTTCAGTTTACTTAGCATTCTCGATTTCGTTGATGTGCTTCAATTTGTATACCCTGTAAAGCGGGGGTTCAATAGGCAAGTACACAATTTTAGCTTAAAAATCTATGTTTTAACAGCTAGTTTTAATATGTTTCAATGTAATCGATTAATCGATAATAAATATATTTTATATTTTAATAGTAGTTCTAATTTCAAAGTACGTAAATTGCAGCGCATCTTTTGGTCGAGCAGACTTTATGGTTATTTATGCATCAGTTTTTGCTGCAATGTTTCGCTCGCATCGTTCGATCGGCAACAATCGATTGCGCAGCGTCGATGACATGTAATCGTTATTTGTTATTTATGCCGCATGCCACGCCTCGTTTACATACACATGTCTGCCATATCTTTTGTTGTTGTTGTTATTGTTGTTGTATTTTATTACATTTGCCGCTCATTGAGCTAATTGTGGTGTCAATTATGGCCATGCTAAGTGGCTCTCAGCTTCAACCGCCACTGTCAACCGATTCGATACATGATTTTCCAAGCCTCTAACTCCCGTCCACTTACCGCTCTCCTCTCTCCGCTCTCCTTTCCCCTTCCTCCCTTCCGCCACCGCTAATCCCCAAGTCTCCAGTCTTTGGCAAGACCTTCTACAAGTCTTTGTTGCCTCAACAGTTGCAATGCTAATTAAGTGGCGACCTCATTTTTACTTGACAAATTACATATTTGTTATTTAGATTTTAGTTTAGTTTTCTTAACATTTGTTTTGTTTTGCTCAATATTTGTGTTTTTAAGTACATTTTAAGTTATTTTATTTATTCGTTCACTCGTCTGTATGTATGTAGGTGTTGGCGACCTTTCTAATTAGTTATTTGTTGTTATTCTATTCTGACCTCGAGCTCAGCTGAAGCAACAACTTATTTTAATCATTATTATAATTTATTTTGTAAAGTGTTTTTTTTCCGCTTTGTATTCTTTATACCCTGTGAAGGGTATATTGGGTTTGTGAAAAGTATGTAACAGAAGCAAGGAGGCGTTGAAGGAGCATATAAATTCGTGATCGACATCGCAATACGAGTTGATACAGTCATGTTCAGCCGTCTGTCTGTCCATTTGTCCGTCTTGCTGCACTCGGGAATAAGATACTGATTGCAATGCCCATGTACATTGCACTGTTTTTTTTTTGTATTCTTAAAAACTATTCTATTTGATTGGAAATTTTTTCGTGTTGTAAAATATATATACTTTATGGGGTCGGAAATGAGTTTTAAGCTTGTTAGGGGTAGTTAAAGTTCCGTTATCACCTCTTTCAAAACTTGAAACCCACATAACTTTGTCAAAACTGCAGCTATTTTCGAGCAGACTAGCATTTAGAACTGCATTCGACCCCTTTAGGAACTCCACGAATTCTTTATAAAATTTTTGAAAATTTTAATTTTTTTTCCAAAATTTCCATTTTGGAATTTTTTACAGAAAAACTTTCCTAATCGAAAGAAAATGTTGTCTAGGCAAAGAATATACGTATGTATATACTTTATGGAGTCGACTTTTAAGATTTCTCCAATTTCAATTCATATAAACGACCGTCACAGGCAGAGGATATTACACGATTGAGCTTGCTCGACTGAACTTTTCTATGTTGTTGACTCATAAACATATATTCTGCCATATATTATATATATTTATATCATTTTGCTATAGTTTTTCGCATATTTTATCAATTGTTATCTACTTTTCTCATCTATTTTATTCATCAATACTTTTTTATATGTTACACCTCAGTCTCCTTGACCACGCCCCCTAGCAATTTGCCTCTAATGCGCCTCTAAGCTATTGTGTAGAGTTTGTGGAGAGTGTGGAGAGTTTTGGCCGTGGAGAATTGTGGCATAACAAGCGCTCGGCTTCAATTATTAAGTTTCTGCATACTATTTGCAAAACGAGCAATAACAACAAAAGCAACAACAACATCAACAACAGCAACAACAATTGATGAAATGTGCACTATTTTTTAGTTGTTGTTGTTGCTGTTTTGTTTGTTGCTGTCTTTTACTGCCGTTGAGTTTTAATGATTTACTAACGTGGGAAATTCACTCGAAACATTTTCTTTTGCATTAGCATTTTGCCATTGTTGCTGTTGCTGATGATTGTTATGAGTTGTTGTTGTTACTGCTTGTTGTTGTTGCTGCTTGTTGTTGCTTGTAGCTGCTTGTTATTTCTAATTTTTACACCATTTTTTTCACAATGTTACAAGTTATCCGCCGTTTTCCGCCAAAGGCGCCTTTGTGCTATGTTAATCACATAATTAAATCAAACTTTCTATGATTTCCGCAACAGCTGAGATATGGGGGAGTGTGGTACAGAAGGAGAAGGGGGAGGGAGTAGGTCTCTCTTTGCATATCATACATATATGTAAGCGAAAGGGATCAGTTCATCATTATAACTCTGTATCTGCACAAATTTGAATTAACAAATTGTTTGACATGTCGTATACGTAATATGCACATGAATCATTCATTTCACTACCCCTGAATGCCAATTGAATTGCATGAATACACTGATGCCATCGCATGACATATAGCATACATAGCATATATACATATATCTGTATCTGATAGATTTAGTCTGTTAATTGACAGAACAAAACCCGTTGAATGACTCAAAACCAATTAAACGAATGATTCAATGAATGCACTATGGATGATTTTTATACCCTCTAAAGGTGTATTTGGTTTGTGAAAAGTATGTAACAGGCAGAACAAGGCGTGGCAGACCCCATAAAGTATATATATCCTTGACCAGCATCAACAGCCGAGTCGATATAGCCATGTCTGTCTGTCCGTATGAACGAAGCGAACTCAGAGATGTTAAGAACTACAATATCCGAGATGGTAAGAGCTACAATATTCGTTTTAGTCAGTATCAACCACATATTAAGTCAGTCATTACAAGAATCTTTTTTTTTCGATGCCACGCCCCATTCGCCCACAATAAGCGAAAAACCAGACATACCTCAGAAAAAATAGAAGTTTTTTGAGAATATCTTGGAAACTATAACACCTAGGAACATAAATTTTGGCATTCAGGTTACTAAATGCAATATAAACATAACGGCATCCAAATTTTTTTGGATGCCACGCCCCCTTCGCCTAAATATAGTACACATTCATTGAAAGTTTACATGCCTTCGGATCAAGTATTTCTTAACGTATAGTTTTGCAACTTAACGTATACTTGAAGACAAATAATCTCAAACTATGCTGAAAATTGCATAAAAATCGGACGATAATTAAAAAAGTTTGTCATACAACGAAAATCGTTACTTTCAAGCAAGGCATAGTCACGTGCATTGCACTGGGCTCTGTACACAAGTACCGAAATCGAAAAACATTGTGCGAACAAGACATGGCATGTTGAGTTTTTGCGAGCAGCTACTCCAATTTAAACTCATCTAATTGGAAACGAAGCTCAGAGGGTATTATACGGTCGGCATGCCCCACTGACATAATCTTTCTTGTTTGTTTTGGGGAGTGCCTTTAATCTTGAGTAATAAATTGGCAAACGAAATCGATTCATATCCATATACTGTATTTCTAGCATGATAAACCTTATTCAAACGAACAAACAAAACAGATTTTTAAATGTATATCTGGACCATCATTCTCCTCCAACTTCATTATATTTTTTGCATCTTCCGCTTCTCCTTTCAGTTTGCTTACCAATTCATCCATTTATCTTTCATTTCCTTTACATAAACTGAATTCTTTTCTATTCATTCATCATTTATCCGTATTAAGCAACTTTGTTATAATTCCCACTTTGTTATATTATATTATATTATATATTATCTTATTTAAAATTATTCTTTTACTATTTTCTTCATGAGCCACTTCGTTTTGGTCTTATCATTGTTCTATAAACTAATAGTTTCCTAGATCTTAACTGTAGTATATCATTTACTGCTTTACATGGCTTATGCTTTTGTCCCTAGCGTGGACTATCGTCCACAATGTTGTTTAGTATATATGTATGTACTAGAGTTTTGGTTTACTGACTCACCTTCTTTGGTTATAGCTTCTGTATCGCAATTGTTAGCAGCTGCCTCGTTGCTCGTCTCCTCATCATCTTTGGGCTCGAATTCGACCTGCGAAGTATCAACATCATAGAAATTAACACGTGTCACGTGTCGCACATAATCGGCGCTGCCACTGCCGCTGCCGCTGTGACAAGTGGCAACATAATTGTTGTTGTTATTATTATTGTTGCTGGCAGTGTTGCCATGCTGTCGTTGCTTTTTACTGCTGCGCTGTTTTGGCAATTGTTGTTGTTGCTGTGGCGCTGGCTGTGCGTAAATGCGAAATACAATTGGTGCATTTGCCACCACTTGGCTGTAGGGGGCGTGGCTGTGGCTGTAGGCGTGGGCGTGGTAACTACGCGGTGGTTTTGGCACCACATTTGCATGGGTATAAGTTGGCCAAATGTGTTGCTGTTGCTGATAGCTATGACTATGACTAGGCCAGTGGTGTTGTTGTGGTGCAGTGGCAGTTGCTGGTGCTGTTCTTGTGGTTGGTGGTGCTGGTGCTGCTGTTGTTGGTGGTGGTGGTGGTGCTGCATAGAACCTGGCTGGTATGGCCGTATCACCCGTCGAAGCCGATGAGCAGACATCGCTTTCGTTTTCGCTGCAGCTTGTGTCGTGTGGTGCAAGGTGATGATGGTGCTGCTGCTGTTGTTGTTGGTGGTGGTGCTCTAATTGTTGCTGCTGCTGGGTGGTGTTGTTGCTGCTGCTGTTGTTGTTGTTGTTTGGACGGCTGCTGCTGCTGCTGCTTCGGCTGCTGCATGTGCATGGCGACAGTAGAAGGATCACCACCATTCGATCATTTGGCGACGTTGACTACATCGGTGTCTGGCCTGCAAAGTCCTCTTCTTCTACTTCTTCTTCTTCTTCCTTATCTTCACTGCCTCTTCTTCTCCTTCTTCTCACTGCTTCTCCTCCTCCTCCTCCAACTGCTGCTGCTGCTCCTTTGTGCTTTCTTTTCCCTTATTATTTCGCTGATTTTTGCCTAATTAATTTTGCACTTTCGCTTTGCATTTCCATCATTTCACTGCAATGTTGCCACATGCGGCATGCAACACGCTTGTACACTTGGGCACTCTTGCTAGCTGGGTGTGGCGCAACGCGGCGCAACGCGACACGACCTATCAACTGCGACTTTGACTGCAAAAAAGGCAAAAAACTAGTAGCTAAAACTACAGTCGAGCAAGCACGACTGTGGCAGACGCTGTACGTATGCTATAGAAAGTAATAGCTATAGCATACATAAAACACAATGTAAAAGTTCAACTGAGATCTTGCAATTTCTACAATAAAGTTTTTGTATACCGACTCGTTGCCCCAGTCAAATTTGGTAGCTCTAGCTCTTGTAGTTCCGGAAAACTGAAATGTTCAAGCTGTGACACAGATACCAACATTTTTGATAGCTCTAGCTCTCATGCTTTATGAAATTTGAAATATACCAAAAGACATACAAACAAACAGACAAAAAAAACCTGATCAGCGTACACTTAAGAGGCAGCTATGTTCTAAATTTGGAGTTTATTTTATTTGATTAACCCAAGTACCAACATTTTAATGGCTCTAGCTCTTATACTTTTTGCGTTTTTAAATATACCCAAAGACACACAGAGGAACGGACGAAAAACCTGATCTGCGTACACGTAAACGGCAACAATTTTGCTTATTTTAAGTTATTTTATTCTATTACCCCAAGTACCAACAATTTTATGGCTCTAGCTCTAATACTATTTGTAATTTGAAATATACCAAAAAACACACAGACAAACGGACGAAAAACATAATCTGCGTGCACGTAAGAGGCAGCTGTTATGCAAATTTTTAGTTTATTTTATTCTATTAACACAAATATGAACATTTTGGTGGCTCTAGCTGTCACACTTTTTGAGAAATGAGGGGAGCTGTGGGAGAAACCTGATCTGCGTACACTTTAGTGTCACTAATTTGCCAAATTTTATGTTTAGAGTGCTATAACTAAGGAAACTCCATAACGAAATCTACTTCTCGAAAAGTTTTTGTGTACTTATGCTTAAAAGTTTAAGAAAATAACATTTTTTCCCCAATTATATTAAGAATTGCCTCAAAAAAGAATTTTCTAAAATATGTCTATGATCTACATTTGATTAAAATTCTGTTATTAAAAGTGATTTTAATGCTTAGCATTGTTATGAAAAGCTAAGAAGAGCAGAGTAAAGTGTGTAGTATGAAGAGAGTAGTGGAAAAACTAGAGCAGACGAAGCGTAAAGCTGTAAGAACAAAACGTTAGCTGCCCGGTATTCAACTAAGCGAATGCCACAGAAACAAGCACATCAAAATAATTTAACTGCCCCATAAATAGCACATGCTGTAATCGAGAAGAGAAGAGAGGAAGAGAGGAGCAAATAAGACTTTCAATGGGTCTAAGGTAGAGTGTTGAGGGTACTAAAAAGTTGTCTGCCGACTGAATTCGCTGGAAAATTTGCTGAAGCGTCTGCATTTGGTCAACTCGCTTCGTTGCTTACATAACGTGTTCAATGCTCGACCCAAAAAAAAAAATATACCATCAGATACAAAAAAGACCACAAAGAAAAAGCGAACGAACCTAAAAAAATTCAATCAAAAGGGCAAATCGCCCTCGGTTCAAAGCTCTCGCCGTATGTAAAAGAATTGACCAACTGGCAAAGTTCCTGTAAAAACAACAAATTTGTACCAATCAAAATCAATTTACGACCAATCTTTTCAATAGCAACTATATACATACAGTAGTCTTATACGAAATTAAAATTTAATCAGCATATAGCAAGTGATACCGAGCTCAAAATGTGTGAGTTTGGTAAAGATATATCTATTATTTCTTTAGTTATGCGATTTAGGAAATTACATGTAAGATTTAATAGCTTTAGCTCTTAGAGTTACTAAGATTTAGGCTTTTAAGTAGATAGACAAACAAACGAACGACACAAGCTATAGCGACGCGAATATAGACAGTTAGGGGATGTGTGACATCAATCTAAGGTCATACTTCAGCTGACGGATCTGCCTGTCAAATTTGATGCCTCTAGCTCTTAAACCCGCTGTGTTCAATGCGCTTCGATGGATGGACTATTGGTTACTTAGATTAAATAAAAATTAAGGAGTATTAGCGACCTCCTATAGTCTATTGTGTATCTTTCGTAAACAAACTTATAGACCCTTAGTGCTTTAACAAGTATAGATGCTTAAAACCATTAGATAAATATAGTACTATACATTTCATAAATATGATTAAACTCAAAAACTTTTAAACAAGAATGTCTATGAGTAAAAGTAAACTGTTTCAGTAGTTAGTATTATACAGCATAACTACATACATATGTTCAAAGAAAAAACCTTTTCCCTAGTTATTTTCCATTCATATTTTAGCATCCTCGCTAACTATAGTTTATAAATATATATATAAGTTCAACATTTCATTACTTATCGTAATATAAGTCAACTATATTGTTTAAACAAAAACTTGTCTAAATTTCAGCAATTTATCTAGCCTCAGAGCTGAGTTCACTAAGATCTCAAGGCAACGGCTAACTGACAATCTTTCAATGTGTAACACATTTTACGACTGCACTGAAACACCTTCAAGTGTAAGTGCACTTAACACTGGTCAGGGTTCAGTTCATGCCATATAACGACCCCAAAAGTTCATATTTGAACTCAGTTTGATGGGCACTGGGAGAAGCTGTATGACCTAAAATTTGGACAACTTCTTCAAACTGACCTAGCTTGAACTCTCGTTCTCAAAGCATACGTAATATAAAATTAGATAATTGCTGTTAATGATTTGTGCTAAGGAGTTAAGTATAAACTAATCGAAATGTGAACAGTCCAAAGCGGTCTGCACTGAAAGATACACTTTGAGGAATATAATACCCTCTAAATTGCTACTACTGTTCTGCGCCAAATTCACACCAATATTCTAATAATATTTTAAAGAATTTCCTCAATAATTAATAATTATCTTATCAGCATAATACTAAACCAAAAAAAAAAACAACAGAATAACGATCTTTAGCGCAATAAGCAAGTAATATTTTCAACTTCCCAGTGGAAAAGGAATTCAGTACAGAAACTATTAGATTTTTGGGAACTGCTGTAACGTCGGGAAACAATTCAAGCAATTTACTGAATCGTTCCCAGTTCTATCTATCAGTTCTAAATGCTGTTTGAAATGTTTTGTTTGATATTCTGAATTAGCCTACTGTAATGTCAGGAAGCAATTCACACTTTTGCTTGAGACGAAATTCGGAATTTTTCCACTGAATTTACCACTGATCGTGGGTGACGGTTTCGCATAAAACTTTTGAGTTTAAACCTTAAGTTTCGATGGGGTTTTTGAAATTTGGAATGTAAAAATAAAAGAGGCTCTTCAGAAAGAAACCTTATAGATTTTGGACTAAGACTACTGATATCTGCACACATTTCTAGATTCCATTTACGACTGGGTTGTTATATTTGCTTCTATTTTTCGTATTGTTAAAAGTTCTGACATAACTCTTAACTTCTTTATATAGTACTCGCTAGCTAAAGCTATAAATCTCTCTCTCTCTCTCTCTCTTTCTCGATTCCTCTCTCATTCTCTATGCCTCGCTCTTTCGCCTGCCTCATTCTGTTAGTGTCTCGGGTTTCTCTTTGCCATTGTCGTTGCTTTATTTATGATTTTGTAGCTTTTGTTTTCGATTCGTGTGCGAAACGATTCTTGAATCGATAAATACATTTCAACAATTTCAATTGCTAAGCTTTAGCTATAGCCAGATTATTATTGTTGTTGTTGTTGTTGTTCGATCGATTTGGACTTTAATTTGTTGAACGCCCGAACATCATCAATATGCACATGACATCAGGCCGACAAAACAACAATAACAACAACGATGATGATGATAATGATGATGATGATGACAACAATTAAATGGTAATTGCAATTTAACCATTTTTGTAATTACTTCCGTTCCGTAGGACAAATTGAGAACCTTTTCAATACCAAATTTTGATTCTGATTCTGCTATTGATTGGCAATTTTTGTTTTGAATTGAAATTTGAATTCATGCTTGGCATTCAGCCATGTGGGCCCTCAGGGCATGACTCACACCATAATCAAGAAATACAGTACAACAACAGCAACAACAACAACAACAAACCCCTCCCAAAAAAAAAATAGTATAGAAAAAACCAAAAATAAATCCAATGTTGCTTTGACAATTTTGCTAACAAAAAGTCAAAATCTAACTGCGATTGCAAATGCCTTTTACTTGACCCAAAAGCAGCAACAACTACCGCTTGCAACGTGCAACTTGCAACTTGCCACAGCAACAAGGCGTCGAGTTTAGCCAAAAAACCAAAAAAAAAAGCCAAATTTTTTTGTTTTTTTGTTGGTGCCGAGCCCACAAGTCACGCACTGGTCAACAAATACCCACACACCAAGCACACACACACACATACACACTCACACACACATATATACATGTGACACGCCTCCCCGCCCCCCTCGTTTGTCCCTTGCTCACTTGTGTCCTACCATAAACTTTGGGCCACTAATTTGCGCCTTTTGCCATACAAAGACATTGAATTGTTGTTGACCATTTTAAGTTAGCTTCTTTTTCTGCTGTTGGCTCAAAACAGAAATCTATGCAAGAAATTTATATACGACGCGTGTATACGCTGCTTAAAACATATATAGCTTAAATTTATTTGTTATAAAGCGCAAACTTTTGAATTTAAAATTATTTATATTTAAAAGTATTTCAGGGCTGTAAAAAGCTAGTATTTCAACACTTTTAGCTAGAAATTGATATGTCAAATATAGCTAAATAAATTTAAGAAAAAATTAAAAGAATCTTAGATGAGAGATACGAGATTTATACGACTGATTTATAGAATTAAAGCTAAAATAATAATACTATTACAAGCTTGGCTTGAATGTTCTTGTATGACTACTTAAAGCTTGTAATAGCTGTTATAGCTAGACTATAGCTCTACCGATGCAGCTCTGATTGTTATGAATAATTAAAGCAAATCAGACAAATAGACAGTATGTAAATGCTTAAGCAAACTCAAACTCTGACCCCAATCAGTCATAATTATAAGTATTTCACACTCAAAGTAGAAACATTAAACTTGATTTCTTGCCAAGTTGCTTATTACTAAAGTTCAGTTTTGCAAATGCAGTCTAAACCAGAAGCAAAGTTCGCTAACGTTAAAACGTTTTAAAAATGTAATTTTCTAAAAATTTAATTTACAACATTTATTTCTAATTTTGTAATATTATTCCGCAAACATTTAAGCATATTTTGCGCGAATTCGAACAAATTTTATGGGCACACTGATTATTTTGTATGCGCGCAAGCTAAAACAAATCTAAAACTAATCTGTAATCGTTTTAGAAATCATGTTTATGTTTAAAGTTTTTTAACTTGTTTTAAGCTTACACTTTTTTCAAGATTTTTAAAGCTCATTTTAAGTTGTTCAAGCATATATGAAACCTATAAAATACTCAATAAACTTAAGTTAAGTACTTAAATTGAGATTTTGTACACTTATAGTAGCAGCCGAATGACTGAAATGAATACAGATTAGTTGCAGTTTAGTTTTGGATTTCATGCATACAAAAATTTACAGTGTGCCCATAACATTTGGGCAAATTTTATACAAATTTAAGCAAGTTCTATGCGCACACTGCATATTTTGTATGAACAAAATCTAAAACTAGACTAAAACTCATCTGTAATAGTAATAGAAATTAAGCTATTGCTAAAATTACTCAAACTTTTAACTAGTGAACCGTTTTCAGAAACGAAAAATGATTAGTTTTAAATTAGCTTTTAATTTTATCCATACAAAACTGCCAGTGTGGCCATAAAAGTGGGCAATTTTGTGCGAATTTGATCAAGTTCTATGGGCACACTGCATAAATTCTGTAAACAAATCGAAAGAATTTTAGTTTTAGATTAGATTTTGATTTTATCCATACAAAGTTGCCAGTGTGCCCATAAAATTCGGCAATTTGATACGAATTTGAGCAAGTTCTTTGGGCACACTGTATAAATTCTATGAGCAAAAATCTAAAAACTAATCTATATTCCTTGCAGAAATCGAGCTATTTACTACTACTATTTATATGTTTCTTTTTTTTTTTTGGCTCAGTGTATGTTAGCTCTTAAAGCAAATCAATGAAAACATAAAAAGCTTTTAAATATTTCAAGACGCACTGAATACTAAATAACGGTTAAGCATTGTTGTTATTGTTGTTGCCAGCCAGCCAGCAATAACAACAAACAACACATAACAATAATAGCAACAATAATAACAACAACAACAATAACAGCCAAACAAAGCTACACAAAGCAACAAATTCGTTTAGAGCCCAACAACAACAACAAACAGCTTGTGGGTGCATGCCACACAACTGCAGCACCCCACCGCCTACTACCATAAAACACCACACAAACACACACACACACACACAGAGATACAAACTCACACAGATACAAACACATACACACACACAGATACACATACACACACACTCTGCCCTACTGCCAGCATTTGTCCATTTGCGCGTGATTTTGTATATGAATGCATGCGTGTATGCATGTATGCATGTCTCTCTGTGCATGTGTGTGTGTGTCTGTCTGTCTGTCTGTCTGTCTGTCTGTCTGTCTGTCTATGCATGTGTCGCTGTGTCTGTGTGTTATCTCGTTGTTGTTGTTGTTGTGGTTGCTGTGCGCGCTTTAATGGTGGGAAAATATTTTTGCTGTGATTTTTTTTTTTCTTTCTCGTTTTTGTTTTTTTTGGTTTTGTTTTTTTTTTTATTTTCAGCAATTTTTCGATTTTTGGGCTGCTATTTTTTTTTTGTTTGCTATCGATCGATAAATTGCGAGTGTATCGAATGCTGCCCGCAGGATCACTTGTAACTTGGGTAAATTGGGCGCACGTTACGTATACGCAATGCGCTTATGCAACAAGTATAGAAGGCAACAACAACAACAAATGTCACGACAAAACTAGCAAAACTAGCAAATAGCAAATAGCGAATACTATGTTGGCGGCTTGATTAATTTTTTGCACGTACTATGCCATGTAAAGCGCGCCACTTAAAGCTGGAGTAGTAGAGTTTTTTGTCGTGTAGAGTTGTTGTGTAGAGTGGGTGGGTGGGGGTGGTGAGCAGTGGGGTGGAGAACGAAACATACTCTCTTACTTCACACACTACTTTTACTCTCACACTTGCGCTCACTCTCACTGGGCAAGCCAGCCAATAGGTTGACGATGATGGGTCACACTTTTGCAACTACAACTAGAACAAGAGCAAAATGCACGCGCAATTCCTTTCTCTCTCGCTCTTTCTAACTCTCTCACTGGCAGGCTGCTGTTTACCGTTTGTTTTGCCTTTTAATTGCCGAAGTCAAAGTCGCAGTCGCAGCAAACAAAAATAACAAAAAATAGCGAAAAACACAACCGAAACACACAAAAACACAACAATAACAACAACAAATAAAAAAAAATCAAACAGAAAACAAAACAAAACAGAATGAGCGCGCGCAACGTCGACGACGACGACGACGATAACGACAACGACAACGACTGCGACTGCGACGACGACGACGTGTGTGTGATTCCAATGCGATGGCGCGGCGATGACTGCGGCGCAACAGCGAGCTGCACCGTTAGTTTGTTACACCTGAACCGATCCAAACCGAACCCGCCAGCGAACTGAACTGAACCGAAATGAACTGAACGGCAACTGAACTAAACTGAACTGAACTGAAATAAAATGAAATGTGCTGAGCTCAAGTGAAGTTTTGCGCGCGCAGCAGCAGCAGCGACAGCCAGTGCTGCCAATAGTTCGGCTCATAAAAAAAAGCTAAACTAGCCTTCTAAAAAGCTGCAAACGAAAAAGCTAAAAGAAGCTTAAAAATTTAGTTGATAGCTGAGGGGTATATTTAGAAGAAGAGAACTCAGTGATGGTCAGAGCTACAATCTCCATTTTCAGTCAGCATCGACCACAAATTTAGTCAGTCAATAAAAATTTGTTTTCTTTTTTTGATGTCACGCCCCATTCGCCCACATTCCGCAAAAAGCCAGGCATACCTTCGAAAAAATACTTGTTTTTGGCAAAAATCTTAGTAACTATAACACCTAGGTACACCAGTTTTGACATGCAGGTTTCTAGACGCAATATAAAGACAATGACAACAAAATTTTTTTAAATGTCACGCCCCCTTCACTAATAAGAGGCAAAACGGTTTAAAAATTTGCATGCCTCTGTTCACATATTACTTAACGTACATTTTTATAACTTCGCATTCGTTTAAAGACAAACAATATGAAACTATCCTGAAAATTTTACTGTAATAAAAAAAATTTCATCAGTGAATTCATCATCTTTTTTTAAACATTTAATACGTTGGACTTTTGGGTATTGTAACAGAACCTCTTTAATATTGGTCGACTTAACCTTTAGAGTGTTTAAAAATGTTCACAATTTATGTCTTTTTGGCACACAAAATTTTATCTTGGAAAATAATTTCCGTTAGCCGCTATTTTACAATTTATTCCGCATTTTCCTGTGGAAACAGCTAAATTGGCAGCACTGACGACAGCAGCAGCAGCAACAGCAGCAACAGCAGCGACAGCAGCGTTTTCCCGCCTCTCGTTGAGCCAAGTGCGTGCTCCATTGTTATACAGTTACACACATACATACAAGCGCATGCATTTGTATTTTTTGTTGTTTGCTACTACAACAACTACTACCACTAGTACTACTACTTAGTACTACTACTAGTACTAGCTTCACTTACCAGTTCGTTTTGCTCATCTTTGGCGCCAGCTTTCGTTTTGCTCGTCTTGCTCAGTGCCATGGCGCCTCCCTCTGGCGGCCGTCTGCTGCAACTTTAAACACACACACACACACACTACGCCCACGCTCTATTATGCGTGTGTTAGTGTGTGTGTTTTTTTTTTTTGTTTACAAAATGTGTTTTGTATTTGTTTTTTTCGTATTTTGTTGCCGGGCTGCAATTGAATAAACAAGCAAAGAATTTAGTGTTGCATACTTTTCGGCAGCATTGCGCTAAAGCTTGCTGCGGTTTTTGTCTCGGCTTAAACAGGTTTTTGCAGTTGGTGCAAACAAACCGTTTCACCGTTTTGAGACGTTATTACTGCTATTTTTGAAAAAAACATCAACTAAGCGTTAATTTTGCTTTAGGAAAAAAGTAGCTTTTATTTGATAAGGTAAGTATATAATAAACTCGGTACTTCAACTGCCCATAACAAGCTTTAAACTCATCTCCGATCCCATAAAGTATATAGTTTCATGATCAGCACAATTTGGCTGATTGATTTGAACAGTTTTTTGGAAACAAAATTTGAAAAAAATTTAAAAAAAAATCAAGGGAGAAAAAGTTAAGAAAAAATATATTTACAGCAAAGTTTGAATTTTAGATGCAGAATCAGTTATGCGTTAAAATACAGTGTAAAATGGTATTTCGCTCAGCAATCGCTGCATTTTTAGCAAAGATATCGTAGTTTAAAGTTATATAATTGGTGATAACGGAACTTTACCCTAACCTTACTGTTTTACCTGTACCTCTTACTTCCGATTTTATAAATATAAATCGGCGATAAGCGCTGCAAGAACTTGTCATGATATACATAGCTATATAGTCTCGTCTTATGATGCTGATAAAAAATATATGTATATATATATGTATATACTTTATATGGTCTGCCACGCCTCCTTCTGCCTGTTACCTACTTTCGAAAACTTAATATACCCTATAGAGAATTAAAAAAGGGTTCCTAAACCAGACTCTCTCCCTATCTCTCTATTTCTCCCTTTCTCTCTACTTCTCTCTCTCCCTTTCTCTCTCTCTCTCCCTCTTTCCTTTTATTCTTAAAGAGAGAATTAAAATAGTATTCCTAAACAACACTCTCTCTCATTCTCGCATTCTCTCCGTTTATTCCTATTTTTCCATTTGTTCCTAATTTTTATCTGGCGAAATATTAACTAAATCCAAACAGCTTGAAAATTCCTTATCACCTTGTGTCTAACCAATTTTTAAGACGTTTTTGAATTGAAGAATAAAACTAATTCTAGCATTTTAGAGAAACTAACATTTTTTTAACAGTGTATGAAATCAAAGCTTCTAATTAAAAGACCTGATCACAAAAGTATGCGCTTTAGGCAAAACCCAGCAATTTGTGTGTTGAAATCAAACGTATTTAAAATTCTAAATTGAGTGCAAAAACTCAAATTAAGAATCACAGTGTTTTTTTTTTTTTTTTTTTTTTGGCTTAAAATCTTATTTGTATTTGTGGGGCTAAATATCGTATATAGTTATGTATATACATGTACTTGTTACCAGAATATGTCTATATAGTAGTATATATTGTATGTAATTGGTAATTGTTCAGCTGGTTTTATCGCCCACTCTTAAAACTGAGCGCGCGTATAAAACTAAAAAAAAAAAAAGCCAAATGGAAAAAAAAGCAATTTTTGAAACGCATTTGGTCAAAATGAGTTTTGACGTATTTGGCAGTTGGAGCAACAACAACTGACCGCCCACCAAAAGCCGCCAACAGTGTTGACACAATTTCAGGGTCTAAAATCGCTAAAAATAAAAATTTAATTGCTTTTTTTTTATACCCTCTGAGGGGTATATTGGGTTTGTCAGAAGTATGTAACAGGCAGAAGGAGGCGTTTCCGACCCCATAAAGTATATATATTCTTGATCAGCATCAACAGCCGAGTCGATATAGCCATGTCCGTCTGTCCGTCCGTCTGTCTGTCTGTCTGTCTGTCTGTCCGTATGAACAAACAGATCTCAGAGATGGTAAGAGCTACAATATCCGTTTTAGTCAGTATCGACCACATATTTAGTCAGTCAATACAAGTTTGTTTCCTTTTTTTGATGCCACGCCCCATTTGCCCACAATTTGCGAAAAACCAGACATACCTCGGAAAAATACATGTTTTTGGTGAATATCTCGGTAACTATAATACCTAGGGACACCAATTTTGGCATGCAGGTTGCTGTTTGCAATATAAATATAATGCCATCAAAATTTATTGGATGCCACGCCCCCTTCGCCCACAATTGCTTTGTAACTTTGCATGCCGCTGGCTCACTTATTTCTTAACATATAGTTTTGTAGCTTAGTATATACTTGCAGATTAATAATATCAAACGATTGTGAAAATTTCATTAAAATCGGACTATAATTAAAAAAGTTTCTCATGAAAACTTAAATTTTTATCGCAATAGCAGTGCACTGCTTTCGTTTACGCTGCAGTGTTTACAAAGCAGTGCACAAGCAGTGCTTGTGTATTTAAAACTCACTCAGTGCACTGCTTGTGTGTATAAAATTTACGCAGTGCACTGCTTGTAAGCAGTCCAAAATGAACTCATATAATTGGAAACGAAGCTCAGAGGGTATTACACGGTCGGCATGCCCGACTGTCATTTTCTTTCTTGTTTTTTTTTGAAAAATTGCCACGAAACCAAGTGACTATTTGTATGTTAGTACAGTCTATATATAAAATAAATTTTATTGGAAGTGTACTACTCTATCATAAAATTTTTTTCTGATAAAAATTCAAAAAATTTCTAAACTAAACTCACTGAGTATAACAACTATATGAAATAGTGGTTCGATCTGGATGAACTTCGAAACAGATGGATAGACCGACGAATTTAATTAACCGATTGAACATTTCAAGACTCAAGTCTGAAATCTGGCTACAAATTTTATTAATCTAACATTCATAACTCCAAACTTATTTATTGAACTCCATAAATTTCTTTAGCACTCATTCAAAGCAAAGTTTATAGGCTTATAACAAAAACTAGCTAGATTTATAGCTAACTTTACTAGTAAAAATTACATGAAATTGCAACAGAGAACTTTAACAGCTTGCAAGTTAATAACAGAAACTAGCTAGATTTCTAGCCAATAAACGTTGTTTAAATTTTTGGCTTTTAATAAGCCAAAATGCCAGCACTGCGCACAACAACCACGCAAAATAATCAGTTCTTCAAACTCAAAACTGAAGCGTTCTCGGCTCAAGTTTTCCAAAAACAAAAAAAAATAAAATGTGAAAAAGCACTAAAAAAAAAACAAAAAAAAAACTGGAGGATTTTTACGATGATCTCGGTGTGTGTGTGCGCGACATAAACAAATTTCAAGGCGATATGTATATGAATGAATTTCCATATATCAGAGTATATGTTTATATGTACATACATATGTATATAAGTATGTAGTTTGTACATACATACTATATATGCACAGACGAGTATCACAAATATTTATTGACGGTAACTCGGCTCGAAATGACAAAATGACGAAATGAACGAGTTATTTGCGCGACTTTACTCAGTTTTCAAACGTCCCACACACAGCAAAACAAACTGTATAATATAGTTAAACACACACAGATGTACACATACTTTGCGCTTTGACTGTATGTATGTAAAATATGTAGATTTATTTAGCTGGAAATTCAATTGATTCGAAAAAAAAACGCAACCGGCACACAAAACGCGAGAGCTGACAAGGTCACACTGGCAGCCAATTGGCTGTTCTAGACACACACAAGGTCACACTGTCACTTATTTTCACTCACTGCCACTCTCTCTCTCTCTTGCTCTCTCTCACCAGCTGCTTGCTATTGCACTCTGTGCTCTTGGTTTCTAATTTCACGCATGATCCTGCCTCTTGGTTGGTGACAAAAGCCAAACAGATGTTGCAATTGTCTGCAATAAACTGCATGAGCGCACACTCAATTGTTGCATGCCACGCGCCATTGCACGCGCCAGCAAATCAATCAAAATATCCAATTGTTCAATTTCCTATTTCTGGCGGAATTTGCAAGAAGGAAACGACAGCAACATCGGCGGCGGCGGCGCCAACGGAAAACTATCGATTTCAGCGTTTGTTAGCTGACTGCTACAATAAGCTGAGCTGTTCACACACAAACTGGCAAAAGCTGTCAATTATTGTACGTGTAGTGGTTGTGTGCTAGAGGTGAAGAGCTATCGATAGTCTGCGATAGTTCTTCGCAAGGCATCGATCGCCTATCGATAGTTGACGATAGTAATTTGAATTACAAAAATGTTTTAAAAATTTTAATTATTTTTTTTTAAACAATGCTTTAATTATTTCCTTGTAAGCCAAAAATTCGTAGTTAAGAAAAACAACATATTATGGTCGACTCTAGTTAAATCGGACTTCAAGCAACACTTAAAATATTGCGAATTATAGAGTGTTTGACTACATAAACTCGAATTGCCCAATGATTTTTTCGTTTGATTTACTAAGAATTAAAGATACGTTGGAAATATTGCAGGTTGGAATTGACGAGAGGCGACCGTGATATGTTATGTTATTTCTTAAGGGGAATCCTTCAATGAGAGACGATTTTTCTAGCCTTGCTGTACATGCGTTCGGACTCCACAGGCAGCATAAATATTTATGCATAAGAATATTTCTACTAAATTCCATTTATTTCCCTTTTTTGACTTTTTTTTTTTTAAATTCCACTTTTATTTAGTTAGATTTATTTGGTGTTGTGTAAAGCATTCACTAAAAACAATCAAACACTATCGATGCAGACGTGCTACTACTATCGATGGTGTCTCGATAGTGCCATCGATAGTTCTACACCTCTAGTAGTTATATATATACATACATATGTATGTATATGTATAGGGCGTGTTTTGATCGGTTTTGACTGCTTTGTTGTTGTTGTTGTTTACCACAGAAAAAAAAAACACAATAAACTGCAACTGGGCAACGCGACACACAAACACACACACACACCTCTTTAGTGTTGTCGCAGGAGTTGTAGCTGAAGAAGAAGCAGCAGCGACAGCAGCAGGCGCGTAAAACGTTTTGTTTTGAACGTCAACGTGTGAGTAGTTATTTTTTTTGTTTTTATTTTTTTTTATTATTAGCTTTTTTTCGAGACCAGCTAAGTGGTTTTGTTGTCGTCCGTCCGTGCCAGATTCACAACTGATCTACCTGTTGGCTGTTTTTTTTGCGGCTGCGGCTGCTGCTACTGCTGCTGTCGCTTGCGCTGCTGCTGCTGTTGTTGTTGCTGTTGTTGCTGTTGTCGCGTCGCGCAGCCAAATTGGAATTGGCGATCGAGCGCGCGCGCACGCTTAACCCCTGCTTCCCCTCAACTCCTACCCTCGTACCCACTCTCCCTGCTTCTCCCCTTGAGCCGCACCTTCCATCATTCAATCTCGACAGCGAACCACAAATTCACAATAAACAACAGCAGCAGCAACAACAACCACAACAACAACAACAACATGCTTTTGCCTTTTGCGGTCCATCTGCTAAGCACACACAGCCGCCGCCATTCATACAAGCTCACTCTACCTCTCTCTCTCACATGCTTCCACTCTCTTGAGAGAGCTTCAATGCGAGAGAGCGCAATGTGTAATGTCCAACACTGGCCAAAGCAAAAGCAATTGATGCGAGCTTTAAACAACAACAAAAAAAGCGCTTGAAGCGCCTCATCAGGTTTGGTTTCACCTACAAGTGATTGGGAGAGTCAGTGATGTTAAGCTAGCTTTTATTTGTTAACTGCTCAAAAATGTATATACAATATAGGAAATATTTGTGAAACGATTTTTTTTAAATATTTTGTTTCAAAAAACCTAATAAATGTTTATACAAAAGCCCGACTTTGACCAACAGCTGTGACCAATATGTATATTATCAATATCCCGTAGATGCTCCACTAAAAAAGTCTCCCATTTACCCCGAACCAATCTTAAAAAATTACGTCCTAGATGCGAGAATCTGGGTAGCACTTTACAAAAAACATACTTTCCCACATGGCCAATAATCCATATTTTAATTTTTAGAACTATTTTTTAATAATAATAATACTAATAATTTTTTTCTGGAAAATTTTGCACAATTTTTGGCTTTTTAAATTCAGTAAATTAGCCTTTTAATATATTTTAGTGAATTTAAATGATATTAGTTTATGACATTTTACTTTATATGGAAAAATTTAGTATAGTATATTCTTCTGTCTGCTAAACTTCAACAAAAAATAAACGCAAATAAAATGCTTCTAATTATGTCTAATGAAAGTAAGTCCGCTGCAGAGCCAAAAACAGCTACAACTCTAAAAGCGACAGCACTGTTGAGAGTGAGAGCGCGCCAGCAAACACAAAACTCTCTCACAGTGCTTAAAACACATTCTTGGCTCTCTCTAGTTAATACTATTGTTGTTGTTGTTGTTTGCCGCTGCTGCTTTGGAGCTGCGACAATTTTGGAGTTGGGCTGAAGGTTAGTCGCTTGGAATGCTGGCTCACGTTGGCGTTGGCGTAAGCGTTGGCGCACAAAGAGTGCAGAGAGCGCGCTAGAGCGAAAGAGAGAGAGAGACGACACCCACACACACATACATAGTACAGCACAGCACCTGCAAATATCGTTCTAGTACTGAGAGTATATATAACTATGAATGTACATACATGTATACATATGTCTCATTGGCATTTTCGTAGAATTGACAACTATCTAAAATGTTCTTCCGGCTTCGGAAGTCGGAAATGCCTGCACATTGAGCATACGCTACGTGCAACGCATATACACATCGGTTTATATAGAGCATATATATATATAGTAGACACTACAATTGTTTACTCTCAAATGGCGAATTTATTTATCATAAATTTGTTTTGTTTTTTTTCCAGTGTACCAAAATGGGGTTCTCCACTTTTTGCGTGTGTTTTGGAACAAATTCAACAAAAGATTTATTTTTATCAGTTTTTTTTTTTAATTTTTTTTGTTTTTGTTTTTTGAACTACTACGTTAATTGAATTGAGAGATTGCGGTTTGTTTTGTGGAAATCTTCTAGCATTTAAAGCAATAAGAAATTTTTGTTTTGTTTTTTTTTTTTTTAAACTCGTATTATCATCATCAAGAAGGGCACATGTTTTCTTTTTTTTTCTTTTTTCTTTAATTTTTATAATTTTTGTTTTCAAATTTCGTACATAACCTAAAAATCTAACCAAATAATTTGTATGTTACTAAGTTTAGCGCACAAAATGTGATTATATAGCACCGATTCCCAAAAACTAATGCAGATTAGTTTTAAATTACTTAATGATTTCGATCATACAAAATACCCAGTGTGCCCAGAGAACTTCGAAGAAAATTTGACCGAAAGTTATGGGCACACTGCATATATTGTATGGCAGAAATTAAAAAGTAATCCATAACTAATCTGTATTCATTCCAGAAATCAAGCAATTGCTATTTGTTGTGAAACGTGAAAATATATGAGATGACAAACAGATTTGTAATCACATTTTGATGAAGGAAGGGGAAAGGGAGATAGGAGGATGTGGGGTAGTAGGGTAAGGGAAAATCATTGATATTACAATTTCCACCACAAATATAAATATTAATTGCTTTGATGTGTGTGTGTTTGTAAGCTTTACTTATTTTAAGAAATTTTTTGTTTTGTTTTTTTTTTTTTAATTGAAACGCACGAATGTTAAAGAGAACAATTTAAATTAAAATGTAAAATAGTATAAGGGAGGGGGGGCCATAACGGTACATTGCTAATAATTTAGAATGGGTATAGTTTTGTAGTGCTTTTAAAATTATTACATACACATAATTTATGCTTAGTTCTCAAAAAAAAAAATAAAATTAAACGAGAATAGACATTACAAAAAATTGAATGTAGAAGAAAACTAGATGGAGGAGAGACTACTAAATTATATATATATATATGTGTATAGATATAGGACATGATTGGTTCAACTTAGAGCTCCAAGACTACAAAACTAAATATCGGTTTAACTGCCGCACCGCGAAACAGCACAGACTTTTAAACAGTTTTACATTATTTCTTTTCTTTCTCATTTTCTTTTTTTATGTATATATATCATATTCATTCATTCTTCTTTAGTGTTATTTTATTTTATAGTATGTATAATTCTTTTTTGTTTTATATATTTAACTGGATGCTTGTTGTTTTGTTTGTTTTCTTTGGAGTGGCTTGTTTTTTATGTTTTTTGTTTTTATCGATCTTATTTGCTTGGTCGCTCTTCTGGTTCGTTACTTCCATTTGCTATTCGAAATATCTTAGAGTTGTTTGTATGTTTTTGTTTTTGTTTTATGGTTTTAAGGATTTGCTTGTTTTTTTTTTTTTGTTTTTGTATATCTTCAACGGATCACTGATGATTTTTGATAAAAATACATATGTATATATATAATCTACATATATATTATAGTGTGTGTTCGGTTTTTTTGTTGTTTTTTTCGACGCTCAAAATAACTCCAGACTATCTCCATTATTGTTTGTATGCTGTTTCTCCGCTCTGCCTTTGCCTTTCTTTTCTCTTCTCTCCCCTCACGCTCTCCCACTTTCTATGTATGTGGATCTGTGGATCTGTGGATTTATGCCTCTCATAATCGCTTGAGCATACGCTTTTTCTCCTTTAGCAATTTCTCCTTTTTCTTATCCTGCAGCTTTTTGTCGAGGCCCGCATGTTTCTTCGTTGATGGTCCATCATCGTCTTTGGCATCGCTGGCAGCACCGCCACCGCATTTGGCTGGCTAAAATTCGACAAAAGAAAAACATTAGACTTGCGTTACTTAATTTTAACTGATTTAGTAGCTCGACTATTATCGATCCCTGTGTATCGCTGTCTACATTGGGCACGAAAGCAGCAGCAAATTACAATATTGACTACTATCGATTGTTTTGAAATAACTATCGTCAACTATTGATCGCGTCAAATATGCATATTTAAGAACTGTTAATTTCAATTTTCCTGATTTCTAAAGTTACATAAACAAACTTTACATAAGACTGCAAGAGAATATAGTTTTTGTACACTACACATACTCACACATCCGACATAATTCGTATTATCCCGATATGCCGCGAATATATCGCTTAATTTGAAACGATGCAAATTGCTAGAGAAAAATTCTGCGCTAAAATGAACTTATATAAAATTATTCAGTTATCTACAGAGTTATCTGTATAATAATGTGAAATGAATGACCCTAAATAAAACAATGAATATCGCATCAATTTACAAACGAAGGCACCTAGTCCAAAGTAACACTTTCTGATATCAATTTTGGGACGAGATATTTTACTATATATAGGAAAGTGTAGTTTAAATAAAAAACTCTGTGGCAAATGTTAGCTTGAAAAGTGTACATATTGCAAAACTCATAAATTTTAAAATGTTCCCTACTAGAATATAAAAAACGATATATTCCAAAAAAAGATACTGATCTGACAATTTAGGGTAAAATTTAGGACAAAAAAAAACCTGCAGGCTATACTGAATTCACTTTCCACAGGGGAATACAAAAACATCGCCTAGGCTTAAGTAAAAGTATCGATAATTTACACCCCATACAACTCGTGAGTAGCCAGGATACCGATGTATGACTTGCACCATCACTAACAGATCGAACACGACAAAAAAAGGATCGTGTAGCACACATATATAGTGATCTCTTTCGCACTTACCTGTGCATGTATCTCGGTCATCATGCGCGCACGCTGGGAATAATCATCGTAACGCTCGAGCAACATTTTGCCGGCCTCCTCATTGAGAGCGGACTCGGGATTGGGTACAATCAGCAGACATTTGATGGTGAGCAGTATGTGCTTGATACCCAAATCGGGTTTCCAGTCCTTTTTCAATGTATTCACACATATCTCGCCGTTCGACGCCACATTTGGATGGAAAATCTTTGTTAGGAAATATGCTTTCGGCGGCGTTTGCGGGAAATCTTTGCTGAGAGTTAGTTTAACGCGAAATATGCCAACGGCATATGGTGTGCCCGCTGGGCCATCGATTAATGCTTGTATATCGGTAACATCACTCTCATTAATTAGAACTTTAATGCCCTCGGGTGGCGTTGTTTCCATATCCTGCAGCTCTTTCATCACCTGTCTGATTGTCTGCGGCGACAGATTCTCCACATTCGAATATTGCTATATATACATATATACACACGATATATAGAAGATAAAATTTAAAATGATAAGTTTGCGTTTTGGTTTATTTGTTTACATTACCGAAGAACTCATTGTTGTGCCTGTGATGTGCCTTTCCCCTCCGCCTCCTCCTTTGCTTCTTTTTTCTCTTCGTCGTCGTTTTGTGCGTACGTCTCTCTCTCACTCACTCTCTCTCTCACAACGCGCGCGTGTGTATGTGTGTCTGTCTCAATGCCCACTGTCTGTGTGTTTGTATGCGTTTCAAGGTTTCTCAATAGTTGATGCTTGCTCCTCTGTCCGTCCTGCCTGCAATGCTCCTGCACTGCTTCTCGAGATTTCAAAAAGCTCCGCTTCTAACTGTATTTTCACTGGCGTCGCTGTCGTACCAGCGTCAGCGTCTCGTGCAGTTGTAGAAGAGTTTGGGGTGGGGGGAAAACTAAACTGTTTTCGTTTTTGTTTTTCCAATTTGCGTGCGCTTTTTTATATTATATTTTATGCTTCTGCTGAATGTTTGCTTCACAGCAAGTTGATTTTGTTTCAAACTGAAATCGATTTGTTTTCCTACTTTGTTGTTGGCTTTGCGACACATTTAGAAAAAAATAATAAAAAAAAATATAACAATTTCTAGTCAATTGCACACACTTCTCACACACGTTCAACACAACAAAACACAAAACACAGCAGCAGCAGCAGACCCTCCATTTACAGAAACCCTCGTCTTTTGGCATGCGCTACACTGCAAAGCATGTTGGTTTCACTATGTTTTTTGTGCACACTGCTCACTTACCTTTACTTAGCATACGCTCATTTTTCGCACTCTTAATGCCTTTTGTGTGTATGTTTAATTTTTATAGCTAGCTTTACTAAATTTGCTTTAATTGTTAAGTATTTTACGATTTACTCAAGTGCAGCGTACACAAAAATATGTCTAGCCAAATGCAAAAGAAGCTATCTATACTGTTTTCTTGCGCATGCACTAGTGTCGTCTCGCTCGTGTTCATCGTATTGTACGGTCGCACAGCAACCTTTGCAACAATTGAGTATTAATGCATTGCAACAATTTAAAAAAAAAACTATTAAATCAATTATAAAAAAATTAAAGTAGTTTTGGAATGTTAAGCTGGGCAAATATTAATTAATAAATATGAATATGTAACGAATGTTTATGGCAGTTGGCAATGCAATTGTGCATTTGGCGTTGCCACCTGACGCTGAAATATTAGGCGAGCTGGTTGATTAAATTAATATCGATAAAAGTAAACTGTAATTAATTTGTATATATTTGTAAGCTTCGGCAAACAAAATATGAAATATATTTTGCATAATTTTAAAATATTTATAGCTGAACTGTAGCTGTTGCACCAATGATAAGTGTTTTTTTTTTGTGTTGGTTGTTTGATATATCGATATACATGGCATGCATAACATCGCTGCATCGATTAGATCCATGGAAAAATAGCGATGTCTCGATGTTTTTTTTTTTTTGTTAACACAAACGCCAACGCATAATTTAGTTTTAGTTTAGATTTTGTTCGAATTCTAATTTATTGAAGGCATTTTAATTTTAATTACGTTACGTGGTTGAGCTTGGCGCCCGCGACGCACCACTCTGCATCAGTTGTTTGTTGTGTGCTGTGAAGAAATTTCTGTGTGTGTGTGTTGTTGTTTTGCAGCAAGTGGTCGAAGTTTTTTTTATTGGGAGCAACAAATAATATTAATTTAAAGCAAATAATGTCAAAGAACAAAATAAACACAATGGCAGCGACGGCGGCGAGCGCCGAAACAAATCTTATAGAAGTGAAATCAAAGGTGAGAAATTTGTTATAAACCAAATAAAATAAAGTGACGGCTGAACTCTGTTGCTGCTGTTGCTGCTGATTCATGCACCGTCTGAGAAGTGTTTTGTGGTTGCAAATGCCAGTGAAAAATTGGTTGCAACAGTTGGTTTTTTTTTTATGATTATCAAATGTCTTATTGCGAAAAACCAATTGCAATTGCAGTTTGATGCCGAGTTTCGACGCTGGAGCTTTAAACGTCATGAAACGGAGCAGAGCTTCGATAAGTTTGCCGCATCAATCGAGCAGCTGCATAAATTGGCCAACATACAGTTTCTAATACTCTACATTGATCCGCGCGATAACGATTTGTTGCCGATCAACAACGATGACAATTTTGGACGTGCACTCAAAACGGCACGCCCGCTGCTCCGTGTTATAGTGCAAAGAAAAGGTGAGTACGATACACAGCACGCACACTTGCAAATTGCACAGTGAGACACAAAAGTAAAGCAGCTATTTTGGAAACGATTTTGTTTCACATATCAACTTTCAAATGTTCACTTTAAACTAAATAAACAAATTTATAGTACAAAATGTTGTCAAGTCTATAATATACAAAAGCATATACGAATAGTTATAATATTTGCTTAAGTTTCTAGACAGTTGTGAATAAAGTTCCCAATCAGATTTGTTGGAAAATCTTAGATCAACCCAAATCAACTGTTTTCAAAGAATGTTATGACCCTATGTCAATTCTGAAGAGCTTAAAAATGCTATACTAATGGAACAAATTTAGAAAATAGCTAAACGTTTTTTGGCTATACTTTTTAGACTACGAACATCAAGTCAAGTGACATAATCCATAAAGTATATATTATGTATTCTTGATCAGCATCACAAGCCGAGTCGATATAGCCATGTCCGTCTGTCTGTCCGTCCGTCCGTCTGTATGAAAACCTGAACTAAAATTCTCATCAGATCTGTTAGAGGGAGTTCATAACTATTCCCAAATTTATTCGCCTATAAAAGTGCTACAGCATTAAGTTTTTAAGTAATTATAGAACATGATATAAGTTATGCTTCTAAAATTAATATTAATTCGCCACAAAATGACCCCGACGGTTGCTATTTTTAAAATAATTAATCAACATTAAGTGTTTTTAAACACCAGTATGTACCGTTAGAAATTCATATACATATATAGTATATGTTATATGTAAATATAAACTATTAACCTACCAATAAGTAAGATATATTTTAAGTTTATCTATTAATAAACTCTAAATAATAGAATGAAAAATGTGAGTAGCATAAAAAGCAAGCGTATTTATGTAGAGTTTTGTCAAACACTGTGCATTAAAGTTGCTCGATGTTTACGATAACTGTATAGAAAAATATCAATGTTATCGATAATATAAATGTTTTCAAAGTATAAATAAAATAATTATTTTCTTATATACAAAATAATTATAATATTTAATTACATTTTAAACGATAAGGTTATCGATAAATTAAATATTTTATGATTATTACGCTCTATAGTTATTGATAAATTTTAGTTATATTAAATAATTATTTATAAACTTTAATTATACTAATTTTTGTTGCTGCTTTACTTACTTACTAATGCGTAAATAGTGAAAAATATCGATTAATCGATAAAAACCTTTTTTTTTAACATTCACGTAACACTTTTTTGGTTTTACTATTAACTCTTTGCTAGATGATCTGAATGAGTATTCGGGTTTTGGAACAATGAAGCCTCGGAATTTAATCGGCAGCATTCTTGGACATACGCCGGTAAAGACCAAAGCACCATCGATATCGATACCACATGATTTTCGTCAGGTTTCGGCCATCATTGATGTGGACATTGTGCCAGAGACGCATAGACGTGTCCGTCTACTGAAGCATGGCAGCGATAAACCGCTCGGTTTCTATATACGGGATGGCACATCCGTACGTGTTACGTCCAGTGGCTTGGAGAAACAGCCGGGAATCTTTATATCACGACTGGTGCCCGGCGGTTTGGCCGAAAGTACCGGACTTTTGGCCGTCAACGATGAGGTTATCGAAGTCAATGGCATTGAGGTTGCTGGCAAGACATTGGATCAGGTATGCGCATATGGAAAATATATCGATAGACATCGATAGTTTCGATAGGCAAAGAACTAGCATAGTATATGAAAACTTACAACTAGAAAATAGCTTTAAATCGATGCAGTTTATTGCTTTTCTAGCTCTAGAGTCATGTAAGATAGCTAACAATAGCTATAAATTAGCTTTTTTTGCTTGTAATAATACTATACTAACTCTCCCCGTACCGTCCCCGATTTTGGCTAACAGGTGACCGATATGATGGTGGCAAATAGTTCAAATTTGATCATCACAGTGAAGCCTGCCAATCAACGTACACTGACGTCGACACATCGCGGTTCCTTCTCACGCAACAGTCAATTATCGAGTGGATCGCATCATACGAATCATACAAATACATCCGATGAACTGGAGCACGATGATCAGGATGATATTGTGGATCTAACGGGTGTAACGCTCGACGAGAGTCCCACAGTGGGTGCAACAACCACAATGATCACTGTTAACACAGCAACAACAGCAGCAGCAACAACAACGGGAGCGACATCAACTGCAACCGGTGCGAGTCAGCAATCGTCGTTATCGTTATCGTCATCGTCATCGCCGTCCACGCATCACAAACAGGCTGCCTCCAATGCATCCACAATTATGGCCAGCGATGTTAAGGATGGTGTGCTACACTTGTAGGACCCAGTGAAACTCTCGAAAACAAAAGCCACAACAAAAACTACATATATATAATATTGGGTTTACATTCCACACACACACACATACACATACACAAAGTTTATCATTTCCTTTCCACACAACAAAAACAAAAACAAACAACAAAAAACTATGTATTTTAATTGTAAGCATTAATGTCCTCTATATATTTCTTTGTTATTATCATAGTTTTCTACATGTGTTATCATTAATTAGACAGAGTGAGAGTTAGAGAGAGACAGCGAGACAAACAGAGAGCTAAAGAGAGAGAGAAAGAAAACGAAAGCTTGACACAACAAAGTTTGTTATAGCAAAAAGTAATCCTTTAGTTTCCATATATAATTAACTTTAGTAATGCTAATGTGACTGCGTGGCTCACTAGGCTCACAGTGCTCACCCAGTTAGTTTGCAGCTTAAAGACAAAAAAAAAAAACAAACCTAACTTGTACTTAAATTACGGCTCTGTTAAATATATATGTTAAACCAAAAACTCTTTAAATGCTGAAATTTTCCAAATTATTTCTGAATTCAGCGGAATTTATCAGCTTTCCTTACGATTCACTTTAGTAATGCAACGCTGGGTCTAATTTTGAGGCACATTTTAAGTAACTTTTATCATTGAGTTAGACACAAGTTATAGCTTTATATCAATTATGTAAAATTTTTATCTTCAAATTTGTACTTAAATCATAGCTTCAAAAGTTATGCACACAAAACTCTTAAAAACCAGAAATTTTAAACACTCTGAAAGCTACAAAAAAATATCACGAAATTCTATCAAAAACTTTTGGATTACTTTTTGCTAAGTTTACTTTAATTTTACGCAGTTTTTAAACAAAATTGAAGCCAGTGAAATTTGTTTTAAAAAGCTAAAACTTGTAGAAACAGTCACAAAGTCTGAACAATCATCTGAAAAAAAGCTAAAAATTCAAAGGAAAAATATGTTATAAAACAAAGTGCTAGACAGTTATAGAAAAACTATATTTTTTTGGCTTTAAAATTGTATACAAAGTAAAAAAGTAATAGCACCATTTAGTTTGAATTCAAACAAAATATCTAATAGACCAATAAAATAAGTTTTTTTTTATATGGTCACACTGCATAAGCTGCATGCAGAAAATCTTAAACTAATCTATAATCGTTTTCGGAATCGGTTTAATATTTTTACGCAAATCGTAAAAAAAAAACGCTAGAAAACTTTGTTGTGCAAGTTTTTGGATAGAAAAAAATTAAATAATACATAACTAAAAGACAACTCTAACTAAAAACAAATGCATTCCATTTACAAAAACTTTTGCGGCACACACACACACACACATACACAACCAGAACAAACACAACTAAAAGAAAAGACAAAAAAAAAAAGCTAAAACATTTTTTTACTATACTTAACAAAACTTAAGCGATATGTTTTTTAATTTTATTTTTTGTGACGTGTGCGAGCTTAACAACAACAACAAGTGTTACTTAATATACAAAATATTATATTTATATTATATATGCTTTTAAATTTGTTTATTTTTTTATTAACGTCTAAAATGTGTTTAACCAAAAAAAAAAAACAAAAAGAGAAAAGAGACAAAATTTTCTTGAACTAAACTATTTGGAAACTAAACTGTCAAAATACCAACAGCGCCTTTTAAAAACAATTATATATATACTATATATATCAATGTTTTTTTTTTTTAGAAAACCTACAACAACAACTTACTATATACACTTAAACTATGATATGTATTTAGTATATAGTTTTAAAGACTACTAAAAGAAACTTAAAAAAAAAAAAAACATTTAAAACAGCGACTTGAAGTTAACATAAAACAACAAAAACAAAAACACATATGAGACAGGCATACTTTTTAGATATATAATATATATATATATAGAATATACTATACTATACTATACACACATATATTTGTAGTTAGACTTGTGCTAAACAAAAGACAAAAAAAAATCGCATGTATACTTAACAATAATATACGAATACCGAGAATACACTAATTTTTCAAATCGGAATTGAACACGAAAAAAACAATCAAACTCAATTAAAGCGAAATCTGGCCGATTTCTAAAACGAATATAGCTTAGTTTTAGCTTAGTTTTTAACTAAAACTAAGCTGCATTCGTTTCAAAAGTCGTACTATAATTTTAATTTAAACTATTTAAACAATTTACACCAATCGAACAACAAACTATTCAAAATCTATATTATACAATTATTAAATATACACACACATACACATACATAGCAACCAACCAATCATTTATGACAAAAAAAAAAATATGATAATATTTTGATGCATGTTTTTTTTTAAATAAAAAGCAATGTGAACTTTTCAGTGCACTGTGAAATTATAACTTAAAATGTGCAGTTTTATTCTCAGTCCAGAAAAAAAGGGGGCTACTAGAGGTGGCAAACTATCGATAGTCGACAACGGTCGATAGGCGGTGATAGTTTTTTGAAAGCCATCGATAGCGGACGATAGTGTCCAAGACGAAACAACTGTAGTGAAGTATTTAAAAACTTGGTTTTCTCAATGCTTAAGCAAAACAACGGAGAAGCGACATCCAGAGACAACTGGCTAGCAGACAGACATTGGACGGCCTCACTTTGCTGTCACCTCTCCCAGGCATCCTGTCTATCATATGACCAGAAGCGTACATTCCAACGCCACACCTCATTCGTCCACAATGAGCGAAAAATTAGACATGCCTCGAACAATATACATATATATGGCGAATATCTCAGTAACTATAGCACCTAGGGACACAAATCTTGGACTACAGGATCCTAAATACAACGAAAAGACAAATTTATCATGATGCTACGCCCGTTTTGCCCTTTAGAAATAAAATTTGCAAGCTTATTCAAACTACGAATTCATTCAGAGAAAAATATTGTTATGCGATCCTGTTTAAAAAAAAAACTAGACTACTTTAAACTACGATATCATTATTAAAAATGCAGCGATTTCCAAGCGAAATACCATTTTAAACTGTATTTTAACTCATAATTAATTGTGCATTCAAAACTTAAATTTTACCATATAGTACCTACCCCTTGAACTTTAAAAAAAATTTTTTTTTTCGTGAGTAGGCTAGGAATAAATATATGCTTTATGGGGTCGAAAATGAGTTTTAGGCATGTTTTTGGACAGTTAAATTTCCGATATCAACTCTTTTATAACATTAAACTGCTATAATATATAATACACTAACAAATACACAAAAAAAAAAAAATAAATAAATAAATTATTTAAAAAATAAATCAAAAAAAGACTCGGATATTTTTCCGAATTTTGATGGAGAGTTGTGTCAGCTGCCCTGACTACTCTAAGGTCTAGATGAATCAAATCACGCTATAATATATAAATATAATTACTTACTTATTTATTTAGAACAGACGATCGATCGTGTTTCTTAACGAAGTTCCACAAAATGAATTGAAATAATTCGTCGGGTTTTTTTGCTAATTTGTTTATTTTTTGGAATCATGAACAGAAAAAAAAAATATATTTTTATATATATAGTATATATATATTGATATAGTAAATATATATATAACACTTGGAAATTACTTTTAGCTATTTCATACATACATACATATATGGAATACCTTGGAAATACTTGTAATTGTTCTTTACAAGCTTAAAACTAATCGAAATCAATTAAATACAAATTCAATTTGAATATACTTAATTCTGTTTTGGCGTTTGATCTTTTTAAATGTTCTCTTCTTTTTATTTTTTAGCGATTTTGCATAATTTTTTACAGCGAATTTAGGTACACAGAGAGATGAAAGCTGCTCCCGTTGCGTACAAAACAAAAGTTGCATAGCGACAAAAAGCTAATTGTTACATACAAAAACAAACAGAGACGAAAGCTGCTCGCTGCTCGCTGCACACGCGCATAGAAACAGAAAAGTGAGAAATGTGAAAAATTCAAAGCACAAGTTAATCGCTTGATAAATCTGAGGTTGAGGCAGTGCCAACATTGGCGGCATTATTCTCAAAGCATTGCCAAATGGTACGTGCCGCCGGTCGATCCTCACTGAGGGCATTGGTGCACAAATAGAATAATTCCACAATGCAATTGTAATCGTTGCTCAGTTGAAAGGCCACCGGCAATGGTGGACGTGTGCCATATGCCTGCTCAATGTGCGTCAATGAATAATCGGAAATGTCATTCTCTTTGGTGTCATCCTGATCAATGTCCTCCCCTCCATCACCACCACCACCACCACCATCATTATCTACATCCTCTTCTGTAGCATCGAGACTTTCAGCAGTTGCGGATTCATTGCCAGTTCCAATTAAATCACTGTTGTCCGTATAATTGAGTTGCTTGCGTTGCGGCAGCTCCTGTGAGCTATCCATGTCCGTCACTTTGCTACTATTGAAGGCGGCATCCAATTCTAGGGTATGTGGTGGCACCAACGCCAGTGTCTCGTAGATGATCAGGCCAAAGCTAAAGATATCCGCCTTGCTGTCAATAATTTCCACTTCATCAATGATTTCTGGCGGTGACCAAAGTGGTGTACCTATATTTTGTATTGTGAAAGTAAATAAATTAATATTTGATAAGTAAGTAAAGCCATACACGACTTTAATATACCCAGTGGCAATTTAAGCATATTTTTAAAGCTCTATACACTCGCTAGTCTGGCAACACTGGAGTGTGAGTTAGTGGCAAAACGTGTAAGCTGGCTGCTATGGGAGTTAGTAAATTTATACTAAGCAGTTTACTCACGCATAGCAGTCAGCTTACGCTTTGCTCCAACTCACAATCCAGTGTTGCCAGACTAAAAAGGGCAACTATCTGCTTTTTGAATGTTTTTTTAGCAAAGCAAAGTTATAGGGTATTTTTTTTAAAGCCAAAATATTTGTGGTTGATGATGCACTTACCCACATATTGTAGATGGGGATTCTTTTGAAAGCTTATCTCACCATTCTCGTCCAATGGCAGTGTAACACCGAAATCGCACAATTTACATATTTCAAATTCCCCCTTGACCAGAACATTAAACGACTTGAGATCCCCATGCAGCAGACGTGCTTCGGTGTGTAGAAAATCCAATGCATGCGCTATATCCATTATCATTTTGAATGTATGTTTGGCGGGCAATGGGCCAAGATCCTCATCATGGCGCTCCTCCAGTATCGAACCCAATGATGTGCTGCACATTTCCAGTGCCAGTGTGTCCACACCTTCGGCCGTTTTAATTACACCGCGAAAGCCAACAATATTCGGATGATTGAGTTTGCTGCACAAACAAAAAAACATTAGTAAGGGGAGGAGAGTAGTGAGGTGTGTGGTGCGGTGCGGTGTGCGGTGTATGTATAACGGCACAATTATGTACACCAAATGCACACACACACATACACACGCACATGAGACGCAGCAGCAGCAGCAGCTTCACGCATATATATGTAGTGTTGTTTATGTATATGTATGCACACGCATGCACGCACACTTTTACACCGGCACCGGCTTGCCCACGTGTGTGTGTGTGTGTGCTCACACACTTGTACACAGTGTACACACAGCATTTGTAGAAAAAAAAAAGAAAGAAAAAAAAAAACCGATTCCTTGGACCAACCAACCAACCAACTACTCACCGCAAAATGGCTGCTTCATATATGATACGGTCATTATATAGCGTATCTTGCTGTGCCCTTGTCCGCTGTGTAATGCGTTTAACGGCCCACGGTGAGCGTATATGTCCGCGCTTTGGTGACCTATCCAAACGATATACACTGACACCGGTGCCATGGCCCAGTGTCTTGAGCATCGGTGATGGCGGAATTCTTATTGGTGTGCTATTGTTTTGCACATTCTCCATATGCAGGTTGCGCAGTTTGCGACGCGGCGTGTCCATTATTTTGTTTGTTTTTATTATTTCGTGTGTTGTGTGTGTGCGGGTGTTGAGTTTGTAATTGTTTGATTTACCAACAAATTTGGATATCTAATGAGACGCGCACAAAAACGCCGTTTAATTGAAAAGTAGGGATGGTTAGCAATATGTATCGATTCATATATATAGCTTATATTTTTATCGAAGTTTGTAGTGCTGCGAAACACTTACTTAAGCTTAGCGCTCATTTAAAAAAATAACCAGCAGCTGCTTGTTTATGTTTTAGCACAATGTTTTGGTTTTCTGATATTCTTTCAAGCTAATAATTTCTTACTTTAATCTAAACAATGTTTATAACGCTGCATAAACTTTATGTTGTGCGCAGATAAAATTAATATATATCGATAGCTGCGCTCACTTTTTAGCACTGCTTTACCTCGATAGTCAACGTTTATCGGTATTTCACATATGCATATGCTGAATCGAGGGCCTAACAGCTGATAAATTTAAATTGTACGACGAAACGGCTGTTTTGAAACAATATTTTGTACCAATGAACGTAACAATTTAAAATAAAAGATTTATAATATATGTATATATTGAGTGAAAATTAAAACACAGCACTCAGCAATGTTTAAAATTTTTGTTTCAAAATATGAATTTTTATTAGCAAGTGATTAAGAGAACCAACACAAATAAATGTACCAGTAAATAATCGACCACTTGCACGTGTTAACCAATATGTTCATTTCTGTACCACATTTAATATCAATTTACCGCCGATGATTTTGACTTCAAAACGGGCAGCATAAAAACAAAAAAAAATATAAAGGCATAGCTTATTAATGTACATACGGCATCTGGTTAAAAATAGGCTTATTAAATCGATTTTTAAGCCCACTAATTTTTTATAACAATTGCAACATTTCAAAATATGTACCAACTGCAAACTGCAAATGTCGCACCCGTATGGCAACCTTGCTGCCACTTTATTAACCTATCGATACACACAAAAACCAACTGCTTGTTATCGAGTGTGCTTGACAACTGTAGCTTTTGCATATTCTCTCGTTGCCGTAAACATAAACATTTGGTTTTGCATTTAATGTAAACAATAGCGTTAAGCCTTCAACTTTGTTGAAGGGAGGACAAACACAAAAAACATGTCTTTTCTGCGTTTTCTACAACAGGCGCGCACCACACTTGGACGCGTAAGTAGAGTGGGAAGAACGATTGTTATTAGCAAAAGCAAATAAACACATATGTACATATATATTTGCTGCTGCTGTTTCTAGTATTCAAGCGAGACGGCAGCGGCAATCAGCAGCGCAACAGCGGCGGCAGCGACGTCGACGTCTGCAGCAGAGCAACGTATATTGCATATTGTAATTGGCAACGAATCATGCGATCTGGATTCCGCCGTATCGGCGCTAACATTAGCCTTCATCTATGCGCAGCGTCAGCGGGAACATGATTATATACCCGTGTTGAATATACCACGTAACGATTATCCGCTCAAAACGGAGGTGGAACACATGTTCAAGCAGTGTGCAATTGATGACAAAATGTTGTTGTTTCGCGACGATTTGCCAACAGAGTTGAGCAGCGATATTAATGTGATACTTGTGGATCATCATATTAGCAATTTGGCAGCACATGTCATAGAGGTGCTTGATCATCGTCCACAGGAGGCGGAGGCGGAGGCGGACAATGGAGAATTTGCATTGTCGCCGCAGTGTGTGCGGCAAATAGAGCCAACAGTGGGTTCGTGTGCCACACTGGTGACGGAACGCTATTTGCAACAGCAGCAGCCACGATCGGAACAAGTGACACGTCTGTTGCACGCCACCATTGTGCTGGACACCATCAATTTCTCGACAACAGCCAAACGCTACTCGGCACGAGATGTGCAAATGGTGCAGCAATTGGAATTGTTGGAACAGCTGCCACCACGTCATTTGCTCTTTGATCAGTTGGTGGCCGCCAGGGCGGACATTAGTCGCCTCTCGCTGCTGCAAGTGCTGCGCAAGGACATGAAACAGCTGCAACTGGGCACACAGATGGTGCCCCTAGCTGGTCTACCCATGTTAGTCAGAGATTTCATTGAGCTACCCGATGCGGAGCAGGCCATACGCCAATTTGCTGGCAGCAGTCAGTTGTTGTTGATCCTGGGCATGTGTTGTGCCACACAAGGGGATGTGCAACGGGATGTGGCCATTTTGGCGCCAACGGGCAACACACAGCTGCTGCAACGTGTGCAACGTGCGCTCCTCGACTGCCAGTCACCGCCGCTGCAATTGCAACCGCATCAGTTGGACACACAGTTTATGGGCGGTTGCTTTTTGCGGCAACAGAATGTGCAGGCAACACGTAAACACATTTTACCCATTGTCAAGCGTGTGCTGCACGAGTGGCAACAGGAGGAGCAGCAGCAGCAGCAGCATTGCGACTGTGATGATGTCTACTTCTTCAAGGAGAAACCCAAATTGGGACTGTCCTAAGGCGGACAGACAGACACAGAGACTTGAGGCACAGCAGAGGAAAACAAAAATTAAACTAACAATACAATCAAGTACAAAAGCAGTTAGTAGGCAACAGCAAACAACTACAGTAAACACTCGCTTTATGATAAACAATAACAAGTTTTTTATCTTTGATTTCCAACTGAAATTCTTTAAATACGCTTGAAAATCTCAAGTCGAGTGTTTAAAATTCTATTTTTTTTTTCAAATTTGTCGCATTGTTTTCAATAGCGAGTGCATACTGTACTACATATTGTATCCTAGAACTGATAAAATCATGATGATACAGCGTGAGAGTGAGAGAGTAAATTCTCTTGCGCCCCCCAAACTGCACTCACGTTTCCCCCCACCACCCACCACAACATAAAACCAAAACTCAGTTGCAATTCTGTTATTGCCTTCTAGTTGAATTTGTAGCACGAATTTATGTTGTAATTTAATTTAAATGGAGTCCACAAGTTTCTTTATACATACATATATTTATAAATTGATAGTATCAACTCTAGCTAAATCGTCCTGTATATTGTAAAATATAAATAGAAACCAAAACAAAAAAAAAAATAAATAAAAGAAAACGAAAAATTAAAAACAGATTTTCGAAATTTGATTTACGACTTCAATTTATATATGTAATCGGGAATGAGGGGCAGCGAGCATTAAGCGGTCGTGAGCAGTTAAGTAGGTTGGTTTGAAACCGCTTTATGACCCTTTCGACTATATCTCTGTTAAGTCTCAACAGATTTTTAAACGAAATACCATTTTACACGGTTTATTACCACATAATTATTTTTGCATCTAAAGTTCAAATTTTCTAGAATTAGATTTTCAATATTTTTCATACCTTGACGATTTATTATTCAAAAAGTTGAAAAAAAATTTTGCTTTTTTCACAAAATTTGTTTTAATAGATTTAATTGATCGAAAATAAGTTTTAACCTAGTTCTAGCTAGTTGAGATCCCGTCATCAGCTTTTCTAAAATTTTAAACTACCATATCTTTGCCAAAACTGAACAAATCAAATCAAACGAAATACCATTTTACACTGCATATTACCACATAATTATTTTTGCATCTAAAGTTCAAAGTTTTCTAGAATTTGATTTTTTTTTAAAAACTTTCTTAAATACTCATTAAAAAATTTCCCAAAAATTTTTTTGAAAATTGTTTTTTTTATAAAACTATTCTAATCATTCAGTCAGCTTGTGCTGATCATGAAAATATATACTTTATGGGGTCGGAAATGAGTTTTAAGCTGGTTATAGCCAGTTGAGAGCCCGTCATCAGCTTTTCTAAAACTTTAAACTACTATATCTTTGCCAAAACGGAACAGATTTTAAAACAAAATGCCATTTTACACTTTATTTTACCGCATAATTAATTCAGCATCTAAAATTCCAACTTTTCTGGAATTTAATTTTTCTTCAAAATTTTCCAAAAATATTACTTGACATTTTTTCGAAAAACTAAAAGTCTCGCTACAAGCTTTTCCAAAATTTTGAACTACGATATCTTTGCCAAAAATGCACAAATTTTCAAACGGGATTATAGCATTATAAACTGTATTTTACCTAATAAATAATTCTGCTTCACAAAATAAAATTTATTTTAGAATTTGATTTTAATTCAAAATTTTCCATACTTATCCCTTGACCTTTTCTCAAAAAACTTATTCTGAACAATTAACAATTTTGTGTAGATTGAGAATATACACTACTTTAGTGTCGGCTATGAGTTCTAAGTTTGTACTGGACAGTTTTTAAGTGATTATATGACCCATGTATATAATTTGAAACTCTTACTTTAAGAGAAGTTTGGTATCGAATAGATAGGTCACTTCAATGTCCGATATAATAACACTGTAAGCAGTATCTGAACCCAATGAGTACAATTGTGGAATATTTTCAATTCTTGCAAGGTCTAATTTGTAAAGCTTTTTTCCCCGGGCTAAAACAAAAAATGTTTGAGTGCAAAAAAATTCTCCAAAAAATTAGTTCTCAAAAATCTATTCGCATGTTTATGATTTGTTGAAAATTGGTATTTAAGGCGCATTTTTACCTACTTTTCATCAAAATAGTCACTTTTGGCACATTTCAAAAATTCATAAAAAATTAGTTAGAAAAAAAATTAATTTAAAAAAAAAAACTGAAATAACTTTGTTATACGAATTTAGCCAGCCAAGTGTGGTATGTAGAAATTTGGGTAATTTTATATTCTATAATGTGTGGATATTTTAAACAAATCCGTTCGACCGATTTCTTAAAAAACATTAAACAGACACTTCTATAAGCGAGTAAAGTATTTTATAAAATGCATTTTTATGTACGTACAGTTTGTTTATATATTTTATTGGGCAAAATATATATACATATGTATTGGATGTATTGTAGTTAGTATATACACAGGATTATGCCTAGAGTTGTGGCTCCGTTTCTGTATCCGCAGCAGCTGCTCCACCCGTATCATCCTCGCCCATCTCATCGTCGGCACACTCTAGCGTGAGATCCTCCAGCATCTCCTCGAGCGTAATCTGTGGCACATCCGGTTGCACATCGATGGGCAGCGTCTTGTTGGCATCACGATAGACATTGATGTGACCACGAATATCTGGATTCTCCTCAATATCATCCAAAAACTCGTGATAATCGTATTTGCTGCGCTCATCGGTGGCCTCATCCGCCAAATGCTTAATCTTCCACAGACGCTGACTGAGACGTGTCTGGCGATCGTAATGCTTGCGCACCAATACCACATCGGGTATTAGCTCTGGTGTAAGTTTATCAAATTCGGGATCATTGATGTTCGCCTCGCCGGTGTTGTAGCCCATGACAGAGTCGCCAACGCGCAGCAAATGTCCCAAATGGGAGCGTGTATGAATGTTGGTCTCGGCAATGCCCAATTCGGAGGCACGCACCACCCAAATGTCGCAAAGGGCATGCTTGAAGGACACCTGACCCTGACCGGGATAACTTTTGCGTTCCTTGTCGCTAATCAACTCAATGTCCATCACAATGTATTCGACCAATTGTTTGGGATTACAGATGGCCTCGAAGGGAGCACGAAAATACAATTGTGTGGTAATCTCGGCTATTTGGGCTGTACGTGGATCAATCAAGTGTATGCTGCTGGACACACGATTCACCAGACAGATGGGCGAAATGTTGCCCAACTGTTGGCGTAGCTTCTTGGACAGACAGACGGCACTGTCCTTGGAAACAGGTGCTATTTCCACCGACCAATTGTATTTGTAATTGTAGTTATTACTGTGTATATCATGGGAGATGAGACGCTTGGAGGTTGTCACCTTGGTGGGCACCATTGTCTGTAGGAAATCAACCATACGACGTGCATGATTCTCGCTCACATAATAGAAATCCAGACCGCCATGCTCCGGCTTAATGCCCAGTGTATTTGCATGCGCCTTGTATTTGAGCACCAGCTGCTCCAGATAGTAGAATGTCTTCTTGTTTTCGGCACGCTGACGCACTTGGACCAAACAACGCCAGAAATCTTTGGCCTCGGTGCGATGGCAATCGTCGCACATTTGATTCTGCACTGTAAATTCCACAATGAACACCTGTTGCAGCACTGTGCCGCCAGAGATTTCACCATGCACCGTTAGCTTCACCTTGATGCGCTTCGAATGCTGTTCGGTCCATATGAAACCGGCATCCACCAGTTTCACCTCTTTCAGTCCCTTTAGCTTCTTCAGGCAGATGGCCAACAGTTCTCGGGACTCCAGGGCTGCTTGTATCCATTCATTGGGTGGCTGTAGATAACGTTCGCAGCTGCGACAGAAATGCAATACCGCCTGTTTGGGTATGTTTTCCGTAATGTCAACGTGATTGCGCAGACACGTTACGCACATATTGGCCGGATTCGGTTGAATTGCGACGCCACATTCGCAGCACAAGATCATTGCGGTACTTGCCGCCGCCCCAGTGTCTACGCCCAGTGGGGTTATACCCGTACCATCGACGTACTCCATTTTTTTGTTGTTGATTGCACTTGGGTCGTCTTTGTATGTTGCGTTGTTTCGTATTTGCTTGCAAAACTCCAATTGCTAAAATAACAAAACACACACACAAAAGAAAAACAAAAACACGTGCGCTCAGCGCTGCTCTGAATTTTACAGTGTTGTGAAATCTGTTCTGCAGTGTTACCAGCTTGCCACAAAAGATACCACTTAATATGGTATTTATGGTATTTTCAATTTGTGTAATCGATTTTGACAATTTTACAATTATTATTATTGTTTTCACTATTTTAATTTTTACAACTCTCACCGTTTGCATAACAAATTTAATTATATATTTTTTTTTTAAATTATTTTCAATAGCCATTCAGCTTGCTGTCATGTATCGATATAAACATTTGTTATCGATTGTCTATTTTAAGCGCTAAACTATTTAAACGAACTTTATACAGACATCGCATTATTTAAATTTTAGTCATCCTTATTGAAACCATTTCGATCGATAAAGAAATGTGTATATATGTTAATTTTTTGAGTTTAAATTAAAACTTTCCGTTGCCATATGTAAAAACTATTTTCTGGTCGATTTTTAAAATATAGACATTGATAAGATTTACCAATTTATAACATATATAAAATAAACTAGCACTTTACTTAATGAGATATTTTTCATTTTGTTCGCATTAAAATAGTTGCACTACAGTGTGTACACACACTCGTTTAAACGACTAGTATTTTCTATCGAATGCAAGCAGGCGTTTTAACGCTTTACAGCACTGACGGGATATATAGTATTTACCAGCACTACAGTCATAAGCAGCTCTCTCACATCACAATAGCTGCCATCATTGTCATTCAGATTAGTAATATTTATATTCATCAAACAGGCTTTACATAAAGCATAAATAAAATAAAATGGAAGTTGACGAGGAAGAATTCGAGGTGCCCTCAAGCAGCAGCAAAGGCGAAAAGAAGCGATTCGAGGTTAAAAAGGTAAATTCAAACTCGTAGCGAAAGAAAAATGAGTGTTGCCATTTTTCGGCAAAGTCATGTCGGCGTGTTACTAATTTTTTTTCTCTGCTCTTTTTCCATTGTCCTTTTGTTTCGCTTCGTAGTGGAATGCTGTGGCGCTCTGGGCATGGGGTAAGTTGCAATACAAAGAGAAATGCGCACAGTGTGCTAAAATGTGCAACATTTGTATTTACTACTATTTACAGATATTGTGGTGGACAACTGCGCCATTTGCCGCAACCATATAATGGATCTATGCATCGAGTGTCAGGCCAATCAGGCATCGGCCACCAGCGAGGAGTGCACTGTGGCTTGGGGCGTCTGTAATCATGCTTTCCACTTCCACTGCATATCCCGTTGGCTCAAGACGCGTCAGGTTTGCCCACTGGACAATCGCGAATGGGATTTCCAAAAATATGGACACTAATACATACAACAAGCAACAACAAACAACGCCTGCTGTCATTTGTCGCCTGCATTTGTCGCTGCGTCATGTAAACATGCAAACAATCGAACATACACACATGTAAACATTTTGTCAGCTAACAAAAGCTGTCTCATTCTCACACACACACATTCATTCACTCTTTCACTCTCACACAAACGCACTTAAATATATATGCTATATGTCATAGGTTTAAAATACACGACTTGTTCTAAGTTAGGTTGAAACCTCAAAAATAAAAGCGCCTCTAAAGCACCAAATTATGCATATTTAATACGATTAAATATCAATAGTTTAACCAAAATGCATGTTAAGCTACACTAGGAGTCGGCCATGTTGGATTTAGCTAGCCTGTGGCGCTTATTCACCACAGTGTTGCCAACTCTTTAAAAGCTAATTAAATAAAGTTATGCTTTTCACTTTATTGTTTACAGCATCAAACATCTCTGTTCAAACTCTTCAAATGTATACTTTAATATCTAAATTTAATTTACTATTTATAACATCATTCCAGTACCAGTTTGACTGCAAAATGTACCGTGTTTTTATCTATGCAAAACTTCAGTTTTTGCCACACGTAAACAGCCAAATAAGACGGATAAACAGTAAAGTTGGCAACACTGCATTAACAAGATGATTTACTCAGGCCAAGCGATCTCATTGTAAGCTTCTTATATTAGTAGCTCATAAAAGTGTATAACAGTCAACTCGCTGGCTGTTATAACAGTTGTCGGTTTCATTTTGAAATTGCACTTGAAATATTTAACTTTCATTCCCTGCAAACACATCAGAATTTGATTTCACCACGAAATTGTCCTCAAAATTTTGAGTTGCCAGCACAGCAATAAATTACAAGCAAAATATAAGAATAAAATAATTTCTGTGGGAAAAGCGATAAAGAGTGTGTGTAACAATTAACTCCGCTGTTAATGTATGTATATATATTTTTTAATATAATTGTTGTATTTGTAAATTATATATATGTATATATGTATATATATTTATGTGTGTGTATAATCGTATGTGTATATATAACTAATTAATACGCTAGACTTTAAAACTTAGGCATAAACAGAAAATTAATTCAAAATCAAATACAATTTTTTGTTTGTTTGTTTATATGAATTAAATTGTGTGTGTAGGTGTATGTATGTATGTATGTACTATGCATTAAATTAAGTTACTTAAAATAAACTAAAATAAACCACATAAACAAAAAAAGTGTTGCCATCAATTTTTTGTTTTTGCTTTGCTAGTTAACGGAACTTTTATGAATTGCACGCACACAGACAGACAGACAGCTGCATGCGTCTGTTTCCTTTCTGATTGGCAACGCTATTCTTTGTCGTTCCAGTGTTGGTCAACGTATGCGTGAGTAGGCGTAAGTGAATGCAACAACAAAACAAGAAAATGTGCTAGAAATATTTGATTTTCTTTTTTCTTCTTTTTTTCTATTTGTTTGTTCTCACTTTGCGTTGATTTTACACAACAAAGTAAATTCAATTTGCAGCGTTTATTATTATATTGTTATTTTTAAATATATATGTATATCCTTTTAGTTATCATTTAAATAGTTTTAATTGTTTTTTTTTTTTTGCAAGTTTACTTTTTTTCGTTTGTTTTTCTATATATATGTATTTATGTACAATAAATTTGTAGTGTGAAACTAATTTGGTTTGCTATGCTTGCATTATTTATTATATATTTATGTATATACATAAGGTGTATATATGTATGTATATGTATATTGTATTTGTAGAGCCTGTGTGTGAATTTGTTTTTTTTTTTTTTTGTTGATCTTTTTTTCCATATATTGCTATTGTGTTTTGTTGTTGTTGTTGTTGTTGCTT
The DNA here is from genome assembly GCA_035047385.1 of Drosophila tripunctata. Classification (NCBI taxonomy): domain Eukaryota; kingdom Metazoa; phylum Arthropoda; class Insecta; order Diptera; family Drosophilidae; genus Drosophila; species Drosophila tripunctata. Next base: position 1,082,167 of record JAWNPS010000270.1, on the reverse strand, counting down.
GTTATTTTCATTGAATTTGTTGACTTACTAATTGATTGATTACTAATTGATTTGTTATTTTTTTTTTCTCTATTTTGTTGTTTCCGTTTCTTTATATATTTATATATGTATATGTATGTATGTATATAATGTGTATATATTATTTATAAATTTAACTGTAGTTTTGTAAGGCGTCTAAAACCGCTGCTAATTGCGTTTGTGGTTGTGTCTACGTGTCTGTGTGAGTGTGCATTGCATTTAGAATATTTATTTATTTTTGTTTTTTTTGTTATTTTTTTGTTGCATTTAACGTTTACTGCTTAACAGCGTGGACGTGCAAGCGAGACAACTATATAGCGCATACAGAGCTCATCATGTTGTTTGTCGTTGTTGTTGTTGCTGCTGCTGCCATTTTGTTTTAAACGTTGAATGATTTTTGTTTACAATTTTCATTTGTTTTTGTTTTGTAATTTTTAACTGTACATGATTTGTATGCGTTTTAATTCTACTCTTAATTTTTTAACTATAAACTTGTTGTTGTTGTGGTTGTTGCTGCTGCTGCTGCGGTTATTATTATTAACATTATCATAATTATAATTGGCATTGTTGTTGTTGTTGTTGCTGCTGCTGCTGTTTTTAATAATATTAATCTCAACTTCTTTCTCATCACCACCACTAAATTTATGCTTTAAATATCCATCTGCAATGGCAAGAGAAAGAAAGAAAGGAAAACAAAAAAAAAAAACGAAAACAAAGAGAGAGAGAGAGAGAAAGAGAGGAGAGAGAAAAAGCATAAAATGTATAATCAAATGAATTGCAATTAACAGAGACTTTGTTGTTGTTGCTGTGATTGTTAATTTGTGATATTATCTATTTCCTGCTTTGCTCTTGTCTTGTTATACTACAGCGTACGGAGTAGTCTATTGGGTTTGTCAGCGGAGGTTTTGTGTGTAACGATTTCGCAATTCCTATAACTCGAAAAGTATTGAAAAACCACTTAATGTATTCTGACCGACTTTGGTTCGGATCGGACAATTATATATCATAAAGGTTTAAAATTAATCGGATGACTATATCATATGTATATTTTCTATATGATGAAAATTAAAAAGTGTACTAAATTTGTCTTTCTGTCAAACTGTTTTTCACAAGGTAACTGTACTAATTTCGCAGACTATGCGTATTGTAGTATTATCTAAATACTGACCAACTTTGGTTCGGATCGGACAACTATATATCACAAAGCTTCCATATAAGTAATCTGACAAACAAATGAGAAACTTTTTTTTGTCTGTTGAGGTATTCAAACCAAACTTACAAAAAAAATTTTTTTTTAATTTTCTGATCAATTTTGGTTGGAATCGGTCAATTATAACATTGTATTTAAAAAGATTTTAAAAGTTGGGAATTTTCTTTTCTTACAAATTGGTGATTAATAGATTAAGCTTATTAGTTTATGTTTTAGAATACGCTGTAGTATCTTACAGTCGGCTCGCTCGACTGTTGCTGTTCCTACTAATTTCTTTTTGTTGTTGTTGTTGTTGTTCTTAAAAGCACTCATCTTCACCTTAACCTCAACCTGCCCCCTCCACACTCTTTCTCCTACATGCAGCAGGACACAATAGCAGACAAATGCCAGCGTTGCCAGACTATGTGTGTGTTTTAGTGTGTGGGTGTTGAGAGAGTTTTGCACTAGCATATTGACTGTCTGTGTGTGTGAGTGGGACAACTAGCTATCTAGCAGCAGGCAAGGGCAGACGACAGGCAACACTGTATTTGTTGTTCTTGTTCTTCTTGTTGTTGTTGTTGTTGGCAGCAGCGCAGTCAATTTGCATAGAGATCAGTCGTTGGTTATTTGTTGCTATGTTGTTGATGTTGCTGTTGTTGTTGTTGTTGCTGTGGCGGCGATGTCGACGACGGTTGCTGCTGCTCAGCAACAACAACAATTGGCGTTGTCGATGTAGAACAAGCAGCTGCCACCAGCTTGCTGTGTTGTTGTTGCTGCTGCTGCTGCTGCTGCTGCTGTTGTTGTTGTTGTTGCTGTTGTAGACTGGCAAACGTTGTTGGCGCCAACAGGGCACAGGTGCCAAATGTGTGTTTGGGCATGGTCAATGCCTGTGGCAGAAATGTGTGTGTGCTGGATACGTTGCTAGTAGCAACAGTTGCACTATTGCTGCTGCTAATGCTTGAGCTGTTGTTGTTGTTGCTGTTGTTGCTGCTGTTGGTATTGTTATTGCTGCTGCTGCTACTGCTGCTACTGCTGACAACAGCTTGTGGCTGCTGCTCTATCGCACGTTTGCTGCCAAATTTGGCAAGTTGCTGTTGCTGCTGTTGTTGCTGATAGTATGCCAAGTAGCTGTTGTTGTTGCTGCTGCTGCTGCTGCGACTGCCATTTATTTGATACGACGACGACGTTGATTGCTGCGGTGATTTGGCGTGTGTAAAAAAGTTTGTTGTTGATGTGCAAGCTGCTTGAAACGTATTCATGTTGCATGTTGCTGATGTTGTTGTTGATGTGGGTGAATCGGCGGCAGGCAAACGTGTGGCTGTTGCTGTTGTTGTCGTTGTCGCCGCTTCGTTTGCCTCACAGGCGGCGGCAGCAGCAGCAGCAGCAGCAACTGTCGATGTTGGTGATGTGTTGACCGTCATGCTGGTGCCGCTGCCGCTGCCACTGCCACTGGTGTTGCTGCTGCTGCTGGCACTAATGTTGCTGCCACTAATATTGCTGCTGGCATAGCTGGCATTAAAAGATTCATCGCTGGCACTAATGCCGCTGCTGTTGAGCTCATCTATGCCGCTGCCCGTAGCAGCAGCAGCAGCAGCAGCAGTCGCTGTTGTTGCCATCATATCGCTGCTAACTGTCGCTGCTGCTGCTGTTGTTGTTGTTGTTGGTGGAATGTCTATTGTGTGCGATTCGTTGCCAAAGATTAAACGCAATCGCTTCTTTTGTGGCGTGCCATAGATGTTGTTGTTGTTGTTGTTGCTGCTGCTAGTTGCTGCTGCTGTTGGTGTTAACGGCGGCAGTGCCGCAACAATTGTTGCTGCCGTGCGTCGACGACTGCGTCGCATCTTTTCTGTGTTGCGTTTGTAACGTTGCCAATCATTGCCGGCAACAGTTGTTGCTGCCTCAGCTTCTGCTTCCGTTTCAGCCTCCGCCTCCTCCTCCACCTCCACCTCCACGTGTTGCTCTACATCTAGCTCTTCTTCGCCCTCCTCCTCCTCCTCGTCCTCCTCTTCTCCATCCTCCTCCTCCTCCTCATCTTCGTCATCGTCGTCCTCGTCATCCATTTCATCATCATCATCATCATCATCATTGCCATGCTCGGAAATTCCTTCCATGCGTAAAATTTCATATTCAATGCCGCTGCAACTGTTGTTGCTGCTGCTGTTGTTGTTGTTGTTCCTGCTGCTGCTGCTGCCAGCAACATTAACGCTGCTGCTGTTGTTGTTGTTGTTGTTGCTACCACCAACAGTGCCACTGCTGCTGCCCATTCTGCTGCCAGCTGCATTCCCCATCATATGTCCGGCTCTGTTGCTGCCACTGCTGCTGCTGCTGCCGTTGTGCAGCATCGCATGTTGTCGCTCCTCGCTGAGACTTGTGCCCAGCTCAAAGACCTCATCCAGGATCGGTGAACGTTTCATGCGCAACGTTAGCTTCAAACGACGCTCTGGTGTCTTGAGCAATGGCTCAACAGCACTGCTGCTGTTGCTGCCGCTGCTGTTGCTGCTGTTGCTACTGCTTGTGGCTGCTGCTGTTGTTGTCGTTTGCTGTTGCTGCTGCTGCTGTTGTTGCTGCTGCTGTCGCTTGCGCTGCGTTACGCCGCCAACAGCATCGCAGTGTATGTGTTGGGCAGCTGCTAAGGCAGCAGCACGACGACAACGCTTCTGTTTGCCACCAATCAATTGTTCAGCTGCTGCTGCTGCGGTTCGCTTGGTTGCTGCTGTAGTTACAGCTGCTGTTGCTGTTGCTGCTGCTGCTACTGCTCCCGTTGTTGCTGTTGTTGTTGTTGCTTGTTCAAAGCTGGCCATTAGATTTTTTTTATATGCGGGACTGTTGCTGCGACTGCGTGTTGCTGTTGTTGTCGTTGTTGCTGCTGCTGTCGCTGCTGCCGTTGCCTGCTGCTGCTGTTGCTGCTCATCAACAGTTGTTGTTGCTGTTGTCGTTGTTGCTGGCGTTTCGACTGCTGCTGCTGCTTTTAGCTTGCGTTCACTAAATCTATTACTAATATTATGATTTCTACAGCTATTACTATTATTTAAATTATTACAATTTGTAATCGTTGTTTTAATGTTGCTGCTGTTGCTGCTGTTGTTGTTATGGGCAGTTATTGTTGCTGTGTTGTGGCTGCTGCTGCTGCTGCCTGTTGTAGTTGTTGTTGCTGCTGCCGCTGCTGCTGCACGTCCAGCGCTATTGCGCGTCACTCGCGCTGTTGTTGCTGCTGCTGCTGCTGCTGCTGTTGTTGTTGTTGTCTGCGTTTCCATTTGCTGCAGCTGCTGCTGTTGCTGCTGCACATGTTGCTGCTGCTGCTGCTGTAAATCCGTATCGCTGCTCTCGCTATCCGTTAGATATTTGCCCAGCAATTGTGCGCCATCCGTGAGTTTTTGTCGTTGCGTTTGACGTTCGCTGCGTCGCAGTTGTCGCTGTTGCTGACGCTGTTGTTGCTGCTGCTGCTGTTGTTGCAATGCTGCAGCGGCGGCAGCGGCAGCAGCAGCAGGTTTATAGCGTGGCATTAGCACTACAGGCGCCTTGGCAATGGCAACAGTTGCTACTGCTGCTGCTGCTGCTGTGGCTCCGATTGTTGCAGCTGTTGCTGTTGCTGTTGTGTTGCCGCTGTTGCCATATGTTGCCAGTGGCTCATCTGTGGATGCTGTTGAAATGCTGCTGCTGGTGCTATTAACACGCATCGATTTACGCAACGTATTGCCGCCCGTAGCAGCAGCAGCAGCAGCAGCAACACGTCCATTGCTGAGCTCAGCAGCTGCTTGTGGCTTTTGCATTGCTGTTGCTTGAGTGGCAGCTTCCGCTGCTTGCTGTTGTGGCAGGAGATGTGTATGAAATTGCTGCTGTTGCTGATGCTGTTGTTGCTGCTGCTGCTGATGATGATGATGATGATGATGATACGCTGCATTTGCCATTATCATTTCAGCATCATATTTGGTCATGCCCTTCTGACGCAGCTCCTTCATGGTTAGCGGTGAGACAACAACATTGGGTAACTTTTTGTCCATCAAGGCGACTGCATTTAGTTCCAAACTGCTGCTTTTGGGGCGCAACAATGTTTGGCTGGGCGTGGCGGCTGCAACAGTTGCTGCTGCACCCGCCGCTGCAATGCCATTGGGTATGTGATTATTATTATTATTATTGTTGTTGTTATTATTATTGTTATTGTTGTTGTTGTTGCTGCTATCATTGCTGTTGCTGTTGGAGGTGCTGTTAGTGCTATTGGCACGACTCTTGATGCGATTAATACGATTATCCGTTTCACGCAAACGATAACCGCCACCATTGGCGCCGCCAGCAGCGCCCAATCCTAAGCCAAGACCCAATCCGATGCCCAAACCGTTAGTTAGACCCAACATGGCCGCTTCATTCAATTGATTGGCGGTATGTTTGCCAGCAAAGGCGCCAGTGCCACGCCTCTCGCACGTCTCGCATTCACAATACCGATTACTATCGCCAAAGAAATCCTCGCCATAGAAGCACGTTATCTCCTCCCCCACCTCAATGTCCCGCAACACCTTCACACAGGCCGTATCGCGTCCAGTGGCCAAAAACTTGCAATTGGCTCGACAATCGTGATTGATATAGGCGGCAGGTCCTAGCCACAATTGAGCACAATTCTTGCGGCAACTGTACATAACGGAAAAATCATTTTTACCCGAATGCAACAGTGCCGCCTCCTCGGATTCCGTTAGCTCGGCAATGCAACCCACTAGACATTCGATTTTATCGTTTTTGGACCAACGTTTCGTTGAACTAATTTTGGCGCCACGTTGCTCCTCCAGTGAATATCGATAACATGCCTCGATCGCAAAACCGCTGTCCTTATCAAACACGCGCAAATATCGCACAATCTAGGACACCGAATAAAAGAAAAGAGACAAAGGGAGAGAAAGAGAGAGAGGGTGAGTGTGTGTAAAATATAGATTAGAGCGGAATGAATCCGAACGAATAGTTTATTTCGTAGTAATTCTCAATATATTTAAAATGTTTCATGTACCAAACTAGCTAGAAATAGCTAAAAAAAAAATGTTTATTTAACGGAAGAAAATATTTTTAAACATTAATATATATTAAATATTATTTTTTCTTCCGAAAATTTTCCTTTAACTGGTCTAAAATTTTACCATAATATTCTGTATCATTTGTTTTATCAGTTTCGGAATGTTCTACAAACAAAATTTCTTTTTGAGCTTCAAATTATAATTAACGGTAGCCAAAAATATTTTTAAATATTCTTCTTTATTCTTCCGAAAATTTTCCTTCAACTTGTCTAAAATTTTACCCTAATATTCTGTATCATTTGTTTTATTAGTTTCGGAATATTCTACAAACAAAATCTTCTTTTTTTAGGCTTTAAAACCTAATGTTAACAAATTCAAAGGCTCTATTGATCGTTGAGGAACCAAGTTCAAACCTCTCTTTAGACTCTGGTCTTTCATTTAGGATCATGGTGATGAACCTAAAATCTCAAACGACGCACAAAATCAAATTTATTCTTTCGAAAACACTGCGCATTAGTTGCCATTGATTTTAAAAAAATTGACTTTAAAATACCAACAATATTTGTTAAACTAAACACTGAATAGTTCGTACTAAATACGAAATACGAAATACAAAAATACTAAATTAGCTTTCAAATTTGTTTGTGTCATAATACTAACATGATCGTGCAATCGCTTGGTTGCAATCTTATTCTTGTTCTTGAGATGACGCGGTATCCAGGGACCATCGTAGATGCGCTGTATGGCCACATCATAGTTTTGTGTTTGTATAAATTCATCGACAATTGCCTTTAGCTGTTGTGTGTCCACTTTGAGTGGTCTAAAGCGTATATTCATTTTGTGCGTTTGAAAACCCAAATGTGGATCCAATATTAACGATGTTGCCAGATCGTCATTTTCGGACAGTTCACGCGGTGACATGCCCGTCGATTGAGAGAGTCGGCTAACGGCGCTGCCATTGCAGCCATTCAAACTGCCGCCACTAGCATTAGTGACACCACCACCACCACCAGTTGCTCCACCGTTTCCAGCTGCTCCACCGCCGCCGCCGCTGCCGCCAGCGCCATGGGATGTGGATGTGGATGCTGTTGATGCTGAATTTTGATGCGTTGCACTTTGTTGCTGCGTTTGATATTGATGTGTATGATGGTGATGATGATGATGATGCGACTGTTGTTGTTGCTGCTGATGTGAACTGTTGTTGTTAATGTTGTGTGTGTTGTGTGTTGCGTTTTGGCTCTTGTTGTTGTTGTTGTTATTGTTGTTACTGCTGTGTGACATTGACGACAACGTTGATGATGATGATGATGATGATGACGACGTTAATGTCGCCGCCGTCGCTGAGGATACAGTTGCAATTGAAGACGTTGCGCTGGTGGAGTTGTTGCTGCCGCTGTTGCTGCTATTTGTGTTTGCGTTGTTGCTGCCGCTTGTAAATCTACCGGCAGTTTCACTGCGTCGCGTATGATTCGAGCCAACGACCATTATTATTTCTTTCTGTATATGCGCGCACAATCTGCAAAACGCAAAAAGCAAACAATTTATTTAGTCAAATTTCAAAGCACAATTCGTATACTATTTGAATATAAAAGCGAGATCTTTGTTTACATTGTTTTAAAACAGAAAGCAGTGTGGCCAGCTGTTTAACATTTTTTTTTATAGTGCATAAAGTATTTTGCTAAATAGATTTTTTTTGCATTGTTTTGGTATTTTTATTCGCGACGGGCATGTGAGCAGCACATTAGCCTAGCTAATCGATTCAAAACACTTGTTTTCCGCAGATATGGCAACTTTATCCAATTCAACACAAGTGAGAGTGAAACAGAAAAGAGTGCAAATTAATGCTGTTAAATTTGCTAATGCTTAATGGACACCAATTTAAACAAAATTTAATATAAATCATTTGATTTTAATAAACTACATGATTAACAAACAGCATAATTGTAGTCTTTGTTTTAGCTTTTTTTATACTATATGCAAAGGCAAACAAGATGGCAACACTGCCATTTGCTCGGTAGAATATTTGCACACACACACACACACACGCGCGCATACAAATTACAGAAAAGCTCTCAAAGCAAAAGTTGTTTCTGCTGACGCCGCTGATAATGATAAGCGTATTCAATTTTGTAAGCAACAGAGACACAAAGCACAACTCTTTTCTATATACAAATGTATAGAACAATTTAAAATAATCAATGCAATTGGCACAACATTCAACAAAAACAGAAAAAAAAAAAAAGGAAAAAAAAAACATTTTTATGGCTTCTTCTCTGGCAGCATTGCGGGTGGGTTAAAACAGGCACGCGTCCAACTCGCTCTCTCTTTCATTCTAATCGCACTCTCTTTGCACACGCATACACGTGTGTGTAAAACGCAAAAAAAAATCAATTAACTTGGAAGCACATGTGCAATAAAAGCGTTCACTTATACACTTGCATTTGATTAGAAGTGCAACAAAAAATTTTGATTAATTTTGAAAAGCACACTCACACACACACACAACACTCACACAAATAATCGAAAACGAAAAAAAAAGAAGAAAAGAAAATAAAGTGAACAGCGTCTAGCGGCTTTGTTGTACTAGTATTGCTGCATATCTACTGCTGCAATATATTGCAAATATACGCATGTTTGTATGTGTGTATTTTATTCTCAGCTGTTTAGCAGACGGCCAGAGAGCAACTATGCGCTCATGCGCAATGCGGAGGCTCCTCTGTAAGAAATGAGAGTGACCTGCGCAAGGTTGCCACTTTGGTTCAAAATTGCATACAATTTGCTATTAAGTAGCTCGAGCTTTTTTTTCTCTTTTTGTTTTTGTATAAAACATTAATTTGCATTTTTTTTTTTTTGGTTTGGTTTGGTTTGGTTTGCTCATTTTGCATTAAACAAAAGAAAAAGAAGCGAAAAAAGCAAAATAAAAGCAATTGCAGACTGGTGGCAGCACTAGCGCTACACAAACACACACATACACATACAAGCAAAAAATGTCAACAAAGAAAAAGGTGCAGGGTTGTCAGCTACTTTGCAGCTAGTCAAACATTACAAAAGTTGTTGGCTGCCGCATATAAATAAATTATTAAATGCATTTTGTGCGAACTGCAAACTGTAAGAGTTGCAGTTTAAATTTGACAGGCTATTTAGCTGGCTATATGTGTAAGATGCACAGACGACTCGTTTGTTTTAAGCAGATGCATTGCCAACCCTAGGTCCAGGTTTTTTTTTTTTTTTTTCTTCTTCTGCTTGTTACATGGATCACACGGAAAATGGCGGCGCCTATTACACACACACACACACATACACGCATTATATATGTACCTTTAATAATATTCACTTAGGTGCTTGCTGCTGCTGCCGCTGCTTCTGCTACTGCTGCTGCTGCCGCTGCTGCTTCTTTTGACCCTGGATGATGCCGCTTTGTCTCTGACTGTTGCTTCGATAACTCTGTTTTATTCCGTTCTCTATGCTGTGCTGTGCTGCTCTGCTCTTCTCTTCTTTGCTCTTCTCTTCTCTGCTCTGCTCTCTTTGTCGAGACAAACAAACGCACGTAGACACCGTTGTTTGAAAGGTTTGTTTTTTCTTTCGTTTGCGGGGCGGTTGGTTGCTTGATTGACTGACTGTCTGGCTGTCTGTCTGGCTGGCTGGCTGGCTTTATATCCAAATATCACAGTAGTAGCCGTAATAGAACATTGTCGTACGTAGTAATTTGGCGTTTATGGTGAAGAAGTTGTCGTTGTTGTTGTCGTCGTCGTCGGCTGGGCCAGTTCATTTTTTTTTTTTTTTGTGTCTGCTCGCTCTCTCTCTCTCTCTCGCTCGCTCTCTTTTCTTTCAACGCTCAAACGCCGCCGTTCTTTCTCCACCCCTTTCTGCTCATGGAGTCGAACTCACACACACATATAAACACACACACACCGCACAACACCAGCACTAGCGCACACTCACACATCCATATGCATATTTAGGTACATATATTCCTTCGCAACGACGTGCGTGCGTATGTATGTATGTTGTATGCCTGCGTGTGTGTGTGTGTGTGTGTGCCTTCTTTTTCTACTACTTTGCATGAGCGCGACGTCTCATTTTTTGCTTCTTAGTTACGGCGTTAATAATTAAAACTAAATAGCTGTTTAGTTTACAGTTGCTGTGTTTTTTTGTTGGCGTTGCAAACACACTCACGAGAAAAAAAATAGAAAAACACGAACACGAGAAAACGAATCGGTTTTAATGTACTTTTCCGCGTTACAGTTCTCCGCGATTCCGTTTTTTCGCATTTTATGTAGTGATGTGTGTGACCGGCCGCAACAAACTTGAAAATACCAAATACTAAATTTCAGAATACCGGAAACAAAGTTCCAACTTTAACAAAATGCATTTGCAAAAATTGCACGTTTCTATTAAGCATTTGCTTTATAAGCACACTAATAACAACAATAATAATTGACATTGTTATGCATTTTGTATGTTGTTAAGTAAAGCTGATGAAAATTACCCGGAGCTATTTTGTCGTTTTAATTTAAACGTAACACTTTGGCATATTTTAGAACATGTTAGTTAACATTTTTCATACAGCGCGCGCAATCAATTAGTGCCATATTGGTACATTTTGTATACGTTGATAGACTTGCTCAATTATTGTGAGTCTATAAATTGAGATACTAGCAATTTTTATGACAATTATTCCCATTGAATACATGCACATATCAACAGTATTTATAGGTAGCACAAAATTGTACAAATTGAAGCAATTTTAAATGTCTTCACATGACACCCCAATTAGGGTACAACATGTTTTCGTAAAATTAGAGCTGTGTTTTTGATAACAAATAGGTTATCAACTGCTAAATTACCAATTTGTAGTCAGTTAAGTTAAAAATTTATAAATTTTTTAGTTAAATAAAATTACTTTTTATATTTTTTGTTTTATTTGATTACATGCATGTATTTTTATTATTTCGAAGTATAAAGTGAATATTTGTTAAAAAAAAAGCAAATATTCTCTTCTAAATTGTTATAAAAGACTAACCATTTAACAACAAATACACACACTTTAGCGAAATACACAATTAAATATATATTTCTTTATTTACATGTTGCTTATATATATGTATGTAATTTTAACATTTAACAGTTGTACCAAAATGTAACAAGTGTACCAACGACTTGGTGCCGCACATCTGGCAGCACTGCACTTTTGGCGCCATGCTTGCCTGTATCGATACAAGTGCTGCTATCGATAGTGTGTCTATCGTCTATCGCCGAAAGCAGTGTTTGTTTTGTTCCCCACAATAAACATATATAAATTGCAGACAATTCCAAAAAAAAAAAATAATGCATAATGCTGTTGCGGCTGTGCCAATTTGTAATTGCCGCCTGCTGTTGCATGCAGACGCTAATTGCCAGCAATCATTGGATACTAAAGGATGATCAAATTGTGCAGAAACTCGATTCGCCGTTCTTTATGCGTGAACCGCACAATTTGATGGCATTTCTGGAGCAAATCCGTTACAATGAGTACGTGGAGCGTAGCTATTTGGAATTGCTGCGCAAGCGTGAACAGATTGTGGAGCATTTACGCTTCTCGATGCGCTTTGGCGAGGATCTGGCCGAACAGGCCAAATGTGCCATGGACTTTTATTTGCTGGAGAAGGGAATGTCGTATCTCAAAATAACCCCCGATCAATTTAAGCGCATCAATTTGCCGGAACATCGTGAACTGCAACAGGCGGCTGCTGCTGCAGCAGCGGGCGTAGGATTGGGTGCAACAGCTGCCGCTTCAGCGACATTAAAGCATAACGTTGCCTTGGAGCCCATTTGTGGCGATTACTATGAACTCGCTGTGGGTCCAGCGACCTATGATCATTTGGATAGCTTTCAGCCGGAAGTGCTGGCCACGGCGTATGTGGAGCGTGAGCATGACTCGAATATAGGCAGTGCTACGGCGGAACTGATGCGTCGCTATGCACTCGATGGACTGCAACGGCAGCCAGACTCGTGGAAATTCCATACGCTTAGCTCGTACTATTGGCGAATGCGGGGCAATGCACATCAGGCGTTGCCCTGCGCCCGTCTGGCCACCATGCTGGCACCGCCGGAGCACAAGGACATACCGCTGCTCAGTCTGGGCACCATTTTGTTTCGCATGGGCCGGCTGGCGGATGCTGATCTGATACTGAGCGCGGCGGTGGAGCATGCACCGCAAGTGGCGGAGAATCATGTGGTTTTGGCCTCGGCGCTGGCACTAAAACATGATTTCAATCGATCGCAGCAGCATTTCGATGAGGCGGAACGCTTGGATCCAAGCACCTTGCCACACACACAACAGGTGCGGAATTTCATCAGCTGTTTGGAGAATCTCACCAAGAAGACGTCGAAAATCGATAGCTATGTGAAGTACATGAAGAACGAGTTGAAGGAGTTCAAGAAACTCAAATATCACATATCACAGAATCATGAGCGACTCATCCAACAACAATTGCCACTGGGTGCTCGACGCTTCCTCGATTCGCGTGCCAACAACGAGGATCTGCACCGGCGTGGACAATACTGCAGCACACGTACACCCAATGGCTCCGATGAGCCCATACTCTTCTGTGACTTCTATTCGGACATGCAGATGCGGCTGGAGAGCAAGGACATTGACATTGATGTCCTCGAACGGGATCTGATGGCCAACACCGAGAGTGTCATACGTCTCGTGTCCACCGAAATACGCAAACAGTTTAATCTCGAGCAGCTCAAGGCGGCCAAGGCTACAAAATCAACGTAGAACTGGATGTGGATCTGGTTGGAACCGATTTAAGCATTTTACACACACAGAGCATTCCCTGCAACACCCTGTGTCTCAAAAGGGTGTTATAGACAAAACACCGCCGTCTGTTTGTCTGTCCGTTTGAATGTAGTTTTTTAAGTTTGTTTTTAATGCAATTCCAATTGTTGTACCCTGTGCGCCCCCAAGGGGTGTTATAGGCCATCTGTCCGTCTGTGTTCGTGTCTGAAATTTAGTTTTTAAGTTGTTTGTAATGTATGCTAATGCTCTAAATGGGTGTTATAGGCAGAGCAGCATGCAAGTTTTAGTATCTAAGTTGTTTTTATGTGAATTGACATACCCTGTGTCCCCAAGGGGGTGTTATAGGCAACTCAACGTCTGTCTGTCTGTCTGTTCGTGTATGTTTATGTCTGTCTGTCTGTATATGCCAATGGAACTACCCTGTGCCAAGGGTGCTATAGGCAACTGCTTTCTTTGGCTGTCCGTTTGAACTATTGTGGCATACCCGGTACTCTAAGGGGTGTTATAAACCACTCCACGTTTGTACGTCCAACTTGCATGTTGAATGTTGTTTGTATGTTAATTGGTATACTCTGCGCCCTCAAAGGGGTGTTATAGACAGCAACTTGCAGTTCGTCTGTACAGCATTTCTAAGAGCTAGACGCACCAAATTGGCTATATGTGATCTGTAATCTAAAAACAAGCAGTTGCTAATCCATTTAAGCAAGGTTCAATAGTTAACAAGCGGTCCTTAAATAACAAACATGTGTTAGAGCGAGATGTACGTATGTAGCTAGCTCGCTCGCACTCGCGTATATACTTTGTGCTGCGCTATATACTCGCACAGGGTATGGCAAAAGTCGGATATGCTCGACTGTAGCACTTTAATGTTTATTCTTTATTGTACATAAGATATTATTATCAATATATATATATAAATATATTATTATAGGCTAGGCTTAAGCAGCTTTTATTTAGTTTATATTTGAATTATTGCTAAATTTGCAGCTAACAGCACATTTTAAAATCGGTTTAGTTACATATATATATATGCTATAATACCCTGAAAAGTTCTCTAGAAAACCAGAAGAGTTTAAACAGATATATACTCATATAAAACAGTAATACATTTTTTATAAGTAATAAACCAAAGTGTTCTTCTCTTTTTTTTAAGTTTGTACATTTAAAATACATATATCAATGATTCCCAATTTTAGTAACATAAAAGTTATCTAGATATTAAGATTTATAAGCACAAAACTTGAAAATATAAATATACATATGTATGTATATTTTTGTATAAAATAGTTTTTTTTTAATTCGTCAGCTAATTTTATAGAATTAATTTTTCATGAATTTGAAAAATTCAAGTCAATAATAATTCTGTAACATAAAGCTCAATAGAATTCAAAAATTTTCAACAAGTATTTTATTTTGTCAAATTAAGAAATTATATAATTTAATAATATTAAAAAAATATACATATTTCTTTGGCACAAATGTTTAAATTTATATTTAAAAAATAATTAACTGAAATAAAGCTTTAAAATACCATAAAATATGACAAAAGTAATAAAACTTATAGTTTTGCTTGTACAATACAAATTTGCAGTATTATTTCTGTATTATATTGTAATAAAGTCGAAAAATACCCGTATTACTTATATACAATACAAGTCATGAAAAAAAATCTGTAGTCTTTTTGTACAATAAACATAATTCAATATTATTTCTATAGCATATTGTAATAAAGTTCTGTAGAGTCAAAAACTAAGGACAGTTTTTTTGTTTTTTTTTTTTAGAAATTTATACAAAATGCTGACTGGAGTTTCACCAGCAAATCTCTTGGGTCTTAAGGGTCTGCAGCATATCAGTTAGACTGGGAAAGGTATGCTTGGCAGCTATGCTTGTGTTCCACTTGGAATCTGGCTCTGATTGGACTAGAAGACTGCTCCAGCCGCTGCAGCGTGCACCCAGATAGTCCATATCGAACTTGTTGCCAATGTGCAATGCTTGGGCAGGTGAAATTTTCAATTGTTTGATGGGTATTTGAAAGATGGCCGGATTTGGTTTCATAACACCTGCCGCATACGACGTGAGGATGAAATCAAAGTGTTTATCAAATGCCATGGCCTTGAGCACTTGTGGCAGTGATGGATCAAAATTGGATATAATGCCCACCGTTTTGTTGGCCAGGCGGACGCACTGCACCAATTCGGCAGCGCTGTCGATATGCGTCCAGCATTCCTGGGTGCGAAAGAGATGCAAGAGCTGCTCGGCAATGGTTTGCATTTGTGCTGCTGGTATTTTAACATCCAGTGCACAGTTGAAGGTCCGATCCACCAGCTGCAGCCACCATGTTTGCCAGTTCATCTGGGGTGTAGTGTGGCCATAGTTTTCGTGCTCTTGACTCATCCGTTTGAATTGCTGACGAAAACAGGACTCCATTTTGTTGCGATCCAATTGGGTGATGGCCACGCCATTGGCGGCGGCTGTCTGTATATATTGTGCAACGGGATCTTTGAGACGGAGCAGCGTATCGGTTACGTCAAACGTAACCAGGCGAAATCTTTGTAAATTGCGCACAAATTGTGCGGTCAACGGCATTTTACGAGTCTGTGACAGCCGCCCGCTAGATTACTTATTTTCCACTGTCAAGGTCACACTGTAAACGTCACAAGCATGCAATGCGATACAAGTAAACATATACAAAAATTTAGTATTTTTTTGTTTGTTTTGTAATTATAAATATTACTTACGTAAATTACTTATAACAATTTTTACGTTAGCTGCTACTTTTCTTTATTATATATTATATTTTTAGTTATGTGCATTTGTATTGCTTTTTGTTTGATAAGTGCGTGCACAGCATACTGGCCTCAGCGCGGCATATTTTGTATTTAATTTTCAAATTTATTTAAAGGTAATTACTTACAACAGTTTGAGCATTAACTGTTGCACATTTTACTATAAAACATTATATTTTTAGTTACGTGCAACTGTATTCCTAAGTGCTTTTTTACGTACACAGCATACTGTCCTTAGCGCGGTATTAATCAACACTTGCCACAATTAAATACTAACTTGTTGTATTTTGCCAGCTGGTCACACTCTGTTTGTAAAACTGCAATATCATTAGACCGACAAAGTTTACTTTTGCCAAGAGTTGATGTTTATAATTGTTAAATAGAGACGCTCGCTGCATAAAACAAGTAAAAAAGAAACAAAATGACGGTAAATGCTGTGCCCATGGAGAGCCTGCGCGAAAAGGCGCTGTCCGATTACAGAAAGAAGTTGCTGGAGCACAAGGAAGTCGAGGGACGTCTGAAAGAAAGTAAGTGTAGAAGTTCAATTTTTTTTCTTCTAATATTTGTTAATTGAATTGCAAATTGCAGAGCGCGAGGAAATCAAGGAATTGACAAAACTGTATGACAAGTCCGAGAATGACTTGAAGGCGCTGCAGAGTGTGGGACAAATTGTGGGCGAAGTGCTCAAACAATTGACCGAGGATAAATGTGAGTGTTGTTCTTCTTCTTACTTATAGACAGCCCAGTGGAAAAATGGCTTATGTACATTTGTATGTTTATTTTTGACAGTTATTGTAAAGGCAACGAATGGACCACGCTATGTGGTTGGCTGCCGTCGTCAGCTGGATAAGGCAAAGTTAAAGTCGGGCACCCGTGTCGCCTTGGACATGACCACACTGACCATAATGCGGTATTTGCCACGCGAAGTGGATCCCCTGGTCTACAATATGTCTCACGAGGATCCCGGCGATGTCACATACTCGGCCATTGGCGGCCTGACAGAGCAAATTCGTGAACTGCGCGAAGTGATTGAGTTGCCGCTGCTTAATCCTGAGTTATTCCTGCGCGTAGGCATTACACCGCCCAAGGGTTGTCTGCTCTACGGTCCACCCGGCACGGGTAAAACTCTGTTGGCCCGTGCCGTGGCCTCCCAGCTGGATGCCAACTTCCTAAAGGTCGTCTCGTCGGCAATTGTGGATAAGTATATTGGCGAGAGTGCACGTTTGATACGTGAAATGTTTAACTATGCCCGCGATCATCAGCCTTGCATTATATTCATGGATGAAATCGATGCTATCGGTGGTCGTCGCTTCTCGGAGGGCACATCCGCAGATCGTGAAATTCAGCGTACTCTAATGGAGCTGCTCAATCAAATGGATGGCTTCGATTCGCTGGGACAGGTCAAAATGATAATGGCCACAAATCGTCCCGATACACTGGATCCAGCCTTGTTGCGTCCCGGCCGCTTGGATCGTAAGATTGAGATACCATTGCCCAACGAACAGGCGCGGTAAGTAGTAAACTCCAACAAGCATTAGCGTTGTAAATCACCTATCACCCTTTTAATGTTTTTATTTTAGCCTGGAGATTCTCAAGATTCATGCGCTGAAAATAGCCAAACATGGTGAAATTGATTATGAAGCGATTGTCAAGTTGTCCGACAATTTCAACGGTGCCGATTTGCGTAATGTTTGTACAGAGGCGGGTCTCTTTGCCATCAGGTAACAAAAAAAACACAAATTAAATATTTGAGCTGGCAAAATCAACGATATGTTCGATTTTATCGAAAGAAATGTCTATCAGCTACAAGACATCGTTTGTTTTAATAGCTCTGCATAATTGTATCTGCCTTTATTTATTGTCAAACTAATGTTTCTATATCATTTACAGAGCTGAACGTGAATATGTTATACAGGAGGACTTTATGAAGGCCGTTCGTAAGGTGTCGGATAACAAGAAGCTTGAGAGCAAACTGGATTACAAGCCCGTTTAAATTAAGTACATCTTAAACATTGCAAATTCATTAAATAAAACAATAATAATAAACTTATATACGAAACTAGTAGAAAACTGTAAGAAATTTACGGAAACAAAATTGTCACTTCAAAGTCTATACAAAATATTATACTTTTCGAAAAAGAAAACAAGTTAAAGACCGATTTTGTTTAGAAAAAAGTCAACTATTTATTTTGTACATTGATTTAATACAAAAAACACAAAGAATTCTTAAGCTTAAGACTTAAGTGAGAATGAAATGCAGAGCGATAGATAGATAGGATGAGTGATTCCGATGTGAAATCTTTATTTTGGCTGCTTGTGATCCTCGATGCGACGCTTCTTGCGTTCCATGTAGTCGCTGACGTTGTCGTAGCGCTTCTTAAACCACACGGACAAATCTTCGGGTACACACGACTGATCGGCAAAGTGCTCCAGCACCATTTGAAGCCAACCCGCTGGCACCGTCTCATCCTCCTGCCCCTTGTCCAGGCTGTAGACGCGCAGCGTCAGTTTGTCCTCCAAGGCACCAGCCACATAGATGCGCCGCTCGGTGAGGGCAAAGTTGCTAATGTTCCAATTGCCAGCATCGGCGCGTACCAATTGCTCAGCTGCAATTGTCCAGCTATCGGTGGCAGCATCCTGCAGCTGCAGCTCGTAGAGTCCAAGTGCTTCTAGATGATCGTAGAAGAGAACAGCGACCTGATAACGCTTTCCATCCTCTAGAATGCGCAACTGTAGACGCACTGCTGGCGCTGGCAGCTGCTGCAGCAGCAGCTCCTTGCCGCTGGCATAATTCCAAATGCGCAGCGTCTTATCGCCGGATACGGAGACCAGGTAGTGACCCGTTAGTAACGCCAGGCCGGCAACAAACTCCTTGTGGCCCAGACAGTAGCTGTGTATATCGTAGGTGGCCGGATAGTTGGTTACCCGTATCTTATCATCACGATCACAGCTGATAATGTGCCGCTGATCCGGTGTCCAGAGTATGTCATAAACAATACTTAAATGTCCGAGCAGCAAACGTGGCGGTGCCTCCAAATCGACGCAATCATATTGATAGCAATCGCCGGTTTTGTCCGTAACCAGCACACTGCTGGAGTTCGGCGCAAAGGCCAAAGCACTCGAGGCACGTCCTAAATTCCGTATAGATAGCAGTTTGGCATGCTCCGGCCGGCTTTGGTACAACAACAAGGCCTTCTGGCCAGCCGTAGTCAGCGCTATAAGCTGACGATCTGGTGAATAGCATACATTTAATATTGAGACTTCCACATTTGGTATTGTTGTTGCTCCTGCTGCTGCTGCTGCTGCTGCTGCCGCCTCTGTGCTCTTTGTCTCGTTTGCCTCGCTTTCCGCCGGCTGTTCGCGTTCCTCGTTTGTTTCGTTGCACGCGGCGGCAGCGGTGGTGGGGATTTTGAGGCCACACGTGGTCAGGTCTGTGGGCAGCTCAATGTCCTTAAAGATTTGCAAGTCATTGGGATTCAGGAAGAGCACCTTGCGACCTTGCGCCAGGATTAGCTCGGGTTCCGCGTAAAATATTGTTGTCATTTCCTTTTGAGTCACCTGCGGCGGGTCAGTTTCATGCGCTAGTGATGTGCATGTAAACAGTGTCGTGTCAATGTTAACGAGCTGGCAACGCTAAATTGTTTTCTCGATTCAAGCGCTGTGCAAAATCAGTAATTGTAAATAACGTAAAATTTAAGTTAAAATTAAGTAACGGATGTACATCTTTCTTTTTCCGAATTTTTGTATGCTATTTCTACTGAGAAATAAGCATTAAACAATGACAAACCGTTTCGCATTAATCTTGCAAAGCAAACGAGCTGGCAACGCTGAATTGTGCTGTGTGTTAGAAAACAGTGCAAAATGGCGGCAAATTTAAATTTTAAATCAGTATTTGTCGTTTACGCCTATTATTTTTTTTTTTATTTACTCTTATTAATCTCAAGATAGCACTACTGAATTATATTGTGTGTTCGAAAGTGGTGTATTTGTTGAAATATGTAATTCAAAAATAAGAATTCAAATAGTTTGCGGGCTGCAATCTATGCCAATTTTTAATAATATTATTATTAATAATATGTTTTAGATTACTTTTTTTTAGCCAAAAAGCTTGAAACTATTATTTATTCAATACATATTCAATTTCGGAAGAAACATTCCAGTTTTTGCTCACTCTCCAAATAGCATACATAATATACTAATTTTAAAAAAGTACTACAAGTGCTGCCATACCGATATGTTTTCTACACCAGTTATCAATGTGCAATTTAAAGTAGTTTCAGTTAATTTTTGCAAAACTTTTTATTTACTATTACTTAACAATTAATTTTATGTGCTAAATACACTCTAGTAAAAAAAATGGTTTAAAAAAAAATTGCCTATATACAATTGAAAAATGGATAGCCATGCTATGTTAGGCTACGTGCTGATGCCAATGATGGACTCAATGGAGAAACTCAATTTGGGCTTCTTTACGGTGGGCGTTGTTGTTGTGGGCGTGTGTATAAAGAGCGGCGTTGATTGATATGCATGTTGTCGTTGTCGTTCCTGCGAGACTGCAGCTGCTGCTGCTGCTGCGACGGCGGCGGCATTGCCTAATAGATCATAAAAGGCGTTGCCAATGCCCGTCGTTGTCGGCGTAGTTGAAGGAGTTGCCGCTCCTGCAGCAGCAGCACAGGCGGCGGCGGCGGCGTTGCCACCAAGTAGCGTGGTATCCATTGCATAGTTGAGTTCCGGATCAGCGAATGCTCGTCGCTTGCGCATGCGTTCCAGTAACGGTGAATTGAACGTGGGAAACCGCTGTTTGTATTCTGTAACGGAAAATGGAATGGGGTAAATCGAAGGGCATTAGCATAGCTGTGAAATTACATGTGCATGTAAGGGGCGGGCAGAGGTGGGGAGCAACACAAAACTCTTTGATCTCTCAATCGGTCTGTCTCTCTGTTGCTGTCTGTGATGTGTTGGCGTCAAATCTTTGTTACAAATTGTTTCAATTCGTTCACGTGATGAGTGTGAAAAGGAGAATGCGTAAGAAGTGTCTGAGTGCGAGTGTGATCGACTTAGAGTTACCATGTGTTACCTAATTTATTAAAGTGTTTTTCTTTTTCTTTTTTTATTTTGCAAAAAAAATGGTAAAAAATGTGCTTTAGTTTTAAATAATTTTTTTTTAATTATCATTATTTTTTTAATGTTTAAATAAAAACTTCTAAAAAATCGCTAAAAAATTAAATATAAAATGTACAAATTTAATAAATAATTGCTGTTACGCATAGCTATAATACCCTTTTTCATAATGGGTAATGAGTTTCAAAAATAAAGCAGTGTTAGCTGTGGCATATGGAAATTGAGGCGTAACTTGAGATCACACAGACACTGGGACTGGACCGTTAAGAAGCTACACAATCTCCACATACATATGTACACATAACCATAACCAGACAGCATGGCACCAAACTGTCTGGATTGTGAATTCTTTTAGCTGGAAACCAGATGGAAAACTCGAAAATTCGAAAATTGACTGTGTTATTGCACCGTTTGAAGAGGTTTTTCCGTTTTCAAATATCACTTTACAAGACCAAGATAGAGAGAAAGGGAGAGAGAGAGAGAGAGAGGGAGAGGGAGAGGGAGAGGGAGAGGGAGAGGGAGAGGGAGGGTGAGAAAGAGAGAGAGTTTGGTATCCTTATGGACAATATGCGTGCAGACGACAAGCATCCAATTACTAGATGAGTTTGACTTTTGACAAATTTGTTATTGTTTTTGTAGGGAATCAGGCATTTCCTGCCCACAAAATCGTAGACAGTAGACTGTAGATTGTAGATCTCCCTTTTATCGTATTACCAGACAGTCTGGCACCGTATGCAAACACTACACAGCGAGAAACTAGTGCATAGACACCTAATGAAGCTCGTAACTCTTGACCTTGACGAACATAGACTTGGTGAAAATGAGTTGAAAAAGTACGTAATAGTTTAGTTTCAGCAAAGTTCACAAAGAAGAATTTAAGAAATATTATTTTATTTTATAATATATTAGTTTCGTGTGCAAATAATACCACTAATATTAATCTGATTTTGTTCTAAGATTTGTCTTCTTAATTATATAAGTATTAAACGGTCTTATATATACATATATACTTGAATAAATATTTGTTTTAAGTGAAGCTAAATTCTATATCCATTTTAAATTTTATAATCCTTTTTATTCGCCTTTTCTTGAAACATCTTTGAGTAAAGTTACAAAAATTTGTAGCTTTTAAAAATCTGACAATTTTTGAGCCCAATTTAAAGACTTTCATGTTTGTGAAAGTGTTCTTAAACCCAAAATTTGTACTATATATTTAAGAACTTAAGAGTTTTAAGAAATTTTGAAAAAAAAAATACAAAAAGTTACTTTTTGAACGACATGCATATATGGAACTGATGTTTTAAAGAATTCTAGGGTATGTAAAGAAGACTAAAAATTAGTGGATTTACTTTTAAGATTTTAAAGTTACTTAAAGTGCTCCTAAACCTTTATAGAGTACTTGGTAGTTTTTACGACATTTTAGAAAATGTAACGACAAGTTAATTAATATTAAGTACTGATAGCTTTTAAAAGTAATTCTAGCGTATGTTATGCTGTTAAATTTTGAAAAGTTTTTAGACCACTGCTACTTTTATGAACTCTAGGGATTCTAGATTTGAAGGTCAAAAAGCTTTAGAGTTCCCAGCGGAAACTTCCCGACTAGCATTTTAAGAAATTTCTAATAATATTCGAGTCTTTTGTGACTGTTAGAACACGTGAAAAACTCAAATGTGATCAGAAATTCAATAAAATACACGATGGGTTTTTTATGCGGTGCATGTTACATACCTTCCATGGCTGCTGTGATGTGCAGCGTGGACTGCTGCAAATTGCGCAGTCGTTGCTTGTAGATGCGCTTCTGAGCAATCAACGCTTGACGCGTGGCTGCCATGGAACTGGAGGTGGAGCTGGAATTTGTACTGGAGCTGGAGGTAATGAACTTTGTGGTCGTCGTAAGTGGCAACTCCTCGTCGCTGTGCAACTCTGCTGGACTTTGACTTTGAGTGCTGCGATTGCAGCTGTTGCTGCTGCTGGTGCTAATTTCGAGAGCTTCCATTGTTTGTTGGCGCCGCAGCGCCACCTGGGCGGCCATGACACGCTGACGGTCGACGACTAGCTGACAGTTGGGGCAACAGCATTCACGCCAGCGGCAGAGCTTCTTGTGACCTTTGACACAAGAGATGACACCGTGATTGCGACACCTAGCGCATTTGGGTGTACGCAAAAGACGACGCTGCTCCTTGCAGTGGGCAGCAATGATAATCCGACGGGATTCGGGCATGTTGCTCAATAGAGACACACGGACACACACACGAAAAAAAAAAATTTAAAGACACGCGGTGGAAATTTGTAGAGTGGTTTGTTGTGATCGTTTGCTGCTTTCGTTGGCAACTAATGGCATGAAGTTGGAAAAAGTCACCAAAAAAGGATAAATGTGATTTTGTTTTTTTTTTTTTTTTTTTGAAGTGCTCAGTTGCCTGCCACTTGTCTGATTGCACTGCCAGACAGTCTGGCATTCTCTGGCTCTCTCAAGTGGTCTGCTGCCGTCTTCCCTTTTCCCCCCACCCCATACCATAACTATGCCTCTCTGCCATTGGCTGCTAATCGCTGTGACTAAAAATAAACGATCCAATGGCAGCACAGCTGGCTGGCATCATTGAAATGGAAATGGAAATTGAAAATGAAATTGGAAAAAAGAACAAAAAAAAAAAACAACAAGTAGAAACGGCTACAATCGAGCGAACCGACTCAAAGGGACCATATACTACTTATATTACAGATCGAAAACAAAATGAGTTTCCATATTAATCAGCAATTTCCATCTGTGGATAATACAGCTGCTTGACCTATTCGAATCAAATTCAGAAAAGAATACTATTAATTAATTTTTGATCATATGAGATCAAATTTTTTAATTTTGATCATGAAATATTCGGTTTAAAACGGTCCATTATATCATTTTCCGTTAAATTGACCGTTTTAAACCGAATATCCCAAATATTTATTGAGTTATAGCATAAGAAAATTGATTTCTTTTTGGATTTTGAGGCAGCGAACATGCTCAAATCGATAATAATGCGTATAGAAGTCTATCACATACCCATTTTGGTGACGGTAGCTCTAAAAGCCTCTGAAGATTCAAGCCAGACTTGGCTACATATACACGGCATATACCTAACTTTAAAGGACCGCAATTGTCACCTTCTGTCTGTGACACTCAAACATTTTCTGACAAGCCCAATAGACCACTGTAAATTTTCAAAGTGCATGGTAAAACACACAGAAAACAATTCAAATTCAATTGAAAACCGCACAAGATACAAATGTATCTCTATCTTAACAACTCAAACATCTGTCCATGCGGTGTGTGTGTGTGTTTGCTCATCACAACAACAACAACAATAACAAAAAAGTATCAATTTTAATTGCTACGTCTTTGTTTGGATAATCTACATATAAGTATACCCAGCCGCCAACCGGGTAATATAAATCAGTACAGAATTTCATAAAGATGCTATACGTAAGAGGGAAATGTTTTATCTCATAGATGTTACTGAGCTGCTAAGAACCATTTCTAGACTCATATATTATGTGTATGGCATAATTTTGAATACTCTCACCAAATCTGACTAGTATCGGACAGCTATATCATGCAGCCGTTACTATGTATGCTGTCGGAAAGTGGTTTTAGACTTTGAGAGACTTTGAAATCAAAATGAATTTCAAAAACTCTTTGAATCAAAAGACACAATGATAATCCCTGTGTATTATCTAAGAATTGCATACCAATAGCTAAAAGTATGGTATCTGCAAGTCGAGCAAAATCGTGTTTGAAATATCTTGATTTTTTTTGCTTGTATTTTTATTTGTATAACAATCTGTAGCATATTTGCATATATATCATTTACATTTATCTAATATAAAGATGTATGTAGGTATATATAGTATATATGTATATGTGTATGTATATATTTATATATAAATATGTATGTAAATACAAAATTCAACACGAGAAATTAAACTATTTGATTTTAACAATTTGGTTTTTCTTGTTTTTTTTTTTTTTTTTTTTAATTTTTAACATTAAGTACAAAACTGATAAACATATTAATATATTTGCGTAATAATTTTTTTTATTTGGTAGATCTTAAGTATACAGAGTCTTAGCTATAATTATGCGTATTACATTTTTTTTTTTAAATCTCATATAATATTTATTTATATATTTTTTCGATTCGATTCAATTTCGTGAAATATTAAAGCTGCTAAAAGTTGTGAGCCAGGTTTTGTTTTTTGGAATTTTTGGTCATTTTGGTTTTGTTTTTTTTTTTTTCTTAAATTTTTTTTTGGATATAGTACATTGCTAGGTTTTGAGTTATAGTTAAAGATTGTACCAATAGGTTGATGCTATGTGCTCGGAACCCGAAATTTATTGGACAGCGTGCAATTGTTTTTCTCTATAATCTTTTAATATCTTTAGCTTTGAGTGAGTTTTTTTGGTTGGCGAAAAAAGAAAAAGTATTTTAGGAAAATTAGATTGTTGGAGAGTTTTGTTGTTAAAAAAGGTTTTTTAAACAGATTTGTATTACCCGTCGTAAATAATGCCATTGTAAATGCTTGCAAAGTTATTGTCTTTTGCTTTTTTTTCATACTATTTTTTTATTACTCTCTCAAAAAAATGTACAAAAGGGAAATGTAATTTATTTGAACACAATCAGTGTTGCCAGTTTAGCTAATGTATAGCCAGATTGCGCAAAAATATTTTAAATATTTTCAAAAGGTAGTTCACAAGAATTTTTTATTTCAATAAAATTAATTAAACATAACTTTTATTTTCAACTTTTTACCTTTTGTCTATTTCAAAAATCTAACAACCTGCATAAAACTTATTTTTACCAAAACTCTATATAATTTTCTCAAGTTTTTTTTTTATTGTTAAACAAACTGGAAACGTATATTGTTAACTTGAATCACAAACAAAGTCTATTTGAACTATGGAGCTGTAATACTTTTTCTTAAATACTTGTTGTTTACGAAATACAAAAACTTAATGCATATACAATACTATGTTATATTTGATTCATCATATATAATTGTCCACAATTTAATAATAATATTATATATCACATTGCTCCATTTGATTTCATTCATTTTTTAATGGGCAACACTTGCAATTTGTTGTAATATTTATTGAATATAATATTTATATATGTATATATATTTTTAACAATCATGATTGCCTGAAAATTTTCCTATCTATGCATAAATTTATTTCTATTATTTTACTATATGCTATGTATATATATTATTTTCTTTTATACGATTTTACAGTGCGTGTTCCAAGTTTTCGTTTCTCACATATTTTCTATAAATTTTTTATAAGTTTTCAGTTTAAAGTTTCCTATAGCAATCGTTGCATACTTAATTTACGCACTGTAGTCGTATTTTTTTGTTCTAAATTCATTTATCCTTGCAGACTGTACTTGTTGTTTTCTATTTAAACATAACCTATGTAAATGTTATCTATTAAATCTTTGAATTAAATATTTCTGAATTTGTGTATTATAAAAGTATAAAGATAAAATATATATAAAATGCTTGTTGACTAACAGTACTGCAAGGATATTTAGTGCTCGGCCAGCCGAGACTGAATTTCTAAATGTCTTGTTCTTTCTTTCGTTGTGGCAGAACGATAAATATCGATAACACGTATAAATACTTGATAACAATTAGTGCAATTATTATACACACTTTTAGACCACGCATCCACTACAAAAACGTGGAATTTTATAGTCAAATACCCTATAAATTGTAGTGAAGTGTAGCTATGGTTTGGTGTGTTGGTATCTACAGCTAATAGGCTCAATTTGTCCTTTGGTGCGGGTTTAGGTTAAGTTTCTGTTAGAGAATAGTAAGTAATATCTGGTATTAGGCAGCTAACTAGAAGTAAGACCCAATTATGTGGGGATCTCATAAGGTATGCTTGTAGTAGTATGTTTGAGTAGGAAAAGTAGTAGTAGAAAAGTAGGAAAATGCTTAGATAAATGCAATCGGAGGCGAAAGCGGGTGTGGAAGCGAAAGGAAAATAGGATTCCAAAGTCAAGAAGGAAAAGTTTTGGAAAGTTTTATTTGTTCTTTATCAATTAACAGTAATCGATATTAGATGACATCATATTGATCTCCATACAACCCTTAGCTAAATGCGCTGATGTCGACAATCGACAATTTATATAACCGATATCGATATATGTTAGTCGATGAGTGGCAATCGATAGTTTCGATACTTTCAATTAAAACAAAGCTTACTTAACTCAAAGCTTAATGAAGTGCTTCCAACTTATGACAGTCAATTAACAGTATTCGATAACTACTTATCGATAACTATCAAGTTGGAAACTCATTGCCGCTCTCGATACAATCGATTACGTTACTATATCAGTTTTATCGTCAGATCAATTGCAATGCTCTTTGAGGAGATCAATCGATTGCCAATAATCGTTCCTGCAGTCAGGTTAATTCAATTAAATAACTGCAAAAGTACATCGATAAATGTAAAGAGATAAGTTTTAAGCTCGCAGCTAAATGCAATAATGCTCTATGGTATCGATATCTTTTCAGTAATTTTTTGATCGGTAATCGATAACTGTCAATAATAAGCTAAATAAATAATAGGAAATCGACATCTGTATATCGTTATCGTTACCTACATTAATCGATAACTGTAAACAACACATTTTAGCTCAAAGCGAAATGCAATAGTTTCTGCTTACGTCAATTGTTAAAAAATTCGATAACTTCGATTACAATAATATTCAAACTAGTCGACTTAACGCACAATTGTAGCTCGTTTCTAAATGCAATACACTCTGGTTACATAAATCGACAAGAAATTTTCGACAGTCGATAACTTATCAACAGTCGAAAGTCGATAACTGCTAAGCGATAAATATTCAGCTTGCGGTTCAAACCCTATGCTCTCTCAGACGATTGTAAACAAAAATTAAAAAAAAAATAATCGATCTGTCGCATATCGATAACTTGCCACTCTACACAATGCTGTTGCGCTTAGCACTGGCGCGTTGCAATGTGCTCTGCATGGCCGCAACAACCGCTTCGGCGCCACCAACAAACACCGGTTGATTGACGGCTCGTCGCAGCACATGCCACATGGCAACCGGTTTCCGGAGTGACGATAACATTTGGTGCCAATGCCGTAATCCCTTGCCCACCGCACAACTGCCGGCAATGACATGTCCCAGCGGCAGAATTCCCGCCTCTGTCACACCAAACACCGTTAGTCGAAGCTGAACCGTTGTTAGACCCTGCGGCGGCAGACTGAAGATCATCGACTCATTGAAGGTGGGCGAACGGTCCTGACGCTTCAATGAGGTGCGTTTCTTCAGCACTTTCTTGTCGTTGTTCATCAAATACACCTAGAAAGATGGAAAAATAATGGATATAACTTACACGGGTACTATACGATCGGGCTAGCTCAATAGTAGGGCAGTTACCGCTTCACCTTTTTTTTGAAACTTGAAACTACGATATCTTTGCTAAAAATGCAGCCGGGATCGAGCGAAATACCATTTTATACGGCATTTTATTGCCTAATTTATTCTGTATCTAAAATTCAAACTTTTCCAGAATTTATGTTATGAGATTCTCATAAACTTTCAACTACGATATCTGTGATAAAAATGCACAAATTTTTTAACGGAATAGCATTATAAACTGTATTTTACCTTATAATCAATTTTGTTTCCAAAATAAAATTTATTTTAGAATTTAATTTTTTTACAAAATTTTCCATACATTGCCCTTGACATTTTTTAAGAAAATTTAAAAGAAAATTTTTTTAATTTTGTATCCAAAACTATTTTAATCGTTAAGAAATTTTGTGTAGATTAAGAATATATACTTTATGGAGTCGAAAATGAGCTTTAAACTTGTTTAGGGACTGTTGAAGTCCCATTACCAGCTTTTCTAAGACTTCGAAGTTCGAACCACTAAAGATTTTTCCAAACTATCGCTATGATCGAGTGGTATAGCATTTGAAGCTGCACTTAATTTCATTATCAATTCTACAACTTATTTAATAAATTAAGTATTAGGGATAAATACTAGACTATACCAATTTCAAAGCTCTCGTATTTCTAGTTTTGGTACACTCACCTTAACAAACACATGATGCAGTGCAGCCGGTGCATTGGGTGAGGGTGACTGTGAGTGCGACTGCGATTGCCTGCGTTCCGTATCTCTTTCCCTTTCCCTATCGGTTTCCGGTTCCGGTTCCAATTTCAGATTACGCGCCTTGACCACAACGATCGTGAGTCGCTCCGCCGTGGGCAGATAGCTGAGGGAGAACATCAGTTCTCCCCATTTGGCATTGCATTTGCGAGAGTCCGACAGGGGTATCCATGTGGTCACTGGTCGTATCATCTCACCTATTTCCATCTCAGCCTCCCCAATCAGCGTGTGGGCGGGGCCATTGTGATAGAGATGGAACCAGAGTGAATGGCGTCCATATTGTCTCATCAGCCGGAAACTGAAGGTCTCGTTGTATGCCGGAGTCAGCGTTGATTTCACCACCTAAAATGATCAGAATGGGCAGAACGCTAAATGAGTATCCAAATAATAACAAGTTGCCTGGAAAAGCTCATTAAAGCTTAGATAGCGGCTATTTTTATGGCTTTTTTAGGCTTAGAGCTTTTACAAAGCTCCTTAAAGCTCTATTTAAGCTCATTAAAGCTTAGAAAGCTGTTGTATGCCTACTTTAAGCAGAAAAATGTTTTAAATAAATGCTGTTAAACTATTTTTTTTAATGTCTTCTTTGCTAAAGCTCCTTGAAGCCCGCTCTAAGCTCATTAAAGCTTAGTTTTTATTATTAATTTAGACTTAAAGCTTATAACTGTCAAACTTTTTGCTTTAATGCCCACTTTCCATAAGCTCCTTAAATTATTGCGTTAGCTTTAGCGTTGCAAAAGCTCCTTAAAGCTCTATTTAAGCTCACTGAAGCTTAGTAAGTTAATTTATGTCTACTTTATCCACAAAGATGTTATAAATAAATGTTGTCAAACTATTTGTTTTAATGTCCACTTTCCATAAGCTCCTTAAAGCTCTCTCTAAGCTCATTAAAGCTTATAAAGTTGTTTTTATGGTTAACTTAGGTTAAAAGCTTTTATAAACTCAAGTGGTGAAACTTTTTGCTTTAGTTTTCGAGTTAAAAAAGCTCCTTAAAGCTCTCTTTGAGCTCATTAAGGCTTTTAATAATTTACTTTGGATAATGTTAAGAAGCAGATAGCCATACTGACCTTGGTCTGCATACCGCCAGCGTGATCCGGAACCAAATAGATGCGTACAAAAGTGTCCAGGGAGTCGAGGGCCATGCTGAGTGGACAAATCAAACCCTTGGCCTCCAGCACACTCACTGTCAACTCCAGCTGCTCCTCGCTATGCCTAAGCACACACAGAATACAAATGATGATGATACTTACTTAATCAAGCTCTATACAATTTAATTACTTACTTCTCGTACTGTAGACCGACGCATAGATACCCAGTGATCTGAGTGTAGGGCTGATCGAGCTGATCCAGGCACAACGAGGACGAGGCATCCGAGTTGACGGAATCACACGAAATGGCATGCTCCAAATTGATGCCCTCGATTGAACCGTCCAGCGAGAGTTGCGAACTATTACGTCTGCCCAGGCCAAGGCTTATGCTCGAATCCTGACGCATCAGGGAGCGTCCAAAGCACCAGGTCGAATTGCCATTGGTATTGGTATTAGCATTAGTATTGGCATTGATCAAATTGGCATGCCCATTGACGCCCAGTTTGCGGAACAAGTAATCCTCCGATATGGTCTTCTGCAGCATGTGCGGTCCCTTGACACGCTGCGATAGACCCGAGAACGGATTGTTGGTGTTGTTGTGCAGCTTCAACAGGCGACTGGAGAGACTCTGACCGGTCACAAAGGGGTTGCCATTGTGCAGGGGCGGGGAGGCAGACGATGGAGCAGTGTATGTAGGAACGGTCGTAGAAACGGTCGTCGAAACGGTCGTCGAAACGGTCGTGGGCGCAAATGTAGGAGGAGCCGACAGGGGAGCATTTAGCTCAATGGATTCACAGAGAAAGGGATTTGTGCTGGAGTTGCGACGCTTTAACGCTGGTGCACGTCGCTCCAGACCCTGACCCGTCACCGTCTCCACATCCGTCTCTGCCGTCTGCCTATGCCGCTCCAGTTGCGGTTCCGGCTCTGGCTCTGGCTCCGCCTCCGGCTGCATTGTGCGATTGTTACTCTGCCGCTTGGCAATGGGACGCGGTATGGCTGTGGCGCTTAGCTGCACCGTTGCCGAGCTGCTCAATCTGGCCGGTGGTGGCGCCTCCAGCGGCAGTGGCACTGTCACTGCCATGCCACGCAGACAGGAACGCGGCTCTGTGCCCACTACACCGGCTGAACTCATTGAGTTCAATTCGTTGATTTGGCTGAAGGAGAAGGTGACGGTTTTGCTGTTGGGTCCGGCACTATTGGGTGCCGGAGCCGGTGCCGGGCGCAGCGGTTGTGGCGGTATGCTCTCGTCCGCCTGTGGCAGATTCCATAACGGTGTTGTGGTGTCGCCACCAGCGCTGCCCAACAGCAACTGTTGCTGCTGCTGTTGCTGCTGCTGCTGCTGTTGGTGCTGTTGATGTTGGTGCAGCTGCTGCTGCTGCTGCTGTAATTGCTGCTGGGAGCGATTGTAGTCCTCCTTGTCAATGGTATCGAAACGTTTAAAGCTGCCGCTGGTGCTGAGCAAGAACTCCGAACCGGTTTGTATCTAATGCAACAAACGAGCAAATTTGATTTTTTACAGTGTATTAAGTTTCGACTACACCACCACTACTTACACTGGCCATATAACCATTGGGATGGAAGAGTTTATGCTTGTGCTTGGACAGTCCGATTTTCTCCTCCTTGCTGGAACGGGAACGCATACGCATCCAGCTAGCCGCACGTGGCCCCAAACAGTGGCATGCCACAAGCAGACACATCACCAGCAGCACCAGCAACAGCACCAAACTGGTGAATGTCAGACTCATTGGACTGCCGTCCATGTTGTTGTTGTACGTTCGAGTCGGCGAGTTGTCGGAGTTGAGTAGTCAGCTCAGCTAAGAGCGGAGAGCGGAGATCTGCTTAGTTAGCCCCAGTTAGGTTAGGATCAGGTAGTCCAGTGAAGCCTTTAGCTAACAGCGGTCGTCGGTTGCGACCATTTCTCCACACACAAACACACTGCGAAGAAAGAGTAAAAATTAAGTGGCTTAAGTTGCTTCCTAAGCGATTGAATTAACAAGGATATTCGAGCATACCCCGCTAGTTAATACCCTGTGCTTTCCGCTCGTAAAACTTTCGATATGTCTGGCAAGAATTTGTATAGCTCTAACTATTGTATTATAGCTCTTACCTTCTCTAAAATCTTTTCGTTTATACGGACAGACAGACGGATATGGCTATACCGACTCGGCAGTTGATGCTGATCAAGAATATGTACTCTTTATGCCTGTTACATACTTTTGAGAAACCCAATATACCCCTCAGAGGGTATAAAAATGGATATTGTTGCTCTTAACTTCTCTAAAATCCTTTCGTTCATACGGACATGGCTATACCGACTCGGCAGTTGATGCTGATCAAGAATATATATACTTTATGCCTGTTATATACTTTTAAGAAACCCAATATACCCCTCAGAGGGTATAAAAATAGATATTGTTGCTCTTAACTTCTCTAAAATCCTTTCGTTCATACGGACAGACAGACGGACATGGCTATACCGACTTGGCCTTTGATGCTGATCAAGAATATATACTCTTTATGCCTATTACATACTTTTGACAAACCCAATATACCCCTCAGAGGGTATAAAAATGGATATTGTAGCTCTTACCTTTTTAAAATCCTTTCGTTCATACGGACAAACAGACGGACATGGCTATACCAACTCGGCTGTTGATGCTAATCAAGAATATATATACTTTATGCCTGTTACATACTCTAAACAAATACAATACACCCCTTTAGAATGTCTAAGAACAGAGAATTTAGCACTATCCCAATTCCAATTTCCCACTTTTTCACAAATTCCCTCAATTTCCTCCCTATGCTCCCTATGCTGGACGCCTACTTGAGCACGTGCCGAGTTGCGTCGCCCAGCACTTGGCATAGTTTTTTAGGACTTTTATGGAAAACAAAAATTGTTTTCATAGGAAAAACTGAATGAATGAAAAGATGGAAGATAGAAATGAGCACATGAAAGCAAAAGTGGGCAAGAGTGAGTGAGAGAGGGAGAGATGTAGAGAATGACGAAAGATGAATGCAAAATATGGGGCTAGTGTAGGGGTTGGGGCTAGCAAAATGGAAAGGGAAAGGGAAGGGGAAAGAGAAACGGGGAAAGAGGGAAGGCATGTCAACACTTTCATCTAGCATCGTTTTACATCTGCCAACAGAGACGATTCACAATCATCTCATATCACATTGTGTGGGCAGGTGTCACTAGCTCTCTTTCTCTTCCTCTCCCACTCGCTCTGCCTCTCCCTCTCTGTGTTTCTATTTGCAGCACTATGCGCTGCCCCGCCCACACAGCCCCCTTCGTTTCGATGTTATCACTTGACAGTTGACAGTTTTTTGATTGAATTTGTAACCAAAGCTGAAGCATTTCCACTTCAAAGACAAAACTAAAACAGTTGCCGAAGCGACCCGAAACCGAATGACGTCGTCAATGGATCAGATCAAGTCATGATGAGTTCTACGGTGAAGATGCATATATGGTTACCTCTCTTGTGAGCTCTGCGTTGAGTTCTTTTGAGAGCCCTATGGCAACTTCTATAGTGAGCTCTGTGGTGAGTTCTCTTTTGATTTCTATGGTGAACTCATTGGTAAGATCTATGGGGAGTTCTCTTTTGAGAGCTCTATGATAACCTTTTTGTTAAGATCTATGGTGAGATCTATGGTAGGCTTTCTCGAGAGCTCTATGGTGATCTATTTGAGAGTTCTATGATACGTTCTTTAGTGAGATCTATGGTGAGTGCTATGGTGAGCTATGTGTTAAGTTCTTTTGACAATTCTATAGTGAGCTCTTTAGTAAGATCTATAATGGGATCTATGGTGAGATTTATTATGAGTTCTATAGTGAGATCTATGATAATATCTTTTAAGAGCTCTATGCTAAGTTTACCTATCATATTTCTATGACGAGCTGTATGGTAAGATATATGAATTTGATCTTTTGAAAGCTCTTTGGTAAGTTCTGTAGTTAGCTCTGGGGTGAGTTCTTTATAGAGTTCTATGGTGAGCTACTTGGTGAGATCTATGATAAGATCAATGGTAAATTCTCTTGTGAGTTCTAGGTTGAGCTCTGTGGTGAGTTCTTTTGAGAGCTCTATGGTAAAATTTATGCTGAGTTCAGTACAGAGTACCCTTAAGAGCTCCATGGTAAGTTATAAAGTAAGATCTACTATGAGACCAATAATGAGCTCTTTAACGAGTAGTTCTAGCAAATAAGATCATCTATTAGGACATTGCTGTTTTTACCAATTTATAACAAAACAATACAACAAAAAGAGTCAATATAGTCATGTGCGACTGTCCCGCTGTACGTCTGTCTGTCCGTCTGTCTGTCCGTATGAATGAGCAGATCTTAGAGATGGTTAGAGCAAAAGTGGAGACCACATGTTTTTACTAGTTTGTTTCGATAATCAAAACGACAAACCTTTGAAAGAAATCGAGGTTTTACATACGTTTTATCGGGAAGGTGAAGCAGCGGGTATTATGTAGTCAGGCGTGCTCAACTGTACTCTTCCTTCTTGTTGTCTGAGAGCGTCTGAGAGATCTGCTCTCAAAATATTTGTCACACACACACATAGATCTCATAATTATTTCAAAGCAAAACAAACTAATGCCATAAAAAGTGTTTTCTCACTCACAACACAGGCAAAAGAGCGAGATGGAAAGCAAGAGGATGTGAGAGGGCGAGAGATGGATATTTTAACCCGGCTGACATCATCTTGTTTTGGCCAAGAGCCCATTAGCCTAATCCGGACACTTGCTGTCAGCGGCTTTAGCCACATACACACACAAACAAAACTAAACCGCCAAAAGGACATACTTGAAAGGCGACAGAGGAGCGTGCTCGGCTCTAAAAGACGCTGTACACAAAAAAAAGAAGTGGTAAGTTAAGTTGAAGACATATCTAGATTACTCATTAAGTTTTGTGCCCTTACAAAAAGAATTTTGTTCTGACATACGCCATAAAGTATATACATATGTATATATATGTATATATATATATTCCTGATCAGCATCAGCAGCCAATTCGATAGAGTCATGTCCACCTGTCCGTCTGTTTCTATGCGAACTAGTCTCTCTGAATGAAAAGTCTGAATGTTAATGTTTTTAGCTTAAGTCAATCGGTTCACTATATTATATACTTATAGCTGTATATAGGAACAATCGGTTTTAAATACATATAACGAAACGAAGTACTGTTAAATAATACAGGATATCAAATCTATGCAAGGGTATCAAATCATTGGAGTGCCAAAGATTACATTTCTTTCTCGCATTCAGCGCAAACCCTTTGCACCATATTTAAGTACAGGGTCTCATACGGGATTAAATTGCATATAATTTTTTTTGTACTGTTTTGCTCCAATTACATTGCGCTTTTTACACATACACACACAAACACACTCACACACACACACACACTATAT
This sequence comes from Drosophila tripunctata, assembly GCA_035047385.1. Classification (NCBI taxonomy): domain Eukaryota; kingdom Metazoa; phylum Arthropoda; class Insecta; order Diptera; family Drosophilidae; genus Drosophila; species Drosophila tripunctata. The sequence continues at coordinate 1,046,583 of JAWNPS010000270.1, read as the reverse complement.
GGTATATATAGATATATATGGTATATATATATACTTAACTGCATTCTAATTAAATAAACGTTTAATTAGCTCTTAGCACTTAGTCCAACACCAATACACACACACACACACAGAGTGCAAGAGCACACAGTGTATGTGAAAGAGAGAGAGAGAGAGAGAGAGGTAGATATAGAGGGAGAGGAAGAGAGACAGGAAACTGTGGCAGCCATTTTGGCAGCAGAAGTAACTGCACAAAACTTTTGCAGCAGCAGCAACAACAACAACAACATTTCATTAACCTACTGCGAGGTCATTCCACTGTGCACAGTGGGACAGCTGGCTTAAAATGCAGGTAAACCAAAAACTGACTGCCAAGAGCAGCAAAATGGGCAAAAAGAAGAAGAGAGAAATGGAGAAAGAAAGGGAAAATAGGAGAAAGTAGATAGAAAGAGAAGCATAAAGCAGGAAAAGAGTCGAAAAAGAAGAGCAAAAGAGGAGCGAAAGAGAAGAAGAAGAGCTTAGAGGGAAAGGAAGGGGGGGGGGGTGTAGCGCCGTTGCTGTTTGTTGTTATCTCCTGCTGACCTGATTATTTTTTACAACTTTTCTTTTTTTTTAATATTTCTTTTTTTTTTTGTTGGTCGAAATAAATGAGTGGCGGTCACGTCACGTCACATCACATAAATTGTTGCTAATTTAAAGCCAATTCCGCAGACTACCCCCTCAAAAAGCAGCACCCTTGCAGCCCATAGACCGACAATAAGCAGACAATGAAAAGAAAAGTGCAAGTTAAAGTCAAAGTTAAAGAAAATGTAAGCAAAAGTCAAAAAGAAAGTCAAAGATAAGGCTGGAAACTGGAGCAGAGAACACAAACACACGCACAGGGACACACACACACACACATACACACATACACACAAACACACTCGCGCACACTTTCGCTTTAAATTACAATAGTAGTTTGCTATAAAAATTCGTAGCATTTACCTTTAAGTTTTGCGCACTTTTTCGTTCAATTTATTTCAGTTTTTGTTTTTTTTTTTTCCTTTTTAACTTGCTTTGTTTGTTGCAATAACATTAACAGCCCCACAGCCGTCAGCAACAACAAGCAACAAATCACAACAACAAACACAAATTCGACGGCAACAACAACAACGACGACAACAAAAAACTACGACAAGAAAAATAACAACTACAACAATTGCAAAATTGTGCACACGTTGTGTTGTCGGGCATTTTAATATCCATGCTGGGCAACAATTCGCGAGCAACTGAACTGATTCAAAAGCCTAGCAGCCTAAAAGCGTGCTGCAAATATTTCAACTCTCTCTATCTGTCGCTTAGCGCGGCGTATGCGCAATATTTTTGCGCTCTTTTCGCTTAGCTTAGCTGGCTGGTGTGTATGTCACAGCTAAAATTCGACCTAATTGCTTGAGTTTCGCACCACGCTTTTGGGACAGTTGGCCACTTGCCATAAATACCAAAAGGTTTCTCACCTGGCTATGTGTGTAGCTGGGACAAGCACCGACTTGCCGTGTGTGGACTGTGGATTGCAAAGCAAGCCAACTTGACGAAGCGGCGAAATGTTAACGTTTATTTAGACATGCCCCACATGCTTAGCTGTTACATTTATTTATGTTTGCGGAGAAATATTTTTTAAACATTTAAAATTTATTTTAATTTTATTTGATTTATTTTTATTACATTATTAGTTTTATAACTTGGTTTTTTTATTGTGTATTTATATGTTTTTTTTGTTAAATAAATAAATATTTATTTATTGCTCTCAGTTCAAATTGAGATGCTACAGTTCAAGAAATTGCAAGAAAATTGTTTCTTTTTCTTTTTGTTATTTATATTTTATTTTTGGTTTTTATATTATTTTTATTATACTTTTCTTTTATCTTCTTTTTTATTTTCGAATTTTTTAAATTAAAATATATAATATTCAGTTTAAATTTAGATTATGTGGATTTTTACAAAAATGTTGTTTAAAAACGATTTTAATAAGTTCCTTTTGTATTTCTTCAATTTATACAAAAAAAAAAATCTCAAATTTGTAATTCAAAATATATCTAAACCTATATGGAGGGAAAACCCGTTTTGGCTGCTGTTTAGTTTTTCATGTTTCATGCAATTAAAATCAAATTTATTTAGCAGCTGTGTATATGTTAAAGGGTCAAAGCCAATAAATTGTCTAAATTCAAAAGCGGTGCGAAAGAAAAAATTTAAAACAAAACAAAAAAAAATACTAAATAATAATGCATACACGAGCTGCTTTTGCATTACGCACACAATGCTGTAAAATGGCAAATAATTTCAATGCATTTTCAATTGCACTTCTGACTGGCCATGCATCCTCTTCCCACCTCATTACATCTGCCTCTCTCTCTCTCTCTCTCTTTCATCCAAACACACAATGTTTAAGTGCAAACTTTAAGCGCAGTTTTTACCTCGCTTTGATATACAGTGTATGTGTATGTGTGTCTGCATTTGTTGACACAATTGTGTATGTGTGTATGTATATCGATAGTCATGTCGATTTATGCGTACATTTTGATAATTTTGTTGAAATGCATTTGCAATATTCAAGCACACAAAGTGGCATTGGCACATTAGCGCTGAAGCCGTCACTGTTTTTACAGTGCGTACAAATTACATTCGACTTTTTCTACGCATTATTGTTAGGAGCCAGCGTACTGGCCTTAAAGTCAGTTAATTAAAATTTTTTATTATGAAAATCGCTTTTGAAATGATGACTGATTAGTTTGACACCTAAAATCATACATTAAAGTTTCATAATGAGCAGCAGTGTGAACACAGCATTTGTTCTAAGTGAGTTGGCAACAATCGATAGTAGACATTCCTGGGGAAGGCCAGCTATCGATAGTCGAGGCGATCGTGGCGGACATTTTGGCAAATACCAATGTGCGGTAGTTGCAGTTCGCAATGGCAATGGTGGCAACGCTGTACCAAATACCAAATTGTTAAGCAAATAAAATATTTGGATGAAAATGAAAATGTTGTATTGCCAAAGACACACACACACACACGCTTGCATGTGTACGTGGCACAAATACAGACTCAATAAAGTTTAGCATAGTTATCTGGGTGTTTGTTGTTGCATAGCTGCAAAACTGGCAAAGTTATTAAAATCAACAGCAATAAATTAGCATGCTTTGCTTTTTATCGTATAAACAGCAACATACATATACATATACTATATATGCATGCACACATATTCATACATATATGTATGTATGTATGAGTGGGAGTGTGTGCGAGTGAGATGGCGAGCTGACCAAAACATTTACTACAGCGCCTCGCATTTTTGGGCCAAAACACAAAGTGCGCATAAATCAGGCCAAAAGCAAAGACAAGAGCCAAGAAACACATTTACCACCCACAACTGGACGGACTTTAGCTACTTCAGACAATGTCCAAATATATATACTATGTTTGTAAAATGACAATTTTCCTACATTTTTTTTTTTCGTCCACTCACAAATTTATGCTAAATAATTGTCAACAGTGAGAAAAGAGACAGGAGCGCAGCTGAGGGTCCAACACAGAAGTGGGGCCTGCAATTTGACTGTAAACAGCGAAATAACTAAACATGCAGTTAATAATGTAATAAATACTTGCTTAATTTATCAAAGGCCTATGAACTAAATACCATGTAAATATTAAATAACAAGTTATTAAGAGAATAAGTTGGCGACAACTTTGCACCTGACCTCAAAAGGCCTCTAGCTGCGCCCCTGTTACAAACATTTGTGTCGATTGAACAACTATGCGCTGCCCTGGAACAATAGCTATGTAAACATTTTGTTTATTTACTTTCGAAATATAAACAATATTAATTTATTCAAAAAATTCAATTTAACAATTTGAAATACAAGCCCTTAATTACCACACAAAGGTAAAAAAAAATATATATCAAGTGTAAAATATTTATAAAAAACTTCATAAATGAAATACACTTCATAATAATAAAGATGTAGTAAGCATTAAACTTGAAATATGCTAAAAAATATATACTTTTTAAGCTATATTACTAACTAAATTTAATATTTGTTAAGCAAATTTGGTGCTTCATGACTTAAGCTCGAACTTAAACATATTCCCCTCATTCGGATTAGGAAAATGCCAAGTGAATCTTAAGTTTTAACTCCTTCAAGCTAACTCTCTCTCTTAAATAATCGAAATTTGCACTTGATTCAAGAACAATTAGACACATTTACAAAATTTGGTACTTCTCACTATTTAAAAATTAAAATTTTATATTAAATTTGTCTAACTAAAAAAATACCCAGTGTCTAAATCCTAAAATTTTGCAAAATTGTTTTTTTTTTTTTTCGAAAGCAAGCATTTGTGTACTACACATATTCACATCATCTTATAGCACCCTTCATTAGACAATGGGTATGCAAAAAGTGAGAGGCAAGCAATGAGACAGCTGGACAGAGACAGAGACAGAACGACTGACCAAAAAGCTTTGGTTTTTGACCCACAACGCACAAACCCTAAAGCAACGATTATATGCACCGCATTAGCCCCCTCCCCGCTGTACGTACTCTCCTTTCCCCACCCCATCCCTCACCTAGCCAATTCACAGCTTTTGTGGCTGCTGCAGTGGCGGAGCACAATGCGAATGCGATATTATCTTGACATTAATTGCATAATAAAGCACTTTTAATTAGGTTTCGCACAAGGAAACCAAAGACGGTCGGGTTAGTGTTGCCGGTGGATGGGGAGGGGGAGGGGGAAGGCGGAAGGAGAGTGAAAGTGCAGAGGATATATTATAGGTTTTCGGCCAAAAACACACACATAGACATAGGCCTCGCTCCCCATTGGTGTGGGAAGAGTGCAGCAGAGTTGCAACATTTAATTCAATCTTACAAAGTAGTTCAAAAAGCTTAAATTGGAAGTCCGTGAACTAAGAGTGGAACCAAACACAACATTTTAGGCATTGAGCCTAGATCAAGCCAGAACTCTGAATACATATCTAGGTAGTAGTCGGCATGCGTCGGACCTGAAAAATATATTTTTAAGCAAACAGAAGCTTAAAAAAAAAATTAATTTTATGCTCTTAAATAACTAAATAAGTTCATTCGTTCAGTTTACTTTAGCCAGTACTGAACGAAACGTCACAACTCTACAATACTACGGTTGTTTTGGTAAAGTGCGCTGTGATGTTGTTTGCAGCTGCTGTCGACGCAGAAGATGAAGAAACTCATTTACCTAAAATGGTCAACCCAAAAGGAATGTTTGTGTTATATTTGTTGCAATTGATATTTTTGTTGTTGTTGTTGTTGTTGTTGTTGCTGCTGCTGCTGCTGCTGTTCGCATAGTTTGGCAAAACTTGAACCAACCAAAAAAAGTTCTCGCCTTCAACCTCAGCTGCCCTGCTTTGGCAGTTAAGTTGGTGGCAGCTACGCAATGTCGTGTCGCTTGAAACGACCTTCAGAGCCAGCCACAGAGCAAGAGGAGGGGGGAGCAGAGGCAAGGGCGGGTAGAACGGCAGAGCGAGGCACTGAAGCAGTCTGCGCTGTTTGTGCTTCAATTATGCCAAAAATGCGCACTGACACGTAAAAATAATGCATACTTCAAGTCGTGTGCGCGTCCCGCAGCAGCAGCAGCAGGAGAGCAGCAGCAGAGCAGCAGCAGCGGCAACCACAATGAAAATTCAACAACAACTACGAAGAAAAAAACACAGAGTTGACAATGCCAACAGAAACGACGACCAGCAGCCATGGGGCAATGGCAATGCATATAACATTTTAATTTCCTGCTTATTAGGCAACCCTCCGCCCACACACACACACACACACACGCACACAAAGAGCGCAGCCACGACAAAGATATTGCACATTAGAGCTGGCAAACCATCGATAAAGGCGCTACTCGATAGTTTCCCAAACGATGGTTCAATCGTATTCCCTTAAAATTCCCTTTTTAAATTGAAAATTGAGCATAAGAAAAAATTTTTTGTGTTCATTTAGTGCCTCACATTAAAACGACGATATATGTTTGTATTATAACAATCGAGAAAAGTCTATTGTCATATCGCGCCATCGATACTATCGATGGGTCCCATCACAGCTCTATTGCACATGCATGCTCTGCTTCGGTTTCTCTGTGCGTGTGTGTGTCGCCTTGGCGACTTTCAAACCATACACTGCCTACATATGTCTGTCTCAGTCTAGCTTACACACAACCATATGTATGCACTTTTTCATTACACGCTGCTGTCCAGGCCAGTCGCATTTTTTTGCGACTCTGTCCTGCATGCACACATACATACAAACATGCATTGCACATAAATCACCAGCACGCAACACACACAGCACTGACCACAGCGTACTGTATGTACATATGTATGTAGTAGGCTGCTGAGCAAAGCAAAAGGCATTGAAAATTTTGATAATTGAATTTACACGTGAATGATCACATCTTTAAGCCTTTACAGTGCCTTATATTGGCCTGACACAGGCACAAACAAGCTTAGCCAATGTTTGCCTTGTGCGGTGCATGGGTGCTTCCATGGACACACTTTATGCTCCAGATTGAAAATTCGTGATTCGTGATTTGTGATTTGAAATTGTGCCAAAGGCGAATGGCCAAAATCAATGCCCTGTAATTATGATCACAAATTGATTAGGGGGCTTTGTGGCAACGTTGTGCTACAATCTATACAAAACTGCAATTGTATTAAAGGAGTACAGAAATGAAAAGAAAAATGAACAAGAGAGAGATAGCAGGCGAGAGTTACATACATACGATCAGTTACATGGCAAAGAAAGAGCACAGCTGTCATCTCACTCTTTCCCATTGGTGGTGCTCAGTGTGCGGCATATTAATTTGCCTAAAATGTGATACAAATCAAAACAGAAACAAAACGCAACATAAAAGATTGATGGCAGCACACAGGCAAACAGTGCTGCCAGAATTTCATGAGCAAAAGTAGCTAGGTTGACATAAGAAAAATATAGCTAAAATATATACATATACGTAGGAATGTAGAAACAGAAAAATTGCTAAACTATAATAGTTAATTATAGCTTTGTTAAATTTTACCTATGTATTTACAGAAAAAAACTAGCTTTATTTCAACTAAAAAGTTGCCCATGAAGCTTTCTAGCTGTGCTAACTAAAATGTCAACACTGCCATCAAAGAGAGGAGCCAAAAACATGGCGTACCTGCAAGGCAGCCGCCATTAGCAGAGAAGTTTGTGAGAGAAAACTGATGGAAGAGGTGGACTGGAAGGGGGAAGCATGCATAAGCAGAGCGCACATGCATAAGACATTGGGGCTACAAAAAAAATTGCAGTCAACGCCAAATACACCTATGTACATATGTGTAAGAGAGACAAAAAGAGAGCGAGTGAATGAAATGGAAAATGGATTTCACTATTAATTTCGGTGACGAAATGCGACTACGGCAGAGGAAGATGACGAACGAACACACACGTTGACGAACATCAAAAGTTAAGAAATGATGCTGCTGTATGTGCTTGTGTCTGCATTGCGCTGCAATATAGTAACAAACAACAAAAACGTTGCGACGTCGACTTCTAACCATGTCAGTTGAGCAATGGCGGCTTTCACTTTTATGGCAGACAAGACACACACACACACACACACACACCTACTTTAAAAGGAATCTGCATCTTTTGCGGCTGCAGGAAAAATCTAAATAAATAAAAAAAAAACAAAAATTAAGTTTATAAAAGTCACGTCGCAGATATAAATACTCCTGCAAACTTTTATTCGTTCACACGTTTTATTTTACTTCAACTGTCATTATACATACATACATATGTACATATGTTCATATGTAGGTCTATATTGTTAATGTTTTTTTTTTCTGTTTGTAAGATCAATTACAAAAAAATTTTATTTAATTTTTACTTACATAAATTTTAAGCATTTTAAAATATTTCTGAAATTATCTATACTTTTTTTGAGTCCAAATATAATAATTGGTCGATTGCAGATCTTAAAACTTTAAGAAAAAAATGCATTAACTAGCTTAAACTAAGTAATTACCTAGCTGGAAAAGACTGGTCTGTTTTGATCAGAATCTTTTAAATATGATTTTTTATAACCAGTTAAGAAGAAGAGAACTGTAAACATGCATTCAATTGGCCATAGACTAAATGTTATAGTATTTCCATCTGCATCGTAAACTTGGTCTGGTCTTCACTAAAAGTTGTTTGAAACTATGGAATAGCCAAAACATAAAGTTCCTCGATTCAATTAAAAAGAGTTAGCAATTTTGCCACATGAGTAAGAGCGAGTCAGAGCAAAAGATGGTAAGCTACTGTTAACAAATCGCCAGCAAAGCACAGTATAGCGTATAGGCACAGGGTACACAACAGTCGAGTGAGCTACATACATTTATTGTTGTTGTTGCTGTTTGTGGTGCATACTAAATAAATAGAATATCTTTGCCTGAATAAAATGCCTGTGTTGCCACAAAATATTTGCGCATGCATAATGTAAATACCAGACATATGGTATGTATATAGTATATACATACATACATATGTATGTACATATATTTTCGCTGCATTTGAAATTAACATAATAGACAAATACTTTTAATTTCAAGTGTCGTTTAATGCAGCGCTGGGCAGCCATATTGTTTTTGTAGTTGCCATACAACAACAACATTTTTTGCATATCCCTTTTGGTTTTCATCTTCGTGCCATTTAGCTGCACTGCTGTTGTTCTTCAGCTCGCCGACAGTAGAGCACGAGCGGGAGTGAGAGTGAGAGAGAGAGCAGTTTTACAGTTGATCGAAGGATTAGGCGCGTCTGGCCATCTTGCGCTGTTGATAGCGGGCAAGTGCTTCATCAAATACTTGCCCCACGGTGCGTTTTCGCCAGATAAGTGTGCGATCTATGATTGGCTTCTCTACAGACGGCGCTAGCGATTCCTTGGCTGAATTGCTATCGTTATCATTGTCATCGTGTGGCTGCTCACTTTTTTCGTTGCCAGTGTTGCCAGGTGTTGTCGGTTTTTCCACATCCGCAGTTGTAGCTGCAGCTGCAGTTGCTGCTTGTGCTTTAAGCTTTTCCAATGGTTTTGCTGTCTCCTTTTGCTGCTGCTCCTCCTCCTCTTCATCGCTGCTGTCGTCTATGCTAAAGTCCGAATCAGCATCAATGTTGTTGGTTAAATGTGCTGGCTTCGACACTTCGGGTAACGCTGCACTCTTTGCTTGCTCCTCCTCCTCCTGTTGCTGCTCCTCATGCGAGCTGCGTCGTTTTCTGTATGTACGCTGCTGACTGGACGTGGATGTAATGGGTTTATAGGCAATGACATCACTGCTGGCTGCCGTCTTTGGCTGCTGCTGGGTGCCCAATTTCTGCTCGTACAGATGGCGATAGAAGCCGTCGAGATCCTTCTGTTTGGTCACATCGCCAATGGCCTCCAGATACTCATCGCGTTCGTCCTGTTGCTGCATTTGTCTGATTGTTTCAAGCTTCTTGCGATATGCTGCCGTCACATAGGTGTCCTTGTCCTTGTACATTTCCCCCTCCGCTTCACGATCCTTCTGCACCTGCCGTTCAATGCGTAGCTCGTTCTCCAGCTTCCGTCGCTCTGCGTGCTCCATGAGGCGACTTATGTATTTGGCTTGACGGGGTTCTTGTTTTTTCGTTTCTTTTGCCTGCTCTCGCTTGCTGTCCATGTCATCGTAGAGCTCGTCGTACTGGAATATTGTTGGGTCCTCGGCCAGGGCTTTCTCCTGCAGATTGCGGGCCACACGACGCTCCATCAAACTGGGGCCACTGACCACACTCTCCGCCTTTTTAGCAACCGGTCGTTTTTGTGGCGCGCCATTGTCGTCGTCGCTGTCCAAACTATTACTGCTTTCGTCGAATATAGAGGGACGTCTGGTTGCCGGTCGACTAGGCGCTGCCGCAGCTTTCTTTTGTTGTCCGGGTATTATTAAGCCAAATCTAGAAAGTGAAATATATATTTTAAAACGTATAAATAATAAACACAAACAAATTTACGTACTGTTTTGACATTGTGCTACAGTGTTGTAAAATGTCCCATTTGCAATGAGTGTGCAGGGCTGCTGTACAAACATTGATATATCGATAGGTATTTATTTAAATTTCAATAGTTCCGTTGTATACAACATTTTTATCAAATGGTTTTTTCTGTTTAATTTTGGCAGCTTGAAAGAATTCATGCTACGATAATAAAAGGGAACACTTAATTTTAATACTATATAATAATAATTATAATAATAAAATAATAATATATATAATAATATTAATAGAAGCGAAAAACTTTTTTGAAGTACAATCCTCACAATTAAATGGCTCGAATATATGGATATTTGTCTTTGTTAAATAAAAAATATCAATTTAAAGTGTTATATCTCCCATCAGTCCATCGTACTAACAAATTTACAAAAGAATAAGATCCCATAATTTATGAAACAAATACTCGGTATAAAATATAGCCAAAATGTAAGAGCAGCAATTACTCTATAAATTACTAAATTGGTATACATTTTCTTAATATATAAATATATTTTTCATATTGAAATATCAAATATTATCATGTATGTAGTTTTAAATATCAGCATTCGCTCAGCCTAATTCAGTGCTGTTAAACTATCGTATACGAAATGCACCCGTGCTTTATAATCAACTCTGGGTATGTTAACGTCTGACAGCGTCCAGCTGTCAAATGCGGCAATATGGACTTCCTCTTTTCCGATACGTTCGCGGTCGTGTAAATTTGTGTTGAAAAATCACAAAATTAAATCTTAGGTAATCCGCGTTCAATTTCAACAAATTTATTGAAATAAACACGTTAAATATTCAGCAATTAACAAACGCATCAAATGCGCTAAAGATTTTGTGTGTGCGCCTGGGAAATTTATGTGCAAAAACAATTACTTTGAGTTTCTATACACATACTATTTTTTTTTATTGTGCAAGTTGATGTTTGGCGGCGTTTGGCTAAAAATGACCGAAGAATACACAAGACAAAAACATAAACAGTGCATTATAACCAATGCAGTGCAGCAAATGCACAGCAAATTCATTTTTTTTATATATTTTTTTTAATGTTTCCGTGTGAGAAGCTGATGCCGACATTTTGACAGCAGTGGTTGGTTGGTTGGTTGCTTGCATGTTGTTGTTATTATTATTGCTGTGTGAAACTGGAGAGAGGAAAGACAGAGACAACAATTGAGCAAAAGGACAAGCAATCAAATAACGGCAGAAATGTTGAGAATTGCACTGCAGTTGTTGTTGTTGTTTACAGACTTGTCGCAGTGACAGCAGTAACAACAACAGCAACTAACTTCATAGCTACAAAAGTGGTAGGAAAGAAGAAGAAGAAGCAGCAGCAGTAGAATGAGGGGCACATAACAGTTTTCAAGGCGCCGCCAAACGCACGTGTTTACAAATTTTCTTTTTTTTTTTTTTTATTGTTTTGTTGCTGTTGGCGAAAAGTAACTAACTTACGTTTCTTTTTGTTTGTCTTGCAGCCATGGTGCGTATGAACGTATTGGCCGATGCCCTTAAATGCATCAACAACGCTGAGAAACGCGGCAAGCGCCAGGTGCTGTTGCGCCCCTGCTCCAAAGTCATCATCAAGTTCCTCACTGTGATGATGAAGCATGGCTATATTGGTGAATTCGAGATCGTTGACGATCATCGTTCGGGCAAAATTGTTGTCAATCTAACCGGTCGCTTGAACAAATGCGGCGTCATCTCGCCACGCTTCGATGTGCCCATCAATGACATTGAGAAGTGGACCAACAATCTGCTGCCATCTCGTCAATTCGGCTATGTCGTCATGACCACATCCGGCGGCATTATGGATCACGAGGAGGCCAGGAGAAAACATTTGGGAGGCAAAATCCTCGGTTTCTTCTTCTAAATTGCATTCGGAGAGCAAAGAGTGGTGAGACGGAGGGACGGACGGACGAACCAAACAACCAAAACAAAAAACATCATCCATCTGATCTAGAAGCTATTTTGTGTGTGTGGGGAGTTTCGATTCTATGTAAAAATTGTTTTATTTCCCCGTCGCGAGCAAACAACAACAACAAATTCCGTTCTCAAATTACCAAGGAGCAGAAAACAACATCAGCGCAGCAACAACAACAGCAGCAGCAGCGTGTTCATTCAATACAGCTTCGAATGTATTGACCGATAAAAATAAAAAAACAAAAAACGCGAAATAAAATGATTAATACATAATTTTTAATAACACAATTGTTTTTTTTTTTTTTTTTTTTTTGTTCATACCACATAAGCACTGTTGTGACTCATTACTGCAGTAGTAAAAAAAAAAAAAGAAAATTGTATATCTGTAAAACAAATATCTCTCAATTTGTATGCTTTGAAAGTCATTTTTTGGCGCCATCGTTATGATCTGTTAGTGATGCGAGTTCCAACTGCATTCCTCATGGCCAGTGTTGAGTAAGCACGTAGCGTACAAAATATACAGCCTTGCTATTTAGCCAAGTTAGTATTGATTGTGTAAAATGCTAAGCTATTAAGCTTCATATTACCCATCCGGCATTCTATAAAATATCTGATCATATTCCAGTATTATTGAAGTCATCTTTTCGATTAAGATAACCATAATTCCGTTTCACAATTTGGTCGGGAGGAAATGTTATGACCTCTACGCGGTTCCTTTTTGTGCCTTGAAATTAAGATTTCTTTAAATTATCATGAGAATTCAAAGTTAATTCAAGTTAAGTGGTAACTGGACCGAATTGTGGTTTAAAGTTTAAACCAAATTTAGACTTGCGCGATAGATCGCAGTATTTTTTCAATTTACGATAATTTGTACATTTTCAACAAGTTGGCAGTGCGACAGTGCGACTTATCGAACTGCTGCTTTTATGTGTAGCATACTCTTAGGCTGATCGATTAATGACTGGAATTGGGCGCGCAGTTCAAAATGGCCTATGTCGTCGTGCTGGACAAATAAGGACTTGGATCGATAATAATGTATTTTTAATTGAACTGTAATTAGAACTGGCAAAATGCAATTACTGATGAGGGGTATTGCGTGTCTAGATTGATTGATATGTTTTATTTATGTACTATCTGTTTTTTTTTTTTATTTTTTTTTTGCTGTGTAAGAATTCTAACTACACAGCTACATATATTGTATATGGTCGAGTTATCAGCTTGTCAGTTGTATAAGTTAACATAAGCCCTTGAATAGTACGTGAGGTATGGCCGATATTTTATTGGAAATTAGTAGCGGATTAAAGACTTTCGATTTGAACGTTAATGGGAATGCGCCATATCATGGAAAGTCCAAAATGGCCAAACCATATTATATATGTTATATTATAGTATGTGTGTGTGTAAGTACATTTTCCACACGGCATTCTAATGGCGTCTATCGCGCAACCCGACATTTTACCCTTATCAGTTCCTGTCTATAGTATGTACATATATACATATGTTTATGGGTCTCTTCATAAACGGTTGCGGCCACAAATAATAATATTTAATATTAAACGACAGACAGCGCTATAGGTTATATATGTATGTACATATATTCATACGTTTGTATTGAGATTTGCCATTGGAATGTCATTACTGTAAATGTTAATGCCATTTTGTTGTTGCTTTCCCATAATTCCCATAGAGCTGCCCTTTTGGAAAGCGTGACTTTAAAAAAAAAAAAACAAAATGTAGTTACATATTTTTGTGTAGTTTTTGTTGCCCTCAATTCGTTACAATTACCAAATATGAAAACGGCTCAGACATCAAAAGATGATTAAGTGCCATTTTTTTTGCTCAATTATTATTTATTGTATTGAAGTAGTGTAGCTTTGTAGTTGTAGCTTTACTTGTGTGCTGCTCTTTTTCTTTAACGGCACTCGCAATGCCCACAATGATAATTGAAATTTGCGCAGAAAACGAAAATGAATCAGCAGCAAAAAAAAAAGTCATTAAGTTAATTGTTTGCAAATAGATTTTTAGATTTTTAGCTGCTGTGACTAAAGTTAACAGCTTGCACACACAACTTTTAACAGCATAAATAATTAAGTTGAGTTGAGTTTTTCCAATTTGCAAAATCTGCCAAATTACAAATGGATGAAAGTCACACACACATACACAAAATATACATACAGTGTGTAGAAGCTTATTTGTAACAGCTGAAAAACAAAAAATACTAATCAGCTATAACAGCTAAACAAATAATGATAATGCAGCAACTTATATACTATATATAGAACTTATTATATACAAATTTATTGTCATAATATTTATGCATTTACTTTAAAAAAAAAAACTATTAAGAAGGCTATACACATACTACAGTAAATAACAATAATATTCGGTTTTTTTTTCTGCAACTTTAAGCGTAAATAAAACACGGAATACAAGCTTAAATTAAAAAATTTAAAATGGTAAGTTATAGATTGATTTATAGTTTAAAAAAAAACTATTAAAAAGGCTATACATATACTATATGCAAATTGTGTTAAGTTTCTTAAGCTGCGGTCCACTGTGCACAGAGTTGTCTGTTAGATTACACACATATAAAAATGTTAAATTTAACAGCTCTGCTTTGCCAGCTGTCAAAGCCTTTGGGCAAATCAAGTTCAGCTAAAATATGTACATAAATAAATAAATAAACGAATGTACATATATATATATACAATATATATACATAGTTGTTGTACACGTTTATTAAATCACAACAAAAACTACATACATACAAACATACACAGCCGGCGAAATCATTTGAAAGGGTTTCAGTTTCTAGTTGGTTCGATCGCAATATGTCTGACTGACTGTATGAACATGTCTGTGCTTGATCTTTGTTTGCTGCGAATGAATGTGTGTGCAAAAACGAGTTTTGTGTGCTAAAAGAGACGGGTAGTACGTAGACCGTAGACCTTGTCTTAAATGGCACACCGCGTGATGCGCCAGCATCACAGAGCAACAACAACAAAAACCAAACTCCATTTTAGCTATTAAAACGAAAGCACCTTAAGCGGACAGCTGTATGTATGTGTGTATGTGTTTGTGCAGCTTCCAATGAAATGGAAAATGACAACTGGAATTGCACTTGGGCAGTAGGCCATAGTTACACACACACGCGCACAATCGCTGCACAGCTGACATATGCACAGTGCAACAAAAAAGTATGTGGATGCACTGATGTCATTTTCAGCTTTTTTCCCCCCAGATCTGGCTCCTTTGAAAATGCGATTGCGGGTAAAATTTGAAAACAGCGAGCAGCGGGAATGCTAGCTTTTTTAGCAAATTGAAAAAAAATGTTTAAATAACTTTTTCTTAATTTTGTGAGTAGTTCCTATAGCGTTTGACGATTTAAAATTTATTATTATTGGTAAAATATCGATATTAACTTTTATCGAACAAATTTTCTCAATAATTCACACCCCCAGCAAGCATTTTATTTAATTTCTAATCATATTCGAGTCTTGCGCGATTGTTAGCAGTCGATGCAAACTCGAATATGATTAGAAATTTTGAAAAATGCTTGCCGGGCTTACATATGTAAATTGATGTGTCTTCTTCCATCAGTAACATTGTGAAATTTGTTTGCAAAATATTTAAAAAAATTTACAATGCCGCAGGAAATATACAAACAAAAAGTACAAGTGACTGAGGAAGGATCACACAGATTTAACTCAGTTGTATTAATTTTTTTTTTTTTTTTGTAAGTGCACTTTGAGCTTTAGCTGTTTTTTCCAGGAATTCAGCGGTTTCCAGCGGTTTTTATTCGACAATCAGTGATCACATCAGCTTATTTTTCAGCTTATTATTCCGCCTTTTTTGGCTTATTTAATATTATGCAAAAAGCCAAGTGTGCAACAACTTTTTGGTTGCACTGCGATTACGTACGTTGTGCCGATCGATGACTCCATACATAAAGCGTTAGAGCGTAATCAAGGCTAGACGACGACGACGACGACGACGACGACGAGCAGCGGCAAATTCATGATCAACGTGACGGAGTCAGTCGAGTGAAGTGGTTTTTATGTATGTAGATAAGGCAAAGTCTACTGGCATTAATGCCGCCGCCCGCCACTGCCACTTCGCCCCGACGGACTGCGCGCGCAGCAACAGCGTTGATTAGTCGTTCCGTGTAGGAAAATTGATAAACTAATAAAATTTGATATGCTGCAAAATAATAGTACAAAAAAAAAAAAAAGGCCCACGTGCTTTGTTTTGGTTAACTATTCAATACGGCTTTTATTTTATTTTAATATATGTATTTGTTTTCTTTTTCTTTTTTTGTTTTTTGCAAGCAACAGCAACTTGTTACACTGTGTGCTTAAATTACATGTGGAAGGGGCGAAAGGGAGGGGTGGGGGGAAGTACTTGGTACATATATTGTTGTTGTTGTCTCGCTAATTTATGGTGTGAGTGTAATTTTCAATGTAAGTGTGTGAGCAGCCTCTTTTCGTTTCGATAACTTTTTTTTTTTTTCGATTGACAACAGCCGGCGTTGCCAACTATCTTGTCCCGCGCGCCATCCTTCTCCCACTTTTTGCAAAGGCGATTATGAAAGTGTAAGTGTGTATGTGTATGTGTGTGTGTGTATTTAGGATGTGGTTTCAAAATATTCCTTGGATTTGGTTGGATCAGCCACCATGGTCTTCTGGCCGGGCTTCCAGTTAACTGGGCACACCTCGCCATAGATATCGGTATACTGGAAGGCCTGAACCAGACGCAATGTCTCCTCAACACTGCGACCCACTGGCAAATCATTGATGGTGATTTGACGCAAATTCTGTTGTTTATCGATAATGAAGAGACCGCGGAAGGGAATGCCGGTGGCCTCATCGAGTACACCATAATCGCGTGCCACCTTCATGGACTTGTCGGCCAGCAGGGGTATGTCCATTTCACCCAAACCGCCTTGCTTGCGTGGCGTATTGATCCAGGCCAAATGTGTAAACTGGCTATCCGTGGAGCAGCCAATGACTTCGCAATTGATTTTACGAAACTCTTCGGCCTTCTCAGAGAATGCAATTATCTCGGTGGGGCACACGAAGGTAAAGTCCAATGGATAGAAGAAGAGCACCAGATATTTGCCCTTATAGTCGCTCAATTTAATGTCCTTGAATTGGCCTTTCACCACAGCGGTGCCGGAGAATTCGGGTGCGGGTTTCTGTAATTGTGGCATCTAAAAAAAAAAACGTATGTACATTCGTATGTACAATGTAAAATTAATTTTCTTTTCTTTTGTATTTGGGCGCGCTTGTTACAATATGGCGGAAATTAATCAAATATGGCGGCTGTACAAAAAAAAAAAAAATCCAATTGGAATTGAAGACGATGGCAACGACGGCTGCTGCACACACATGCACACACACACAAACACACAGCGAGACAAATTTCTCATGTCATGTTTTTGTAATTTTTCGCAAAAGCCACGAAATTACGTGCCATTTTTTTTTTGTAAATTACACTTAAATTCAAATAATTTACAACGAAAATTCCGGCGTTTCAATTACCGCCGCCGTCGTCGTCGTCGTCGGCATGGCGATTTTTTCAGCCGGCTAGAATTGCAAAAACAACAAATAGCGGAAACGTTTTGTGTGTGTGTGTGTGTGCATTAGTTTGTGCCAATAATTGTATATACATTTGTGTGTGTGTGTGTGTCTAGAAATGGTGCGCAAAACTTGTGAAATAATCTTTTTCACACAAAACAACACTAAAACAACAACAAAATCATCATCATCAGTTTTTTTTTCTTACGCTCAGCTGTAATTTCTCTTTGATTCTATCAAGTATTTGCGTCATGTTCATTATTTGAAAGTATTGTTAATTATGTTTTTTGTTTTTTTTAATCCTCTTTTCTTCTCTGTCACTAGAAAACTCACTTTAACTTGTTAATAATACGATGTGCCAGTTGCTGCAAAAATACGATTAAATAAGCGCGTCGTCGCAAACTTTTACGAAAGACAAGAAAAAAAGACCGGAACGTCTGCTCGGCTTGACAATGAAATGGGAATTGATTGCAAGTTTATTTGCAAAAGACAAACGTGCCGTCGTTTCAGCAAACCCAACAGAATGAAGAGCATAAAAGGGAACGACAGAGAGCGTGCAAATGGGGAGAGGGCAATTAGAACTTTTGCAACAATTGAGCGCAGCGAGTAACATTTCTCTCTACAAAATGTAAAAAGCAGCGAAAATATGTTAAATATATTTATATGTTTATAAACTGTTAATATTTCTTTGCTTATTTATAATTGTTTTACCCTAAACAGTTTTAATTTAACTTTAAGAAAAGTTTAATTTTGAAATTGGCAAATTGCTCAAATTGGCACTGTTAAATAAACGATGTGGCAACCTTGTCAATTTAAAATGTTTTGCTCTTAGGCAAACCGTTTTTATTTATTATATGTAAATTAAAGGTTGTAATAGAGTTAAATAAATCCAAAAAGCCTAACTCGTATTGGCACTGTTAAAATATGCCCCTTTTAACAAAGTGGTAACGCTGCCACTGATGACAGTTGAAATTTTCAAAAACGCCAGCTGACTGAAATATTATCAACTATTCATTTATCAAATAAGCCCTAAACCAACGTCATTCTTGAACCTTTCGCAAAGTGTGTAAACACAGCATAAGATCTTCATTAATTAGTTTCTTTTTAAGAAGCACGTTTTAATGCTGAGTCACGTGTTGTGAAATTCCCCCTGCTGAAAATGATGCAATTCATGTAGCCAGGAATGAAACTTAATTAAATTTTTGTGTTTTTATTGTACCAAATTCCAAATACAAGTTTAAACAAACGGACATTTTTTTTGTATAAGTTTAGTAGTATAATACATAGAGGAGAAAATACGCAATTTTGTACCACAATATAACTCTCTTGCAGCTTCTAGGGCTTTCCAAAGTCGTTGATTTGGTTAAGTTTAGCAAATGCAACACGATAATTAAAAAAAAAAAACACGATACAATCGTTGCAAAAGACACGGTCTCGGGATTGTTTGTTTTTGTTGCTGTTGTGAGTTGATCATCCAAATGTCCAAAGGAATGCAAAAGTGGGCAAAAGGACTATCGGAACTAGCAACAACAAGTTCCAGAGAATTTGAACTTTTCATCTGCATGTTCGGCAATTCGATATAATTAAAATCTTGCAAACATGGATTGCTGGGGGCGGTGGTGCTTGGGGTAGTGGGTGTGTGGCATCGCTTGCTGTTTTTTTGTTGTTGTTGTTGTGTTATATATTTCATAGTTCATAGAACCTATAGAACTAATCACAGGAACCATCTAGCCAGCCATCTCGCCATCTTTCGTTCACTTTGCTGCAGTCGAAAAGTGGCTTGCCGATTTTGTCGTTCACACGATTATGAAACTTGCAGAGCCACAGTGCCAGATCCTTTTGTGAGTTAACATTAACCGGATTAACTTCAATGCTGCCAGGTAGTTAAAAATGTTAGTAAAATTATGCTAAATTCACACTGGCAGTGTGGAGGCAGCACTTACTCTGTGCGAAAATCCTTAGCGCAATACTCGCAGGGATACAGACGTGAAAGTACCTCGAAAAATTTGCGCATATCTCGCTTTTCCGTATCCGTCGGATTGTCCGAATAGAATGCGGCCATTGTGTGCAGCAGGCCCCAAGTGGAGACGCCCAGTCGCGCCTTATCCAGCGGGCAATCTTCGCGTGGCGCTGCCACTTCACTGACATTTAACTTCTCGCTGGCCATATGCTTCTCCTACAAAGGAATAGGAATAAGAGTTTTAGAGGAGTTGAAATTAAGTGAGTGAGTGCATTTTGAGCATTACCTTGGCAGCCTGGGTGCTGGAAATGAGACGTTGCTGTTTGGACCATGACTTGAAATCATTGCAGGTGCGACAATTGCTATCGGGCTTTGCTGTTGTTGCATTTCTGTTACTATTACTATTGTTATTACTGTATTGCGGTGGGTCCGCTTCGGTTTTCTGTTGCTGCTGCTGCTGTTGTTGTTGTTGAAATGTTGATTTGGCGGACATTCTAAAGTCGGGATCTCGCAGGATGCGGAGCACAGTCTTTTGCAGACGTCGTATTATTAGGCGGGCGCCCTCACGATTGAGAGCCACCTTAGTCTGACAGCTGTGACGGCGAATAAATTTTTTCCACATGGGCAATCAGCTGTTTTTGCGCTGTTAAAAATTCTCAGAGTGTGTGTGCGTGTGTGTAGGTGTTGTTATGTTAACGCAAATTGGAGGCACTGTAAAATGTACATAGCGGCAAACCCAACAGTCTGGCAACGTGTGTCGCTATTTACCGCGTTTGGTAAATTTGAATTGCCAAACACAGTTAATTTGTGGTTTTCGTTCTTTTTTCGAAAATATTATTTGTGAAACTAATACGAAATTATACAAAACAATTTTGTTGAACAACTGACATAAAAAACAATTCAAGTTACAACATTTGTTTGGGCATTTAAATGAATGCACATTTTATTTGATTTTTTCTTTTTTATGTATTAATACAAAATGTAAAATGTATAAATTCATTTAGTAACAACTACCAATTAACAACAAATTGGGCTTTGGGTTAGCTTTGTTACTGGCCAAGTTAACTGTTAAACACACTAAGACACATACACACACATTTATGTAAATTTAAATTGTATTGTATATATATATAAATATAGTTAGTTAGAAGGCACAAATTGACTTTTAATTTCATTAACATGCATATATAAATTATTGAACTTTTTTTCGATAACAAAAAAAAAAAAAATAAAAAAACAGAGGGCAAAACTCAGGCATAGTCCCGGAACATGGTGAAGAGGCTGTAAAGGACACGCAACGTGGACTTTAAATCCATATTGACAATATCCTCGGGTCGTGCCTTTGGCTTTGGCAATCCCACGTCCTGCATCAGATCGAATGCGAATGCCACATTGTTCACCATCTGATCGACATCCTGCGGCGTCAAATGGAACTCGTGCAGCGGCACAAAGAATCCGCCCAGCAAACCCATCAACAGACAGAGATAGACGCCATCCCGAAAGTCCGTGTTCAGGTCATGGATCTCAAAATTCAGTTTGGCCAAGTGCTTGTTGACGAACGTGATCAGTGACTTCTTTACCACGGCCAACTTATCGGGCGCACAATCGATTAACGTATCGAATGCGTCCTTCTCACAACGCATGCCCAGATCATCGTATTCCGATGTGATTTGCTCCTGGAATTTTCTAGGAAAAGCAGAGAAAGCACAGTTTAAATTACATTTCATTAATATCAATCAATATCGATTTTTACTGTAATCGTTTGAAATCGATTATATTGTTTAATATAAATCGATTAGTCTTGCATCGTTATAGTATCATAATTTGAAACTTACTGTGCATTCAGGACACCGGCGTTCTTTTCCGCAATGACGACCGTAACAAAGACATTTTCCGGCAGGCGAACGGGCGCACGGAAATGGCGAACCAATGCAACCAACAAATGCAATATAGCCACAACATTTTTCGAGTGTACACTGGCCACCGACCATTTGGGTATCTTCTGATGAAAGCCAAGTGTCTAGCGGGACAAAAATAAAAAATAAATATATAAGTTCAACAGTTGAAAAGACGTTTCTAACCCTGAAAAAGTTTATAGATCTAGATCTCAGAGACTAGAAGAGCTAGAGCCTCTAAACTTGGCATGCAGGTTCGTCAAATGCCGAAAATACTAAAAATACTGACAAACTTTACTTACAATCGATCAACTATCGATACAATATTAAGGAGTTGAATAACGAAATTTCTAGCAAAGATTTTGAAACAAATGTAATAAGAATTTGATGCTTCTAGCTCAAAACCATCTCTGGGGATCTTTTCAACAAACTTATTATGCCCGCTCGGCACAGGGTGGCGGCAGGCTTTGCTTACATGATTGACAGCCTTTAGAACAATGTTTAGCTTCTCGTGCTGTCCCTGTTCGGATTGTGTCACCTCTGGCACATCCAGTTTCTTGCCCGTCAGCTTCTCCCAGAGCTTGTGCAGCACCTGGCCATCGTACATGTCCTCGTCCAGCTGCTGTACGATGATGCGCTGTTCGGCCAGCTCATCGTTAATCCAATCGATAAGTATCCTTTGCAGCTTGAGCACCTCGGGATCGTTTATCGATTGCGGATCGATGACAGCGCGTTGTTCGTGTTCGCCTAAAAATGTACATATATATTTATTAAAAGATATACCTAAAATATATACTTGTGTTACTTACGCAACGCATAATCCTCTGGTGGTATATCGAATTGATTGGGAGAGCCAGGCGAATCGATAGCATGTTTGCCTTCATCTTGAATTTTCTTAACTGTTGAGAATAAGTGCGAGTGAGTAGGCAGCAGAGCAGACACACAGTGCAAGGCAAAAATAACGGATGTGCTCTGCTCATTAAAAGAGAGGGAGAGCAGCTGTTGTGTGTGACTGAGAGTGCATGTGCAATATAAAAAAACAATTTTGCATATTTCGTTGCTTGAGAGTTTTACACTTGTAAAAATCAGTTGAAGTTTAGAGCTAGCAGCGAAATGTTCTACAACATATTTTCAGTTAGTCTAAATCGACTATTTGTTGCAGTGTATTTATAAATTTGTTGCTGCTGCAGCTCCAATGTAAACAATAACTTGATGACGTCACAAACACAACCCCCAACCCACACACACAGACACACACTCAGATTTGATCTGTTTGGTTTGTTGTTTGTATGCGTCACAAATTCAAATGACGCAATGTTTTTTTTTGGCTAAATTTTAAAGCAATCTCAAAACAACATCTGTTGCTAGAAATATTCGACAAGCACTTGGAACTGCTTAGTTCGTGGACATTCTTGGCATAGGGTATTGCAATCATGTAGAAATCATGCTGCTCAGTCAGATTGAGTTCCATATTTGGCCATAATTCCTAGATTTCTCCGTTGTTCACACTCACTCACTCACAGACTCACCTTCTCTTGTACCGCGTTTGCGGCCCAGTGTGCTGAATTTATCCCAGAAGCTATCCTCCTTTTCGCCCTTTTTAATGGTGGTGGGCGTGTGCGGTGATTTGGGGCGATTTAATGTCGACATTTCTCTTATCAATAGCACACACAAATAGATCGACACAAACAAAAATAATAAATAAATATAGCCACACACAAAACGAACAAAAAGTTTTTACTAGTGCTGCACACTGTTCGATTAGTGGTTAGCTATCGATAACTAAACTAGTTCCGCGTAGGTGTAGCAGCTGCTATCGATATACCTCAGTGAAATAAGTATATGTGCATTTTATTCTAGTCTTTGTATTCTATTAAAAGTTTACCGTACATTGTTTTGGAGTATGCTTGTTTTCGCATACATACATATAGCATATTCATTCTTCTTAGTACCGTTATCTCAAATTTGCGAGGCAGGTCGTCGGTTTCTTATGAAATAAGTATATGTGCATTCTGCTAATATTGTGCTTCAGAGTATAGTCGAGTGTTCAAGTGTACACAACACAAGTTCTTTTCTAATTAGAAAGTGAGTAAAACAATTTAAATTGTATTTGAGTTCAACAATCTTGTTGATAAAGCGATTTTATGTTAGAATGCCTCGTGGATCACATTTGTCGGACAAAGACCAAGGTCTGATCATAGGATTGGCCGAAGCTGGAAAAAATATTACTTATATTGCTGCCAGAGTTAATAGGCATAGAAACACAGTAGCCAATTTCCTCAGAAATCCAGAAAATTACGGGAAAAATAAGAGGACCGGCCGACCCACTGACATTGATAATCGCTGTAGGAGGCAAATTCGACGAATGGCAGTAGAAGACAGCATGTCATGCACTGAAATCAAACGTCAGCTACAGCTGAATGTGTCCAGTAGACGGGTAAATCAGATTTTACAGGAAAACGACACGGTTAAATATACTTCCCGCGAGGCTAAACCCAGGCTATTGAAACGCCACATAACTGCGCGCCTGGCATTCGGAGAAAAATATAAATTTTGGTCTGAAGAGTTCAAAAAAGTTATTTTTTCCGACGAAAAAAAGTTTAACTTAGACGGGCCAGACTGTTTCCAAAAGTATTGGCGGGATATAAGGCAACCACGTAAGACTTGCCATAAACGCAACCACGGTGGAGGATCCTTGATGATTTGGGCAGCATTTGGATATGAAGGAAAGTCTCCACTATGTTTTATACCCACGAAAACAAATGCAGAAGTATACTACATAGAATTGTTAGACACAATACTTATTGACTTTGCTGGACGCCTATACGGAGATGACTGGATTTTCCAGCAGGACAACGCGCCAATTCATACTGCGCGGAAAACAAAAAAATTTTTTTCGGATAGGAAAATACTTCTTTTAGAATGGCCTGCGATCAGTCCGGACCTAAACCCGATTGAAGATCTATGGGGAATACTGTCACGCAAGGTCTACAAGAATAACCGCCAGTTTGATACTGTAAAGGACCTTAAAAAGGCACTAATTGAAGAATGGGATCAAATTGACCTATCGACACTTCAAAACTTGTCAAATTCAATGGAAAATCGAATTAATCAAATGCTTCTTAATAAGGGAAAACATATTAACTATTAAATAGCTAAATTTATTGGACTGGACAACAAATTATTTAGTTTTTCTTTACTTTTATCATTTTGCACATATACTTATTTCATATGAAATGAACTTTGTTAATTAAATATTTTAAGTTTCTTGAAGATAATTTAAAAAAAAATGTTATATTTTTCAAACAATATATGTATCCTTAATAAGTTTAAAAAATCAAAAATTTTAATTATGTTTTTTATTGATTTTTTGTTAAAAAATGACAATGCACATATACTTATTTCACTGAGGTATGTATACACTGAACTCTTTAAGCCAAGCAAGCCAACAGCACACAACGTTTCAACCGATCAAATAGTTCTTTAAGATCCAAAAACGTTTGGATTTTTTGAATTTTTTAATCAGAGGACGCAAAAAATGTTCTATTAACATAAGAAATTGCATAAAGTAGATTTATGTGTATAGATGTATATAAAAAGAAAACCAAAAATTTTAAATGTATTTGAATTTTTTTTTAATAATTTTCTTAGCTTAACAATACAGCTTAACATAGTCTGTGTGTGTATGTGTAGTTAATAATTTTTTTTTGTTTTATATAGAGTTAGGCAGCTGGCAGGCACGTACTGCCACCAGTTGTAAGAGAACGAATATGGGAGAGAAGACTTCGCTGTACTCGAGACCCGTTTTACCCGACAATTTGAGGCACAGCAGATACTTGAAGATGGCAATTAGTACAAGGAAATATGTGCTCCACATGAAGCGATGGAGAGCCTTGCGTTTGTTATCCGAGTCCAGGTACATGCGTATGCCAACGATAACGCAAAAATATGCATTACAAATGTCAATAAAGAACAATGGACTAAAGATGCTAAACCAATCGTTCATTAGCTGGGGAAATACATTGTTCAATGTACCAGAGATTTTAAAGGCCAGCGTTATGGTGAACACCAATAGACCGCAAAGGTTAATCAATATCTCGAATTCGGTTAGACCGAGCCAACGCACCAATTCCGATAACTTGAACATGATCACTACTTCCACTACTTCCCCCTTACACCGTCCGATTACTTTTGTTTCCTTTTCTGCTGCTGCTGCTGCGCCTGCTGTAATCGAACGCTATTGTGATGGTTATCGACAGGCAGCTTGGGCACAACAATATCAAAGAGGCTGCTATTAAAGATTTTGATATGCAACGCTGAATTGTTGCGCTGTCGAAATGTTATGTCGTCTTCATCACACAAAGGATGCAGCTCATCCACCAGCTGTATGGTGGACGTGTTTATCGTGTAGCTGAGTGCGCCCTCTGAATTCTCGATTAATTGCAGTGCCAAATTGAGTCCACGGGTTATCGAATAGCCCATGCAGTGCAAATAAATTTCTTTAGCGCCAGCGTTTAACAAATCCTCGCATCGCTTATGCTGTGCCTACAAAAGCCACAAACAAATATTTCATTATTATTTTGTATGCGAATTAACCCGCCAGTACTACTAGTACTTCCTACCTTAAAATCTGTCTTGCTGGTAATGTAAATATTCTGCCTATCGTCGCTGGCAGCAGCACGCGGCGGAACTTTGCGCACCACTCGATGGCTTTGGTTTCCACGTTGCTGCTGATTGTTTCTGTTATTGGTTCTTGGCTTTGCTCCACGCTCGCTTGGTTTGCTACCGCTGTCCATCATCAAAACGAAGCAATTGTGGGGAAAATTTAATCTCCCATTACTTTTGCGTAGTTCGCTGCAGTCACAAATTTGCTTTTTGTTGCTTCTGCTTTTTCTTCTTCTTCTACACTCCAGCAGCTGCTACAAAAGATATCGATATTTCACATCTGACATTACTTTTTAATATCGATAACGCAAGCTAAATTTGTCTTACTGTGCAGATTTGTGCACTTATTTTTTAACATTTCAATGTATAATAAATTCTATTAAAAAAAGTTAATTTCGAACTATTTTATCATGATTATGACCACAGTTCACAGCTGTTATTTAACACTTATCGATTATTAAATTTGTATTAGAGGGATTCCTTAAACAGCAGGTTAAAATGTCTGCATCATATGCAAATGACAAAAACTCGTACTACGATTTATTTTGATAAGTAACATATTTTGCTCAAGGCAATTTTTTAACAATAATTTTTTGAAAAAGAGAACAACAGAATTGCTTGTTTAGTATGTTGTGCCAAATATTGAGTCAGCCATGAAAAAATTTGAACTTGTTTGTGGAATGCCCGCATTAATTTCTTTTAGTTTCTGACAACCCTGCGCACAAACTGTCAACTTTTGACAGTGTTTTTGTGTGTGTGTTATCGATATTTTTCATTCGTCCCTTACATTATCGTCGACTGGTTCGTGTGTTCGTAATAGCAAAGAATCGGCCATCAGTTGAAAATTTTTCCTCGTACTTTCGGAACAACAAAGGTATGTTTTAACAGAAAGCAGGCACAACAAGAACAACAACAAACAATAAAAAAAAAAACGTCATCAAAGCGCAATTCAAACAAATTGTAAGCCAGTGGCTCAAATATTGCATTTATGCAACACATTAACACACACATACGCACAAGACATCAAAGTATTTGTCATAAGTTCACACACACACAACTACACACACACATACATTTCCAACGCCGCTGGCTATAAAGACTTGGACAGCAGGCAAAGGCAAAGAGAAAAAAAAAATTACATAACTTCTAATTAAATTTGACTGCAAATAGTTTGAGGTAAAGTTCTATTTCGGCATAAGTAAGTTATAATGTAAGCAAAAGCAGAAACTAAGTTTTTTTTTTTGTTTTTTTCTACTATTTCTACTTCTACTTCTGTTACATAAGTTACGATATAAAATGTGCGATGAAACGCAATTAAAATGCAATTGCAAAAGAAAATGAAAACCATTTTGGCTTGTCGCGCTATTGTTTCCGTTATCCAGCCAGAAAAGAAAAAAAAAACAAATCGAAATCTCGATATCGAAAGAAAAAGTAATAATAAACAAGAAATATAAAAAAAAAGAAACTCCTTGCACAGCATTTTTGGGTGTCAAGTAACGTTTTGTATTCATGCGTTCAAGTTCATTTTTCCATGCAGGACGTACAAAATCCGCTCCCAACCGATTTC
Organism: Drosophila tripunctata; assembly: GCA_035047385.1. Taxonomy (NCBI): domain Eukaryota; kingdom Metazoa; phylum Arthropoda; class Insecta; order Diptera; family Drosophilidae; genus Drosophila; species Drosophila tripunctata. The sequence goes on along the minus strand of JAWNPS010000270.1, from coordinate 1,018,978 downwards.
TCAGTTAAACAGTTACAAAAGCAGCACATAAACACACATTAAAACGCACGTCGTCGCCGCCGCCACCCTCGCCCCCAGGGCTGTCAAAGTTGTCGCAAAAATAAAGGGTGGCAGCACCACTTGCTGGACAACAACAAACATCAATAACATCAAAGCAAGCAGCAAAACAGCAGCTCTTCAGTCACCATAACAGCAGCAGCGCCAGCAGCAGCCAGCAACAATAACAACAACAACGGCAGCAGCAGCAGCTTACCGTGGAATAATACAAATCAAGTAAATTTTACAATTCTTTATTACAACAACAACAACAAACCAAAAAAAAAAATTCATCTAAAGAATGAAAGAGAGAAAAGAAAGATATGGCCAAAAGTCTAAGTAAATGCAATTGCATAAGCTTATGAGTTTTATGTGCAAAAATATACTGGCTTCTTGCCCCACAGTTCTCAGCTGCGCCTGACTCCGTCTGCTACTTCATAGTGGTCCGCTTGAAGCTAAAAAGTTTATGGCAAGGCTTGTTATAATTTATGGCTGAACAGTGTGGCAACGCTTTGTCGCCTTTTTTGCAAATATTTGCAACAATTAAAAGCAGTTATGTGCTTACATATACATATATTTGTGTATAAATGCATTACTGCAATGCAATTATAAGTATCCATTATGACATATGGCAATTTTTCTCTTTTTTTTTTGTTTTGTTTTGCTACACACTGAAGGCGTCCACAGAAACGAAACAAATCGAATTGAATTGAATTGAATTAAATTGAACAGCAAAAAAGCAAGCATTGCATATTTGTGTGTGTGTATATATGTATGTACATATATATATATATATATATGGTATAGATAAAAAAAAGAAAAGAAACCCGCATACGAAACGTGTCTCAACTGCAACTGATTTGATTTAACGCGGCACAGTTTGAATTGCAGATCGTCTGGCAACCCTGTGACAATGTCAGCGTCACGTTTACCGTACTATCAGCAGCAGACGTCGGATCAGTCACAGCATCAGCAGCATCGTCGTCGTAATGGTGGACACCATCATGGCAGCAGCAGCAACAGCAGCAGACGCTACAGTCGCAGTCGTTCCATGGAGCGTCGACAGCGTCATAGCCGCAGTCGCAGTCGTTCCACAGAACGTCAACGTCGTCGTCAGCAGCGACATAATCGAGATTCGCGTGATCGTTCATGGGAACGGGAAAAGGAAAGGGATAGAGAGCGCGAGCGAGACAGAGATAGAGAAAGGGACAGAGACAGGGATTATGGGAGCAGACGAAGCTATTATCAGCGTGATACGCGCAGTCGCAGTCGCAGCCGCAGCCGTTCCAGCAGCCCCAATGCAGTTACTTCCACCGCTGCGCTGCGTCGCCAGCAAACAAAGCGTTTGAACGCCAGCGGCGGCGGCGGCAGCAGCTACAGCAGCAGCACAACATCAGCTTCAGCTGTGCATACACAAAACGCCCACACTAACGGTAAAGATAATGCCATGATGTCGGCAGTGGGCGCATATTACAATTTGGATACAGATGAACCGTTCGATAAGGAGCGCATACATCGCGAAATTGAGGCAAAGCTACGCGAGACGCTGGCACGTGACGGCAAAGTTTATCCGCCGCCCAAATCCAAAGCATCGCATCCTGTTTTTGCCAACGACGGCAGCTTTATGGAGCTCTTTAAGAAAATGCAAGAACAACAACAACAACAGCAGCAACAACAACAGCAGCAGCAACAACAACAACAGCGTCCACAATACGATGCAGCTGCAGCAGCAGCAGCCGCCGCTTCTGCCGCTGCCGCTGCTGCTAGTGCTGCTGCTGCTGCAGCGGCCGCTGCCAACGTTGCCAGACAGCAGCAGGAACAATCGCAGCAACAGCAAACGCTTAATCCCTTTGGTGCGCTGCCAGCAATTGCTTTGGGTGCCGCCAGCAGCGCAGCAGCGCCATATATAGCAGCCGCTGCAGCGGGCAAAACAGCGCCGCCACCGCTAATGGTGGGCAGACGACGTGGTGGCAAAATCTTAAAAACTGGCGTTGTGGCTAAACTTAAAACGCCCAATGAACGGGATGTGGATCCCAAGGATTTCTGGTCACTCTATTTGGCCGAAGTGAATAAATACAAAAGCAATGCCTGCGATACGGATAATGGCAAGCGGCCATTGGTTAAATAGAGATAAACAGAGACAGACAGAGACAGAGACAAACATATATACAGCTTGGAAACAATGAACTTGAACTTACAAAATGAAACACTATATAGTAAATATATATATCATAAAACAAAAACAAAGCCACAATTACAATTGAATTAAAAATTGGTTTCTTTGTGGCTTTTGCTAAATACGTCTCAATTATATATATATATATATATTTTAAGAACTAGACTAGCATTACGGTGGCGCACATTTCTCTACAGAATTTCCAAGAAATAATCGATATAAGTAGCCACAACATTTCTTAAGCAACTAACATTTAGTTTAGCGTCTAAGCTATATAGTTTGTACAGTCTGAATAAGCCCAGAAAAACTCTATATATATACATAGATATAAAATAACACTTAACTCTACTATAGACTATAAGTTATGAAAGCAAGCGTGTGTATTATCCTTTACTTCATATATGTATGTATATATATATATATATCTTTCTCTTTCTCCCCCTACCCATCTCTCTCTCTCTCTCTCTCTCCATTTGATTGCGCTACCTCTCTCGCTCTAATTGGCGCACGGCAAACAAATTGACATTGAAATTTGTAAAAAATTTGGCAAATTTTTGACACTTTAATTTCTTTATACAAAAAACAAAAAAAAAAACAAATTTGGCAAATTTTTTGTTAATTTTTTTCTTTTGTTTACATTATTAATTTATCAACCCTAAAAAAAACTATCGTTCGCTCGCTCGCTCTCACTCATTCGCACACACTCATTTTCATATTATCGCCGTCTCAATTTTTGCGCACTGGTTTAATAATTTTTATACATATATTTTTTTTGTGCTATTACTTTGTATTTGTGTTTTATTTTATTTTTTTTATTGTTTGTTGAAAATTAGTCAATATATATGCAATTTTTCATGTCTAAAAATAAGTCGTCCCCCGACAGCAGCAGCAGCAGCAACAGCAACAGCAGCAACATGTCCGCCTACAAGATGGAGACCGCACCGTTTGATCCACGTTTTCCCAATCAGAACGTGACACGGTATTGCTATCAGTCGTATGTTGACTTCCATCGCTGCCAGAAGAAGCGCGGCGAAGATTTTGCCCCGTGCAATTACTTCAAGAAGGTCTACAAGACGATGTGCCCCAATGCCTGGGTCGAGAAGTGGGACGATCAGCGCGAGAGCGGTACATTCCCGGGACGCATCTAAGTTTCGAGGCCAGTCAGAGACGTCCACACAACACACACACAGACAGACAGACAGCACCACACATATACTATACACATAGCTATGCATATGGCTAAATCGTATAATATATACCCAAAATACACCATGGATAAATTTTCAAATATTGTTTAGGGGGCGCTACAACAACAACAATAACAACAACAACAAATATACACAAACAATTGTTAAACAACAAAAACCAAAAAAAACAACAATTATTGTCATTATTGATCTGAACGATCGTTTGTTTCTTCTTCTTCACACACACACACAGACACACACACGCTAGCAAAGTCTAAGCTATATAGGAATTTGATCTATGGTTTATATAGAGATATAATACACAGAGAATCCACACAACAAACAAACACAAAAAGCAGGCAACTGTTTTTTAACATTGTGTATTTATCAATAATAAACAAATTGTGAAAGAAAAGAAAAAAAAATAACAAGCTTATGATTGATAGTCTAGTGCTTAGTTGATCAGTGTGATTATAATCGCTTCCAAGTTGTTGGGATCCTTTGGCTCATCCTGCTGCATACGCACCTTGCCCTGGCTACACTGTGGAAGATAAAAATCAAAATCAAAATTAGTTTTGAATTGAAATTCATGTGACAAATTGATAGCGCTACTAAACTACATATGTATATGCGAACCAGAGAACTGCTACAAGTACTGAATTTTTAATCTAATTCGAATATTGATCTATACCCGTTGTGATTTATTCACATTTCTTGAGCGTAAAAAAAATCATCTCTCATTCATGACTTATACTCGCTCTGAAAGTTTGTGCTTTAATCACTACTCGTGATTAAAAAAAGCAACACTTGCACCTTACTCTGAGCGTAAGCTGCTAACACTTGGTTGCGATTTGAATTTTCTGTGAGCTGAGCGTACGACATGCTCACAGACCAAGTGCTACTCGCTCAGAGAGGCGTGCACACAAACGAGAAAAGGTCTTTGCTTGTGCGTCGCTTGGTAGTCGCGACTCATAAAATCGTCATTTAATACTTGTTTTGTGATTTTTTGTGATACTTGATTTTTGAGCGTCGAAAACCAACGCTCACTTTCCAATCATCCCTCACTGATTTTTATGATACTTGATTTTTTGTACAACAAAATTTTCGATCACTTGTTACTTGAACGATACTTGTTTGAAAATATAGAGCTAGTAGCTCTGAGCTACTATACTTGATTTGATTTGATTTTTTGTAGAAGTGAACAATCATACTCGAGTATACCCGTTGCAGTTCTCTGATGCCATATATAGAATATGGCGTTAATAAACTTAAGTTTATGCTGAAGATTTAAAGAGACATCTGACATCTGCAATTTTTTGCAGTGTAAGGTCCGTTGAATTGTCAGCGCTGCATCAGCAATTTGACAGTTCAAATTTGATGTGAAAAATATATAATAGGCAAATAATAAACTTAAGTTTATGTTAAGGACTTCCATGTCATATGTTTAATTTCAGAACTAGCTCTTCTACTACTTACCATAGTGGTGATGGCCATAAGATAGAGTCCCGGCATGGCCAATAATGGCTCTGCGTTGGCCAACAATTGGGCCATAGTGACGCTGCGCGTTGGAGATTGCAGACACGCCTCACAAATCCTCGACTCGATTGATTCCATAACACTTGAAGACTCCAAATTGACACCAAATAGAGACATATTCCAAAATCAACTGAAGAAATTGAAGCTGCAGAAAAATTTTCGTCTGTCAATGCTAACAGTTAGCCGAGCTGTGAGGATATCGGAATGATATGCCTCAATGCCTGTCACTTTGGTATTTTTTGTTTTTTTTTTTTTTTGTTGTGTTGTCAATTTGTTGTTTAAGTATTTTAGTGTAGTGTTGATTAAATTTGTTTACTTTGACATTTGAAGCTGTTAAAGTGCTTTTAGAGTCGGTCAAAATTGGTGGAGAGAGTTCTGGCGAAAGTTTGTACAAAATTGTAAAGAATTATTATGGAAAACGATTGTCCAGATATGTGTGTGTAAAGCTACATATAGTTGAGCAAGTTGTACCATGTTTTATCTAAGTGGCTTTGAATATATTTAAGCAAAAGCACTGAGAATGAATGGGTGATATGGACATCACAGTCTAAATCGTGTATTCTGAATCTCCAAAAGAATTTTTTTGAAAAGACTAGCGAGAAACTTGGTAACGGTTCAGGCTTGAACTTTTTATACACTCTGAGGGGTATATTAGGTTTGTGAAAAGTATGTAACAGGCAGAAGGAGGCGTGGCAGACCCCATAAAGTATATATATTCTTGATCAGCATCAACAGTCGAGTCGATATAGTCATGTCCGTCTGTACGCCTGTCTGTCTGTCCGTATGAACGAAAGGATATCAGAAATGGTAAGAGCTACTTTCTTTTTGCAAGCTATTTTGGTATACAGACCAAGTTACACTTAAATACTTCAATAAACGAAAAAGGTAGGGCAAGTCGGTCAGATCGGGCATATCAAATAGTGCCCCAAATCATATACAATTTTGTAAATCAGCTAGGAAACATGAAAAATGTATACAGACCAAATTTCAATTCAATAGCCAAACAAACCATAGTACACTCTGAATAAACAAAATTGGAAAGATGGTAGATACATATGTTAGGAGACGGGTGGTGTACGAAAGAGAAGTTTTTGCAGTTATTGTGGCTCGCATTTGTTTATTTTTATTTTTATTAATGTTATAATCTTAAGTTTCTGGAGTTTTTTTTGTTTTGTTTGTGTTTGTTTTTGTTTTTTAAATGCGTACAGTATTATTTAGTGCTTAGCCTCTGTGGAATATATATATGTATATATATATTATATATAGTAGTTTTTTATTGTAATTGTAATGCCATTAAATTGTTATTTATTAACTATATTAATTAATAGAGAAATTAAAAGTTTGCAACTTTTCTTTCTGTATTTTTTATATTGATTTGACAAAAGATTTTTGTCTTTTTAAATGCCAAATGGTTGTTTTTTTTTTGCTATAACTACAATAGATAAAAGACCGATTCCTTACTCTATCATATATATGTATAATTATCCGATTAGACATTGATTGATTGCTGAAAGTGGAAATGAAATGCTGGATTTGGGAAAATCAACAAATTGCGGACGGCAGCAATTCTTATTGAAGGTCCATTTAAGCAGCTCTACTATATATTATGTATATATACCTACATATATATGCGTAACTGATAAAAACAACCAATAGTATCAATGTCTAATCTTAGGTTTTAACTTGGGGATTTGTTGTGCGTGTGTGTTTCTGAAATCATACTATAATTTGTTTGTACTTAAACTTTGTCTTAAACGTATGATAATATGCGGCTAAAACGATTTCTATCCAAAATCTAAAGTAGCTCTTTTCTTTTTGGCTTTTTTTTAATTTCTAATATGAGTATATATTTATATATCTTTGCAACTGTACAGATTTTTGGCGTATTGTTTTAAAAATGCGGTTCCCTTCCAACCATAATATCTGGACATAATTTATTGTACTTAATAGGTATACAGATCATATATATATACATATATATATATATACATATATATATATATATATATATATACATATATATGGTATATGGATTACATGTTTAAAATTGAAGGAAACATCAGTTGTAATTAGTTAATATATATATAACTATGTAAATCTCATCATATGTACGTTTAGAATTGTATTTTTATAGCAGTATTTGGTTTTGTCCAGAATATTTAAGTTCTCTCGATCAAGTAAGTTTATAAGTATATATTATATGTATAATAATAACACAGATCACAAAATCAGTAATTAGTAATATTTGAAAATGTGTAGTTGTAACTTCTTGCCTTTAGATAGGTTTTAGTTCCAGTTTTTTAGACAGCACACGAGGAATACATGATTCAACTTGTATATTTAATAAAGATATATGTATATATAATATCCTGTATATATATATATATTTATGTTACGAAAGAAACAATGCTTGATTCCAACTGGCCCATCATCATCATCATCACGCAATCAATCACTTTAGAATTTCATGTTATTACAAAAAAAAAAAACCCTAGTGAATGTCAACTTAACGGTATGCTATATATCTTACTTCTGTGGATATTACATCTTATAAAACTTCTATATATATTTTCTTGTTGTATATATTTATGCTGTTTATAGTAACATTAGTGTTGAGTTGTGAACAAAGTTTTTGCATTTTTTAACCATACCTATAGAATATAGTATATATATGCATATAGTGTGATTACGGTAAATATGCTCTTAAAGTGCTAGGAATGCATATGTACATAAGTATATGCAGTTATTCAGTAGTGTACCTCAGGATTGTTCCCAATTAACTACTTTAGCAATGCGTTTCTTATCTCCCAAATTAAATTATATTTTTTCAAAAAATTATAAATATATTTTTTTTGTTTTGGCATTGGTATTTGTTTAAAACAAAAAAAGGGTTTGGAATTTTGTAGTTTATAATTTTAATGATAAATAAAAAATAAAATAATTTCATTAGCATTGCTTTATTTAATTCTAGCAATTAGATTTAGTTTCATTACCATTAAACTGCTCAATGCTTATCATAATGCTCAAAGGCACAACTTTGAGTAGTACAAACATACTTGATTCTTCTTCTTCTTTTTCTTCTTCCTTCTTTTTTATAAATTTCTTTGTGCATCAGCTATAAGTGTAATATAGTCGAGATATTTTTTTGAAACAAGTTCGTTATCTGCTCCTTAAGAACCATACAGATCTTAGTCAAGTTTTTAAAGCTTTCTTTGTTTTTTTCCTCTTCTTTAATGTCTGTATTGCTAGCATATAGAGCCATTTATTAGCTACATGTTTTGCCAATTTCCAACTATATATAACCGTTTGTATTTCCTTCATTCTATTCGTAGTATTGCCCCCGACCCATTTGAGAGATCCAATCATACAGCTAGTTGTATGTATTAGAGGTCTGCCCAATTCAAATCACATTTCCTTGCCCCCCCACTCCCCCCTTACGGATATAGTTACATGTAGCTATTGCTTGTTTGTTATCCAATATCGCGCACGATCTCAATCTTATCGCACAACTCGGGATCATGGATGGTCGTGAAATGGGTTCGATCACTCCGAAACGTATTCCGCTCATTCGAACTGGTCTTGATCGAACGCTCCGATGGCGTCTCCGTTCCACTCAGCTGAATGCGCTTCTGTAGTGCCGACACAAAGTTCTGCAATTTGATTTGAATTGAAGGTATTAAAAATTTATAAAATCATATTAAATATTTCGACGACTATTTTTTTTTTTTGAATCTATATAGTACAAAAATTAGTATATTTTATACGGCTTTTTGTAGCTCACCTGTGATATAATGTCGCCACGTGCCGTTCGCACTTGGTACAGATAACGGAACTTGCGCTGTCTCGCCTCCTCACGCGTCTCCCTGGTACGCGACTGTGCTCTCCTCATGGGCACATGAGGATTACCCGGTGCAGCCTGCTGCCCACCATGTGTTAAATGCGCACCGTGTGCACCATGTGGCCCACCGTGCGGCTGCTGATGGTGATGCCGCATATAGATGCGCTTGCGGTGATCCACTCGCCAGGCGGTAATGAAGCACTGCACCATTATGCTGATCACAATGGTCACCGGCCAAGCGGTGATCAGTAGTCCGCCGTAACAAGGCGGCGGCAATGGATGCGGTTTCATGCTGAGTATCTGGAAATTCGCAGGGAAACAGATAATTATAATACAGATAATATAATAATTATTTAAAATTTTCAATTAAATTCTAGAAAAGCTTGAAATTTAGATGCAACAATAATTATGCGGTAAAATATAGTATAAAATGCTTTTCCATTCGAAATTCACTCAACTTTTGGCAAAGTTATCACAGTTTAAAGTTTTAAAACGTGATTTCAACCTAACCTAACTATCCATAACAAGCTTAAAACTGTCTCCAACCCCAAATAATATATATATTCTTAAACAACACAAAGTTTCTAAGCAATAAATACAGTTTTTAGGACAAAAATTACAAATTTATATATATATATTTTAATTTTAAGGGTATGGAAAATTTTGAAAAAAATAAAAGTCAAGAAATATTTAAATTTTAAAAGCAGTAAAAAGCAGTGTAAATTGATTTTAGCCTAGAAAATCGCTGCATTTTTAGCAAAGATATAGTAGTTTAAAGCTTTTGAAATGTTGATAACGGGATTTCAACCTAACCTAACAGGTCAACTGTTGAGCAGACCTGACCGTGTAATACCCTCTACCTCTCATTACCGATTATATAAATTAATAGCTTGTAATGCTTAGTAGCTAATCAGTTACAGCACTTACCCAGTTGATTGTCTCCAGGCCGTGCATGAAAAAGTCAATGGCGCCAATGATCATGGCAGTGCCCACAATGCTGGAGGTCAAGATGGTCACATATTTGACACAGCACAATGTCAGCACCGAACAGATGACGGCGCCGCCCACAACAGCCACATAGATCTCACGATACTAAAACAAAAAAATGTGTGTATGAGTTTTGGATGCTGATCTTTGATCTTTGTCCAACCCAACTTACCCCAAACTCATTGTCCGGCATGGTGGCGACACAAACGGCCATTGCGGCACCCGAAAGTAATGCGCCCGCAAAGGCGCTGATCAGCACAGAAGCAACTGGGTATGTGGAACCCAAGACGGCACCCAAGAGTCCGGCGACAATTGCTAGCGCTGAATCCGCCGGTTTGCCCAGCCAAGTGATTTGAAAATCCTGTAATATGAAGATCCCATTGACGCCCACCATCAGGCCACTGAGAAAGCCAACGGCACGCAGACATCTGTAGCCCAATAGGGCATAAACGATGCCAAATACCGCTATTATGGCCCAAATTAATGCCGCCAACGTATCCGGTGTGGTCGGTGCACATGTCTGGCTGCTCTCCAGTATGCCCTAAGGGTAGAAAAAACAAACCATGTAGAACATACTTATGATATTATTTTATGTTAATGTTTATTCATGCGTACGATATGCTTAATGTACTTTTAGCTAGTTTATGGCTAGATTTATATTTGTATAACGCGAAAGCAAGTACAACCGATTGTATAATACCCGCTTCCACTCATTTCGGATTGAAAGAATTTGCAGTTTTAATACTAGACGATAAGAAATACATATTTTTTATAGCCGATATGGGGCATTATCTATAAGTTGTTTCTGGGAACATGCATGTCAAAATTGGCGTCCTCAAGTGTCACAGTCCCTGAGGTATTCGACAAAAATATTGTTGTTTTTTTTAAGGTATGTTTAGCTCTTTTCTCGAAAGATATAAAACAATTCTATCAGAATAAGTAGTCCATCGTGTCTAAATGGGCGCTTGTAGCTCTAACCATCTCTGGGATATGTTCATTCATATGGACAGACAGACAGATGGACGGGTAGACAGACGGACGGGTAGATAGATGGACGGGTAGACATATGGACGGGTAGGCAGACGTACGGCTAGAATGAGGAACGGACACACAGACGGACATGGCTATACCGACTCTGCTTAAGAATTTGTATACTTTACGTAGTCTTTTCCACGCCCTTGCCTTCCTAACCCTATACCCTTTATATCTATTTATTAAAACTTTAATATCGTGTTCTTAATTCTACAAATGTATAAAATTTATTCGAATTTTTCATTAGCATTTTTTTAATTTTTTTTTTTTTTAGCTATTTTTAATCACTTTTTTGTAATCTAGCCATTGAAACGTATTAAATTTGCTCAACACTTGTCGAACGGAAGTACATAAATAATGAATGGAATTTAGGGGTGATTTTGCAGCAAATGTTTACGTGATATGCATCTGTCGTATCAACGAGCGAGCATTTTAGGGGTATTGTTTATAATATCAAATAAACAAATTATCAGCTTTCAATATTTCCCTCTTTAATTATGGAAAATGATACTTTAGCTTTGTTTACGTGTGACTCTATTCATAACATTATTTGCTGTAGAGTTATCACTACAGCACTACACTTGCAAAAGACTCGAAAATGATTGGAAATTTGATATAGAGTTTCTAAGATTACTAAAAAGTTAGTTTTAAAGAAACTTATATTTAAACTATGACAACTCTGTGCAGAAAATTTACTTTATTTTGTCAAAATTCCAGTACATCAGGGAAGACTTTTGGCATTAACAGAGTGTTGGTATCTAATGAACACATTTGTTGCCTACTTTTGAGGGTGTGGCTTGGTGAATGTTCTAAAAGTAACAGAAGTAATTTCTGCTTGGCAATATTAAGCGTAATATTTATCTGCAATATTAAATTGAGATCGTTTATAACCTCATTTAACATTAAATCACATTTGTGTGTACCATAATTTTCGCTGTTTTTTTTTTAGATATTGTGCATTCCCCAGATCATGATTCATGATATGAATCTCTCACTGCTCGGATAACCCACTTTTCTACTTACAGAAGTTTGAAATTATTTGCGTTATTTAAAAAGAGATCGTTCCTAACCTAACTTACATAAAACCAACATATCATAAATCTAATGATTTATGCTATTCTTTTTTTTAAAACCTATATATACATCATACTATACTATACCATACATCATACTAGGAATACACAATATTCTGTCACCATACTTAACCAGTTTTCAACAGAATTTGCCAATAATTTTATAAAGAGATCGTTCATAACCTCACTTTGACATGCTGCTGCACAGAATTTAGTGCTCTTGTCATACATATGTACATACATATGTATGTAGGTGTGTGTTTGTAATGCGATCAAGGACGCGCTTTGTGGTGCAAATGCACTCAATGCCACTTGCCAACATGCCACTGACACAGTTGTTGCCACTTGGCTGCTGTCCACTCATTGATGTGACTCAGTTAACAGTTAGCTCGACTGTTGACACATAAAGCATCCCACTTGTGCGCATACCAACACACATGCACTCCCAGACTCTCTCTCTCTCTTTCCTTCGCACACAAACACAAAAGAGAACAAAGTACAAAAAAAAAAAAAAATTTTGAGAGCGCACGTCACTTGCATATTTGCATACACATAACCTCACAAAAGCACACATAAAAGAGAACAGCGTAAATAGGGGATGGGGTAGGGGGGAACTTAAGTAAATGTGTAGAGGAGTGAGGCGTGGAGTGGAGTGTAAGGTTTACCTTTATTAAAAATGGCCAATCCAGATGTGAGACGCTTTTAGTGTCATCATGCTCCTGTCCATCGTAGACAACATCATAACTGTCCAGCGAATGCAGAGCGCTGCGCTCACCAACGCCGACGCCAACGTTGGCTGCCTCTGTCAACGTCGCAGCACTTGCATTTACCGCTGCCCTCATTTTTGTTGTTGTTGTTTAGTTTACAAAATATATAATAACAATATTGTTGTTGTGCACATTGAACCGTTGATCAAACGGTTTTATGGATCAGGAACACACTGCCGCATGCTTTTTGGCTGCTGCAGCTCAAAATAGGGCGGAGTTGTTTGCTACTTTTTAAGCGGCAGCGACGTCGACGAAAACAGCAGCATCTTTATGAGCTGCGCTGCGACTGTGGCTGCGGCTGCGGCTGCGACTGCTGTTTAACTTTAATAACTAATTAAACATTTTTCACTGTTTTGTCGTTTGTGTGTTCGTTTTGTGCACTTTTTTGGTTTTTGTAATTTTTTTTTTCGTTTTTCGTTTTGTAATTGTGTACACTTATTTGTGTTGAATGTGTTTTTGGAGTTGGCTGAGTTTTGGACGTGTTACAATCGGGGCCAAGACAAATTTGCTTGTGGTACAACAACAGAGAGCAGCAAAAGCGCACACACTGCTGCTGCTACGTGCTCGCCCACCTCAATGCTTTGTTGCTTATCGAGCGCAACAAGGACAACCCGATACAACTGGCAAGCCATCGCGTTGCCAACCAAGTGGGAGTGTGTGCGCGTTAATGGTGCGTTAGAGCGGGCAAGCATGAGTGGCAGTCAATACAGCAACATCCCTTAGCTTTTTGTTGTGCTCAACCAAAAGCTCAGGAGCGACAGCATGCTACATGTACGCCAAAGCTGCAACAGAGCTTTTTACACAGGTGAATAGCATTTACATGCACTGAGCACAAATACTATTCGCACACTCTTTATGCTTTGAATTTACTTGTTTGTCGCTTATAACATTCATTTACAAAGATACATATATAGTATTTCCAGCAGAATCCAGTTATAACGACACTCGAGGGACCGACTTTTTATCCAGAATATTATTTTAAAATCATTTAAGCTCGTATGATCATCAAATTTTTAATATAGAGTTTAATATGTTTAACATAATACAAAATTTAAAAAAATATTTACAATTAAAATTTTTGTTTCCTTTAAAATTATATTTTTAAAGCATTTTTTTTTTTTTTTGATAATTTGTCGTTATAAAATAAAGTAAAATTAAAAAAAAAGTGTCCGCATAATTGTTGTGCTCATTGTATGTATAAATTCACCCACTTACAATGTGTAAATTTATTCAAGTGTATGAATAATTGTGGTGTTGACTGTTTGCACACTGTAACTTACCTGCATAAGTAAATACATATTTTTATATGTAAATAATCAAAGCTTTTGCATACCCTACACATTCTCCTGCTACGGGTATATCAAATTATAAAAATTTAAGTGAGATATCCGTCTCCAAGTTATGTATCGGGTATTACAATGTCGTAGTCCTTTTAAATAAATCCTATTGAAACAGGTTGAGAAAGTTTCCACCCATTATTCGAAATGAATACAACATGATTTTTGGATAATATATATGTAATAGGTATAATGTTTATTATTTAATTTGTTGCTAGATGTGGATACTTATAGCCACAGTTAAAGATTATAGAACTATAGCGAGTGACATGCAAATTCTATAACCTAAAACCGATTTCGGAATGCGATTTACGATGCCGTCGATTGTATCGTGCATTACTTTCTTTTTTTTTAACCCTTATAGAGACAGTGATGGAAAACAAACAAAAAAAAAGGACATAAAGGAATATGTTAATGATATACATATAACGTGGTTATACAGGCGATTATATAGTATATAAGTAATATAGTATTAATAATACACATTATCTTTGCGCTAATTTTGGATTTTCTTTTTTTTTTTGTTTTTAACAAGTTTGCAACGCTCAAACATTGAAATAACTACAAACGATTTTTTGAAATTATCGATTTTCAAACGAGTAACATTGAAAAAAAAAAACAAACTACTGTTATTGTATTTCACTAAAATAACGCATATTTATCGAATTTTTGATAGAGTACTTGTTATTGTTGACCGATTTTTGTATTTTACAAAGTTATTTATATCGCAAATAAAGATTATTTATCGGTTATCGATTTGTTTACAGTTGTAATCGTTATGGTATGAGTTCCAACTATAAATCTGTATCAATTTGTGTAGTTATCGTTTATCGATGATTGTAGTTATCGTTAATCGATTATTTATCGATTTTAATTTAGATTTTCTGCTTTTGTCATTGGCGCTGCAATTATGAATATTTGTAATTTAATCGATTAATCGAACTGTGCTTGTTATCGTTGCTGCTTTGCTAATTTGGGTCCTTAGGGTGAACGAATAATGGCCTCGTAGGCGGCAAATATAATATTGGCCACCTCAACGGATCGAGACTTGAGACTGAGTGTGGCATCGGGATTGCCCGGCTGGAGCTTCAATTCGAGCAGCACCCAGATGTTATTTGTTAGCTTCAGCGACTGATAGAGCATATCCTGACCCTCCACATTGCGCTTGGCAATGGTAAAGATGTTGTTGGTGGTCATCTTGGAGGCAATGCCATCGGTGGTGCCAATGACACCACTCAAACTATACTGCAGCTCATTGGCAGCGGGTATTTCCTTCCAGGTATTCAAAAACACTCGCTTATCCAACTGCCCATCCTCGGCAAAGAGCACATTACCGTGCACCAAGCAAGCAAAATAAAAGATATCAATGTTGTTCTTGACAGCCACCTGGAGATTATTCAATGGCTCCATGCGCTGAATGGGACCGGTGGTGCCCAGTGCAAGGGACATTTCGGTGGTTTGATTTGGTGGCAGCGGTGGCGCTTGCAACGGTGACGCCGGCACCAGGCCAAAGCTATTCTTATTGAGTTGAATGGCAAAGTTGGTCATCGGTTGCATGGCCTTGTTGGTGAGGGTCATGTCCATGTAGATTTCACCATTGCGACGCGAGAAGGTACCCTGAATCTCCAGGCCCTTGCCCTTCTCGGCCGGCAGCCAAGTGACCTTGGGTATCTGTACGCCCACCGACAACGAAGTGCCCGCCAGTCCAAAGATGTCGCCCAGCAAACTGCTGGCACCAGGTGCTCCGCCCGCTGTTGTGTCCGCATTGGAAGTGGAGCCAGCACCACCACCGCCCAGTAGTATGTCCAGGCCACCGCCTAGCAGATCCACATTGCTGGTGGTGTTGTTGCTAGCGGCAGCGGGCATGGCGGGTGCATTAATGTCCATGGACAGCAGATCACCAATAAGCGATTCCTGATTAGGTATAACCATGGCCTCACCGCCTGCGACGCCGGACTCCGAGTGCTCCCCACCAGCAGCGTTGCTACCGCCAGCTCCGACCACCCGATTGGGCAGAGATTTGCGTACACCGGCGCCACGTCCCTCCACAAAGGCCGTGGGCGGCTTGTGATAGACACTGGCTAGCGAGCTAATGTGACAGATGAGCTCGTCGAGCAGTGTCGGCTCCAGTAGATCCGTTTCCTCCGATATCAATGGTTTATCCGCCAGCACCACTTCCTTGGCAGCGGCTGGATCTGTGGATAGCAGACGCCAGTAGATGAAACCGCGATCACGCAAATCCGGATTATCCGAATCCTGTGTGGCCAGCGAGAGTACATGCTGCACCAGCTCCTGTGTGTCCGATGGACGCTTGAGGAACAACTTAACCACCGCCGTCAACAGCTGCAACTGCACCTGAGCATTCTCATCCTGAAATCCCTCCAAGAAGCTATCCAACAGCTCATCGGCATTATCAATGCGTTCCGCATACTCGCCAATGATCCAAACCATTGAGGCACGTGCCTCGGGCTCATCCAGCGTATCTAGATTCTCGCACAGTGTACTAATGATGCTCTCATATTTGTTGGGATACTTGCGAAAGATATCCTTGATCACCACAATGGCCTCCTGCACCACATAGTTCACCTTGGTCTGTATTAAATCCAACAGCGTGGACACACAACGTTCCGCCGATGGTTCCACCTTGATGGCACAACGTCCAATCGCACGCACCGCTTTGCGCACAAAATCCACATCCACCTCGGTGGCATATTCCTTCAGTTCGCTAAGCACTTGTGCGATGTTGCTCTGATTCGCCAGACGTATCATAATGTCAAGCTTCTCCAGCTTCACATAGATGGGATCATTGTATTTGACAAAGAACACCTTCATCTCATGCTTCAGGATATCCGGACGCTTTTGTACAATCAAATTGATGTTGCGCAAGGCAACGTACTGCACCTCCGGTTCGGAGGAGAGCAGCGTGACCAATGGTGGTGCCAGTTTCTTGGTGAGCGTGGCACAGAAATCACTATCGCTGGACAGCATCTCGAGCAGTTTCATTAGCACCTTGACGGCACTAAGCACCACAGCGGCATTGGCATGGGCCAGACGTGGTGTAATCCGTTCACAAATCGACTGAGCCTCTCGCTCATCCTTAGGGCTATAATTGGCCAAGGAGTCCAGTATGAAGACCTGTCCCCATTCGGTGCATTCGTTAAGAGCCGTCAATAGTTTGTTAATTGTCACCGAATTCATTTCGACCAGCGGTTGACCCGATTGACTGGCCTCATTGATCTCACTGAGGGCGGCAACGGCATTGGCCACCACCATTGGATTCGAGTCGGATAGCAGATCCTTGAGTTGATCGAGAAAACCCTGATCTTCCACCATAGTGGCCGATATGTCATACAGTTTGGCCACACACACCGCTGCCGTTTTGCGTACATACGGATCCTCATCCTTTAAACATTTGCGCAACGGTTCGCACAGATATTCCGTAATCTTATCGACACGTATACAACCCATTGTACGTACGGCCAATGCACGTATCAATGGATTCGAGTCTTCGCAATCCTTGACAAACGTATTCACCGCCATTATGGCCATATCCGGTTGAGATTTGGCATAATTCATCAGATACAAATAGACCAGTTTCTTCAATTCGAGATTATCCGTTTGCATACAGTTGACCACATCCGGAAATAGCGCCGATACGTCCTTGCCTACGGTCATGCTGGCAATCACCTTCTTCACCGCCTCCTTTTTCTTCTCCTTCTTGTCATTGTTAAGTTCCGATTTCAATTCAAAGATTTCACCCTTTTTTGTGGTCGTAAAATACTTGGAGTCCGTCATCTTGCAAATACTTCTCTCTCTCTCACGCAAGCTACAAATTCTTCTTCTTCTCACACAGACACGCTTTGGACTTTCTTCTCTGCAAGAGAAGAGAGATACATTAGGGATTATTTAATATATCTGTCATTCATTATTTGCTTATAATTGCTTTGAGAGAGTGAAAAATATGACATTACTTGAGTACTTGGAGGATAAAATTCCAACCCAAAACCCTAGATAGTTTGCGATATTCAGATACATATATATATATATGATAGAAAATACATATCTTCATTATAAAAATATTTAAATAAACTTGTACATTCCACATATCAAATTTGATGCTTGTAATTCTTATCATCTTTTAGATTCCTTTGTTTAAACGAATAAACACACGGATATAGTCACATAGATTTTGTTATGGACACAACAATTTACATATTTTAAATAGCGTATTGATAGAAATTTTATTCAGATCGGCCTACTATATCATGTCGGAAACATCGGCTGGAAATATTTAGTATGAAAAACTTTGCTTTCGCTGAGCTATTTTAACCAATTTAAGGCAATATTTATTAACTTCAATTTTATTTATTTATTTATTTTTTTATTTTATTTTTATTATTATTATTATTATTATTTTTATTACATATAGACTTTTAGCACTTGTAAAGTACAGGGTCTAGTAATATTTGGGTGACTGCTGCTGACTCAGCCGCACATATTTTTGGAGTAAATCTCTCTCTTTGCCAGCATAAAACACGCATTGCAGAACTCACTTAAGCGCTATTCAACTTCATCTTTATATATAAATAAAATATATTATACACTTTTCTATTTGGAAGCTACAATATATTGATTAAAGACACTTCCGTTGCTTCCGCTGCCGACTGCGAAGAGGGGCGTTGCAGTTTATCGGAAGCTCCTACTCTCACACACACACATACACAAATGTATATATACATTTTGGGGGGAGACGGCTTTAACACGTCTCACACATTTTTATGCAAGCGCCGTTGTGTTGAAATCAATAGCACAATTACTCGGCAACAATTACTTGTAATGGACTACTAGCTGCTTAGCACAAACACATGTGTAACATTTTTAATCTTGTAATTACCTCTATAATCAGCTTTTTCCCAATCTATATAAATTTCTTGGCTTATTTTGCTTCGTTTTTATTTTTTTGCTGCTGCTACTGCTGCTGCTGCTTCTTATTGTTTTGTTTGTATGTGTGAGTTGTATATGGGTTCTATCGGCAAGCAGTGTTGCTCTCGTGCATAATATCGATAGTGACACATCGATTAAAATATTCAAATCCAAGCGCCAGGGCAGCAATGCATTTATACACGTATGTACATATAGTAAACAGCTTAGAAGGAAAAAAATGTTTAAAAAAATGTTCGTGTTATTGCGTAACACACGAATTCAAGCAGTTGGTTTTAAAAAAATTGTTACATACATATAAAACAGACAGACATATGTACATATGTATGCAAGCATTTAATCAACACATAACTTGCACATTTAAACTTATTTCCGTTGACTGAGTTTTGCTTGCAACAAGTGCAACCAAGCCGACATAATATGTGTACTGTATTTGTGTGTGTATATCTTCCGTCTGTGCGAAAATTGAAAAACAAATAACGAGAAAGAAGTTTAAACATGTAACAATAAGAAACTCAAAAGGAAATTTAAAACAATGGAGAAAAAATAAAAATACTTTTCAATTGCAGCGAATTTTTGATGCGCTCCAAGTGATTTGTAGGTGTTAAGCAGACTAATTAGTAGTAGCACTAAAAGCAGTAGCAGTAGTATTAGGAGCTTGAATTTTTCGATAAGTTATTTTGGTAGATCGATAGATTTTGCTGTGCCATGATTATGCAAAATGTTGTCGCTTATCGATGTAAGATGAGTTTTCAGAAACTAAGATGAATTTTCAAAAGCTAAAAAATAAAAAATTACTGTTTACACGAATTTAACCAGAAATACAAAAAACGAATGTTAGTACAAGCTTTCAAGCATATAATCCAGAAATGTTTAAGTAAGCAATCCTAGAAAAACTCTAGACGACATCACATTTTCATGTACCGAAATTCGTATAGTTCAAGCCTGAAAAATTATATTACTATAAGACTTGCATGTGCAAATTTGTAGAGTACACACGGTAAGTGTAAAAACCGTAAGAAAATTGGGCAACAAATTAATATGGGAGCAAACACGAAACAAGAGAAAAACCACCCACAATCAACATCATCATCATTATCATCATCAACAACATTGCAATCACAATCGACAGGTATTGTTTTATTGTTGTTGCTGTTGATGATGATGATAATCTGTTGTTATTGTTATTGTTGTTATAGTTAGTTATAGTTAGTTATGGGTTTAATATCATAAATTGTAGGCTTGAAGAGACGCGTGCGCGTTTTTTAACTGGCGTTGACGTTTCTTTCTTTCTGTGGATTATGCACGGAAGCGAAACCGAAACCAAAACCAAAACCAAAAAACCAAAACACAAAAAAACAAAACATTCCATCTTCACATACCACTTGGTCTTTGGATTTTGGGTTTCGCGTGTTATAAATGAATTTGGACACACTGTCCCAGCAATCATTCGTTATCGAGCAACTCGAGCGGTCACATCGTTAATAACAACAACCGCACTTTCAACGCCTTCACCTCAATATCAATTCAAATGGATAATCGCAGTGCGGTAAGACTTGATAGAAAACTCAATGGCTCTTAATGGAACTATTAAAAACCACGAGTCCTAAGTATACAAAAAAAAAAAAAAAACATAGGATTATTATTTGGTAACATCATCGTCAGTTGCTGTATAATGTCTGTCCGTATTGGATTACTACGTCAACGCTTCAATATCACTGCTATTATTTTCGAGTGTCAATTTCAAGATCCTGCAAGAAATTTGTGTAAAACGATCATTTTAAAATCTTGGCATTGTGAGAACCTTTTTTTTTTTTTGTTTAAAGTGTGGCAAATACCATAAGGTATACAGTATATTCAGCATTAGAAATTAACAGATCTCTGAGATAAAAGGAGCTACAATCCCCAAATTTGACATGTAAATTCCTTATTTAGTCCGTCAAAACAAATTTGTTTTATTTTTTTGATGACACGCCCCTTTCGCCCACAATATATAGAAAAAAGTAGACATGTTACTTACAAAATGTATGTTTCTACGAATATCTCAGTAACTATGACACCTAGGGACACAAATCTTAGAAGACAGGTTCCTAGATCCAACATAAAGACAATGCCATCATATATTTTCGATGCCACGCCCCATTTTTAAGCACGTAGTATTATGCGTTTCATGCGGTCGGTCGTGCTCGCCTCTACTTTTTTCTTATTTGTAAACCGAAAAAGCGTTACATAAAATCTAAATTTTTTGTAAAATTCCCCGTAGTTAAAACTCTCGTTCTTGGCTGTGCTGGTGCTAATGGTTTTGTGCGTGCAGGAAACAAATGCCGGGTATATTTTTTTGTATTCGGGAATAAAACAGTAGCTACCTTACTAATTATTGTGTATTATTAAAGCAGCAGTCAGCAGAAGAAAAAGAAGATTGTGATACATGTGCCGATTCATAAAAAGATTGAGAAACATGTGCATACGGTGATCAAGCATGTGCATCATCATCACAAGCCGATTGTCCTAAAGGAGGAGAAGAAGATCATACACGAGGAGCATCGTCCCATACAGATACATCAGACCAAAGAGCATATACATCATCATGAGAGGCATGATCATCATGCCCAGCACGATCATCATGAGCATCACGAACATCATCATCCCATTGAGCAAGTGCCCATCGAACAGGAAGAGGAGCACATTCATCATCATCATAATTATGAGCACAAAGATGGTTTCATTGATGCCCAATCGGATGCGAGCAGCAGTGAAGAGCGTTGATTTTTTCTCAATTTTTTTTTTTGGCACAACTTTGCCACCGACTGATAATAACTCAAAAAAAAACAAAAAAAATATTGTGTTCTGTGGTGTGATTCTTACCTTGTGATGTATTTAGTTTAGCTTTGGGCATATATTATTTTTTTTTCCATTTTTTTTAGTAGTTTGTATTTAATTTTAGCGGGTTATTGTAAAAAATAAATTTAAAAATTGTATTTGTGTTTTATTAACGTTTTCAAGTGCGCGCCAAATATGAATCGCACTTTTGCAACACTGGCGGACTCTCTCGATAGTCAAAAGCGAACAATAAGACGTTTTCCGATAACTTGACTAAGCAACGGCAGTGCGAAGACGATGGCAAAAGTAAAAGTGGAAGGCAATAAAATCAGCTAAGTTACTCATTGTATGGCTATGGCTTTTTCCTTTTTGTAGATTGATTATATTCATTCCATTTATTTTACAACAAAACCGTAACAATAATAAATACCTGTGATGTGAGCCACTGATTTGAATTCGCGCCGAAGTCACAACAGACTTTTGCAACACTAATGCGTGAGCTCGATACATCAATGCGGGCGATAAGATGTTTCTCGATAACTTGACATAGCGACGGCAGTGCGAAGACGAAGGCAAAAATAAAAGAAAAAGAAAAAGCATATGAAACGAGGGAGCATAGGGAGTGAGTGTTACTTTGCAAAAAAAAATAAGAAAAATAAAAAACGCCAAGAAAGCAGCAGAAACCAATGGCCAAACTCAAGAAAAGTGCAATTTTCAACAAATAGCTGGACAACAACAACACAACTTGTTAACAAACAAAACGATAAGAGCAGCAGGAGCCACAGCAACACCACCAGCAACAACAACAATGGCAAGAAAACGGAACAGTGAGTTTGTTACTGCAACTGCATCCACGAAGACACTACTAAACAAATAGTAGTAGCGACAGTAAAAGCAACAATAGCAGCAAACGCAGCAAACAGCAGAGCACCAGCAGCAGCAGAAGCAAAGCAGCAGAGCAAAGCAGAGAGCAACAGCAAGAGAGAGAGAGAGGAGTGCAAACGAAAACGTTGTGATTAAAACAGTGTGCAAGTGCAGGAAATATCAGCCAAAATATATAACATATATATATATATATATGTATATACATAAACACACATATAACGACGAAAGCAACGCCTTTACTTTTTTTGTTTTTTGTTTTTGTTGCTATTGTTGTTGTTAAAAAAAACTTTAACGCTCGTTGTGCCAATTGAAGTGACTACTTTCCCCCTTGAGCCAGAACGAGAGAGTAAACGAAAGAGCGAGAAGCGAAAGGCAAGGTGACAACTTTAGTCAGTGAAGCTTTAAGCTTACCCCCGTCTCCTGTGCGCCCTCACCGCCCGCCCCCCCCCCCCATTACTCTCGCCAACCCGCACGTTGTCCTACCGCAACACAACTGAATTAAACGAAACATAACTCAACGAAAGAAACTCAACGAAACCGATAAACAAATCGGCAAACCGATCCTTTTGAACGTTTTGGCTCGATCGCGACTGGATTTGGCAAAGAAAGTGAGAGTGATGCCGTATTGGCCCATAATATGGGTTCACAGACCTTGGAGATTTTGCGCCAGGGCGTGTGGGCCTCACTGACCGGCGGCTATTTCTACGATCCACATCAGGGTGTCTTTTGCAATGTGGTGCATTTGTATTTATGGCTTTATTTGCTCTGTTCACCCTTTGTTGCCTATCTGGTGAGTTAGCAGTTACTTGGATCACACGACGATAACATGAAAGATTTCTATATATATTAAATTGATACATTTTTTATTTTTTCCGTCCTATTTAGTACTTTCCCAGCACCTGGTTAACATGGTGTCTCTACTGTGTGTTAACCAGCAGCACCATTTTGGTGGTGAAACTCATCAATTTGGCGCTGCATCGTCTCTACGATCGAGCACAGACCATGTCCGAGGTGAATCTCAAGAGTCAGTTCTTCAAGGTCACCAAGGAGACCGAAGCGCGTTCCGAACGTGAACGTGAAAGGGAACGCGAACGGGAACGTGATCGTGAACGGGAACGTGACGAGGAGCATGGCATTGAAATGAAGGTTATGCGTGGCGCGGCCGGTGGCAATGTCAGCGGCGGCATTGGCGGCGGTTCGCGTCTATCCGTCGAGCAGCCAATCAATGAGGCCAGCGAGGAGAACAGCATCATGTCCATAGACAATGTGAACAGCATTATCGGTGGGTTTAATTCTACATAAGATAGTTCAGATAAGGCTGTCTAATTTAGAGCCATTCTGTTATATGCATTAACTTGTATTTTATACGTATCAACCAAATTTTTCATTGAAATCGGACTACTATATTATATAACTGTTAAGGGAAGGGCCGTTTTTTTTGTGAATTAAGTTCTAGTCAACCAAATGTACTCATGTAATTAGCGAATCATCGAATTTTTCGATTTTTACTTCGATTTTAGTTTGTTAGTTAGAAATATTAATAAATCGCTGTCCAACTTTTCGATAAATCGGTTTTAAAGTTAACGATTTGCCAAATTCGAATTTAAATTCAACTGGTTAACT
The DNA here is from genome assembly GCA_035047385.1 of Drosophila tripunctata. Lineage (NCBI taxonomy): Eukaryota > Metazoa > Arthropoda > Insecta > Diptera > Drosophilidae > Drosophila > Drosophila tripunctata. The sequence continues at coordinate 994,740 of JAWNPS010000270.1, read as the reverse complement.
AATTTTTATTGGATTTATTATGAGCGCTATTACTTACTTAATTGTAAACTCTCCCTCTATTTCACCTTCTCTAAAAATTTTCTTTTAAATATTTTACGATCTAGTTCATGATCATATAGGGTGCCCTATTAAGATCTCTTTCATCATTAGATCCGATTGTGTTTTTTGTGTGTTGCCCAAAATTTCACTCACAATCCACTAGTCTAGTGTCGCCAGTCTACGCTAGTGACGAAAGTTTTGTATTTCCCAAATTTTTAAACTCTATATATATATAAATTTTTTTTAATAATTTTAGTATTTGCTTTCAACTACAATTATAAATTTAATTTAATATTTAAATTTTAATGCTATTTTAATTTTCATTTGCTGTTTTGCAGATCTCAAGGTGGATGTGCATCGCAAGAACAGCTCCGAGTCCATAGAGCTTATGTTTTATGCACCATCGCTGTTGTCCACCGGCAGCCAGCAGCAGGATCAGCAATCGTTGGCCGGTTCGGCGAGTGTCACCAAATCCATACGCTCCACAATTGCAGCAGCGGCACAAACCAATGAATTGTTTAGCAAATATCTGGCTGTCTATCCCGAAATGGTGGAAGCGGCTGGTGGAGCCGGAGCCGGAGCAGGAGCAGGAGCTGGTGGAAGTGCAGGAGCAGGAGCAGGTGCAGGTGCAGGTACGGCGGCGGGAACTGGCGGTGGCAGCAGTGCGGGCAGCGCTGATGGTGGCGCTAGCAGTGATAATAGTCGCCAAATCTCCACTTTAAACACAACACGCACTGGTCACTTGTCTCGCAAATGCTCCGAGGTTTTCAGTCGTCGTCATCGACGTCGCTTGGAGCGACAGAGCAGCTTGGATGCCGGCGGTGGCAGTGGTGGTGGCGGTGGCGGTGTCAGCAGTAACAGTGGTGCTGCAGCTGCTGCTGGCGCTAAATTGTTGCGCAATCAAAGCGATACGATAAACAATAGCAGCAGTAGCAGCAGCAGTTTTTTGCATGCCAAAGCAGTTAGGCCAAATCCGCGACAGCATTTTATGGCAGCAGCAGCGGGAGGAGGAGCAGGAGCAGCAGCAGCTGCAACAACTGGAGGCGCCACAGATGCTGCCGGCTCGTCGCTAAATGTGCCAACATCATCAGCAGTTTTGCTGCCAAATTTACGCGCCAATCGCTTGCAGCGTCACCGCAGCTCCGAGACGCACGATGAACGACTCAAGCAACAAAGTCGTGCTGCCATCTATCACAACATGCAACAGCAGCAGCAGCAGCAGCAGCAGCAAACACAACAGCAGCAGCAGCAGCAGCAACACCAGCAGCAACAGCATCATCATCAAAGCAACAATGATGTAGAGGACATGGAATTGGGTTTGGGTGGCAGACACAATGCGCACAATGTAGCGCTACAGTCTTGGATACTGGACTCTTGTTCGGATGTGTATCTGGAGGATGATGGTTATAGCAAAACTGAGCTGCCGCCATATCAGCAGCAGCAGCAGCAACATCAACATCACCCCCACCATCAGCAACAGTTGCACATACGCAAGGATGGCAACAGCAGCATGTCGGCACTGCAGCTGTGCGCTGGCGGAGCAACAGCAGCGGGAACAGGCAACAATACAGCTGCCATGAAACGACGACGACATTCCAATGCCACCAGCTATCATAATAAGCCAAATGCTAGTGTTAACAAGACGCAACATAGCAGCAGTGATGCGGCTGGCAATGTTGGCGGCAACGCTGGCATCACAGCCGGTGGTGTGCGTCGCATTAAAAGCGCTGCTTTGGAAGTGCTCTGTCAACAGGCCTCTGTCTCTGTCTGTAATCTCAGTCCGCATCCGAATAGCGTGGAGGCAATAAGTGGACATCATCAGCAGCAGCAGCAGCTAAGGAATCCATTGCCGCCGCCCAGCAAAAGTCTGGTGCGTAATCAGCATCTCAATCTATATCAGAATGGTGGCAATTCCAATGCTAACGGTGGCGGCAGCTGCAGCAGTGTCTTTTTGGGCAGCGGCGGTGGCGGTGGCGGTGGCTCCACAAATGCGCTGCTGGAGCCACCGGTGATGGTGCGTGGCCTTGGTTTGGGTTTGAGTTTGGGCCAGAGCCAGAGTCAAGAGCATGCGCATGATGATGATGAGTTGGATGATGTGCCACGTTGTCGACGACGGCGCACCACACGCGGCTTGGGCATGAGCGGCATGAGTCAGCGGCATCAGCAACATTCGCATCATCATCCGCATCATCCGCATCATCCGCAACATCATCCGCATCATCAGCAGCAGTTGCTGCAGCTGCAGCAGCATAGAAGCGCTGAATCGGATGTGGGTGGCATTTTGGCCGATGATGATGATCGGCAGCAACATCCGCTGGATGATGATGATGATGATGTATTTAAAGATTTCGATGATAATCTAGAGCATATACTCAATGAGCTGCAGCAGACGCACAGTCAACTGGATGATGTGCTCAAAAGCTGTACGGGAACAGCAGCTGGAGCAGCTGGAGCAGCTGGAGCAGCAGGCGATGGAGCTGCCTCTGATGATGAAGAGCTGGAGGATAATAATACGGGTTCACGTTCACCACTGCTTAGCAATCGGCAGCAGGAACAGCAGCGAGCTGGTGGAGGAGCAGCGCCACCAGCAGCAGCAGTTGGAGCGGCAGCAGCAGCAGCAGCTGCTGCAGCTAGCAATCGTCAGCAATTGATACGCAGTGAGGCAGACTCGGGTTGTCCGTCCAGCGATTGTGAGCAGGTGAGCGCTAGCAGCAAGGATCAGCTATTAGCCGGCTTGGAGCAGAAGCAGTCGCTGCAGCAGTCGCTGCAGCAGCAGCAGCAACAACAGCAGCAATCCATTTTAGACGACGAGGAGCAACCGTGCACATCACGCATGGCTGCACGTAGTCTGGGCGCGATACCCAAAGTGATTAAATATCGTAAAGTGGATGAGTTGCGACGACGTCGCTGTCTGCTAGCAGAGGGAGGAGGAGGAGCCGGTGCTGCTGCTGTTGCGCCCATCACCAGCACACCAACGACAACAACGCCCACGCCCACCACAACACCAACGCCGACGCCCAGCCAAGAGCTGGCGCTAGTGAATCAAGCGCTTAAGCTATCCATGCTGCCCAGCGGTGTATCACGCAATTCCTCCTCGTCGAATTCCACGCACAGCATTAGTCTAACCGAAAGTCTCACCGCTGACATTCATAAAATGCTGTGGTTAATGCATGGCGGTGCGGTAGATGAACGTGGTCGTCCCATTGCATGCATTTTGCCCGATGGCACTACAGTGCCAGCAAATCCCAGCATTGTGCCACCGAATATGTCCAGTGCACACTTTCAGTTCTATCAGGATGCCATTCAAGCGCTGCAGGCAGGTAGCAATAGCAATAACAATAGCAACAGCAGCAGCAGCTATGCTGCTCCAGCATCCAGTTCGGTGGAGCATATGGCGCATATAGAGCGTGCATTTCGGGATAAGTTACGTCTGGATGCGAAGCTGGTGTGTGAGCAGTTGCGTGAAGCGGCTGCCATGGCCGAGGCAGCAGGTGGAGGAGGCGGTGGAGGAGGAGCAGGCGGATCAGGCGGAGTGGGAGTGGGAGCAACTGCATCCTCTTCGCTTAGCATGCTACGTGATGCCTCACCAGCTGCTGCTGCTGCGGCTGCTAATGGGAACCCAAACAGCGCACAATTCTCACTGCAAGGACTGTTCAATGTGATGCGTCAGAGTGCACGCAATGATGCACTGCAGCAGCAGTTGCATGAAGTTGCTGCCGCTGCTGCGGCCAATGCAGCTGTTGCCTCCGCCTCCGCCGCCGCCGCTGCTGCTGCTGCCGCTAATGCCTCCAATAATTCGAATGCCGCTGCCGCCGCTGCGGCGGCTGCCGCTGCTGCTGTCGCTGCTTCCAGCTCCACTGCCTCTGCTAGCCAGCAACCCATGTTGCAAGTAGACGGACATTTTGCCCCCTACTGCGACTACTGGCGTCCGGCTTGCCTGCTTGCCGCCGAGAAACCGCTGCCGCCCAAAAGTTTCTACAAATATCGCTTCAAGTGGTGCGGACACGAGCATGAGTTCAAGATCGCCATGGATCGTCTGGAGTTGCTGGCGCTCTTTGATCGTGATCTGCATTGGTTGCATGTGTTGCTTGCCAGTGTGCTGTGCACATTGGTTGCCCTACTGGGTGCTGCAATATTGCAGCATAACTACTACAAGGATCTGTGTGTGCTGCTCTTTTGCGGCGTGATTGCGAGTGCACAATATTCGCTGGTGAAGAGCGTACAGCCGGACGCTGCATCACCCGTACACGGTTTCAATAAAACGGTCGCCTATTCGCGTGCCATTTACTTTTGCCTATGCGGTGGTCTACTGCTCCTCCTAAAGCGTCTCGATGCCAACTATGCCGAACGTCCGCCTGGGGATTTAATTTTCTTTGGCGTACAGTATTCACCGGTTAATGTCGTCACACTACTGCTGCAGTCACTGTATGTGCTGCTCTTGTGCTTCCCCATCATCTTCTCGGTGGGTCTGTGTCCGCAGATCAACACGTTTCTCATGTATCTACTCGAGCAGCTGGACATGCATCTCTTTGGCGGCAATGCGGCGAGCAGTCTGCTGGGTAAGTCCCTTATACATTACATTATATTTTGTGCAAATTTCAGCATCGTAGTTACATTAAATGTCGTCTATGCGTTGATCAGTTTGTCAGTCTATTGCTATGTTTCACCAAAGAGGAAAACCTATGTCATTTATCGTCTTTAGCGAGTCTATTAGACTTAGAGCTACTAAATTTTTAATTTGTATTGAACGCAGATCAGTTTTGTACTAGAGTCTTCGTATGTTCCGAAAAAGCGAGACTATAAGAGCTAAAAACACCAAATTTTTGATTTGTACTGAACACAGATCAGTTTTGTACTAGACTTTCCGTTTGTACTGAAGAAGCGAGACTATAAAAGTTAAAAACTAGTTTTTAATTTGTACTGAACGCAGATCAGGTTTGTACTAGACTTTCCGTATAGAAATTCGTTTTAAATAAACCAATTGTGTATATATTATACATATGTAGATGTTATATACAGAACTGTAGTTTGTTGGGTATTTTTTATTTGTACTGTGCGCAGATCAAGTTTCTTCAAGAGTTTTCTTCCGTTTGTACAAATTGATAATTTTCCGAAGAGCCGCAATTTAATATTTATAGCCTCTGAGGGGTATATTGGGTTAGTGAAAAGTATGTAACTGGCAGAAGGAGACTTGGAAGACCCCATAAAGTATATATATTCTTGATCACCATCACAAGCCGAGTCGATATAGCCATGTCCGTCTGTGCGTCTGTCCGTATGAACAAACAGAACTTAGAGTTGGTAAAAGCTACAATCTCCATTTTGGTCAGTACCGACCACATATTTAGTCAGTAAATACAAGTATCTTTTTTTTTTGTTGATGCCACGCCCCGTTCGCCCACAATAAGCAAAAAACCAGACATACCTTGGAAAAATATAGGTTTTTTGCGAATATCTCGTTAACTATAATACCTAGGGGCATTAATTTTGGCATGCAGGTTGCTTGATGCAATATATAGATAATGCCATCAACATTTTTTGGATGCCACGCCTCCTTCGCCCACCAAAAAGCACAATTTCTTTGCAACTTTGCATGCCGTTGGCTCATTTATTTCTCAACGTATAGTTTTGTAACTTAGAGTATACGTGGAACTAAATAATATCAAACGATTGTGAAAATTTCATCAAAATCGGACCATAATCAAAAAAGTTTTTCATACAAGAAATATCGCTAATTTTAAGCAAGGCATAACCACTTGCATTGCACTGAGCTCTGTACACAAGCAACCTTTGACCCTAGATGGTATTATCAGGTTGTGCGTACTCGTCTGAACTTTTTATTGTTGTTTTAGCTTCTATTAGATGCTCCTTTAATAAGTTTTTTAAATATAAATATTTACATTGCTTTCTTTTAATATTATTTTATTACAGGTTCATTTCTTTGCCTGCTGCGCTCTGTGCTGGCCATCATGCTGCTCTATGGACCACTCTATGCGGCACTGGATGAGCAACGTGGCACTCAGTACATATTGTTCTCGATATTCTGTGCTATGTTGATACCATTGGGTTATCATTTATCCCGATCCGCTAGCGATTTCAGTCATCTGTGGCGACTGATTAAGACCTGCATTGTGAGCACATATCGGGAGGACGAGGAGAAGCCAATGCAGCCGCATGCTAGTCGCAAGCAGCAAGTGAGTCGTGGTGCAGCGGGTGGAGGTGGACTAAGAGGATCGGGAGCTGCTGCAGCTGCAGGTGTGGGATCAGGGAAGCGACAACAAGTGGAACAATTGGCGGCAAGAACACGTCAGCAGCAGGAGCTAATTGGTTCGCTGGTGAATAGCAATGAGCATATTGAGCTTAGCTCACTGGAGAAACTGGCCATTCATGAGGATCAGCAGCACGATGAGGAACAGGAACAGGAGGAAGCCGAAGCTGAAGTAGAAGGGGAGGCCGAAGCGGAGGCGGATGCGGATGCGGAAGCGGAAGCATTGGCCGAACAGGAACTACAGCAATTGGAGCACAAACATAGCAAATCAAAAGCATCATCGCTGGGCAGCAGTCAAACGCTGGGCAAGACAATAAGCAGCAGTAAGCGTGCCATTACAGCATCCAGTTCGTATGCCTCCATCGGTGTCGATGCTGGCGATGATGGCGTGGTTCATGTGGTGGAGCTATTGCCCAGCGAAGAACTGATCAAGGAGCATGTCTACGATGAGGCCAAGACGACGACGACGACGACGACGACAACAACAACGACAACGACGACGACGACAACAACAACAACTGAGGATGATAAAATTTCCAGTTCGTCGACCACAAATCCAGGTGATATGTCCACACTGACTGCCGGTGCGGGCACAGCCAACACCGATGTAGATGCTGGCATCACAGATGCTCCCGATGCCGATGCTCTGCCCGAGCTGGACAATGGTGAACTGGAGAATGAATTGCCGGATCCGTTGCCACGTAAATTGCAGGCCACTGTAACGACACGACTGAAAAACGATTTGGTTGTAATGACACTGTTGGGTGTCAGTGTGCTTGTTCTTCATTGCAGCACCGTCTTTACGGTACTCCAACCAGATCTCAATGTGGTGCTCTATGCCTTCATTGGCACTTTGGGTGTACTGCTGCACTATGCCGTGCCCCAGATGCGTAAACACATGCCCTGGCTGTGCTTTGCCCGACCACTGTTGAGGCAAAAGGAATTTGGACAATTTGAGGTGCTCAATGCACCGCAGATCATGTGGTTTGAAAAGTTCTACATCTATCTGAGTGTCCTGGAGCGAAATGTTCTGTTTCCCCTGTTGGCCATATCATCGTTAACGGCTGATTCATCGGTTATTGCGGATAAATTTGGTGTACCCTGGGGCACACTCATTGTGGCTGTTTGTGCACTCAAATGTGAGTATTTTTCAACTCTCTTTCACTTCTTCTTACTCTATCTCTGTCTACTTTAATAGAGTGTTTTCTAAGTGATCTTTTCATTAGCATTGTAAATAGTAATTCTAATGAAAACAAGAAAGAAATTGTCAGTCGGGCATGCCGACCGTGAAATACCCTCTGAGCTTCGTTTCCAATTATATGAGTTCAAATTTGAGTAGCTGCTGCAAGAACTTAATATGCACACATATTTGTATGTCTATCTCGCTCACACGTTATTCGTTTTCGTTGCTTGTGTGCAGAGCTCAGTGCAATGCACGTGGTTATGCATTGCTTGAATGTAACGATTTTCGTTGTTTGAGAAACTTTTTTATTTATAGTCCGATTTTGATGAAATTTTCACAATCGTTTGATATTATTTGTCTTCAAATATATTCAAAGTCACAAAACGATATGTTAAGAAATAAGTGTCATGTCACGGCATGCAAAGTTACAACGCAATTGTGCTTTTGGTGGGCGAAGGGGGCGTGGCATGGCCAAAAAATGTTAATGGCATTGTCTTTATATTGCATCTAGCAATCTGCATGCCAAAATTGGTGACCCTAGGTGTTATAGTTACCGAGATATTCGCCAAAAACATGTATTTTTTCTGAGGTATGTCTGGTTTTTTGCTTATTGTGGGCGAACGGGGCGTGGCATCGAAAAAAAAAAAGATTCTTGTATTGACTGACTAAATATGTGGTCGATACTGACCAAAACGGATATTGTAGCTCTTACCATCTCTGAGATCTGTTTGTTCATACGGACAGACGGACAGACGGACATGGCTATATCGACTCGGCTGTTGATGCTGATCAAGAATATATATACTTTATGGGGTCGGAAACGCCTCCTTCTGCCTGTTACATACTTCTGACAAACCCATTATACCCCTCAGAGGGTATAAAAATGAATGTTTGATCTCTCATTGATGAAAGTCTCTCCCTTTCTCTCTCTCTCTCTCTCTTACTGTTCCTTTCTAATTGATCTTTTGTGCTTTTTATTTGCAGTCGTGCGCAATGCCTATTCGGATCCAACCAATCAATATCTGATCATCATATTCACTGTCCTGCTCTTTCGCATTGACTTTGCCATGGCCAGCGAAAGTTTCATCATTGATTATTTCTTTGTTTCGCTCGCCTTTCGCAAATGCTGCGATTTTCTGCTAAAGGTAAAACAAAAACTAAATAAAATGAATTCCTCTAGTTATTAATACTCCCTTCAAAATATTTAGTTGCAGTTCATTGTGACGTATATAGCGCCATGGCAGATCACCTGGGGATCGGCATTTCATGCATTTGCCCAACCATTTAGTGTTCCACATTCGGCCATGTTATTTCTACAGGCTGGCATTTCGGCTCTATTGTCAACACCATTGAATCCATTTTTGGGCAGCGCCATTTTCCTCACCTCGTATGTGCGTCCCGTAAAATTTTGGGAACGTGATTACAACACTCGTCGCATTGATCACTCCAATACACGTTTGAGCTCGCAGCTGGAACGCGATTTGGGTGCCGATGATAATAATTTGAATAGCATTTTCTATGAGCATCTAACCAGATCCCTGCAACATTCCCTTTGCGGTGATTTACTTATGGGTCGTTGGGGCAATGTCAATCAAGGCGATTGTTTCGGTAAGTCTAAGTTCAAGATACAACTTTTGGATATAACATTTTAAACTGGTATTTCTTTTTTCTTTTTGTAGTGCTCGCTTCGGATGATTTGAACTGTTTGGTGCACATCATCGAACTGGGCAATGGACTGTGCACGTTTCAGATGCGTGGTCTCGAGTTTCGTGGCACATACTGCCAGCAACGTGAGGTGGAAGCGATTACAGAGGATGTCGAAGACAATGATGGCTGTTGCTGCTGTGATCCTGGACACTTGCCACGTCTGCTGAGTGCCAATGCCATGTTCTCAACACGTTGGCTCGCCTGGCAAGTGGTGGCCGCTCAATATGTCATCGAGGGTTATTCCATATCCGATAATCTGGCCAGTGCAACGCTGCAGGTCTTTGAATATCGCAAGGTCCTCATTACCTACTATATAAAGGTGAGCTTCCAAAACAGTAGAATCCCATAAAGTATGTTTTTAAATTAGTAATCAAAATAAGACGAACCTACCAACTCCAAAAGCTAAGAACTTATATCAAGAAGGACCAAATTGAGCACACAAAGCATTTGTGTATTTCGATGCGTTTGCTAGAAAAGATTAAAAGTTTTCAATGGATAAGGAAGAAAAGTTATATCTATTACACTTCACAGTAAAAGAACTGTATAACTATATTGGACTTTGACTTTAAGGTTCGATAATGTTTAGCTAAAAGCAAGTGTAACTAACTTGATAAAGACGTTTAAATATATGTATTATATTGACCTGCTGTGCACTGTTTGTCCGATTTTGAAACTATATATGGGCATTTCCGCGAAAAGGTCAACCAAGAGTCCAAAAAAAAATTTCATTTCTTCTGTAATATAGAGTTTTTTTAGTCGTTTGCAGCTCATGGACAACTCTTTTTGTATTTTTTCTTTATCTTCTTAGCTTAAATACTAATGTAATGACTATAATTGTATATATAACTGCAAACAAAACTGCAGTGTGAACAATGTCGCGTGAGTGACGTCGCGTGAGTGACCTAGAAGAATCCTTCGCAAAAAAAGGACAGACCAAATATTGAAAAATCATAAGTCTAATAATAAAGCTTGATATTTCTTATTTATGTCAAAAATATTTAAAGTTTAAAATTTTCACACAATTCGCAGAGTTTGCCGATTATTAGCAATGATGTCTAAAGTCATGTATATTTGAAGTCGCGTGAGTGACCGCTCTTTTGTGGCTTTTATCTCAAAAGATAAAAACCGGAGGCTCTCAATTTTTTTACCAATTATAGTAGTCTCAAAATACTACAAAAAATTATTAGTGGTGAATTGTAAAAAATGTAATAGTGTTTGATATATTTAACATTTAAAATTTTATTTTGCTTACGAAAGTCGTGTAAGTGACCGCGGAAATGCCCATATGTATCAGAGAACAGCAACGAGTATTGAATTTTTAATCTGATCCGAATATTGATCTATGCCCGTTGTAATTTATTCACATTTCTTGACCGAAAAAAAATCATCTCTCATTCAACTGATTATTCATGATTTATACTCGCTCTGAAAGTTTGTGTTTCAATCGTGCAGTGATCGTACATTGACCCTGTTACACTCGCTCTGTGATTAAAATTTGAGCGTCCGACACTCGCTCTGTGAGCGTCGCGCTAGTTAGTCTGTGATTGGGACGTGAGCGTAAGTTGTGCGTTTTGTTGTGCGTTAAACGTATGCGTGCCACAACGCAATAAAATAAAGAACGGTAAATAAGGCTCTCTCGCTCTCGCATCATGCACACAAACCAGATAAGGTCTTTGCTTGTGCGTCGATTGGAAATAAAATTGTCATTTGATACTTGTTTTGTGATTCGTTGTGATACTTGCATTTTGAGCGTCGAAAACCAACGTTCACTTTCCAATCATCCCTCTCTGACTTTTGTGATACTTGATTTTTTGGTGTATAAAATTTTCGCTCACTTTAAAATCATATTATTACGCTCACTTGTTACTTGAACTATACTTGATTGAAAATGTAGAGCTACTATACTCGATTTGATTTGATTTTTTGTAGAAGTGAACAATCATACTCGAGTATACCCATAGCAGGGCTGATATATACATCACTTGTTCTTTGTACTCGAAAAAGTAGTAATCAATGTTTTCTGTTTTTTGCAGAGCATCATCTACTATGTGGTAAAGAATCCAAAGCTGGAGCAATGGCTTGCCTCGGGACCGATACAGGAGGCACTGCAGCACACATTGAGCCGTCAATTTGTTGATCTTGATCCCATATTCAATTTCAATCTGGATGAGGACTTTGATTTTCGTGCCGTAGGCATAACCAGATCAAGTTTCTGTTATGTATATCTCAAGTGGATCAATTACTGTGTGGATAAGCGCAAGGAGCTGCAGTTGCTGACAGGTGCTGGCAAGGAGCCAACGCCACCGAGTGCAGTGGTGGTGACGTCGTCAACAACAACAACAACAACAACAGCGGCCAACACAGCACTGCCGTTGAATACAATGACAGCAGCCGCAAGCTCTGGAGGAGGAATGGCTAGTGTTGTGGGTGGTGCTACAACTACGACAACCACAGCGAATACGACGCCAGCGCATAATGATTCAAAGAGCACACCGAATCTGTCCTCGCATGGCGGCACCACAGCACCACAATCCAAATCGCAATCGCAGCAGCAGTTGCGTAGCGGTGTGGTGGGGCGTACACAGAAGAGTGCCACCATGTGTGGCAGTGGCAGTGGCAATGCAACCGCTAGTTGTGCTGGTGCTGGTGTCATAGTTCAGGAACCGGTTAGCGAGGTGGCGCTAAGTGGTTCGCATAGTTTTGCCAACATTTCGAGGCAGACATCGGAGAGTGCACCCGGTTTGGGTGGCTATGTCACCTACATGGATCAAAATGTATTTGTTAAGCTCTCATCTGCGGCCAAAACGGCGACGGCGGCAAGTGGAACGGGCACGAGTACCGTTAAATCATCACTGCGCAAAGAGGACTCACCGCGTAGTCAAGTGACAGTGGAGACAGGAGCAGGAGCAGCTGCAGCAGCACCACCGCCAACTGCAAACGCACAGCAGCGACCCGCCTTAAAGCTAAAGGTTTCCAGTGTCTCCAAAGATGCGCCACTGGTGTCCCTTTGCTTGGCATTGGGTTTGCTAGCGCGTCGCTCTTTGGCCACCGCCTCACACAGTTCACTCACTGGCGTGGAGTTCTTTTTGCACGGTCTGCACGCCCTGTTCAAGGGTGACTTTCGCATCACATCCCCACGAGATGAATGGGTCTTTGCGGACATGGAGCTGTTGCATGCAGTGGTGGCGCCAGCGGTTAAAATGGCACTTAAACTGCAGCAGGATCATATAACGAATCCGGATGAGTTTCTCGATCCGCATGCCCTGTACGAGGCCATCGATAGTTGCTCCAAAGAGCTGGTCATCTCACATGAAGCGGATCCGGTGTGGCGCAGTGCTGTGCTGCGCGGTGCACCCAATCTGTTGGCACTGCGTCATGTCATGGAGGATGGCTCCGATGAGTATCGCATCATACGCTTGACCAAACGTTTCCTTAGCTTTCGTGTCATCAAATTGAATCGGGAGTGTGTGCGTGGTCTGTGGGCGGGACAGCAGCAGGAGCTGATCTATTTGCGCAATCGGAATCCGGAACGTGGTAGCATACAGAATGCCAAGCAAGCGTTGCGGAATATCATCAATTCCAGCTGTGATCAGCCGATTGGTTATCCCATCTATGTCTCACCGCTGACCACATCGTATGCGGATACGAATGCCCAGTTGTGTCAGGTGATTGGTGGCGCCATTACGTTGGAGACCATACGACAGACAGTGTTGGATTGGTGGCATCGCATACGGGAACGTTGTCGTCAGGGCTGCAGTTCGGGCTCCGCCATGGAGGCGTCTCTGCAGCAGCTGGGCAATTGTAATTTTGGCAGCGGTGGCAGTGTTGTGGGCACCGGTTCAGCGGTGGGTGTCACCACCTCGCTGGGCAGCAATACACTGGCGCCACCTGGCGGCGCTAGTGCACCCGGCACTGCATCGAGTAATGGCGGTGATTCAGCGGAATTGGCGCCCGTCTTTATCTCAGCACCGCTGTACAACACGCTGACCGTAAATAGCTACTATGGCGTTAGGGGCAATGTGGGCGGCATGGGTGGAATGGGTGGCATGGGCGGCATGGGCGGCAGTCTGGGTGGCAGCTATGTCGGCGACACACTGGCCGTGGTGCGCGGCGGTCTGGCGGTGATGCCCGTCAAACCCACCTCCACCACTTTGATAGCCGGTCTGCTGAATCGTGAACGGGATCAGGAGCTAGCCGGTGGCTCAACGCTACGTGCCAGCAGCAGCAGTGGCAGTGGCACGGGCACGGGCAGTGGCAATGCTGCAGCCACACGTAACTCGGCGCGCAGTGCCGGAGGTGGTCAGTTGCAGGCGAGCGCACGACGTGCCACGTTGCCCATAGCCAGCGCTGGTGGCGCTGGTGCCGGTGCCGGCGCTGAATCTCTGCCCTCAAAGGATGCGGCACAAGCACGCTGCGAGGCGGAACACGAGCCAAGTCCACGTGCCAACAAGTTATCCTCATCCTCTGGCAGTTTGGGTGTGGGCAACATTATCACCACACCCGGTGATTATCCGCGTAAAACTAAAGGACCCATTTGCCTCATGTCCAACGAAACGGCTTCAGTGGGCGTGGGAGGTGCAGCGGCTACGGCTGTGGGAACCACCACCAGCACTAGTAGCTCCGGGACAGCCACAACGCCCAGGAAGCCCCGAATTGAGATCTATAGAAAGGTCATTATTGTGGATGATACGGGGGTAAGTGGCAATGAAAGTCAAAATATTTTAACCTAAATAGTTGTAACTCTAAATAGCACATGTTATGATTACAACTTTCTTTGCTGGGATCCTATAAATTATGTTAGTTAAGCAGAGAACTGCAACGGGTATATTCGAGTATGATTGTTCACTTCTACAAAAAAATCAAATCAAATTGAGTACAATAGCTCTAAATTTTCAACCAGGTATCGTTCAAGTAACAAGTGAGCGTAATTATATGATTTAAAAGTGAGCGAAAATTTTGTTAACCAAACATCGAGTAGCACAAAAATCACAGACACTCGATCGGTATACATACAAACGTGCATATGCAAAAGTATATGTACACATGTATGTATGGATTTATTTAACACTTAAATTTCAATCACAGAGCGAGTGGCACAGGGCCAATGTACGATCACTAAATGAGTAGCACTTGCTTTTTGAACGCTCACTGAGCGAGTAGCAACAGAAAAATCAAATCACAATCAAGCGTTAGCAACTTACGCTCAGAGTAAGTGTGGCTATTTTTAATCACTATTATAACGAGTATAAATCATGAATCAGTTGAATAAGAATCAGTTGAATGATTTTTTTGTCGCTCAAGAAATGTGAATAAATCACAACGGGTGTTGGGTATTCGGATCAGAAAAATTCATTACTCATTGCAGTTCTCTGCTACAAAGCTATGCAGTACTGTAAGATTTGTTTTGCTACAAATATATACAGAATACTTTGAGCGTCGATTACTTGATATATGATATACATCAAAATGCGTAGAATTGCATTACCTACAAGATATAAAAAATTATGCAAAATCGTAGAATTTGTTTTGCTATAAAAGCAAAATCTGTACAGAAAACTTTAAGCGACCGTACCATTAAAACAAACGGTTACACAACTCCAAAAATAATGCCAGACATGTGACATACATTCCATTGCATAAAATATGTTTAAGGCTATGCAAAATCGTGAGATTCATATGTGTTCATAGATATATAACCAAAATATAAACTAAAATTCGATGCATTATGTAATGATGTAATTATTATTTTTATTATGTAATATTCTTGTACATTTAAATTGATTCTTGTTTGCATTGATATTGAATGAGATTTCATGAGGTTTTTGTATTCTAGATCACTATAAGGAACTCAACTAAAGTCAATAGTTTATTATATTGATAAACTCTCACTGTTATTGATCGTTTTTAGATTTTCTCTTTTATCTAAAATCCATTAATTTTGCCAAAAATTTGGGAATCAAATTAATTTCAATATTTTTTTTTGCAAATTAATTTTAAAATAAGATTAACAAAAGGCTTTTTTTAAGATTATATATTTATTGTACGTTAGTTAGGAGTTAATTTTGTGAAATTTTTTTGACTTGCAGATTTATGACTGCTTGGATATCATTGATGCTGTAGTGTGGCCAACGGATCATATGCGCGCCAATGGCGGTCGATTGAGCTGGAAGGATTGGGAGCCCAGTGCCGGTATGGTGGGTCATGTGGTGCATGTGTGGGTGCCGAATCATAAGGATGTCGTCTTTCGATCCCATGTGAATCGATGTGTGTATTTGATTGAGATCGGTGAGCATTATGTGCCCGTGGAGGAGCTGGGACTGCGTGAATACAATCAGATATTGGGCAGCAGCAGTGAGGAGATGATGATGGCATGCTCACGTCGTAGTTCTATACAGCGGGATTTCCATGAGTACAGCATGCAACAGAAGCTGGCCGGTATGGCACCCATAATGGGTATGGGTTTGGGCATGGGCCTGGGTATGGGTATGGGTATATCCGGTGGCAGTAAATCTCACAAGCACAAGATACGTGCGGTGAGCAGCAGCAGTTCCGACGACGAGGAGGAAGAGGAGGAGGAGGAGCACGAGCACGAGCAGGAGCAGGAGGAGCAGGAACAAGACAATGTGGCCAGATGCAGTACACCGGCAGCAGGAGCTCGGGCAATTGTTCCAGCGCCGCCGCCTGGCATCGATCTGATGAACTTCAATACGCTGCTAAACATGTGGAAACTGATTGCGGACAAGAAGAAGCAGGCAAATAATTTGGATGAAACGAATCCGTTTGCCGGCTTCGATTATGCGGGATATTTGCCGCCGGAATTGATGCGGCAGCTGGAGGAGACGCGTCTGGCACAGCAGGAGGAGGAGGATCTGCGCCAGCAACTTCAACAGCTAGAGACCGATGCGAATGCATGGGTGGTCGAGGAGCAACTGGAAGAGACAGCAGTGCAGCAGGCGTCTGTCGATGATGCCAACACCACACCGCCATCCACGGAGGAAATGTCGCTGGAGCCAAGTGGTAGCACAACGCCCACAAGCACGCCCACAACGACAACGCCACCAAAGGAGGAGAAGAAACAGGAGGAGCAGGTTGTGGTGGTGGTTGAGGAGGAAGAGGAGGAGCAGGACCAGAAGTTTGAGGAGCAGGCGGCAGCAAAGGAAGAAAAGCAGCAGCAGCAGGAGCAGGATCAGGAGCAACTGCAGCCGGCGGCGGAGATAACAGAAGTGAAGCTAGAGATGGAAACAGAGGAAAAAGAAGCAGCAGAACAAGACGAAACACTAAACAAAGAGACGGCGATGGAAGAGCAGGGAACAACAGTCTAAAAGAGAAGGACAGAGATAATGCTATATCATCTGAATATGAATAATTTACCCTCCTACCCCCCTCCCCCCCCCCCCAACAAGTACGAATTCAAACAAAAAATACTTCCAAGTAATCAAAGTAGAGTTTTTAAAACGACTGTATAAAGCATGGATTAATGTATATATTAAAATAGGATATAAAAAAAAAATATATATATATATATATAGATACTATTAGCTATTAAAATTGTTATTGTATGTATAACAATTAACGCCTGTATATACATAAATATATATATATACAAAACTATATATATATATATATATTTATATGAAGCAAATGGATATATGGAGATAAACCGGTTGGATTAGCTTTTTCACTAAAGAATCGTAGTTTAACAAAACAAAAAAACATTTAAACAAATACAAAAAATATATATACTATGCTATATAGCAAGCATAAGAAATCCAGAATATATATACACATATATATTCATGTTCATAAAAAACAAAAAAAAAACAAAAAAATGAAAAGAAATTTGCAAAAAATTACATTTTTTGTTTAGTATTACAAAAATGCAGAAGAAGATGTTATAGAGCAAACATATATATACTATATATATATAGAAGTATATGTGTATGCATATATACACTGCTAAAAAAAAAAGCGAGCAGCAGAAACAGCGACAAATCTACAAAGTTAATTGTGTAAAGTAGAAAAAAAAAACAAAACAAAAAATTAAAAAAGAAAACTAAAAAACCGATAAACTCAAAACCAAAATGCTTTTCACTAATTTTACTTAGATATATAATTGAAACTATATATGTATATGTAACTTTATGTAAAACCAACTTGCCCCGATCCCCCCCCGGCCTATTCCTACTATCTATGTCTTCTTCTGCTAAAATTATTATTGCTTTGCTAGCCAATATATATACATACATATATATTAAAAAAAAAAAAAAAAAAAACATAACTAACAAAGAATTTATATTAAATTTATAAAATTAATTCAACAAAGCGAAACACAAAACATACCAAAATTTTACTGTTAATTATAAATTACAATATAACAAATTTCTATATATAAAAACAAAAAAAGGTATAAACACTATCACTAAATACATAATATTATATATATATATATGCATATATACAAGTATTTAAACTATAGTTTTAAGCTGAAAAGAAAAAAACGACAATTTTTAAATTAAAAAAAAAAAATAATAATAATAACTATGGAAATTAAAAAAACAAATAATTACAAATTTAAGTGCAAAAGTATAATGTTAATGTGTTGGTGAATGATAAAAAAAAAAAAAAAACAACAACAACTAAATAAATATATTTAGCGCTATATGCTACATATAAAGATATGTATATATCTTTATATATGTATGTATATAAAAGATATGTATGAACAGATTGAAAGTGGATGATAATGAAAATGTAAAGCTCTCACGTTGCCTTAATACATTAGACTGATTTTTTCTACACCTACACACACACACACCTACACACATATATATATATATATATATATATAAAAAGGTATATATATATATATACACCTCTACACACGCATAGACACTATGTACTAGCTAGAAACTTGTTTATATGCATAATATGCATGCACATGCATAAAACTCCTATATATCAGATACAATATATATATATATATATATATATATATATATATATATATATATATATATATATATATGCATATAGACTACATCAAAATTGAACAAACACATACACACTACACACACACACGTTGAAAACTAAACAATTTCAGAATATATGTATAATATAATTATGGTTGCGAGTATTTTTCATAGCTAAAGGAATATATATATATCATTACAAAAAAAAAAAGTAAATCAATGATTAAAGAAATACCCTGTAAATTATATATGTATATATACATATATGGACAAGGTGCAATGTGCATGCGCTAAGAAAAATAAAAACACAAAAAAAAAACCAACAAACAAATTATAAAAACAACTAGAAAAATTTCCAAATAATTTTTGAAAAATACACAAATTAAGCATATAAATTTAAAACAAAACAAAACAACAAAAGAAAACCCCAATTCAAGCCACTCGAACAATTCATACATATGTAAATCTCCCTTATTCAGCAAATTGTACAGTTATACATGCATATATATATTTTTTTTTTTATTCACCTGAAACTAGCCAATCTATAAAGTTTAAACCGTAATAAACTATACGAAAATTATATATTAAAACTTAATTAAATGCTGCAGTACAACAAAACAAACAATGTAACAATACAAAACATGTTATGAAAAACGAAAACAAAACAAAACAAAACAAATTAACTGAAATTATTGGAACAACTATCGGAAAATGATAAGAAAACGAAAAAAACTTAGCTGTTAATGCCAGACATTTTTGAAATTTCCGTTTCCATTAATATATTCAATACAAATATTTCAATTGGTTTGTTCCTTTTTCAAATCTGTTTAGTTCCAATTTATATATATATAGTATATATGTATATATACATACATACATGTGTATATGTTTCAAGTATATATTTGTATATACTGCATATAACGATTACAAATACAAATAAACAAATGAAACTTGTTATACAAAAAAAAAAAAAAATTCCAATATTTTTTCTTACGAAAAATTTTGAATTTGGGTATTCAAATCGAACTGTGAACGATAATTCTATCGTTTCGTAAACAAAAGAATCAATTGAAAAAGCTGAACGAACTAAGTTCTTTATTTCAGTTTGACAAGTCATTCTCTAGTTCAGTCAGTTCCACTCTTTAATCCAGTAGTTCGTTTATTGCAAATCGTTCTGAACTATTTAGTTCAACAACAATAAGTAACTCTACATTGAACATACGATTAATCGTATAAAATGGTAAGTTGTTCAGTGGGGAAAAATAGCAGATGATTTTTTTCAAAAAGCCAGAATTCCCGCTGCTAGTTGTTTTGAAAAATTTCCAGCAATTGAACGTTAAAAAAAGCCTGATTTGATGGGGAGAAAAGCTGATAAAGCAACACTGTTTTGAACAAACTCCTTTTTTATACTAGCAGTTCTTACCGATTGATTGCTACACTGATCAGACAGTTAACTGTCGCTGTTGTTTACATACATATATGTACTATATACTATACTACAGTCAAAGCTACTTGATCTTACAGCTCGTATGCCACCACGATCAGTCAGTCAGTGATAGGAAAAGTTCAGAGGAACAGAAATTTGCATTCAATTTAAAAAAAAAAAATATTTTATTATATAAACCTTGCCTCTATTTTTTCTATTTATTTATATTTAATCCTTTATATTCCACATTCTTTAGTTAGTTTTTAATTTTTATAATATTTTAACTACTAGTTCTAAACGTTTGGTTACCACCACGATCAGTCAGAGAGCGTAGATCGAAGCAGAAAGCAACAATAAATTATTTAGTCAGTTAAAGTGTTTTATTAAAGTTACGATTAACATATTTATTTATGTATTTTCACATTTGTATTTACAAGACACATGATTTCTATTACTTAGAGAGGAGTACAGTGGGGGGCAGCTATAAAAGTTCTCAAGTGCTGGCTGATTTGCCAGTCTTGATTGGTGGCCAAATGGGCGTCAGTTCGCTAAGTGCCACATCGTAGAGCAGATTCTGATATTCCTCCAGCAAAACTGATGAAAATAGAAATTATATATAAATTAATAAAGAACTAGTTGTATTTACATATTATTTAAAGTACTCACAATTGGGATCACTTTGCCATTGATCCAATAGGGTTTGGCGGGAGTGTATCTGTTTGGTGATCAGTGCACGCTTAAAGCGTAAAACCTTATCGTTGAGACTCGACCAGCTCTTGATCAGGGAGGCGGGTGTTGACTTTAACTTGGACTTGAAACGTTCCAGCTGCGGACAAACGCTACCCTCCAGCAGGAACATGCCAAAGTAGCTGTAAGATTAAACCATGTGGGCATCACTTAGAAAATGAAAGAGTGGGTAAGTGGACTACTACTACTTACCAGCAAGCCTTCTCGCTGAGCGGCATCTCGATTTCACCCAGGGGTAACTCCCAGCCGGCCTTGCCGAAGGTGGCATCAACGTAGCAGTTAATGATGCCCTTGTTGGCATCGTAACGTGGTGCTGGATCCTCCTTGATCTGTCGCACGTTGCAGAGCAGCGGTACGTAGAGGAGCAGCCATTCCGGTTCGATGGCCGTAATGCCGCGTATGAACATCTTCTTGTTATCGCCATGTTCCAGTTCATAGGCCTCCTGGTAGACGATCCATTCGGGTGTACGTTGCTTCAGCACCGAGGAGGCATGCAGAAAGGCGGGCTCCTCCAGCTCGGCACAGTTGTAGGCGTAGCGCAGACGTCGTCGCTCCTCCTTGTCGCTAATCTCCTCGAGCGGCACCTTTCTCGCCACCTGATCCCCCATGCCGGCGAGTAT
This sequence comes from Drosophila tripunctata, assembly GCA_035047385.1. Taxonomy (NCBI): domain Eukaryota; kingdom Metazoa; phylum Arthropoda; class Insecta; order Diptera; family Drosophilidae; genus Drosophila; species Drosophila tripunctata. The sequence continues at coordinate 973,781 of JAWNPS010000270.1, read as the reverse complement.
AATCTGACGCAAGAATCTGGCCTGTGCATCTGTTGGTGGCTTAAGCTGTGGATCCACACACAAATCCACATCGCTGACCTGCAGATTAATCTCGTTGGTCAGTTGGACACGCAGTTTGCGCACCTCAGCAATGGCCTTGGGTCGCAGACCGTTCGTCTCACAAAACTCCGGCAGTTTGCCCTGGGAGCCGGCATATTCGGCAGCGCCAACGGCACGGAGCAGTACCATTGGATCACCGAGCAGCTGATAGTTGCCCTGATTTGCCCAGCTCAAGCGACGCTGATGGTAACGATTGGCTTGCGGTGCCACATCCTCCTGCCGCTGCACACCCGTCTCCACGAGCAGTTCCTGCACGGATAGCGCAGCGACCAGACAAACCGTATACGGCATCAGCTGCTGTTGATTCGAGAGTGCCAACATTTTGCCAAATCTGGGCGCAACGGGAAAACGTGAGATGACACGTCCAAGTTGTGTCACAGCCGGCGGTTGTTGCTCATCGAGTGACTTGCTCTGCTCCTCGCCTCCTCCTGCCTCCCACTCCCACTTCTCCAGTGCACCCAGCAAACTGAGCCGACGTTGTGCTGCCTGCAACTGCAGTCGATTCGGTGGCGTGGGAAAGGGAAAGTTCACCACACGATCGATGCCCATGCAACGCATTTGTAGCATTAAATCATCCACCGGTTTCTGCTCAATATCCGGCTGACTAAAGTCCGCAAACAGATCATTGTAAACGGCGCTGGAATAGAGACGATAACAGTGTCCGGCACTCAAGCGACCGGCGCGTCCAGCACGTTGATCAGCCGCCGCTTTGGAGGTGTTTGTTATCACAAAGGCGCTGACACCGGTGAGTTTATCATAGAGTCGCGTCTTTTGTTTGCCCGCATCCACCACATACTTGATGTGCGGTATGGTGAGTGAGGTTTCGGCCACATTGGTGCTAACCACACAGAGGCGACAACCCTCCGGCACTGGCTCAAAGATGCGCTGCTGTTTCTCCGACGAGAGCAGTGAGTAGAGTGGCAATACCCACAACGGTTGCTTGGTAACACTGGGCTGTTCTCCCGTTAGCTCCAGTTCCAGCTCATCCTCCTGCTCCTCCTCCGCCTCCTCCTCGCCATCTTCCGCTTCGTAGTTGTCGTGCATATCCGCTTCGGTGTCGTCACCGTGCAGCTTGTAGTCATCCAAATTGATTTTGGGCAACGAGATTTGTGCCAGAAACTTTTTCTTCGATTTGCGCATGTTGCGTATCACACGTTGCATATCAAACTCCTCATCCGGCTCTGTCTCCTGCTGCTCTTCCTGTTTCTCCAGCTCTTGCTTCTCCTGCTTCAGCTTCTCATAGGGAAACGTGCGTCGCAGCTTACGCACCAGCTGCTTAACCTCCTGTTGTCCGGTGAGAAAGATCAGTATGCCGCCCTCTGGCAGCTGTGCATGGATTTTCAATGTCTTGCGATATGCCTCCGCCACATAATCATCGGGTGTATGCTTTTGGAAGTGTATGGTAACCGGATATTGTCGTGCCTCCACTTTAATCACCGGTGGCGGTGTCTTAAACAAACGTGCATTCTCCGTAAAATCGCTAACACGCAACGTTGCGGACATAATGATGAGCTTGAGGGGATTGCCACGCTTGTGACGCAGTGGAACAATGCGTGAGAGTAGACCCACCAAGATGTCCGTATAGACACTACGTTCGTGTGCCTCATCCAGCACTATAACCGAATATTTGCTCAGCAAAAAGTCACTCTCGATCTCCTTGAGCAGCACACCGTCGGTCATGAATTTGATGCGTGTTGCTGGCGTCACGTTGCCCTCGAAGCGTATCAGATAGGACACTTGGGTGTGTGGCAAATTCATTTCGTGTGCCACACGCTTTGACATGGCTATGGCGGCCACACGACGCGGCTCCGTAATGCCAATCATTTTGTGCTGCGCATAGCCAGCTTCGTATAGGAATTGCGGCAGCTGTGTGGTCTTGCCGGAACCGGTTTCACCCGCTACTATAACAATCGGATGCTCATTGATGAGCTCCATCACCTGCTGCTCCTCGGCGAGTATGGGCAGACGCAGGCGTGCGGCTTGCACCTCAGCAGTGCGCTCGACGGGCACAAATACCGTCTGATGCTGATAGGCGGGCAGTGTAGGCGGTGTAGTCTTGGGTTTAGCTGGTGGTGCAGCTGGAGCTGTAGGCTTTGGTGCTGTAGCTACAACTGCAGCTGGAATTGGAATTGGAACTGCAGCTGCCTCGCCTTCTCCTTCTCCATCACCATCACTTTCATCTGTGCTGCTGCTGCTGCTGCTTGTATCCTCTTCGGATTCATTGGCATCTATCACATTGGGATTGCGTCGCTTGGCCTCCAACTCCTGTTGCTCCTCCAGCAGCAGACGTCGCTTTCCAGCACCCTTGATGGCATTGACACGTCGTCGGCCTAGCTGCTGTGTCTGCTCCACCTCCAGCTGCGACTGTTTTGCCTGCTTCTTGGCCAGATACTCGTCCAGAGTCTGCAGTCGCTTTAAGCCCACTGTTTGTGCCTGGCTAATCGATGTGTATTGTTTAAGCTCCGTTTCGGGGATTTGCACGGCTGCCAAGTCTTCCAAGAGTTGTGCACGCTACAAATAGCAACAATATAGTAAATAATTCTATTTAAATTAACTTGCACTTACACCCTCTTTCTTCTTCTTCTTGTCCACAATGGTCTGCAAATGTTTGCGCTGCTTTTTGGACAAAATTTTCACATTCTGTCGCTTCTCCACCTTGATTTTGGTGGCACGCTTCTGTGAGGGCAACACCAAGGCATTGGCTTCATCGTAGCCGGCGGTAATGTCATCTCTTCCTCCTCCTCCTCCTCCAAGCACTTGATCCGTTTCAATTTGTATCTATCGAAATATTTAATATTTTTATGTTCTGTTTTGCACAAAACGTAAGCCTCTTCCTATTCTACTTACTTTCTTCACCGCCGAATTATCCACAATGGTTTGCGGATTTTGACGCGCCTTCGCATTGTACACCTTTTTACCCATCTTTGAATTTATTTATTTATTATTATTATTGTGTTTATAGCGACACATTTGTTGCCTATATCCAAAACGCACGTGCAGTTTTTGTTATCGCAATTTTGCGTTATCGTAATCGTTTATGCTGCATCCCTAGCAGCGGCCGTGCTGCCACCTTGTGAAAAGATACTTTGTACCACTTTGTCAAAAAGTGTACCAACAAATTATATGTTCTAAATTCAGTTCGTGTAATCTTAAAAAAATTTGTACACATTAGAAAACAAGGCTAGTCTGAAGAAATTGGCATGGGAAAAGAAAAGTATTTCAATTTTGTAATAAATACGAATTGTAACAGTTTGGATACAAATATACCAAACTGATACTATTAGTACATTTGTACTAAATTTGGTACATTGCTTAACCGTTGGTACATTGAGGCTTTAGTATTTATAAAAGGTACAATAAAATGGGATAGTTTATCTTGAACAAGATTTATAACACAAATTCATGAAATCTTATATACGAAATAAAAGTACATTACCAAGATAAAAAATATGCTATGAATTGAACTTCACAACGCTGTACTAAAAATTGCTAAGCCACAGCTCAAAACAGTATGGCAGCACTTCAAGCGCGCAGAGTAACAAAACAGCTGATTTCAAACTAAACGTACATTTGCAAAATTATTTTTGTTTTGCAGCTTGAAAATAGGGTTAATATTTTGTAATTGTTAGAAATAAGGACAGGCAGCTATAACTAACAAGTGGGTGTGCTAAAAAGCTAGTAAAAACATTTTGGTCAACTGTGTGGCAACGCTTGCGACAAACGCCAAAACCAAAACAGTTTTTGTAAAGAGAGTGAGAGTGTGTATTAGCATTTTTTTTTTTTTTTGCGAACGCGCTCAATTTTTCGGCTTGAGTCGAAGTTGTTGCTTGTTGTTGTGCTTGTGGGGTATTACAACTCGACTAAAACCGTTAAATTAACAAATTACACGAAGAGCAGTATGTCGAATAAAACGGATCCAGTGCGCGCTGTGCTCTCAGCACTCATAGAGGAGACGCAGTAAGTACAAAGCATCAAAAGCACCAGATGTGCGCTCCCTTGCTTCTCTCTCGCTCCTCACCACTGCTCTCGCTTTGCTCTTAGCTGCATCTGCTGAAATTTTCGTCTCAGTTGCTAACATTCCAAATGATAATGCTAACTTTTTAGCATTAGTTGCTTCTGGATACTAGTAATTCTAAAACCTACTACATACACTCACAGATCGCCCTACACAGCCGACACAATACTGCGGGAGTTTCGTGCCACAGCTGATAAACGTCTTACGCATCGGGAACTTCTGCTGCTGTTGGAGACCATTAGCTGCAAACGTCCCAATTATCGTGATCTGCTCGATGAGATTAAATATATACTGGAGCGGTAAGTTTCGATTTCGATTTCCAAGCACACAGTCCAGGGCAGAAGTAATCAAACAGCAGTAATTTTTTGAGAGATTCTTTGGGATATTCGCATGGCAGTTAAAAACTTAAAATGAGTGGGAATGTAAGGAGGAAGTGGCATCAAAAGTAGCCTGAAAATGTCTATATAATTAAGGAGTTTTATTATTTCATGAAATTGAAGTAAAATGGGGAATATCTGCCATTATAAGTATTGAGTCCATAGTACTACTTATTTTAATGGAATGGATAAATTTCAAGAAAAAACAGAGTTATACTCAAAATTTTACTATTATAAGGTGAGTTTTAGATTTATAACGCCACCCAAATTTTTGCTTTATTGCTGTAACTGTAAATTTTTCGCGACAACGATGTACTAATGAAATAACTGTTAGGATGCAACAACAATGCACACGAAGTTTGGACTTTGTTTAGTCTAGGGAATTTAAAGAACCCAGCTTTCATTTATTTTGCATTTTATTTCTAATTGATTTTCTTTACTTTTTATAGCAAGGATCCTATGTTTGCACTGTTAAAGTTTACGGAACGCATTTACAACAATAACGTGTCCAGTGATTTAGCAGAGATGCCACCGCCAAGTCGTAAATCATCACAGGTTCATTTGATGGAACCCAATACTCATGGCAGCATTAGTGGCAGCAACACATCGACACCAGTGACAAGTCGCATACCCGATGAATCTCCCAGTGTCCCAACTCCGATTGTTTCCTCTGCAAATCCGGCATTATTTGTACGTCGTCCGACAGTTGCGACTATTCCGCTACAGGAAACAATTACTCCGCTGGCGGACTTGAGTTCGGTAAGTGAGCGATGCATTGGGAAATGTGTAATACGAGTAATATCGAATTAGTTATACAAAACTTGACATTTTACACGTAGAATTCAAAATTTAATTGTGTTTCTTTTCTGTTTTAGATTAAGAAACGTGTGCTAAATGCTGTTGGACAGAAAACACCGGTCACCAGCCAGGACACCATCTCCACGGGCAGCCAACGGTCTGGCAACACATCTAGTCATAGTCTGAACAATGGCTATGGCTCCTCCAGCCGAGCGTCGGCACTTAATTTGGGCGCAGGCGCCACCTCAAGCAGCATGGGCCTCAGCGATCCCATCACATCGGATGAGCATATTCCATTTGATTTCAATTTCAATTATTGCGATGGGATCTATGATGCACATCGCACAAATATGTTGTGGGATTATTGTCGCGTCGATGCGACGACGGCACAGCCAGAGTTGGCTGCTCTGCCGCTGGAGAGTCAACAGCGGGCTCTGTTGAATGACATATTGTACACGTTGAGTGGCGTTCAATGCAGTTTCATTACCCCATTGCCACGGGACTTGGATGCACCCGGTTTGGCTAGGTACGAGACTAAATTCAAAGTGAATCTGCAAGTGGATAAAGCTCTGGCCGAGATGGTCTATGAGATTTTGCCACTATCCTCGTACTTTATGGGCATACAGCAGGTGATGGCAGTGATGGATGGCAGGGGACAAGTGAATAGTGCCCTCAATGCGGCCCTAATTGATGTCACCCATGATTTCTATGTACGTTGCAAAAAAAAAAAAATACTTTAGGAGTTGGTTAAATTAATCACACTATCATTACATTTACTACTCTTGTGCAGCTGCTGCTGAGTCAGGCGGAGGAGGAACTGGAGCGGAATGAGTTGACGGTGCCAAAACTGCTCTACTATATGCAGCCGACCATTTGGGTAATGGAAGTGATTTGGAATACCATTGGAGAGATACATGTGGTAAGTATTATGAGATACCCAGAAAGTAGTAATGAAATGTATTTCGATATCAGTTCATCGATATATTACCACTATTACCACTTCTTATAGTATAGTATAGTAACTCATGCATTACGATCTTAGGGTAATCTACAAGGCTCTGATGTTCTGTCACTATTACACGGACGCATCAAGCGTTTGGAGGGTGATAAATCCTCGCAGAAGACAATGATCGATCTGATGATTAAGGCATCGGCTCCCTATATGCGAATGCTACGTCTGTGGATTGAGAAGGGCGTCATTGTGGATAACAATCAGGAGTTTATGGTCGTTGACAATGAGGTCATACACAAGGACGAGATGCCCGAGCATTATTCCGATGATTATTGGGAGAAGCGTTATACACTTCGCCATGGCTCGATACCCACATTTCTGGAGAAATCCTCTGATATAATTCTTCGCACTGGCAAATATCTGAATGTGATACGACAGTGTGGCAAGCGTGTGATTGCCTCCAATGAGGTGGAATTAACTTTCGATCCAAGGACCGAACAGCACTCCAAAGTTATTGAAGATGCTTACCTATTTGCCGCGAAAAATCTGCTAAGTGTCCTACTCACCGAAAATGATCTGATGGGACATCTGCAGTCGGTGAAACGTTATTTACTGCTACAACAGGGCGATTTCACAATGCAATTCATGGATGCCTGCGAGGATGAGTTGTCCAAGAATGTGGATGACGTACTGCCGATAACTTTGGAAAATCTACTTGGCCTCACATTGCGTACATCCTCCGCTCGCTCTGATCCCTACAAGGATGATCTGCATTGTGAGCTGCTCATGTACGATCTGGTCACACAAATGTCTAAGATAATGAACAAAGAGGAAGGTAAGCAATTCACTATCTACATATATGACTGTCATAGGTGCTGAGTAATAACCCATATAGTTTTTACTAATGATACAAACGAATCTCTTAGATACAAAAGCATCTTGTGGGTGCCATAAGTTCTGTTTAGATAGCCTTATTTTTAATATAGATGCAAAATGTTATTGCTACAAAAGTATCTCGTAGTTAAAAAGTTATCTAGTAGATAAAAAAGTATCTCGTAGATACAGAAGTAAGTATTTCGTAGTTAAAATAGTTTCCAGTAGAAAGTATCCCGTAGATAAAAAAGTATTTCGTAGATTCAAAAGTGTCTGGTAGATACAAAATTATCGTATAGGCACAAACAAATTTTATAAATAAAAAAGTATCGCGTAGTTAAAAAAGTATCTAGTAGATACAAAATTATCTTAAAGATAAAAAAGTATCTCGCAGATACAAAATTATTTCGCTGATAAAAATGTATCTTGTAGTTATAAAAGTATCTAGATACAAGATATAATGTACATTAGATGCAAAATATATCATAGATATTATGTACTTTGGATACAAAAGTATCTTATCTTATGTTAGATGCAAAAGTATCCCGCAGTTGCAAAAGTACCTCGTAGGTTGAAAAGTATTTCGTTGCTACAAAAGTATCTCGTAGTTGCAAAAGTACTTAAATACATTATTATCTTTCCTCCTAATGATCCATCTTCCAATAAAATACTTTTTTTAATTTCCATAGTCTATTTTTTTTATTCTTAAAATCCTATTCTTATATCCAATGCCTTAATTGATTATATTTATATCAAACTAAATAATACAATATTAATTTCACTATATCTTTTAAATTCTATCTACTCTTCAACCTTTACACGTATCCCTAATAACTATGTATATTATACCATAGACTAATATATTTCTATAAAATCGATTTTATATAACAAACTTTTTTTAATCGCTTTTAGAGTACTGGAAGAACACCGATCGCCTGGATTTGAGTGGTCTGGAGTGCTTTGCCTTTACGTATGTGGTCAAATGGCCAGTTTCTTTGGTTCTCAATCGTATAGCAATAACAAAATATCAAATGCTCTTCCGCCAACTCTTCTACTGCAAGCACGTGGAGCGCCAACTTTGCAAGTGAGTGAAATTTTTGAAAAAGATTGTACAATTTAATAAATTATTTGTAAATTTATAGAATTTGGAAAGAGAATTCAATAGCTAAGAAGTTTTCACCACATGCCGCTGAATTATATCGTTCGGCATTTACGCTCAGACAGCGCATGATGAATGCCATACATAATTTGGAATACTATATGATGATTGAAGTGATTGAGCCCAGTTGGCATGAGTTTATTGTCAAGATGAAAACGGTACAGGATGTCGATAATGTGCTTAGTTTGCATCAGGACTTTCTTGATTTGTGTTTAAAGAATTGCATGTTAACCGAAACATCGCATCTGAATCGTGTCATCTTTAAGCTCTGTAAGATCTGTCTAAACTTCTGTGAATTTATACAGGTAAGTCTGTCGACATATATATTATATTATATGTTAAAACTTGATGCTCAACTTATTCTAAGTGCGCTTGTATTGTATTGTATTGTCACATGTCTTGTTTCCATGTTCTCTCTCCTCATGCCTGAACAACTTTAAAAAAAAAAACAATAACAATAATTCCACAATATCCACAAAAAAAAAAAAACAAAAAAATATTCTGTATAAAAAAAAAAACCATATGCTTTGTGTAGCATTCGCAACGTTTCTTTCTTGATGCGGAGCTCAAGTCAATGGTCTGTGATAGCAGCGATGAGAGTACGGATCAGTCCGACTCGGAGCCAGATGCTTCAGATCGGCTACAGGTATATCCAATTATGTGTACATACATGAGCTCTATGTAGCCATCAAGTAACTTTTATTTCGTTATTATTTCTAACTCGATTTTATGCATTATTATTTTGTATATATTATTTTATTGAATTCCTGAGAACTAAAGAACTTTCAATTCCTTGCTCTCGCCATGCATGTACGTACATCCATTCCCCATTTCTAATATTTTAATCATACCCAAAAGTATTTCTACATACGTATCTAAAGTAATTTATATTTGCCTTGTACTGCGGGTATATAGAGTATTCCTTTAAGTATACATAAATAGGCAACTTCAACATATTAGATATTTATCACTCGAGTTGCTATAGATATGTCTATCTGTATAAACAGCTTAAATTTAGAGCAGGTAAGAGCTAGTTGCATCATATGTTGATATGCTAACTTGTTTAGCATGCACGCAGATCAAGTTTATTTTAAATTTTAGCAGAATAGTTCTCCCAACTCCTTAATAGATTATATATTCTGTACGTATGAAGCATATTGAAATAATACCAAATATATACATAGTTATAAGACATAGACAGACATAAGCATCGCTTGATTGCGTTGTCGAAAGGTTGACAGTGCGAACCACGGTTGCTTTCAACAAATTACTGCAGTAAATCATGAAGGGAATTAAGTTTGAGAACTACTTTAATTTATAATACTTGTGGTAAACAAATATAATCAAACAGATCGGATTGCCTAGGTGATAGAGTTGAGGGTCGGTAACCCGATAAACAAAGGGTCGGCGCTGCGAGTCTTTCTGTTATGGAAGAGTACTTTCTATTTGTATCTTATAGACGTACACATCCGACTAAAACTTTAGTAAAATATATAATTTAAAATTGTACGAGTATTCAGTTTTTAATTTTTAGTTTTTTTCTAATAATTTTATAGCGAAACTTTTTAGTTTTTCATTGTATTTTGTTGTACTTAATATGAAACTTTTATATCTAAACCAATTATAACTAAAGATATTTTTTTGATTTTCTTTGATGCATTCAGGGTGAGACATCGCTGGATCAAACGGATACTTTTGCGGAGCGTGTGAAACGCTTTGATTTGGAATTTACGGGCATGCTGATATCGTTTTTGAAACAAATCAATGATCTGGTCAAGGATAATAATTCGGATCGTTTTATGAATCTGGTGCATAGAATCAATTTCAATGGCTTCTATTCGGAGCAAATGGAGAAGCTGTGCGTCAAGGATGCCATGGGCTAAACTTGATGCATTTCGAAATATAGATAATATATAAATATATATATATATATATACAACAAAACAAAAAACTAATCTCACAAAAGACAACCCAACACACAAACACACACAAAAGAGTATTAAATTACTGCTAGGCCATACTACCTACCCGCCCAAAAATGGAGTTTACGTTTACAATTTTTCTAAAGCAGTTATATACTTTATAATTTGAGCTAAACATTCACTGTTTTACTTTATAATCTGAGCTAACCAAATAAGCATTTCATCAATCATCAATCAATCATTCCCGTTTTCACTTACACACTTGCATGTATATGTATTTAGTTATTTATACTATAATTCTCATTTAGTTATAGCGTGAAATAAAATTGAAATTGAATTGTTCATCGAAAAGTTTGTTTAGATTTATTTTGGTTCCATGCGCTATATGTGCAGATCTACTCAACGGTAATGGAAGCGATTATTTTATGATTCCAACTCATTCCCAGAAGCGTAGAGTACGACTGTATACATACATGATTTGTTATCGAAAAAACAATCGATAATCGATAATTATCGTTAACTAACTAGCAACTAACGGCAATTACATCCAATAGTGAAACCCCACTCTCACTGCCATAACTATGTAAAACTCATATGACAGAGGAGAATCGAGTTCCATTTTAGATGACAGTTCAACTGAATAATATAAAATATATATATATATATGTTTTGTATGGTTTACATAGTACGGTTTTTTGGGGCTGTGGTGCACTGACTTGTAACATGCTGTCACTGATGTGCCAAATAAAAATTGATATCGTACAATTTCTAACGAGTAGTACTTACTATTTGACACTTCAGGAACGGCTAGTTACCAGATGCGTTCGTTCATTATATACATATATTATATATACTTTCTAGTAATATTGATCGGTTAAACACTTTCAGTTGTTGATATTGCAATTGAGTTGAAATGCCCTTTCAGACTGTTATCTATGAATAGTTCAAAAATTTGCACATAGCAGTCGAAAAGGGCCTTTCAAATCATATGCTACTTACGATTTGAAGGGGATTTCCTATATATATATATCTTTAAAATATCAGTATATAGGTGTATGGTGTATAAACAAAAATGTTTTCTATACCAACACTTCATTTTAGACTATTCGTTCCTATGGCAGCTATATGATATATATTCTGTGATTTCCACAAACTACTCATATGCATTATAGTATCAGATATATCATTCCTACCAACTGTTATACGCAAATATGACTTACTAGTGTACAAATGGCAATAAAAATTGTTTCGATGTTATTCATTTTTTCAGAAAGTTGTAAAATAATTGTAAATTCTCTATAAATACATATATATACATATATATATATATATGTATATGAATGCGCATACGAATCGAGATTATTGGAAAAAGTTGAATTTGTGGTAGCTGCAGTTAATCGAAATATGTAAATTCAAGCAGACCAATTGGACATATCCAATATGCAATAACATTGACAGCGACAGATCCAACAACTAATTTACATCATCACAACTTTAATTCATGCTGCAATTTGCATCCACTAAAATATCGCTGCAGTTTGCTTGCTCGACTACCAGATGCCCAGTTGCTGATACCTATCTATATATATATATATACACATATTAACTAATTTTTAAGCTAGGTTTAGCAATACATAATAATTTGAAAATATGAAAAATTTAGTTAAATATAATCAATTAAAAATTTAGCTATTTGTTTAGCCAGCAATTTAATGTTTTTGAGAAAATGTAAAAATTTTTGTTAATTACTACTATTTTTCTTAAGTGTTTTATAGCAGAGTTAAGGCTTAAAAGAGTTTGTAAACTAAACTATATTTAACACAATCTAACCAAATTACATATTTGTTGCTTCCAGCTCTTACCATCCCTGAGATCTGTTGGTTTGTCCAATAATGTCTTCGTACAGATGAAAACTTAATTTTTAGAATCGAAAAAAAGTAGTTTGTGGTTGATTTGAACAATTTTTTTTTTTTTATGTATTGTGTTACAAAATGTGCCACAAAATTGATATACTCGCTGCTGTAAGCGTATTGAAAAGAGGCACAGTCAAAAAATTGATGGCTTTGTTTTAAAATCAACATCGTCCCGCGCCACTAGCCTCTTGTGCCCCCTCCCCTTTTTCCCCTCTCCATCTCTCACTCTGTGCGAGAAAATGTGCCAATTTTAATTTGCTATGGATTTTCATCATGTTTTATCATGCTTTTGAGCGGCCACTGGCCACACACACACGCACACACATACGCACACCCCTTTAAAGGGGATTCACAGCAATGGAGACCCCATAAACACATATACATACATATACAAACTGCCGCAAAAGCCAATTTGCAGTACACATGCAAGTACATCTGTGTGTGTGCATACATACATACATATATATGTATGTTTATGCACAATAATTTATGTTTGTATGTATACAGTGTGTACAGTGGGTAGCAAAAGTAATTCCATGTTTAAAAACTAAAAATTTCATCATTAATAAAACGAGAGCCATACAAAAAATCTATAAAAATGTTTTTGTTTCATAAATTTTAAGGTTTTTTTTTTTTTTTACAAATTATAGTTATTAACAATAATTATAGTTAAGCTGAATTTAAAAAGTTAAAAAAAGCTTAAAAAAGCTAAATTGAAACTAATTTTTTTAGCTGAATTGGCATATGCTCTTTCAAGTTTTCCAAAAAATTGACTTTGAAATTCAATTTTGTTTCGTTTCAACAAACCAAATGTTATCAACCGTATTGAGTTCAGTACTTCATTAACAAAATAAGTTGTTTTTTTAACCCAATCCCTAACAATTTACGATGTATGTGTTTGAAAAACACTGCTTTTCACGAGGCATAAGCAGATTTGTTTATAAAATGTGGAAAATAGGTTTATTTGGTACCATTTTTATGCTCGCTTGTTGTTTTTAGACTATAAGTGTTTAATAATATAATAAAATGATTTTCTTTATTATTTTTTATATTTTTTTGTAGAAATATAGAGTTTACTATCCACCTGAAACTCCTTTTTTGACTCTAAGTTTACATCTGTACAAGGACATTGTTGGGAAACTGTAGGTAGTTACCAAATACAAATGTAGTACCAAAGTTCCAAATATTTTAAAAATTTATATTTAAGAAATCGATTTATGAAAATCGATTAAACGTTGTTAATTTTTTCGACATATTGAAGCAACGATTTTTTTTCTTTTTTGCTAGCAATATATTGAACAGTCCTCGCTATATGCTTATTTGTGGGAGTTCCCCACTTTATATGTATGTATGTTAACATATATGTATGTTTACCATTAGCTGCCGCCTACGCCTACGCCTACGTCAACGTCAACGTCACAGCCTCTCTCTTTTCTCTCTCTTTGCTCTGCTGACGTCTCCGCTGCTCACTGCCTCTGCCCCATCTCTGCCAACGCAGTCGCCTCACATGCAATTGGCAATTTAAGCTCGCATGAATTATCGACAATCATGTATGGTTTCTGGTCATGGCGTTCGTCTCGTCTCGTTTCGTCTCGTCTCCTACATGCAACTCGAACTCGAACTGGAACTGAAACTGGACCTGGTTGCGGATGTGGCGAGTTTGCATATATATGTATGTATATGAATACATACAGTGTGTGCTTGTGTATATGTTAATTAATCAAAAGCCCATCCATCTATCGATTGGGCATTTACTAACAGACATATGCAAATTAAAAGCATACAAGCAGCTCATTAATGTGCACTTGAAAGGCCCAGAAGCAACAACAACAACAACAACAACAACATAAAATACCAACAGCCAAACAACTATATACATACATATATTTTTTCTTCATTTGTTTTTGTTATTTCCATTTTCCATTAGCATCAATGTTAGTAACAAACAGCAAGTAGCATTTAACATTTTGCAATGCTGTTAAAAGCATATTATAAACTATGTTGGCAACGCTGCATTTTACTATGCTGATCAGTGGTGTTGCCAACTCAGCTTGATAGCTTTTTGAATCCTGTGGGCGCTATTTTAATTACTTAGAAATCATTGCATTATTCGTTTTTTTCTAAAACTACGTGTTTTGATACGACCGATTGTGATAAATCAAAAATGTTGCATATTTTTAGGCTTATGTGTGGCCATTGGTCTAACTTTGATAATTGAAAAAGTCAGTTAATTTTTATATTTCACAGCACTTTAGTTACAAAAACAAATTATTTTCTTATTAAACTAAATTTAAGAAACTGTCAAAAAAGTGCAATTTTCATTAATCTTTTAAAATTGTAATATAAAATTTAAATTTTTTTTTATTTTATTTTACAGGACTTTCCGACTTTCGAAAGAGTGTTCGTTGAAGGACTGTTGTTATAAAATCTTTAAAAGTGGTCATAACGGAACTTCAACAGCTCATAACAAGCATAAAACACACTTTTAGAACCCATAAAGTATACATATTCTTAATCTACACAAAATTTCTAATCGATAAGAATACTTTTGGGGAACAAAATAAAAAAAAAAAAATTTTTCGGATTTTTGAAAAATTGTCAAGGGGTATGTATGGAAAATTTTGAAAAAAATCAATTTCTAGATAATTTTTAAATTGAAATGCAAAGTCAATGTGGGGGTAAAATACAGTTTATAATGGCATTCCGTTCGAAAATCTGTAAAGTTTTCACAAAGTTATTGTAGTTAAAAGTTTTAGAAAAACTGGTAACTGAACTTCAACGGGTGTGCAGTGTAAAATCGTAATCCTGCCTTTTAAAATACATTCCTGTATATAGTTAAGACACGGAAATCTTATATTTTCGATGGAGAAGATAGTCATATTTGATCTTAATACATATGTTTTCCTATACACTTTTATAATAATGTGTATACAAATTTCAATGGCGTTATTTCAAAATGTTTAGCATTACCTAGCTTTTTCCCAGTATTAAATAGCTTTTTTCTAGAGTTTGTCTCATCGCTTGATAACACAATCGTTTATATTGTATCGATGTTTTAATGAATAATGTCGTCTTGAAGTTGATACCATAGTCCAGTCTCGATAACGTGAATATCTCAGCGATTATTCAATAATCAGACGATGAGATCTCCGCGCAATCGAAACAGAAATCGGTGTGTATCGATAATTGGTGAAAAAAAGGAATCGTTAATTTTTGACGTTAGTGGATTAAAACGCAGCTCATTGACATCGATGAGAACTAATCTAATGGGGGAATGTACGTACATTAGAGCCGCTGTCATCAAACGCAATGCGCGGGGGGACGATAGCGATAGCGATAGCGATAACGATAACGATAACGAGAACTTGAGATATGGCGTTTTGGTGGTTTGTGATCGCAGACACCCCATACATCTTGTACAAAGGAATGCACATACTGGATATAAAGAGTATCTAAAATCAATAACCATTTGATTTGATAAGCCGATTAGCCGATAACCGATTGCCGATAACCGATATTGCCGATAGCTGCTTTAGAGTTATTGCATTTGAGTTGGAACGCGAGACTCACTGTTATTGTTAATAGTTATTGTATTTCTACATAACAGGTGAGTTTCGTGATTCCAATTCAACTACAATTCTGTTATCGATAGGTTTCGATTGGTTTGCAGTAGTAGCTATTAACGGTAGGTTAGCGCAGCAAGTTTCTGTGGTTTCGTATCATGTTCATATCTGATACTGCAGTACGATAACCCGGAACTTTGCTGCGATAATACCAGGACACGCACATATGTATGTACATACATTCAAAGCACAATAGTAGCTGTAAATAATAATAATAATAATACCCATACATGATGAATATATTCAATTAGACGACCCATACAAACCTGAACCGCCCAATGAACGAAACGTCAAACGTAACCCTCAAACTCCTGGACTACACTGACAAAAACCAAAAGCCATTTATAAATTTCGACAGTAACATACAGTTTATAATGGAAATTATGATAATAAACCCTAGAACGAAATTCATTTGATCGTTAACCGAGCACTTAATTATGGATAAAAAAAAAATATTCTCTAAATAAAATAAAACTCTTAAAAGTTCTAGGACAGTTTTTACAAGAAACAAACAAAATAAGTTTGAAAACACTTGAAACATATCAAAACTATAGAGCTTTGATAGTTAGGCTCCAAAATTAAGCAGTTATGTCTCAAAATTTAATACATTTGGAAGTCAAAATCGTAAAATCTACCACCTTTATTATTTTTTTTGGTGTATTTATGATTATACAATTTTTTCATGCCAAAACGAAAGTATTTTACTTTTAAGAAGATATTCAAACCTCTAAACAATATGATTTCTTCTTAAAAACATGTAAACATTTAGAAGTAACATTTTTAGGTACATTAAGTTTTTTCTCAGTGTATGGCAGCCCAAAACCCGGCTACGATAAACGTATGCTTCTTGGACAATAGGCGTTAAGAGAGACTCATCTATGAAGCATACAACAAACAACGTATTTAGCTGGCACACGTCTCAGTAGGCGTTGCCACGCCCACACCCACGTTACACATACAAACACTTTGTGGTAGTAAAGGTAAAAGTTAATTGAACAATAAAATATGAAATTGCTTTGAAAAAAAAAGAATAAAAATAATAAAGCTGGAGAAGCAAATAAATAAGCATAGCGTAATAAGGACTGCTCAAATTGCAGATACTCTGCAAATTAATAAATTCTTCTACTTTCTTGAAATTGATTGGATATGCTGGAGAAAGCAAAATATCAGTAAGTCAGGTTTTTTATAACTAACAAAGAAATATTGTAACTAAAAATGTATTGAATCTTACACTAATAAAAACCTAGTATAAATGGAACTCAGTAGAGTCAGCCGACTATAAGAGACGATGTACTAGTGCTAGGGCAAAAACAAGTAAGTAATTTGAGATAGGGACCTACATTTTAATCACTGTAATATAAGGTGATCGTTCACATAGACGGACGCACAGACGAACGGACAAACAGACAGACAGACGAACAAATGGACAGACAGATAAAGAATATATCAAATTTATGATGCCCAACTTAGGTGTCTCCTTTTTTAACAATTCTAATAGACCGCTTTACTTATTATGTATGCTCTAAAAATGTTTAAAAATATAAATACTAATTTTTAAAATCAGCTTGTAAAATGTAAAATGTTCTTTTTAGATAATGGTATGCTTCCAAAAACGCATATAGATTAGTTTTAGATTTCATTCACACAAAATTTCCAGTATTCCCATAAGATTTGTTCTCATTCAAGCACAATATCTCAAATGCAATGGGCACACTGTAAATTTTGTATAGAAGAAATCAAGTGCAAAACTCAAACTTATCTAAAATCGTTTCGGGAATCGGGCTAAAATAAAAAATATACAGATATTAACAAACTGTTAAATTTAAACGAATTTTTAACATTTCCTTAGCATTAAGCTCAAAGTGTAGGGTATACAAGGAAAGAAAACAAACACAATGATTGCATTTAATAACAATAAATTTTTAGATAGTCTCATATAAGGCGTGACCTACATAAACACACACACACACACTCACACACACGCACATCGGTGGCAAACAATTGGCATGAAAATTGACGAAAAGCGTTTTTTTTCTCACACAAAACAGTTGCAGGTTAAAAGTGAGAGAAGTATGAGAAGTTTAAGGGGAGCAGAGAGAGACAGAGAGAGGGCTAGCTAGGGGAGGGGGGAGGTGTGCTGGCTGAGGGCTGGACATTTATCATGCAGCGTCGAAATTAGGCAGCTTCTTGCTACAACTGAAGAACTCACAAAATTAGCACACACACTCAGCTGTGGCACGTGGCATGCTCTTTGACTTCTCCACAGACAGATGGGGGTGAGAGAAAGCGAGAAAGAGAAAAATAGGGAAAGGGGCAGCGAGTTTGTTGTCGTTGGCTTTTATAAAGTGAAGGCACGTGTCTTCAATAAACTGGGTGACGGCGACCAAAAAAACGCCTGCACTTTGGCAAAGTGAGCGACACGACACACAATTGCCAACCTGCCACCTGCCACCTGCCGCCTGCTACTTGCCACCAGCTGCTTGCCGCATGCCGCACACAAAGCACAACATTCAAATCTGTTCAATGCCTCAAATCAACACATTCAATTCTTAGCTATTTTTACTGACATTTAAAGTCTATTGGCTATCCGAGAGTTTTAGACTAGTCTTACAATTGAAAAGTCTATATAGTTAGCTGTTCTGTAGTTGGAGTGCTCTGAAAGTTTCACACGTAGCACTCATAAATTTATCAAGTATCTTGCATTATGATATTAAGCCTAAAAAAAGGTTGTTAGTACTTAAAACCAATTTCTGATCGTGGACTTCGATGGCAGCTATATGGTACAGTTGTTTGATTTCAACAAAATTTGTTCAGTATATTTAAAAATTTCCTTAGGTAAATAATGTGTGAACTTGCTAGAAATATCTGAAAAACTACTCGAGGTATGCGATTTTGGGAACAGTATAACCGGTGACCTACATTCAGTGTTGCTCCTTGGCATTTAAACAGTACAAATAAGCTAAAGGAAATTGAGGGAATAAAAAAGCTAAAAAGAAGAATCAATTTCATTTGTTGTTTTTCATAGTCTAACTTCACAATAGCATTATCTGTATCTTCTTTATTATCTTCTGCCGAGTATTTTCTAATTATTAACAATATTTTTAGGCCTTTATGGAATTATTTACGTTTGTATCTTTACAATATATTATTAATATTATCCATGTTTAGTTGGAACATTTCTTAAAATGAATTTAGGCAACTTTTTTTCAATTGAAACGTTCTTAACCAGACGTTTTCAACAGAATACAGATTTCCGGAGAGGGGATGCTTAAGAGGACAGATCTGTCCGAAAAAACACTGATTTGGCACCACTCCCTACATTGCTTATTTGACGACTCTAGCTCTAATACTAAATAGCTGTGATCTATGTGTTCTGAAGCCTTTCCTTCAAATTTTATTTAAGAGTTCTACAGTAATATATAAGTAGAAAAGGCTAGAGCTAAATTAATTGAAGTGTTAAAATTCCAATCGAGATCTTACTAAAAAGTAAAGCATAAACAGAGTTTCTCTTCATTTCATTGTCAGCTGACGTCACTGTTCGTGAAACTGCAAACGCATTTGCCGATGAATTTAAGTAATACTTAATCCTCACGAGTTTAAAGAACCTAAAAGAATGGCTATTTGATAATTTAGATTTTAGATAATAAGAGAAATCTGTCAACTTACGTTATACAGACACCTACAAGCTAAATCCAAAGGTAATTTTAAGCAAACTAATAAATTAAAAAAAAATTATTTCAAAGTAAAAATGATTTGCTATAACAACTAATAATAATTTTATAATAATAACTAAACTAATTACACAGTTACGCTAAAAGACTGCAAGACAGTTGGCGGATGTCAGGGGTCAGAGGTCAGGGGGCATGCGACTTGCCGCATGCGGCATGTGTTGAAACTAAGAAACACATGTACAAATTGATTTGAAATTTTGTGGCATAATTTGGACAATTCATTTGATCTTCATTTGCTATTGTTGTTGTTGTTGCTGTGTTGCTGTTACAATTTTCGATTTTCCTTTCATTCAGCTTTTTTTTTTCAATTTTCCCATTGTTTCTGTCTCACTCACTCCCTTTGGAAAGAGCCGAAACAAGGACTTTTGCCCCGAGAGTCTTTGTCTGCTCGAATTTCAAGCCCATCGACACATTTGGGAATGCTCTGGCAACAAGCAACAAGGGGATGGAGAGGCAGTGGCATGAGGCAAGCTGGCTGGTACTCTTCTGCCACCCTCTCACTCTCTCCCCCTCTCTCACTCTCTCCCTCTCTCCTTCTCTCTCTCTGTGTGGCATGCAAAGCAATTGCAAACGGAGCATTTGAAATTTCAATTCATCGCCTGTTTTTATGTTGTCCATCAGCACTGTATGTGTGTGTGTGTGTGTGCAACAACTGTGCGCTTTAGTGCGACACCCCGTGAGGTGTTGACAACAGTCGCCGTTTCATTGCAAAGTCACTCGGAATTTCCACATAGCCATTCCCCCCCTGCCCAAAAAGAAAAGGCAGTATATTTTGTTCGCCGAATTGAGCATATGCGCATTTGGATTACAACTCTATATAGTTGTTCTGAATAGTTATTTTAGCATTAGGTTTATGCCTAGACTCGTATTACATACACACACACACACCCATACACTCACACACTCTATTATTATAAACTCTAGCTATTATTAAGGTACAACTTTTAGCTACTTTTCTCCATACAAAATGGTCCTTCTTAATGGTCAAATATTTTGCTATTTTAGTTGAATTTTTGCAAAATATTAAAACTTCACTGCTACAAATCAAGGGGTATATTGCTTTTGTCATAAAGTTTTTTTAAGAGTTTAAGGTGGCATAAAGTTTATATACTCTAGATTATCGGCAACAACCGAGCTTATATATTTTCGACTGTTTGTTTCTATGCGAAGAAGTCCCAAATTTCACGTAGATTGTACTACTATATTATATAGCTGCCATAGAATCAATTGGTTAATAAAATTTGCAATTAATTGCTATTAACCTCTGCAAGAATATGAAATTTTTCGAAACCTAAAGATTACCTTTCTTTTTTTTTCGAACTTTAATCTCTAAGTGGGTATAAGAAAAGCATAAGATTTTCGTCATATGTAAATATAATTTTCATTTGGGAACATTATAGAATAAGTACATGGTCTCTTACAGTCGATGTGCTCGTTATTTTTAAAAGCTACCATTTTTTAACAGATTGTAAGCCAATAATCTTTTGTTTTTTAGTTTAAGTTCTTGTTGATTGTTGATCACATCATTTTTGTACAAAGACGGTTGCTAGGAATATCAAAAACATCTGATAGCTACCGTTTAATGTACAGAAAGATATGCTCATAAGAATATATCTTCCATTTTTAGCTACTTTTTGTGTAGGTCATTGAGACTGTCGCATATAATTGATACTTTTCAGAAAGTAAAAAGACAAAAATTGCATAAAAACCGCTTTATACTGCTAACGAAGTTTATGCAGCTTAGATTTGTATGTTGGACACACATGTATTATAAAACATTCGATCCTGAATCTTAATATTTCATTACGGCATTAAATTTTCTATCTTCGGTGTAGGGCATTAAAACGGTCGTCCATAAACGGTCTTTGAAAATATGCCTTGATCGTAACTAAATTGAAGGTATTAAGTTTAAATCTATTTCAACTAAGTACTTCCATCTTAAAGTTGCCATTTTTGGTGTAGGGTATTAAAACGGTCGTCTATAAACGGTCTTTGTCAGGGACTAGAATTTTGAAAAACTATCACCATAAGTAAAGTAAAGGTATTAAGTTTAAATCTATTTTAACTAAGTACTTTTACCTAAAAGTTGCTATTTTCGGTGTAGGGCAATAAAACGGTCATCCATAAACGGTCTTTGTCAGTAACTAGAATTTTGAAAAACTATCACCATAACCAAAGTAAAAGTATTAAGTTTAAATCTATTTTAACTAAGTACTTTTACCTTAAAGTTGCTATTTTTGGTGTAGGGCATTAAAACGGTCGCCCACAACCGCTTGCAATCAGTGCGAAACTCATCAGAGAAACAACTTGAAAACCTGACGAAACATATCTCAATTGTATTGCACTTGTGTTTGGCGCCGCTGGACAAATGTTGACAGACAGGCATCAGAAAATGGACCACCATGTGTGCCACCAACACCACCACCAGTACCAACACCACCCGACAGCACTACCAAACACTAGCAGCAACCCAACAACCCAAACAGCACCACAACAAGGGCTCAAATACTTCATCATTTGCAATTATTTGGGCAATAATTACTATTGTGTCTTATGCTTACATTTTGCTCGCTAAAGAGCTCGACAGCGGGTAGGGGAAGCAGGATGGCAGGGAGGAAGCACAGCACATACGGCATGCAACACGCCCAACCCAATACCCAATACCCATAGCCCAACCCAACCCATCTCTATCCCAATTTCGAGCCCTATTTCAATTCCAAACCCAGTCCATTTATGTTGTCACCCTCTTGACTTAATGAGGCCTTTTTGTGCTCTTGATGGATTTTAAATTGTTGTCATCATCTTCATTTGTTGTTGCTGTTTACTCTTGTATACCAAAAGTGGGTTGTACGTACATCTACTACTTCGCAATAGACTCAACAATCCGCTGGTCCTAATCCTTAGTCAGTCTCTAAATGCGGCAGACTTTTGACGCTCAAAGCGCATTTGCTTCAAATTAAATGATTAGCTCAACCAAAGAGACAGAGCGAGCGCAAGAGAGAGAGAGAGAGAGAGTGAGAGGGATATATATAGAGTGAGAGCGGTCTTAATGCATTTCCCCATCCCTTCTACGCAGCTGCTTAGTTCATGCATGAAAGACTGCATGCTAATTCAGCGGTTTTGGCATGAACAAATTGCAATTAAAACCTTTTTATGCTAGCAATCAAACAGGTGCTTACATATACAGTGACTTATAATCTAGTTTTAAAACTAAAGTGTACTTTAATTTGCTAGTTCAACTAGCTTAAAATCAGAATTGATAACACAAACATTGAAATCGAAGCAAACTTAATAGCTAACCAGTGCATTTCGTTTTATAAATTTATACACTGCCAAAAAAAATTGATGAATTTTGTATTTAACAAATAAAAGTTATTAAATCAAAATCCATAATAACATTATCTGCAGCTTCTTTTCTATCACAACTTGCAGTCGTTCTAATGATTGATAATATTTTTCTGGCTTGGATTTGTTGTATCTCCCGATTAGATCAAAATAGTGCTATCTATATGAACTTGATGAAATATATATACATATATATTATTGTAGTCACACAATATGTACATTATCAATACTATCCGTAATTATTTTACACATTCCTTTAAAACGCTCCCAACCAGACATACTAAAAGAAGGACCAAATTTCCCTCTTGAGAATTTTAAGTCTCAAATTTCACCCACTTTACGTAGCTGCACATTTTTTAGACTTAAACTAAATTAAGTTTAAGATTATTAATTTAATTTTTGTTTTCCGAAAAGCAAAGCCAAAAAAAAAACAAAAATATTAAAGGTTCATAACATATCAAGTTGAAAAGTAAGTCAACATGAACCTCAAATTCTTTGTAATATTCTACATCTATGTGAAGTTTAGATAATATAATTGCATTAAGCAAACATTAGCTAAAGTGAGATAGGAAGTGAGTGAGGGAGAGGCAAAGAGTGGGTAGCTTAAGTATTTGACATTAGGATTTACTTAAAAGCTTTTGTCTTCCATATCCGAAGTACATTAAACATTTAGCAACCTGTCGTCGCTGTCGTCTCATTGACTTTACCGCATTGCTGCAAACAGTCCCGCACTCCGCACTCCGTACTTTGCACAACACACCCCACACTCCTTACTCCGCACTTGGCATAAATATGTGACATGAGTTGACAACCCTTGACAACACTGAAACTGAAACAGGAACACCCTATTGGGTCTTGGCTCGCCTTCAGCCTCAACTTTGTCGCCCTTTTTTGTGTGTGCAGTTCGCAAATTACATTCAAATTATACGATTTTAATAAGAGGGACATTCAAAAGTTTCCAATTTCAAGTTTTAGTGAACGCTCTCTTCAAGTGCCGACTGCAGAGTGGTCAGGTTCTCGACCAAAACTCTACATACACTGCAAAAAAAAAAAAAACATAAAATCAAAACATACGTAACATGTGTTTTGGGTTTCTGTTGTTTGTTTTCAAATTTAAATATCTATAAAAATTTTAGTACTTTTATATTATTAGAATTATCAAGTGGTTTTTGCAAAGCTTAGATTATGGTATTATTACTAAATTATTACTATATTATATAGTCTGTCTATATAAGTCCGGTACTGAAAGAAATTCAGGTTAGTTTTGGCTTAGTTTCAGATTTCAGTCAAACAAAAAAATCAAGTGTGACCTTAAAATTCGTTCAAATTCGAGCAAAATTTGACCAAGTGGAAATCTGCATTGATGAAATCGAAAACAAATCTGTTTGAATCATTTTGAAGAACATTTTGTTTAGAAATTGAAATTTCTAAATTTTTAATTTAAAATTTTTGACATATTACTATTTTCTATGAAAAAGTTCAAGTTTTGTTGAGCTATTTCTTAAATTCTTTAGTTATTCAAATTTCTACGTACATACGTACGTATTACGTAATATGTACGTACGTCCGTCTTGATTTTAAAAGCTTTTTAGTTAGCAAACTATAAGTAACTTGTCCTAAAAGCTCTACTTATAAGTAGTAGGTGCGGGATTTAAATTAAAGAATTGTATCGTAACTTTAAAACACTACTTTTATTTCGTTCAGTGTGTGGTTCCCTGTACGGACTACTTTCTAAGCTCTTCGTTCTGGTTGTGTTACCAAAACTTCTTTCTAAACTTGTCACACACACACACACGCACACTCGGCAAAAGTGTATAACAGACACAACATGGAGCTGAACTACTGGCAGCAGCAGGAAGCACGATGTACGTGGCACGGTATACGTACGGGGTACGGATTACGGTTTACGGAGTGTGGAGTGTGCGGGGCAAGCGGCAAGAGGCACTGTAAAAAGTTGACATATGTGCGCCCCGAGCACTTTTCCGGAAACAGCAGGGCGACATTTTTTCCGGCGCTTTTTTTTTTCTTTTTGGTTATTTCGTATTTTTTTTTCCGCGCTGAGTTTTGAGTGTATCTTCGGCATCAAGGGACATGCACTTGATTTTAGTTGAGAGTCCATGATGATAATCGTGTTGTTGTTGCTGTGCTGCTTATACCCTGCAGGGCGAGCATGAAGGGGTAGTATCAGCTGTAGCAATCATGTACCACAACATCAATATGATACTGGTTGGACCTGGAAAAGTTAACACTTCTACTATGTCTGGTTACATTTGAAGCTCTTTGTGCTCCCTGACTGTTTGACGGGCAGACGAAACCATAAGATCTATGAACTAGGTATTTTTGCATAACATCGGGTAGTATGTACAGAGCATGTATTAAGCCCATTGTACTCACTGACTGATATTTAGTGGATATTTGGGAGTGTTTAGAAATTTTAAATCATCAAAAATACTACAGAAAATACAAAAAACATAAGGGCTTGGTATTTGAGCAAAGACAGTAGCTCTGCAAGTGTTGTACTAGAATTTACCGCATATATTCCTCGCAAAGGGTATCTGCTAGTTGAGCATACTCCATTTGCTGCGCCTCAGGCGCACTAGTGTCTGCTGTCCGACGTTTCTCGCTGAGCTTCGCTTGTTCAAATTGTATGATTGAAAAATTAATGGGCATGACCGGCAAACGGGCAATTGGAGGAGGAGTGAAGAACTTTTCCAAGTGATGGAGGGAGGGACGTAAACGGGATGAAAAGGTGTGTGTGTTTGGGTAGGAGATAGGGAGATAGAGGCACAGGTAAAGTTACAGCCGTCGAACCAAAAATTCGCATTCCCCCGCAGCAGCAACAACAACAGCGAGTGAAACGCCTTTTTACGCACACTCTCTACCTCTTGCTGTCTCTCTTTCACTCTTCCTTGCTCACTACCACACTCTCTATCTGTCTTTCTCTCTCTCTCGGTCTGTCTGTCTGTCTGTCGGCGTGTTTGCTTGTGTATTGTAATAATATAGCAAAATGCAAAATGAAATTGAATTTTTTAAAATGATGCTAATTAAATCGAAAGATTTAAATCATTTAAGCGGCGAGCTTAACAACTCCCCAATTCGGTAGGTGAGGAAGGGAACTGGGTATGGGTTGGCATAGCGGCAAGCCGTTTAAATGTAGAAATTAACATTGAAATTCACACACATTTCATAATTCACACTGTGTTCACAATAAAACAAACGCTTTAATTAACATTTGCCGCTTAACATTTATATTTAAAAGACCACCACTTAAAGCACCCAAAAGCTTTTAAATTCAAATTAATTTTTTTTAGAATTTTTATAAAATTTCTACATATATTTTGTGTATTACCCTGTTATAAAGATAAGATAAATTTTACTTTGCTAGAACCACTCCAAAATTCAATACATATAGTTAAGTAAGGACATTAGCTTTGAAGCTTTTGAGTTTTTAATTTTTAGTAGTTTAATCTTATAATTTATTAAACCTGGGAAAAATAACAACACACTTTTCTCATTACAACTTTTCATTTTGGTTAAGTTTAACATTTATCGATTTATGTTTACAATATGTCAATAACACGCATTCACAATTATCGATTATATCGACAATTTATCGAGAAACATATAAAATAACTTATTGTTTCAGTAACTTTTGCTGGCTCAGTTTTTTTAAATTCAATTTAACATTTAACAACACACATTTAAGATACACTATTTTGGTTAATCTAAAGCCATTTTAAGTTTATCGATTATCGGTTATTTGCTGTTAGCTGACAAACTCCTCCGAACGACCAAAAAAGTCTTATTAGATTGTTTGAATGGCACAAACATTACTTAATTGCCCGCTCTGAGAGAATGCCCGAATCGAAATCAAAAAAAAATTACGATTTTAAAAAGAAAACAGAAAAAAAAATATATATTTAAAGTTCTTATTCTTCAATTTTTTCGCAGTTTATGAACAGATACTTCCAGTGTCGAGGAATGAACAGATTTGTTTATGTTTAAAAATCTTTGCTCAAACGTCCAACACGATAAGTAAATGTCTGATTCTCTGAGACTTTCAAAGTTTATACACAATGAGAAATAAAATATGGTAATAATATCAAGAATATGTATATACATATATATGCGTACTATATGGAGTCGGAAGTGGTACTTCCTTACTGTTACACATTTCTAACGATCTTTAACGATAAATTAAAAATAATGAAATATTTGCTCAAAACATAGAACCGAGATATGAATAGTTTTTTACTCAATGTGGGCGATTGGGGCGTGGCATTTAAAAAAATAAAATAATATTATATTAACTGACTAAACATGAAGTCTACACATCAAATTTGATAATGATCGTTCTTACCATCTCGGAGATTTGCGCTTTCATACAGACAAACGGACATGGGCTATGTCAACACAACTGTTTTCAAGTTAGTATTAAATACTTTACATATGTGAAAGCTTAAAGTTGTTCTCAAATAATACTTAGCTATAAAACACATTATGCTACATGTGTGGGTGTGTGTGTGTGTAAAAGCATCTACTAGCTAATAGGCTAAATTGGACGACAGTCAGTCGGAGGCAGTATAAAGTATGAAGTACGCACAAACAAGCGAGACAAGCAAAATGAAGAAAGGGATTCAAGAAGAAGCAACACAAGATGTTGATGAAGATAAAGTGGAAGAAGAAGATAAAGTAGAAGTAGAATAAGAAGAATAAGAAGAAGAAGCTGGAGAAGCCTTTAAAAGCGTTTAAGCGCGCGACATGGAGAATAAAAGTGCGTTTTGCAATCAAAGTAAAAACAACAAAAAAACAAAAAAAAACACACACAGAGAAACAACAAAAAAAAAAAAAAAAAAGAAGAAGAAGAAAGAGCTGAAAACGCACAGACGACTGTCAACTGCGTGGGCCACACACAGAGAGCGGAAGAGTGGAATCGTGGAAGAGAGAAAGAAAAAAAGAGAAACTCACAGCAGCATCAGCTAAATGAGTTGAAGGACGACAAAGCAAGCGGGGGGCGGGCGGGCAGGCAGAGCTGCAAATGCCTAGGCAGAAAAGGGAGAGTGAGTGGAGAGCGGTAAGGGGGCGGGGGTGGTGGATAACTGTGGATATCAAAGCGCTGGCAAAATGGTGGCAGTCAAGGCAGCAGGGGCAGCGCAGCAGCAGCGGCATAAGTACAAGAGCGAGTGAGAGCAGCAGCAAGGAGGAGGAGGGGGCGGGGGTGTGGAATGGGAGACTAGCACTTTGTGAGCAGCCAACCATTTTTGTTGTCTACTCTCATATTTTTTTTTTTTTTTGCTGCCTGCCTGTGTTTTTTTTTTCCTTTCCATTTTGTTGATACATATTTTTTTTTTTGATGCTAGCTCTCTTTTTGCTGTAGTTTGTGTTGTTGTTGTTGTTGTTGTTGTGTGCACTTTTTGTGCGCCAGCTATTTGGAATTTTTTAAAAGATGCTTTTAGCGGTAAATAATGAAAAGTTAAAAAGCCACATCAATGAGATACATTTTAGCTTTTTCTTGTGTGCCAAGTTTGTTGCTGTTCTTGTTGTTGTTGTTGTTGCTCCACTGAAACGGCAGAGTGGGGCAGCAGCAAGAGGAAGGAAGAGTGATAGGGAGGACTATTCAAATACCCTACAAAATACTCTGTGCATAAAGAGTGTGTGCGTGTGTGCATTTAGCGGCAATTATCACATTTTACTGAATTTCCGTCCGTTTGTCCGTCTGTCTTTCTGTATAAACGCACAGATCTCTGAGATACCATGAGCGACAAGCGCCAAATTCGGTATATAGTCTCTTTATTTAGTCAGTCAATGTAGTATTCTTTTATTTTTTTGAGGCCACGCCCCAATCGCCCAAATTAAGTAAAAAACTAGGTATACCTGCGAACTATGTTTTTGGCAAATATCTCATAAACTATTACGTATTGTTAAAGTTTGTTAATAATGTTAAACAGGCAGATGAAATCATTTCCGACTCCATATTCTAGATCAACATTATAGGAGATGTCGATATAGCAATGTTCGCCTGTTTCTAGTTACTCAGCTTAAAAGTTATATTGCTGAAATTAAATACAAATCCTGATTCCTTTAACACACAGTTCATATGTTAAAATCGGCCAGATCGCATCATCAACATCATTATATATAGCTACCATAGTAAAAGTCTCTTGGAAATACTTAAGATGAATAAATTTTGTGTTTCTTTAGTAATCAAAATAAAAGTTACGCAATATCTATTTGATAAGAATCCCATGTGCAAACCATATTTTTTTAATGTCGAACTACTATATCAATTAGCTGCCATAGGAATAGTCAGTTCGATAAACCTATGTACTGTAAATTCATACAGAACTCTGTAAGGATATTAAACTTTCGTTCTTGCTTCGCATTTATTCTTCCGTTATTTGCGCTCTGTACAAGTTTGTTTTATTTATTGATATCACGCCCATATGTTAAATCGCTATGATGATAAGTAAACATATTCGTATTTTGTTCAAACTTAGCATAAGCCTTTAAAATATTGTATTTTAACAATCCTGAAAATTTCCCCAAAATCGCTTTGGAAATACAAACATTATATGCGTTTTTTCCGCAGTGCTTTCCAATTGTATGAACGGTACAGAAAATCCAATGCAGTTCGCGCTTACGGATTGTACCGACTCACTCGCTCGCAAATCAATTAAAATGCTTATTTTCCAAAGTTATGGAATTTATCTAACTTCTACAATTTAAGTTTCAAAGTTTTTCTCAGTGTAAACGAACGATCAAGTGTATGCGAATTTTCGGTGTGCTGTTTTTCACAATTTCAAGCCTCAATTTAGTCCATAATTTTTTTTTGTTTTATTCTCGGGCTGCTAGAAATGATGAGCTGAAAGATTGTCCGAGAATGGAAAGACACGCACACATACACACACACACACAGCGAAAAAAGGAGCAGGAAAAAAAGGCAACCAAGCAAGACGTAAACTCAATGTCCTTGTTATCCTTGCCAGAGTCTCCTTGTTCTTGTTGCTGTAACAATTGATGTTGTTGTTCTTCATTTGGTTTGGTCGGCATTTTGGGTTTTGGTTTTTGTTTTTGCGGAACGTTTTGGCTTTTTGCCTTGGCTTTGGCTTTGGCTTTGTTGGTTGAATAGATAGATGAAAGCCTTAATTGATGTTATGATCATCATCATCATCATCAACATCATTAACAACAGAAACGTTAACAACAACAACAACCATTTGATGTTGTTACTGTTTTTCGGTTTTTGGATATTGCATTTTGTGGTATACGTTGCGTATGAGTAACAAGCACAGGGGGAAACTAGCCGAATGGCTAGCAGTAAAGTGCGCGCCACTTTAAAAGACCCAGTGGGCTAACAAATGTGTGTGTTAAATAGAGTTTGTTTAAAAATTTATTCGAGAAACAACAAAAAAAAAACTGAAAAAAAACTATTTCAATAGTTTTTCAAGCTAAACACTGATCTGCGTTCATGCGGAGCTGTATTACGATATTTATAATATGGACGATGAGCTGTAGATGATTATAATCACTTCATCACGCATGATAATTACGAATATATACATATACTCCATTATCTTGCAGTTGGTTGCTTGTTCCACTTTCAGTAGCTCTAGCTCTTCTAGTCACTAAAATTGAGTCTGGCAGTGCTTTGACGTTACTTTTACTTTTAGCCACATTATCTTTAACAAAGTTGGGAAATCGCGAATTTTAGCTTTGCAGTTGTTTGCTTGTTTCACTTTCAGTAGCTCTAGCTCTTCTAGTCGCTAAAATTATAAAATTTAAACATGAATTTAGGTACAAAGTTTTTTATTTTAAGTACAGGGTCTAAAAACGGCACAAAACGAAACGTAACTCATTGAAAAAGAATGGGACAATTATGGGGAAATATTTAGGGGTTGGGGTTAGGTCAGCAACGGTACTTGGCTGCCATTTTAACTTTGGTTTACAGCTATTTTTGGGGGATGCAGTGCAATTGGACTGCAAACTGTAAATTTCTTCCACTCACTCTCTATCTCGCTCTCTCTTTTTCGCTCTCTATGTTACTATGGGGTATTTGTGGGTGTAGGTGTGTGTGCGTGGGTGTGTGTTTGTGTGTGTATGTGTGTGTGTGCAGATACAATTTGTAATGATACACAAATTAGTATCCTAAATGGATGCTTAATAGCCAAACTGGTTGTTTTCTGACTACGACCAAATAACTCCATCTACTCTCCACATGTGTATGTGTTTGTGTGTGTGTATGTGTGCGCACTTTGACAAACTTTGCCCACATATAAATGCACATACGGACAAACGTACGTACGTACGTAGGTACGTGTGTTTGTGTGTAGAAAGCAGGTTATTGCAGCAATTTGATGTCGCTCAGTTGCTGATGACGTACATATACTACATACGCACATACACGGCGAGAAATCAGAGCTTAAATTAAACACAAATGAATTTAATACAAGTATTAGCAAGCATGATTTGCTTAAATTAATCATTAAATTAAAAGAAAAACTGTTTTCTATTATATGAAAAAAAAAACAAAATACAAAAGTTTTGTTTGAAATTTGTGTTTTTGCTCAAGATTTTTCGCGCTGTGTATGTACAGAAATACATGGGGATTGGTAATGCTCTGCATATGTGTGTTTGTTTGTGGGTGTGTGTGTGTGTGTGTGTGTGTGTGTGTGTGTGTGTGTGTGTGAGTGAGTGCAATTGCACTTAAAAGCTGTTTTAAAGTCATTGCATTTTTATTGATGCAGTTACTAAAAGGTTGAATGCCTCATAAAAAAGACACTTTAAAGAACCGCATAAAAAGTGACTATGGAGGACAGCACAAGTTGAGCAAAGTTTAGCGGCAAATTAAGTAGAAATGGCAAATAACTTAAATGCAACATAAGTTAAGTAAGTAATGAATATGTAAGTGACAATGGAGAAGAGTTTAATATCAGCGAGTAGGACGAAGCTGGATTTTTGGGCACTTTAAATGGGTCATATAAGTATGCTTGGATAAAGTGATTATTATTTATTTAAAGTGACTATGGATTACAAATAAAAACAGCTAAACGGTTTAATTAATACTTTTTATAAACTTTAATAAGCATCAGAGTGAGGTTCTATGAAGTAACTACAAAGGACCAAAACTGCTTCGAAGTTTAAAGGGCTAAAATCGTCTTATAAATATGACTATGATGACTAAGATTTCAAGCTAAAACTCAGCATAGTAAAGGGAAATTCATATAAAAACTTATATTAATTTTATTGAATTGATTGCTTAATAAATTATTGATTTCTATAAACTTTAAGAAGCACCAAAATGTAGTTCTATAAAGTGACTACGAAGGACCGAAAAGCGTAGTTAAACTGCTTCCGAGTTTTATTATGGACTTTAAGATTTCAAGCATAATAAACAGAAATTTCTGTATAAAATTATATATTAATTTTATTACATTGATTGCTTAAGTTGCTTTAAGAATATTCCTTTATTATATTCTTTCATTCTACCAACATTTTATTCTATTTTGTCCCCATTTTGCAATTACTATTTCTCTTTCTTTGTGTCTATTTCATTCTTTCTCCTTATACGTTTCTTCGTCGCTTTCTCTTTTACTTTCTTTATAGTATGAATACTGTTTCTTGATATTTTTCGCTTTCCCACTATCCATTCTTATCAGTATTTCCATCTACACTGTTTTCCATTCTTTCTTTTCTCTACTATCTTACATATCTTAAGTCCTAAGTCGTATATTCTGTATGGTTTACCTTATATTAAATATCCTACATCTTTAATCTAGTATTTTATATCTTATATCTGCTATCTTTCTCGCTTCTTCCTTCTCTAACATCTTTCTATTACCTTCTCTCTTTTTCGCTTTCTATCATACTATCATACTGTCTTTGTTAACTTCTCCGTGTTTGTTTAAGCAAACATCTGTGTTAATCGATTGCTGCGTTCTTTTCCCCAACATTGCCTTGTTATCGATAACAAGCAGTGCAGCGATAAGTGCCAAGACAAAAGTTAGGCATGCGAATTCATGCAAATTTGTGTCTTGCGCCTACTGACATGGCCAAAACGGAGTGAAAAGTCTAATGAAACCTTTAAGCCATAAGCAATCGTATTTCTGCAAAAAAATAAGAAACTTAAATTATTCCAGTCCAGGAAAAAATAAAAGAAAAATACAAAATGAGTATAAAATATATATTTATATTAAAAAAAAAAAACGAAAAGAAATTTGCCGAAAAGAAACGAATCAACAATGGAGCTGCAAGCAGTGCGGGGGTGCTGGGGCAAGAGCGGCTAGAGGCAAGAGGCAGAGGACAAAGCAGCTAAACGGCACGAAACGAGCGAACGAATGTACAAACGAACGAATGGCAAAAACAAGCGCAAACAGCGATGATATGATGGCCAAAGTCAGTTTTGGAGCAGCATTTTTTTGGTGGGGTTTGGGGCCTTCAGTTCAAAAGTATTGTTTTAAGGATTACAGTTATAACGGCGCACAACTGCAGCAAACGTGCTCCCACCCCATCCCCCACCTCACCACCAGCACTCCCCGCTCACGAAACAGCCCCACACAAGGCAAAGAAAGCTGCCAAAGAAGAAAACTGGCAACAGCGCTCGCACTGGCAACTACTACGTCAACATCGGCGTCAACGTCAACGTCAGCAGCAGCATCAGCATCAGCATCAGCGTCGGGCTGCCACATTTAACGAACACTAATTCATTGCGCTGTCGTCGACGTCGCTGCTGCCGCAGCCATAGCAAGCAAGCAACAACAACAACTAGCAGCAACTCCATTTTGCTGCTCATATGTTTTGTGCGCTGTGCGCTGATTGGTCAATGCCAGTCTGTAGACTAAAGCGCGCGCGCGTGTTTAGAGCGAGACAACCATAGTGTGCAGCTGCTATGCAGCGCTCGTATGTGTGTGTGTGTGTGTACGCCATTACTGTTGCTGCTGCTGCTGCTGCTGCGATTTCTGCTTCATTTTCATTTTATGAGCACAACTTGAAGCATGCACAACAGCAGCAGCAACAGCTGCAGCGACAGCAATAGCAGCAGCTGCGACTGCACATTGGATACCCTACATATGTGAATATTTAGCTAGCTGAGCGTTTATATGTGTGTGTGTGCGTGTGTAAAGCTTTTTTAATAAGCATTAAGCTTAGCTGCGTCTGTTTGTCTAGATAGCGATCGTTTTACTGGATATTAACTATATATATAGAGTATGTCAAACTTTGAACGTTTGACAAATCTGCAGTCAACAAAACTCATGAAATTCCCTTTTGGGAAGTAGCGTGCGTACGTCTATCCTTCCATCCATTCGTCTGTTTATTCGTCCGTCTGTCCGTCCGTCCATCTGTCCATCCGTCCGTCCGTCCATCTGTCCGTCTGCCTGTCCGTTCGTACTGCCGTCTAGGAAGTGTGTCAGACATGTTTGGCGGCATTTTTGAATTCGCTTGCAGTCGAAAGTCTAAAGAAAAGTTTTGCTGCTTGTGTCCGTCTAATATAATAAATGTTGTTTCATTTTTTTCACCGGCAAACGGAAATTGAGAGCGAGCGAGCAAGCACGTAAACAACAGCAACAACAACAACAACAACAGCAAGCGGCTAAAAAAATACAACGAGCCTTATTGGATCAAGCGAAACATGGCATACATATGAATGCTGCACAGGCAGACACACCAACACACACACACAGTTGTTGGGCAACAACTAACGAAATTAAGCAAGCAAGTTAAAGCGAGACAGCAAGCGAGACACACGTCAGCACATCGGGCGACAAGCGACAAGCGACAAAAGCACAGCAAAGCACAGTGTGTGTGTGTGTGAGTGCGAGCGAGCAAGCAGGCGCGCGCATTTTCACTTTCACATTGCCCAAAAAGCAAACGCAGGCTGTTGCACTCGCACTCGTGTCACTTGCTGCAGCAGCGGCAGCAAGTTTCATTATTTTTGCGAAATTATTAGTACGACTAACGATTCGTGGTCTCGCACACACACACACGCATATGCATGCTAACCACCAATCGTTCGCGTGCAGCCCGCAATTGTGCTCCCCCCTCTCCCCCACCACGCCAAGCAACCCTCAGCAGCAGCAGCAGCAGCAGCAGCCGCAGCGACAGCGCTGCTTTTTGTAGCTGACGTTAGCGTCAGCGTGTCGCTGTCGTGAGCACATGATCCTTAATTTCGTTATAATTTTGTATGTTGCCTGAAATTGTATATCATTTTAAGTTTGATCGGCCGCGAATACGTACCGTCGTGCGTGCGTGCAGCTACAACAACAACAGCAACAACAACAACAACAATTACAAAAACAACAACAGCAGCAATTAACACACAAGCCGCCTGCAAAAATACTATAAAAAAAAAAACAGAAACTTTGCATTTAACAAACAACAAAAACACAGCACATGCTTAAAGTTTTGCCTAATTTTTATAAATCAATTAATTAATTAACGGTATGCCGCACGTGTTTAAACAAGAATAGGCTGCTGCTGCTGCTTTACCACAGTTTTTTTCCAGTGTCAGTTTAACAACAACAACAACAATCAAGCCAAATACAAAATCAATCACGTTAGCAAAACAAAATTTGCTACAAATTTCAAATTTTTTTTAAGTGCCGTCGCCATTTTCAAGCGCCTCAGCAAAAGGCGCAATGGCGTAATAACAGTGCCAATTAAAAACAACAACAAGTAGCTGCAAGCAGAAAGAGACAACAACAACAGCAACAACAACAACGACAGCAAGAGCAAAAGCCTCAGCACGCACAGCGCTAGCAAAAAGAGGACAACAATAGCAACAACGTCATAACGGCAACAAAAGCTGCCCAAACAAAGTGTGCGACGTTTAAGTAATCGAAACAAAATATAAACATAGAACAACGTCACAAAAATTGAAAATATTGTCAAGTGCGTGTGAAATCAAATTAAAATAAAATATAATTAAAAAAAATCAAAATAAAATTTGCAAAATTTGGAAAAAAGAAAACGAAAACCGCAGCGAAACTTCCAATTAGCAATTGAGTCATCGAACTTTGAAACAACAACAACTTGTACAACACACGCAACACACACACACACTCGCAACACACTCTCTCACACACACACACATAGTACACTGCACAAAACATTTGGCGAGTTGCGCGTTTTATTTTGTTGCTTTTAGAAAGCAATTTGAAAGGTTTGTTTTCGTTTCTTGTTAGAACGCGCGCGCTTTTTGCCGCGTTACAGCCTCCAATTGGATTATTCAATAGATTTCTTCAAAACGTATATCGATACGCAGCGTTTTTACGCCGGCCACAAATTGGATTTCAAACATCAAAGTTGTGCCGGCGGCCCTGGTTCTTCCGGTGGTGGTGTCGCTGCTGCTGGAATTGGAGTTGGAGTCGTCGGCAACACCACTAGCAACAACAGCAACAACAACAACAACAGCAACAACAACAGCAGCAGCAACAACAACAACAACAACAGCCACAACAGCAATAGCAACCATAGCAGCAGCAACAACACAGCCAGCCAGCAACAGCAGCAACAGCAACAACAGCAACAACAACAACAGCAGCAGCAACAAACGTTAAACACCAACGGCAGCAACAGCAGCCACGCCCACAACCACGCACACGCCCTAGCCGCTGCTCACGCACATCAATTGTTGCCGTTGCAACAACAACAACAGCAGCAACAACAGCAACAACAACAGCAGCAGCAACAACAGCTGCCCACAATAGTACCGCAACAGCAGCAACTGCAGTCCGCACATCAGCAACAGCAGCAACAACAGCAGCAGCAGCAACAACTACTCAACAACAACAACAACAATAACAACGGTTTGGGCGTTACCACGCCCACACTGCTTATAGGCAACGGTCCGGGCTCATCGGGCGGCGTTACATTGACAGCAACCGCTGCTGCTGCCGCCGCTGCAGCTGCCACGGCCGCTTCAGCAGCCGCCGCCGCAGCAGCCGCTGCAACGGCCAGCGTATCGGTGGCAAGTGGCACGCTGCCACACGTGCCCCCACAGCACAGTTTGGGCCTCAGTCCGCAATCGTCGGCGGACTCACAGCAGTTCAACATCTTTCCGGCCATTTTCAGCCGCCAGCTGAACTTCTCAGCGGCCGGCGCTTGTGGCGGTGGAGGCGTGACGGCCGGCAAACTGAGCATGGATGAACTGCGTCCCAATTTGGTGGGTGGCCTGCTGGGCCTGCAGCAGGGCCTGCTCGAGGATCACGGCAGCGGCATGCAACATGGCGGCGGCGGTGTTGGCGGCGTCGGTGTTGGTGTCGGCGTTGGCATTCCACAGGACACCAAATTCATGTCGTTTCAGGATAATCGGCTAATGGGCATTGGCGGCAGCTCCCACGAGAATCGTCTGCTCAGTCTGGCCAGCTCCGTGCAGGATACTCGCTCGCCCATCACCACAATGGATAAATCCTCATCGTCGTCGTTGAACCATCAGCAGCGCAAGTGCAGCAGCACTCCAGAGGATTTCAGTGCCCTCTACTCGGGTCTGCCCACACCGGGCATGGACTCCTCCTCGCATCATCATACACCAGCCCACACGCCGCCCTCGCGTCTCTCCGATCACACCATATCGGGTGAGTAATACCCCAGAAACCTATTAAGATTAAGCAAGTTAAGTGTTTTTTTTTTCTATCCATAGGAGCTCTAGTCTGCTTTGTACGCAGATCAAGCTTTATTTTAAATATTAAGCCTAATCATTGTATGAAAGCAAAAGCTAGTTCAATCAACTTTAAAGACAATAAGAGCTAAAGCCAAGGAACTTGATAACAATACACTCGTCTATTGTGTACGCAGATCAAGCTTGTCTTTAAATACTAAGCCTAACCCCCTTTAGAAAGTAAACCTCATTTGAATACCTATATTTTAGAGACAACAAGAGCTAAAACCATGAAATTTTATGACATTAACATTCCCGTCTGCTGTGCGCGCAGATCAAACTCATTTTTCAAATTTTCCTAGCCCTCATAAGAAAGTAAAAACTTATTCGATCAATCTGTTTTTTGAACACCTGAATTTTATAGATAATAAGAACTAATATAATGAAATTGGATAAGACTAACACTTCCTGTCTGTTGTGGGCACAGATCAAGCTCGGCTACAAGCTTATGCCTAGCACCTAAAGGGCTGTCAAATGTCTACCTGTCTGTACTTTTAAACATCTGCATTTTAAAACTTTGAGTACTAGAAGGAACAAATTAGGTGGCAACAATACTTTCGTTTGCTGTGCACGCAGATCAAGCTTTGCTTTTAAGATACTGGCAGGCCATCTACCTAATTGGGTAAAATGTCCGTTCCCTGAAAATGTTTTCTGCGCGCTAGAATCCATAAGTTTGCTGTCGAAAAGACTAGACAACAGCAGTTTTATCTATTCTGCACGCAGATCAGGTTTTTCATTTTTAGTACCAAGTATAGCTCCCAAATTAAAGTAGAGGTTTGTATATTGTCTATTCGTTGTAACCTAATAACGTATATATTTTCTTGATCAGCATTCATATCATATACGTAGGTTCGTACGTCTGTCCGTCCGTCAGTCCGTCTGTCTGTCTATACAAAGATAAGCTGCTAGAGCTTAGCTACTCTACGAACTAGAGCCAACAAAAAAAAGTTATAGCTTTTTTTATACTGTACGCAGATCAAGTTTAGTTACGATTTTAACTACCAACTGAACAACTTTGGATCAAATCGTATTCCTCTAGTGCATACATATAACATATGGCTGTAAAAAGAAAGTGCACTGGGGTGTTTATACCGATTAAACTCAACTATATATTGAGTGCCTCAACCATTATGCGGTATACGGTCGTTATATGCTCATCTGCAGCCTTTTCTACACGGTTTAAAGGCAGACAAAGCGGATTTCGAGTCTTTAAGCCGCATTGTTATCCTTTGACGCCTTTCGCCTGCACTCCTTTCATTCCTTTTGTTTGCTCCTCTGGCCACGTGCCAATGCCAAGGATTATCGCCTCCTGTTCTTCCAGCTCCGAATTGTGTGGATAGCTCCTCTCTGCTCTCCGCTCCTCGAGTATCCTTTTTTGCGGCTTAGGCGCAATTGTTGTGACTGTCGAGTGAGAGTTGAGCATTCAAATTACACGATCTCGCTCAGCTGTTTGGCCAACAATTATCCTGGCTTACTGCCACATCCTTTATTCGTTGTCAATTCTCATTTTAGCCGGCTGCTGTAACCCAAGCCTAGTATCTGGTTTGCTAACGATCCATTAATCAGACAGTTTGATTCACATAATTTCCATATATATATTATATTTAGATGAATAATGTTTAAAGTGTGTAGCTTCCAACAATTCACTTCTTTAGGATAACAAATCTGGCGTAAGGTATCACATAAACATCACAAGAAGCACTCGAAAATTTTTTCTTTTTCTTATCAAAGTTTAAAGACAACACTTAAATCGGGAATCAATTGTCATAAACTAAAAAATACACCTTTTGCATTCACATTTACTGAGAAAGTTGTAAGATAATACTAAAATGTGGTAAACATGTTAACAATTGATTCAATTGCTTCACGTTTCCTATTAAAGTTTATTGATAACATTAAAATCTAGTATAAACCAAACAATATC
This sequence comes from Drosophila tripunctata, assembly GCA_035047385.1. Lineage (NCBI taxonomy): Eukaryota > Metazoa > Arthropoda > Insecta > Diptera > Drosophilidae > Drosophila > Drosophila tripunctata. The sequence continues at coordinate 934,397 of JAWNPS010000270.1, read as the reverse complement.
TTTTCTTGCATTCACTTTGTTAAATAATATTTGAATATAAACTTCTATATTTGAATATGTACTCTACAATATTACTAAAAATTGGTATGGATTAGTTATATAAAGTTTGATCACTGCGCCTTTCCTAATAGCGTTTAAAAATACCACTTAAATCTTGCATAGAAAGTGTTACATAAAGCTCACAAACTGTTCTATTAAATTGATTTTCTTAAGCAATTTAAAAATCTGGGAAAAATTAGGGAAAAATGCATTCTTAGTGCTAACTTAAAAAGGTTTATGGGCACACTGGTAATTTTGAAGCCCCATTTTTCGCTCTTCATCTGGTTTCTTTGTAGCTTACTTTTTCATAATTATTTTCAAATTTAAAGTATTCTTTAAAGCTTATTTGCTCTTATTTATTTTTTTAACCAAAGTATTAGCTTCATGTAGAATCCTTTGATCGAATAAATCTAAAAGATATGTATGTATAAAAAACCTCTTTGAATTGTATAAATAAATTTTCGATCTCTTAACTAGCAAATTAGTTGCTTTAATCGATTACAGCTACAGGTTTAGTTAGACTTTTTAGCTATATAATAGCTAATATATAGCTTATAATTCTCAAACAGTTTACGTTTAGATTCACCACTAAATAAACTAAATAGTTGTGGTATAGACTACAGTTAAAGTAGCCTTTTGGGAACTCGAAACTCAAAACTTTGATGATTGACCTTCGTCGCGAACGGAAATCGCAATCGAGGTCAAGAGTGCAAAAGTGCGAAAGAGAGGCACGATACACGAAACACAGCGCAATGAGACTTACTTAGCATAAATAACTGATAACATTAGTGGCAGTTGGAGAATTTCAAAGATGGAGGCGGTTTTTTAGTGGCAGGCGGGATGAACGGGGCTTTGAGGAGGAATTTTGTGTGTATTATTCAATTAAGGCGAAAGACCCAAAATTTATACATAGTTTAAATGTTGTTAACGAGCTAAGCGCGCCAATTAAGCGCAGGTTATAACCCAGGACCAGCATCCAGGAAACAGGAACAGAGACCAGGAACTGGAAAAAGGAACAGGAACAGAGAACAGGTTGAGTCACAGGTCGACACAAAGTCGTGGGTCAGGGTTCAGGGGTCAGGGGTTAGAGAGCATGACTTTGACTGGCTGAACACAGCCTTGTTGTATCCCTGTGCCTTGTGCCTTGTCCCTATTTTTGTGGCCACTTTGACGCGATCTCCTTTGACCTTTGCCCTGTAATTTGCCGCCTTTTCGAACGCGTCAAGCATAGTGAGCGGTGAGCGGACGAAGGGGCAAGGACACAGGGTGTTGAGGGGAGTGTAGTTGTCAGGTGTAGCAAACAGCATCCCAAAAATTCCACCTCGATTAATGTGGCAAAAATTTGCATAAATTATCCCATATTGCATATTCATGACATGACCCAAAAGTGACTCCAAAATGGCCGACGAAAGTGGACAGCGGGACGCGCACACACACACACAAACACTTAAAGTACACAGCCAGAGTTGCCACATCGCCGTCTGTCTGTCTATCTGTCTGTCTGTCCGCCTGTCTGTCAGCATTAGCGTCTTGTGGCCGCAGTGCGGTCGCCATTGTTGTTGTTTCTCTTCTTCTTGTCATAATTATGCAATATTTGTATGCAAACGCGAAGGAAGTAGAAACAGGTGTTAATTGGCGTGACGGGTGGGGCATAGAGTGCTGCCATTTTAACTAATTTATGGCTAGATTTAACAAATGTTTGTAATAGCTAGTCATGTCTTGAAACTGGCTTTTAGCTTAAATTTTAGCTTCTTTCTTGTAATCTTTTGAAATGTTGAAAATAGCTAAAACAAGTATGAAAAGATAAACTCAAACGTACACTGATAAAAAATAGGAACATACTACTACATACTACATACACATACTACTAGTATGTTCCAAAAGCAAGAATCTGTCATCTTAAAATTTGTCTTCTTGAACTTACATCATTTTAAGACTAAAGTTCTTAAGCAAAAGCATGTAGATTCCAGATACCAAATTAACCGGCAGTAGCTTTTACCAGTTCTGAGATCTATTTGTTAGTATGGAGGGAAATAGACAGAAGGAAAGACAGGCGGACGGACAGACGTGTTGACGGGCGGGCGTTCGTATAGATGGACGGACGAATACACAGGCGGATAGACAGACGGATTGATAGGCAGACACACACCGGTGGAAGGGACAGACAGACGAACTAGCGGATAGAGGGACGAACAGACAGACGGACAAACGGACATACGGACATGGCTATATCGACTCGGCATGCGATGCTTTATAAGTAGGGACTTCTATTTAAAGAAACTTAATGTACCCTTTGCTTAGGGTATAATTATGTTATGGCTTTCTATACAAATATTTCTGAATAATGCAAAAAAATGTTTGCTTAAAGATTTATATACCTAATATAGAAATTTTTTGGTGTTTCTTAAAGTGGTATTAAAAATGTGTTCTCTATTTCTAAGAACATAAACCTTAGCGTTAAAACAAGTGAATCTCAAGTCTAGACATATATTTGTTTCTACCAAAAAAACTTTTATATGTTGTGCGCTCAGATCAAGGTTTATGCAAATGTCACTGTCATAGTACTAATTTGTAGCTCACTTAATTTAGCTATCAATCTAGCTTTTTTTACGCTGACAACAAAAATTAAGTCGTACCGTCATATTGTTTTCGATATTTTAACAAAGTAACTTTTAAAGTTAATATAATGTTTATATAGATGTATTTATAGCAAATTTGTTGTTAATTTTTTTTGGTATTTATTTATGTTTATGTTTCTTTTTTTGTATACTTGCCACAGCTGAAGGTGCATTCAAGAAACTCAAACCGGAACCAAATAGCGGGCTGTCAACGGTTTCCGCCGGCATCACATCGCCCGGAAGTGGACTTTCCTCGCTGAGTCAACATGCCGGCCACACTCCAACCACAGCATCCTGCCCAACGCCAGCCAGACGAAGACATCGCACCACATTCACACAGGTCAGTGTTCCCTATGAGACACCTATTTAACTGGACGCCCTATAAACCTAACCTCACTTAAATTCTCCCCCCCCATCTATTGCCTTTTACCTCACTTTTCCTCTCTCCCTCTCTTTCTGTCTCTTTCTCTCTGTCTTGCTGTAACTCCGTCTAGGTCTCTGTTTCTGCACGTAGTGAGAAATTTTAATTAGATTTCGTGAAGGTTACGCTCGTAATTAAAACTTTGGCATTTTCAAGTTACGGAACTTGTCCATGATGCCATCAACAACAACTATGGCAACCCTATTCGAATATTCATAAACATATATACAAATATGTTTACATATATATTTTATATACTTCTTATGTTTTATAGCAGTTGTTGTTGTCTACATTCTGCCTAAATTCCAGCGGTTAAAAGGCATAAACTCTGGCACTATGGCAGCTCTAATAATACCAGATTAACAATTGAGATAGTAATACATTTCACAAACTGCGCTGTTTAGCAATAGTTTCTTTGAAAACCCTAACTTCTTACAATATTCCCCCACAATCACTAGGATGTGTGTTTCAAATATTAGAGGAGTGCTGTTTTCGTCATACATTATCAGCTTTAGGTAAACTATATGTGAAGTGTTTCGTATCTAAAAGAATATTGTGTATGTATAGTTTTTAGATTTCAAAAATAAAGTATTACATATTAAATACTAAGTTTCTCTGAGGACCGTTTCAGTATATTAAAAGCGTACAATTTACACAAAGAATCTGATAAAGATCAAATTCTGTGAATACATAAATATACAATGCAATATATAAATTTAGTTATAATTAACGGATTGTTAAAAATTTCAAGATTTAAAGTCAATACAATTAGGTAGAAACCTATTAAATATTTGACTTTAAATGAATTTAAACAAATCGATATACAATTTAATTTTGTTTATAAATAAATTTATACATTTTCTAGAGATTGATAATTTGTTATAGTATCTACAGGTTATCTACAGTTTATTTGATATAATTTCTGTGGAAATTCTACCTCAATTAGATAAGCCCTTTATCTAAAAATGTTGTTTTAAAAGTATTAGCTAGAGATATTGGTTAAAAACGTGTGATTTTTCAAGAACTTTCCATCTCTCTTTTCTCTCTCTCTCTCTCTAACTATCTGCCTTTTTCTCATTCTTCTACTATCAAAATAAGCTTCAAGCGATTAAACAGCTTTGCAATCAAGCCTTCCTTTAAAGAAAAGATAGAGAGCAAGAGAGAGTACGCGAGAAAGAGAAATAAAAGTGTGCGAGTCGCTCAAAAGTAGGCAACACAATTTGCATTTTTAACACTGAAAGTGAGCAGTGGGAATTTTGACTCGAGCAGATGTTAGAAAAAGCGAAAAGCACAACAAAATAAGCTAAAAACTGACTGAAACGAGTTGTGAAAAGAGTGTGTTTGAAAGAGTGAGAGAGAGAGAGAAAAAAGTGAGCATGGTTTGAGGGCAGACTGAGAGAAGCGGCAAAAGCAGCTCATATAATAAATTAGCCTAATTAAAATCCGCTTAATTTCAGGAACAATTAGCGGAACTGGAAGCTGCATTCGCCAAATCGCATTATCCGGATATTTACTGTCGCGAGGAATTGGCGCGCACAACAAAACTGAACGAGGCACGCATTCAAGTGAGTATTAAACAAAATACAATACAGTACGATGCTATATAAATTATAATACAAGTTTATAAAGAAAAGAATTTACAAACTTAACAATAACTGTTGGAAAAGTGTTATAAAAACATGTGTTGATAAAATAAAAACAGGTGAAAACAGAACTTCAAAAGCCAAAAACTCTTTTCGGTCCCATAAATTATACATATTCATAACGTACACAAAATTTCCAATCAAATAGAGAAGTTTTTGCAAAAAAAATGAGAAAAATTTTTTTTTGTGTTTTTTTGAAAAAACGTCAAGGGAAAATTTTGAAAAAGTGAAACTTTCAAAAGTTTCGAAACAAAGTTGTAAAATTGTTATTGAGGTCAAATAGAGTTAATAGTGGCATTCGGTTCGAAAAACTGTGCAGTTTTACCAAACATATCGTAGTTTAAAGTTTCAGAAAAGCTGGTAGCGGGTCTTCAACCTAACCTAACTTGATGGCGCGCACTATCGTGTTATACTCTTCGCTTTTTAACCTATGCTCTTAATATAACGTTCAATTTCTGAACTATTCAAAAAGTATAACTGATCTCCACTACAATGGAACATTTAGATGAAATTGAAATAAGTCTGATTCTAAAACTCCTTGTTTTTGTCTGCTGCTTTCGTCCCATACGTGGACAGACTGCCACAGTGCTTATGAAACCTTAAGGCATTTTAAACTCTGGTGATCTCTTTAAGATGCCCATAAAATCTAGCAGTGTTGCCTTCTTTTAAAAACTATATGAGCTCGGATTTAGTTTTAGGACTAAATATTTATCGAAATTAAGTTTAAGTTTTAAAGAAACGAAAAAGTCTATTCAATTTATGTCGACAGTTGTTTGCTGTGCAGAAATTGAAACGTTTCCACATCTCGACATCCACATTAACATCTACTTGATAACTTTGGGCAATTTGCGCACTGATGCGATTTAGGGCACTACGCGATACGATACGATTACGATATGGTCACCCACTATGAAACCCAAGCTCAGACCTAACCAAACTCAATCGAAATCCCAGTCCCGCTGATGATCTCGGTTAGACGATTAGTGTACGATTATTCCAATTGAATGCTTCACATTTGGGTGTCGCTCTAAAGTGCTCGACGGCGACACGGCTTTCAACCCTAGAGAGTTTTTGCCATATGTACATGTGTACATGTGTACTGTATGTACTTGTGTATACCAGTCTATCTGAACTTGTACGTACGTACCCCCCGGTCTGGTTACTCTGTTGCGCTTTCAAGTGCGCCGCGGTAATAATTAATTTATAGTTTTTATCATGACTGCGAAACAAGTGAATGGGGCAACGGGTGGTACGTACACGTACACGTACACGTACACGTACTCGTACCGTCATGTTTCTGCACGGCTCTTTCTACTACTTTCTCCTCCTGCCCTTCTTTCAGTCTATTGCTTGTGTCTTTTTATTTTGTTTTTGGGCATGGATATGGGGTGTGGTGTGTGTTTTTTGGCTTTGATGCACTGTGGTTAGGGGCGGATTTTGTATAGAAAATTTGGTGTTGAAAGCGCATTACATTTGCCATTTGAGGTATAGAGTTACATTCGTCAAATTATACTATATAGTTCTTTTCAAAGGGCAGGCATCACACCTGTTACATTAATATATAGCAGATATTGCTAAACACTTGACTCAATTGTTCAAAATTGTGACTTGAAATAAAGATTACGATCTTGAAGCATGAAAGAAAAATATAGACGAGCACACCTGGCTGTATAAATTTATTATGTTCTTGAGAATAAGTTGTATCTAGGGGTCCCCAAGGTGTATTAGGTACTGAGATATTTCAAAAACAAAATTTTTTCTAGGTCTAGTATTTTCCTTATTGTGGGAGTATGAGGCGTGGCATCTACATACCAAGTTTTGTGCCTATAGCTCTTAAGATCTCTAAGTTGTGGTCAGACAGACGGACAAGCGGACGTACGAAGAGACGAGCAGATAGGCGGAGACGGAAGGCGCTACAGAGATCTCATAACACAGACGGGCGGAATGACAGAAGAATGAACGGATAGATGGGCGGAGAAACGGACGGAAGGAGGCACAGACGCACGATTAGACAAGTGGACGAACAGACGGGCGGACAGACGGACGAACAGACAGGCGGACAGACGGACGCACGAATAGACAAACGGACGAACAGACAGACGGACGGACAGGCGGACAGACGGACGGAAGAACAAACGGACAAACAGACGAATGAACAAAGGGACATGGCGATATCGATTCATCATTACATTAGTTTTTACTTAAATTAAGCATAAATTTAAAGAAAATTAAAATATTTTTATTCGTTTTTATGCCGAAAAGCTAAATTTTCTAAGTCTATCTTAAACAGAACCTATAACCTCTTTCTAGCTTCAATGTTATGTTATAAGAAAAGTAAAAAGTATTATAATGACAAACAATCTTTGGGCTATATGCCATACTATAACACACTGAGGCGTGATCTGCGATAATAATGAGAGCTGAACAAACAACTCTAATTGATATAGTTGTTGATATGAATATGAATATGTAGCTTAATCTGAAGCTGAATCAGGCCAACTGTCGACGATCAAATGACAAGCTATTAGAGCCAAAAAGGGATAAACCATATTTTTCTACAAATGTTCAAATATTTACACACACTAGCTGGGCAACCCTCGCTCTCATATACCCAACCATTCCCCTCATATATGTACCTTATGAAGTGCGACCGCAACCCTCTAATAAAATATAGAGTACATGTGATTCCCCCTCTTGCTCGCTTTTTGTTGGTAATTTGACGAGTGCTCGGCGCTTACAACTTGACTCTGGCACTCACTTAACAACAACACGTACATTCAACAACAACCTACACAACAACTACAACAAGAACAAGAACAAACATGTCTACATCATAATTTAGAAACTGTTGATGTTGTTGTTGCTGTTGTTGTTGCTTTTTGTCGTGTATACATTTTATTGCAAATTTGAGGCGCGTCTCTATGATGTTGGAATGGGGTCTCGAGATTTGTCAAGTAGGAAAATCTAAGGGAAAGCGGATTGGCGGACAGCATTGGGACAGCAGTGGGTACGGCGGGAAGGCGTTGCTTTAGCCACATCTGCCCTGAAAAATGCATCAAGCCCAATCAAGTCGAAAATGTCACATTGATTCTCTCCAATTGCAGCGACTTACACTCATTGAATTGACATTAGTCTTCGCTTGTCCTGCTTCACAGCAATGATTTCCTCTTAATTACGGCTTCAACCACTCTCAGAACCATTTCAACTTTATTAGCAATACTAACAATTGGCAGCAAAGTACCATAATTATAGCACGAACAATTTGTCGAAAAGTGAAAGGAAAATTAAAAAAAAAAAAAAAAGATATATATATTTAAATTATTAAAAAAATTTTCAAATATTTTGGTATTTCTACACAATAGCCCGATTCCTAAAACAAGTACAGATAAGTTTTATATTTACTTTACATTTCATTCATATAAATACCGGTTAATGCTTTAATAGAACTGAACTTAATTTCACAATACATCAAAGTGGCCACAGCATAGAGTTGCCAGATTATATTTCGTATTGGTTTTAAATTTCCCAAGTTTTTTGTATTTGGTTTAAAATAAAAGTCACTTTGTATTAAAACCCCATCTAAGTTTTATGGCTGAAATTTCTAGTATCTTAAGTTATTTTTCTACATTATTTAAACCATGGTTCCTAACTCAAAACCAGATATGAAACATCATAACTTAAACAATTTGTAAATAGTCTCATAACATTTGCTCCCTTTTCCCTGCTGAATTCATATCATCCAGCTTTGTATCATATATAAATTTAGAATCCTGAAAAGTTTTACAAATCTACATTAGCTTCCAATACAAATATATCTCTCAAATCACGTTATTATATCTATGAAAATCGTTAAAATACGTTTGCTTTTGTTTTCTGATCTATTCTCAAATGGAATTCAAAAGAAGATCTTCGCACATTGCATTACAGTTTTGTTAGTTGGTGGAATTTTAAACTGTTTATCGAATGACTTTTGCATCATCATATGAATATGATAGGCGCTCAAAAGTAGGCAACATAAACTTCAACTAAGCTTGAGTGTTTAAAAAGTATCTAAATTCTAATAAATTACTTAAAGTATGAGTTCACCGCAGATATGGAAATAGCCACAAAAATTTTAGCTATAAAAACTCATTACAAACGCTAATTTTTGTACTACAGTACAACTTTTGTATTAGCTAGCCAAAAAATCAATATTTTTGAACTTAAATCAAGTGTTTCATAGACAATGCTGGAACTATAAAAGACTACCAACGATTAGGCTTGCTGAGAGCCCGGAACAACTAATTAGATAAAGCATAAAATATTAATAAAAATGGATAATTTATATATAGAAAAGAAAGGGGTGACAACAGTGTACAATATATCGTCTATGCGTTTTTATAGAGTGTGTGGTGGTATTTTTGACTGAAATCTAATACCAATTACGTGCGGTTGAGCTGCCATTTTGTAGGTCAACGCACCGCAGACAATTCCAAAAGTTCAACTAACTCTAATGCAACAACAAAAACAACAACAGCATCAATAATAAACAACAACAAAAAAACACACACACCAACACACAAAATAACAAAACCCTAAACGTAGTTGAATTGCAAAAACCAAAGTACAAAACATTGCAGTGAACGCGATGCGGGCTAAAATTTGATTAAATGTTGAAAGTAAATTAAATTTGAATACGTTTAATTTTCATATTTCCGTCAACTCAACGCCCCACTATGTGTCTGTGTGTGTGTGTGTGTGTGTGTGAGTAGATTTATGTTTGTGTATTTTTGATGTATGGCTATTTGTATTTTTATACCCTCTGAGGGGTATATTGGGTTTGTCAGAAGAGGAAAAGTATGTAACAGGCAGAAGGAGGCGTTTCCGACCCCATAAAGTATATATATCTTGATCAGCATCACAAGCCGAGTCGATATAGCCATGTCTGTCTGTCCGTCTGTCCGTCTGTCCGTCTGTGCGTCTGTGCGTCTGTGCGTCTGTCCGTATGAACAAACAGATCTCAGAGATGGTAAGAGCTACAATATCCGTTTTAGTCAGTATCGACCACATATTTAGTCAGTCAATACAAGTTTGTTTCCTTTTTTTGATGCCACGCCCCATTCGCCCACAATAAGCGAAAAACCAGACATACCTCGGGAAAAATACATGTTTTTGGCAAATATCTCAGTTAATATAACACCTAGGGTCTCCAATTTTGGCATGCAGGTTACTAAATGAAATATAAAGATAATGCCATCAACATTTTTTGGATGCCACGCCTCCTTCGCCCACAAAATGCACAACTTCCTTGTAACTTTGCAAGCGGCGAGCTCACTTATTTCTTAACGTATAGTGTTGTAACTCAGTATATATCTGCAGACAAATAATATCAAACGATTGTGAAAATTTCATCAAAATCGGACCATAATTAAAAAAGTTTTTCATACAACGCAAATCGTTCCTTTCAAGCGAGTCATAGCCACGTGCATTGCACTGAGCTCCGCACACAAGCAACGAAAACGAAAAACGTGTGAGCGAGATAGAAATACAAAATGTGTGCATGTTAAGTTCTTGCAGCAGCTACTCCAATGGAACACATAAATGAAAACGAAGCTCAGAGGGTATTACACGGTCGGCATGCCCGACTGACATTTTCTTTCTTGTTATAATTTGCATTCATCTAATTATAACGGCTGCCCCCTCCCCAAATCTTACTTGCTGTTTGTTTAGATTGCTGTAATGCACAGCCACAACAGATATGTATGAGGAAAAACAACATGTCCCGAAATAATATCAGAAAGGTTTCCAATTAAACAAGTAACAGACTCTAGTAAAATAAACTAAAAGAACCCGTCAATGAATGCGCTTATTGTGAAAACTATATGTGCATGAATAATGATTGCAAAGAAGTGTAATTTATTATGGTACAAACCAAATATTAATTATAATAAATATATAAAAATAAAAATAGATATATAAATAATAAAAAAAATCAAGTGTAGCCATCAAATTTGTTCAAATACGAGCAAACTAGGCCCTAACGCTATGGGCACACTGAAAATGTTGTATGAATTAAATCTAAAGCCAATCAGTATTCGTTTTAGTAGACGGGCTTTAATTGTTTAGCTAGATTTCTGCTGCTATTCTTGTCTTATTCGATAAAATCATAATTAAAAATAAATAGTATTGTGTTTTTGGCTTCTGCTTTCGTCACTAGCGCGAACTGCGTCCGCAGTTTTAGAATAGAATTTGAGAATCAAACTTAGCAATTAATCGCCATTATCTATTAACTACATATTAACACAATAGAAAGAATTAGTAACATAAATTTCAATTATAATTCAATAAACAGATATATAAAAATGTAATAATGTACAATAAAATAATTATTTATCAATGGCATTAAAATTTTTAAAATATATAAACAGTATAATTCAATTAAGACCACTTTAACTGATAGAAATCGAGGAGCATTAAAAACTAACAACAAGAAATGGAGCTCTTTCCATCTCTGAGATCATTTCGTTCATATGGACAGAAAGACAGACGGACAGATGGACACTATATACACTATACCGACTTGACTTCCGATACTGATCAAGAATATTTATATATACTTTATGGAGTCTGCACGCCTCCTTCGGCCTGTTACATACTTTTAACAAACCCAATAAATCCCTCAAAGGGTTTAAAAAATTTAAAAACTGTTGTTTATTAAAGCTTTAAGTGCTCAAATGCAATACTATACGTAATATAACTAAACAACAAGTTAGAACGCTACTTTTAGAACAAGAAACCAGGGTTCCAGTAACTTTACAGGCAATATCAATATTTTAATCTAAAGAGAAACTATTTTAAAAGACGTTTGTAATGAAATTTTTGGTAAACGTTTCTGTGCTAATACAAATACCGTGTGTTTAGTTGGTTTACAATTGAAGACGCAGTGTTTTTTTTAATGCGAAAACAAGCTTGATCTGCGTTGTTAGCAAAAATGTTGTTGCAGGTGTTCAAGCGAAATGAATTGGAAATAGACTTTGCAGTTTCCCTGGGGCCCAAGCACACTGGTGAAAATTGTCAATTATGGTATGTGAGCATATCTTGGGCATATCTATATACATATAGGGTAAAACAAAGTCGTGCGTTTTACGTTTAACCAATTTGTTTTCCATCTTCATTTTTCTATTTTCTTTCTCTCTCTGTCTCTGTCTCTCTCTCTCTGTATATCTCTTCGCATTTTTTATTTTTGTATGTGTGTGCGCCATCAAATGGATCCTTAATTGAGTTACTCCGCCCACACACACACACAGACAGACAGACACACTAGCTCGATAGACAAACTGTGCGACAGACATTGAGCTGTTTTTCAACCCTCGTACTAACAGTAATGCCTCATGGTTAAGAGCAGTTTTTTTTTCTTTTTTCACTCACACACACACATGTTGGTCTGGGGCTGGCTGGCATTTTTATGCTGGCTACACCAACCAAATGTAACCGAACGAACCATAAAGTGGGCACCAAAAACAACCCTGCAATGACTGCTACGGACTGCTTCAGCCCTGGCATGCTTGTATTTTTCATTAAAACCAACACACACCCACACACTCACACACACACACACACATAGTCATGGACAAAGATAATAATAATGATAAAATAAATACAAGAAAAATCCCAAAGACGTCCAAGCAAACGTTTCCTCTCCCTCTCTCACTCTCTCCCTCTGCCTCTTTCACTCAAGTAAGCAAGTACACCCACAGGCAGGCACAGTGCCGCCCTCTGTTGTCTGTGCCGCCATTACAGCGAATGTCTTGTAAGTAACTCAAAGCAAGCTGAGAGCAGCTTTCAAAATGTCGGAAATTTTTACACAGCACTCCACTCCACTCCACTCACTCCCCACCACCCCCCCCCCTGTTCTACGTCTCGCTCCACCGCCTGACGACCCTGACTGGTTTTGCTGCGCAACTTGTCTATGCCAGTCGCACAGCTTTCATCTTGGCAATTTCTTTTTAGCCAACAAGACGCTGCGGGGCAGACGAGGCAGCAGCAGCATCTTTCAGGTCCCCAATCGTGAGGACCATCTTTAATAATGTCTAAGCAGCAGCAGCAGCAGCGCAAACATACATACATTCTCACAACAAACAGCGTCGTCAACTTATTTTCAATTTCAATTTTGTAGATTTTTTTTTTCGTCTTCACTCATATAAGACGATGACAGACAAGGATATTGAGGCTACAAGCGGCTGGGGCTGCTGGTTGGCGGGGAGGGGGGTATGTGGGTGCAATGGTTGGGGCATGCCGTCTTTTAGCCATTGCCTTTACTTTTCCTTTGCGCTCATCCGCTTTCAATTTTGTTTTTCGTTTCTTTTTTTACGCTACATCCTCGCACAGCGTTGCCCAACCGTTTTCATTTTTTTTTTTTTTTTGTTATTTTCTTCAAAGTGAAATTGCCAGAGCTGTATGTGTGTGTGTGTATGGGGGGAACTGTGTGTCTGTGTGGCGGTGGAACGATTACTTAATGCAAAACAGCTTAAAGTATGGCAACGCTTTAATTGCTATTTGTTCTTGTTTTTTTGCAGGTTTGGTTTCAAAACCGACGCGCCAAATACCGCAAACAGGAGAAGCAGCTGCAAAAGGCACTGGCACCATCTGTGATCCCGTCATGCAACGGCATGATGCGGAACATTCAAGGCTATAGCGTTTCACGTGGCTATCAGCCGTATCCACACCACAACACCATGAATCGTTATCCCCAGGTAAAAACACAAAATCACTCGCACACTTATTTACAACTTAAACTTATCTTAAATTTGGTGTTTGATTGCTTTGCAGGATCTGTTCCAAATGGGCGCCTCCTCGTATCCGGGCATGACGCAGCCATTCTCCATGGCGCACAGCACTAACATGGGCTCGGTGGGCGTGCGACAGGATTCGATGGGTAAGTTATCGATAAGCCAATCAAAAAGCAAATCGATAAGCTTCACAAATACATACTCGCACACTTTGTAGTTTTTGTTGTTCACTTGCGTAACCGTTATTGTTATTGTTGTTACACGTTCGACCGTCACTTGTCGCCAACTAATTAAAAGCGCTTTGGCTCAGCATTTGCCTTTTTAGCTGGCCAGCGATCGTGGCAGTGAGCTTTAAGCTTTAGCAGTGCTTTATCACTTAGAACTGCAGCTGAAGCTCGACTTTTGCAATACTAAACAAAATGCAGATTGTTTGCTCTGTTGCCTTTGTGACGTCACAAACGACTTGTGGCGCTAAATAAATGAAATGAATTTCTAAACAGTTAGTGTTTACTGGCTTTTTAAATATAATCTAACTAAGCTTTATTAATTTATTGCTTTACAAAGTAGCTTAAATATTAGTTTTAGAGAAAAAAAAATATGCACAGTAAGAAAAACTTATATGTTTTTTTAGTTGAAAACGGGAAAAATTCGATTTTAAAAATTTGCACAATCTTTTGTTTATATACAGATTTTTTTGAATAAATTTTGTTGTAGAAGATGTTGTAGAAGATTGGGAAGATAACACACAATAACTCTAATATGTTGTGTTATTTTTATGTTGTGTTATTAGAGTTATTGTGTGCAATCTTCCCAACATCACACCCTTGGCCTTTAAAGAGCACAGAGTAATAAACGCTAAGCTTTTGATTTAAGAGCTTTAGCGTTCTTTAGAAAACAGCTGCTTAAGCTACAACAGCTTTCCAACCAGTGACAATTAAGTCGCATACATACAAACATACATTGTTCTAAAATTTCCAATCTACAGATGATAAACCCAACCGACCCGATAACGAATCAAGCTCGACCAGCAAAAATGAAAAACCGAAGAATCCATAAAGAAACATACTTGGATTTTCCACTCTTCCATAACTCTCTCTCACTTTTTCTCTCTCCTCTCTTGCCTAATTTAAGAATACTTAATAAACTTTGATACCTTTATGATAAACGGTTTCTGGTGTACGGTGTAATGAGTAAACTTCCCGTTAGCTCATGTATCTCTCTTACACTCTCTCTCTATCTGTAGCGGCGGCTCCATTAATCTGATCTGATTGTTTTATATTATTTAATTTATTTTTGTTTATTGACTGCATACTGAACAAAAATTGCCAGCGCGACGTCTCCAATGGGTTTCATTGAACGGACGGACGGTGGGAAGAGTATGCAGTAAACTAAACATATCCGAAAGATAAGCAACAACTGGGGGAACCATAAGAATGAGCCAGAGCCAGAGAAAGAGAAAGAGGGGAAGCGTACACATGTGTGTGTCGTTGAGGTTATGTACGATAATAAGCAAGCCCAGCACTTAACCGGATATTATGAGTGAAAGCCAAAAAAAGAAAACGAAAAAAAAAAGAAAAGTCCAGAAGAAGACGCAAAAAAAATGATAGAAATATGCAAAGAGGAAAAAGCAAATCAGCAAATGAATTTCCGGCCAAGAAGCTGCAAAAAGCCAAGACAAATTTCTTAACAAGTCACAGTACACTGCAAGAAAAAGTTTATGATTTTCGTATGAATTCTGTGTTCGTTTCAGGGGAATCGTGCTCTTAAAAAGTTAGCTAATAAAAATTTTTCTTTTTATTGAAATGCACAATTTTACTAAAAGCCAGTATATAGAAAATTGTTTCAGCGTTTTTGGAAGAATCTCTTCTTTTCTAAACCATCTACTTTAAAAAACGCACAGAAAATTTGTATGTGTAACAGGCAAATTGTAGTCTTCCTACTTGTTTCTCTGTGTGTATCTGTCCAGCTATGTTGTCATGCCCTTTTCTGTTCTGTCCTGTCTTGCTCACTTTTATGCATTTCCGTTGTACGGAAATTTATAATATTATCTAATAAACAAATAGAACTACCAACTGTTGCTTCAATCGTAACTTTCGTCACTAGAGAAATCTGATTAAAATTAGATTCAAGCACACAATTCATAGCTCTAATTGTAATGATCAGGTTTTTGTTTAGGGAATTTTATGTAGGATTAACTGGAGCTTGCAAGTCTTACAGCTATCTATCGATCGCTATATTGTTTCCAAGCCATATATAAAATTTCCCTACTATTTTTTTGCTCTATGTAAGTGCCCGGTTGACCTGTTTTGTCGCGTCTTGTCCTGTTCTGACGCGTCCTTTTACGTCCTGTCGCGTCCCCTTTTTGCTGTCAGACTTAATGCTTATTGCTGTCAATTTCCGCTGTACGGAAATCAATAAAATTATATATATATATAGTATACAATAAAATATATTACGTATTAACTGTTGATTCAATCTACACTTTTCGACTAATTTGTATTCATATTTCCAATTTTTTTTCTTTACTTTTCGGTGCTTTTAGGCATGTCGCCGGAGGACGAGTGGTATAACAAAAGTTTATCTGCATTGCGCATGAATAGCTCACATCATCCAAACTTATCGGCGCCGATGCTGCAATACCAGACATAATCAAAAACCTTTGACGACTTCTTTTAAAAATGATCTCGAAATCAATGGATTTTGAGATGTTTTAAAAGCGAGTTCGTCAATTGGACAACAGCTATACAAATAAGTATGCTATAAATACTATATAAATATAAATATACAAATATATATATATATGGGGTATATAATATATCTATTTACTACACTCCCATTCTGTATCTCTGTATCTGTAACTGTAACTAGAACTATTCTATAAACTTATTTCAACTAGCTAAGTGTATGTACGTATGTGTGAATGTCTGTGTGCGTGTCTGCGTGTGAGTATATATACATACATACATATATACATATATTCATGTATACTATATATTGATATCTAAGATATTTGTCACACTCACATAGTACTATATATATATATATATATAATGTACTTTTAAGACTTGTTGATATTTTTCTGTGTACTAATTTTTTTTTTTTTTTTTTTGCATAAAACTTGATCAAAAGTGTTGCAAAATCGAATATATATATATGCTAGATATATACTTAAATACATGTATACATACATATACATATATATATAAATATATTAGTAAGTACATTATAATAGGCGACTAGTCATAGCAATTAAGCGAATTGTGTATTGAAATTTTAGCGTGACATTAAAATAGCACAAAAGAGAGAAAAGTGAAAAAATGAAAAACCAAAAATATTATAAAATCATAAAGATAATGCTAATGAAACAAATCAAATATTGTATCATAATCTTGTATGCATTGGAAAAATAAAAAGAAAACACACGCCGTACCCCTATGTAGACGACAAAACATACAACAAGACGACGAGACAATTTGCTCAAAAAACAAACGTTTTGATCTAATACCACACGTTTTATGCCACTCGCTACTCGCTACTACACTAACGAGTTTCAGTTTGTTCACTCTTACTCGATCGACTTGACACACAACAATAGCCACATAACGCAGACAACACTAGTTACCAAACACTCGCTACTCGTTACATAAAAACAGCATAAAGACAACTCGCCACTCGCTGGCATCGAATTTTTGTTCCTTTACAAGTCAAGCAGCAAGTCACATGGACACCATTAGATACAACGAATACGAACATGTCCACTCGTTACTTGCATCAGGCTATACTTGTCGCCATCAATTCGTTTCACTAGAACAAACAACGAATACCAAAAAAGGCCACTCGTTGTTTGCTTCTTTCTACACACCATGGCATTGAGCAAACAACGAGATCATCCGCTGTTATCTACTCTCTCTCTCGTCACTCCCCACATCCCACTCGTTGCTGCACGCTTCCTCCGCACATACATACAAACATACACTCGTCAACCAATCAAGAACATCGACTCCCAACAGCAAGCAAACAACAATTGACAAAAACAAAAAGAATAAGAAAAAAAAAACAAAACTATCCCTATGAAAAAATAAAAATGCAACTATTTCGAACTATTTAAACTTGTGTAAACTAATTGTAAGTGGATTTTTTTTAGCTAAGCAAAAAGCATAAACCAAGAGTTAAATTTAATAATTAATTATAACAAAAAAAAAGAACAAAAAACAACACACACTAAAATAAATACGAAAAAGCATTAAAAACAAATTGCATAAAATACAAAACCAAAAAAAAAAAACAACAAAAACACAAAAAATACATAAACTATATATATTTAAATACGAAAAATCCAAAGATGTTTAACAAATTATGCCAGAAAAAAAACAGCAAAATAAAAATAAATAAAACTAATTAAAACCAAACTTTTCGTTTCACTTTAATATATATCTGTACTTTATACATAACTCTAACTAAATTAAGAGCTACAACCAAAATTTCAGCATTCAGATAGAAGTATACAAATTTACTTAAATAATGCCTTAAGAAACATTACGAAAGATTTGCAAGCTTTTCAAACTTACATATTTTTATCTAGCGAGTTTTATTAATTATTTTTAAATTTAACATACGCCTTATACACCTGCTAGGTTAATTGTTCGTCAATCATGCTCAAATCGGGGGCGACATGTTTCTGTTAAACAACAAGTCGTAAAGTAAACAACAACTAATAAACAACGGCAGCAGACAAAGACCGTTCGTTGAGTAAGCTGAGCCGCAAAGGGTGCTTAAAATGCAAGCACCAGCAAATTCCACAGCGACGCCAATTCATAAACGATTCATACACATAATATTATGCATATATGTATACCTACATATATATTAGTCTGAAATCTCAATTTTCCCCTTTATTTAGCAACAGGAGAACTCAAGAACAAAATAAAAATATAAGCATTTATTTATTTAGCAATATGTAATGTACACATTGGCTAGTCCACACTCAATAACATATATTTAAAAAAATATTGCAATAAGCATTCTAAACTGCATTGCAATTCAAATATGAGCAGAAGTTTATGAATAAAAGAAAGTTACTCGCTATTCGCTACTCGTCACTCGCTACTCTTGAGTCATTCAAATGCGGATTTGATATTTGCGAAAAAACCTAAAGAGGAACCTGCAAAACTTTTCACTTGAATTGAACTTAAGAAAGTTACTCGCTACTCGTTAAACGTGCCGAGTGTACACGTAATTTTCTCTCAGTGTATATGCTGATTTATTCATTTCGTTGTGATATAAACGTAAGGCAAGTAAAATGTCAATGTAAATATTAAAATGTATGAGCATTAAACTAGGATTTAATCATGCTAATGTGCAGATAATCGTTTCACACACCACCCTTGGGTTTTAGGGGTCTACGAATGCGGGGTAAGCCATTTGGGGGGCAGGCAGCGCTGCAGGAATGGCACACAGCCGATGAGATAGGCCAAACGATTGATCCAACTGGGTATTTGATGACCGCACAATTGTCGTGCCATCGTATCGGAGAAGTGATTGCAATTGTTACCAGTCAGATGATAACAGTTCCCCTTGAACTCTTGTCCCAGCTGCTCCACCAGTCGATGCACCTCATCTCTGCTGAATTGGGTGTAGCCCAGCTGTATACTCTGGCGGTAATGAAAGTGATGACCCAACTCCTCCTCGGCACCGCGTGGCATTAGCTCAAAGATGCCCGTATGGTTGAAACTATGACCGCCATATGTATACTCGATGCCATAGACCTGTATGCCGGTATGGAAAATGCCGAGGCCCAGGGGTACGGCAAATTCATTCAAATTAAACAGATCGTAGACATTGAGTATGACGGGTTCCTTCCTGGACATGGCATTCAGTGGCAACAGCTCCTCCTCGCAACTCTCCCGCCGGCCGCTGAAGCAACTCAGCAGCGGTATGCGGCTAAAAGACATCCCGTCCCACTGGGTGCTCAATACCAAGAGATCTCAGTTGAGCTTTCTTACACTTTGAACTTTCTTCTGTGGCACTTTTCCCCAATGTCTGTCTATTCAGCTCAAATTTTGATATTGATTTTGAATATTTGTATGTACATTCTACACAACATGTTGACATTTTATAAAACAAATGAAACAAAAAAAATAAAACAAAGAAAAAGTATACTTACAAGCTGCGATCAATAAGTTTTTTTTCTCTCTAACAGCCCATTATCACTCAAACTTCAAAACGAACATTTTTTCATAGCATACTTTTGTGGGCATCTCCAACAACTCGTAACTTTTGCCAGTGCTGCCAAGCTCTTCCTTGCTAGCCCGCTTGGAAAAGCTAACAAGCCGCTAATTTCAGCACACTTTTAACTAGCAGCTAAAAATGATTGAATTCCCTCATAAGAGCAAAATGTTTTTAATTTATTAAAGTAAACTAAGTTACAAAAATTTGTTTATATTTCAATTATTTATGCTATCTAAGAATATCGCCTAATAATGTCTATCTTAAGCTAGCTATGAATAAGCAAAAATAGATACACAAATTTATCGATAACCGCTAATTGTTTTTCTTGGTGAATACAAATCAATAGACTTTTAAGTCTATTGAATTTCAGCCTGCAAAACTAAATAGCTATTGCTCGTTATTAATAAGAAACACAAATGTATCGATAACTTTGAATTAATCTATAACTCGTAATTAATTATCGCTTTTTAAAAATCTATTCGCTAAAATTTCCTAGTTAAAACTACCTTGTTTAACTATCGATAAATTCGATAAATGTCAATCGATAGGATTTTAAGAATATTGGCCTGTACAACTATCTAGATAAAAGTATGTTCCTTTAAATAGGTATACATTTGGAAACATTTGTTTCGATTACATAATTATCGATATGATTTTCAAAACAGTTTTAACCTACCAAAATTGTCGAGTTGTGATCTGCAGAGCTGTCTATCGATATGAATAATCTTGACATGCTACCCCCCGAAATAAATAAGAGTGCTCGTATTATTTGAAGGTTTTGTTTTTATTTTATATGTAGGTTCTTAAACGGGTTTCTTTGCTTCTTCTTCTTCTTCATCTTCTGCTTCTTGTTGTGTACAAATTGTTATGTTTGTGTGTATGTGTGTGTGTGTGTTATATATATATTTATTTGTTTATAATGTATTGATTTATTTAAAAACAAAAAAAAAACGTTTGTATTAAACTAAGAAACCTAAAAGTATTTTGTAATAAAAAAAATATATATATTTATTTTATATATGTATGTAGTGTATAATATTATATGGTATAGTATAATATAGTTATGTGTGTGTGTGTGTGTGTATTTTGAACTTAATAATTCTAAAACTCACACAATATTCATGCTGTGTGTGTGTGTGTGTGTGTGTATGTATTATTTGCACACAAGCTAAACCCAAGAAATTGTTATTATTTATGCTAAATTACAGCAAAGTCATTCAAAAAAAAAAAAAAGTTATTACTTCTGTGTGACTTGTACGTTCTTGTTGTTGTTGTTGTTGTATTTTATGTTTTTCTTTTACTTTAATGTTTAATATTAATATTATAATTATTAAATACATTTATGTATATTTTTAGTAGTAGTAACTTTTCGCTTCATTTCTTTTTGTCTCGTTCTTCTTCTGTTGTTGTTGTGTTGTTGTTGTTGTTTATCTCTCGTTCTTTTCCTGCTTTGATTTCTGTTTTTAGCTAGTTACTTAAACATAATAAAAAGTCATGCAAAAAAAAAAAACAAAAAAAAACAAGACAAAATAACTTACACACACAAATTAAATACAAATATTTGAAACTTTTTCCTTTTGCTCTTTCAAACAAATATGTAAAATATATATATATATATACACATATATATGTATATATAATGTATGAAAAATGTTATAATTATAACTAACAACTAAGTAGTGTAATCCATTTATCAAAAGTTAAAACTGTTAAACTCTATCAAAATTAAAATAGAAAAAAAAAACGTATAGAAACCTTGCGATAATTAAAGAAAATTATAAACTAATGTGTATCGTATGTGTGTGTGTGTGTGTGTGTTTGCGTGTGTGTGTGTCATAATAAATCCATAGACTTTTGTTCAAGATCAAAATTAAAATAGTTCAGTGAATAAAAGTATGAAAAAACTTAAAAAATAAAAAGCCGAAAAAAAATCATTAGTAAACTGCTACAAGTCATATATCGTTATCGTTATCGATATATATATATGTGTGTGTGTGTCTAACGTTCGTTATCGATTTTTAGACACCGGCGCCGCCAACTTCACTTGGCTAGAAATTCGGCGGCGCTGACAGTCAACGCCATTTTTTTGGCAGGCGGCAATTCGGCAGTGTTCTAAAACCGAGAGAGAGAGAGAGAGTGTTGAAGTACATTGTTCAAAGAGCATAACCAAAGAGAGAGCTTACCAAATCGGCATTGTCACGTTTAACGGCTGCAGTCAGAGAGGATTTGAGCGTTGGATTGGACTCCACAACGCTGACGGCTTCGTTGTGATTGTTGTTGTTGCTGTTGCTGTTGCTGCTGCTGCTGCTGGTAGAAATAGTTGTTGCTGATTTGGCATTGTTGTTGCTGCTGCTGCTGCTGAGTGCCGGCTGCGCTGCTGTTGTTGCTCCCACTCCTGCTGCTGCTGCTGCTGCTACTGTTGTTGTTGGTGTTGCTGTTGTGGAGCTAAGCGCTGTGTTGTTGCTGCTGTTCAAATCGCTGCTGCTGCTATTTGCCGCATCCGATTCATCCATAATGGTTATGGTGGGCGCAACAATAGCAACTGCTGGTGCGCCAACAGTTCCTCCTCCCGCTGCTATTGTTGCATTTGCATTCAATATATCAGGCTTCTTTTTGTTGGTGGTGTTGATTGTTGTTGTTGTTGTTGTGGATGTTGTTGTTAGTGTTGCTGCTGCTGCTACTGTTGCTGTTGTGCTGTTGGCAGTTTCCTCCTTTTTGGCTAGCAACTCTGAGCCACTCACCTCACTGGCATCAGCATTATTAACCGCTGCCGTCGCTGTGGCATCCACATTGTTTGTGTTGCTGCCAGCAGCACTGGCACCAGCACCGCCAGCAGCAGCGACTGTTGCCGCCGCCGCCGCCGTCTCATTGTGCTCCTCCTCATCCGCCTTGATTGTGGCCTCGTACTCCTTGACAATCTGATCCAAATTAAAGCGACGTCGATTGCTTACGTAAAACGTACGCACATGCGCCTCCGTCTTTGTGCCCACCACTTTGGCAATCATCTGTAATGAGTAAAAGAGAGAGCACGCATTAAGAGAGAGCGCAAACTTAAGAGAACAATTATCAAAGTATGCAGTGTTGTCAAACTTCTCGTCAACAAAAACTTCACTTTATTTCATTATTAATTTTTTCCCTTCTTTTGATTTTTTCCCATTTCTTCTCCAACTTTAAACATTTTAAAATAAGTTGCTCCTTTACTTTAGGTAAAATTGCATGGAATAAAAATAAAAATTAAATTTAAATTAATTCACAAAGTGATTAATGAGTGAGAAAGCAGTGCTTTTACTGGCATCCAATAAAAGCATCACAAGTAGAAAGATCTTAAAAATAAATAACAAATCTTGATTTTATGATTACATAAAACAAGAATATAGTACACTTTATTAAGATCTATTAATTGCTATGTATTTAGAAACTTTAAACAAAAATCTTAAAATAAGCTTCGTTTTTTTTATAAATTAAGTTAACTTAATCTTAAAATAATTTTTTTAAATAAAATAAAAGTTCTTAATTTAAAAAATTTGAATCGTATAAAATAATAAAACAATTTCCATGATGATAATTACATTTATTTTTGGCAAGACTTTTTAAATAATAATTGTCCGCATATAAAAATATTTGTAGAACATAAAACTTATGTTAAGATCAAAAGTTCGTGTATTGAGAAACTTCAACTCTTTAAGAATAATCAACATTTATTTCCAAAAGGATATTAATCACAAATTTTTAGATACCTACTCTTAATTTATAAGCAATCTTTCCTAGATGATTAAAAAAAAAAACAGTTTTTATACCCCCACCGGGGGAATATAGGGTTTGTGAAAAGTATGTTAATTGTACTATTTTCCGGCCTTTCAAAATACCGCGTTAGCCGTAACTATTTTGTTTTTGCTCCGAATTTTATTATTGAATGTAAACTTACCGGATAGTTTTTACCATAGTCCCGTAACGCCAGCAATGCCACTTGGATCTCGTCGGCTGTCCAACGGCCTGTGGTGCGGGGTTGTGGTGCAACGACGGCAGCAGCGACGGCCGTACCACCAGTTATGCCGCCTGCTGCTGCTGCTGTTCCAGTGCCCGTTCCAGTTCCAGCTGCAGTTCCCGCAGCTGTTCCAGTGCCAGTTCCTGTGCCCGTTGCAGTTCCAGTTGCACCCGATGCTGCTGCTGCTGCTGCTGCAGCTGCAGTGCCGTCAGTTGTTGCTGCCGTCGCCTTGGATGCAGCGTCTTCGGATACTTGGCCGCTGCAATCCTTCTCCAGTTGCTCCATCGTTTGCCTATTCTTTTGTATCTGTAATGGGTCGTCGTGCGTTTAATCCAAATGTCAATGGGGAGAGGGGGATCGTGTGTCAATGGTGAGGTCAGTGAGATGTTATCGTGTTATCGTGTTATCGCTTGTCGTTTGTTTCGCAGCATTTGTGTGTGGGTGTGAGTGTGTATATGATGTGTGTGATGTGCAATTGAGTGTTTTTTAATAAGCATAAAACTTAACACATGCAAAGCCGCAACTTTTACAATTCTCTTAAACCACAACGCCTGCTGTTTGCCCCCGCCCACCAACAACAGAGCACCAGAGCTTGATAGAATACTTAAGAAAGAGAGTGAGAGCGAGAGCTTTTTGTTTTCGTGAGAGCAAAAAACAAACATGGCTGCCAACCGAGAGACAGTCCAAGCTAGCACCAAGTGACAGACAGAGACAAGGGGGTGCGGTGGGTTTTGGTGCAGTGCTGTGCAACGGGCAAAGAGCGAATTAACAGAGAGATCAAGAGAGCGAGAGAAAGAGAGAGCAAACGAACGAACAAACAAACGATGGGATAAATGAGCAACCAAAATTACATTTCTTACTTCGGCCTTAAGGGCGGCAATTTTGCGTTCGCCTTCAGTCAAATATTCACACGGATTCTTGCAGCTGGCCAAGGAGGTGAGATCATCGTGATTAATGTACATGCCACGCGGCGGTTTGCGTTTGGAGCGATCTGCTGCTGCCGCAGCAGCGCTATTGTGGGTGGAACGTTTGGTTAATGTAAAGCTCTCCGGACCAGAGATGGGACGGCGATTGCCAGTGCGTCTGCCAAAGAGCAGAATTGCGCACAAAAGAGCAAAATACAACAAAAAAAAAAAACAAGCGTTGCCAGAAAACAAAAAATTATAATAATTAAAGCGTGTGAGTGTGTGAGTGAGAGTGTGTGTGTGTGGAGTATGCAAAGTGCGTATTTGTATGCGTTTGTTTTCGGTTTTTGTTTTTGGCCCCCAACAGTATGCAACATTTGATTTTCATTTTTTGTTTGGTAGTGGAGCAAGTGGCAGTGGGAGAGAGAGAGAGAGAGAGAGAGAGATAAAAACGTAGCATTAGCTTTGATTTAAGATTGAACAAATTATTTGTCTATTTCTTTTTTTTTGTTTTGTTGTAATTTTTCAACGTTTTTTTTTCGTTACTTTAAATTTAAAAAAAAAAAACTATTTATATATATTTGTATTTAATTTTTTTTCTTTTTTTTTTTTTTGCTTTTTCAGTCTTTTGTTGTTAACTTATTGTGTAGTATTTTATGCATATGTATATGTATAGCTACCTCCAGTGGGCGTGACAACTTTTACACATGCGCCCCAATGGCGAATCGAACAATATGTAGCAGACAACATTGCAATTTTTGCAAAAACCGCCCACAACGACACGCCGAGCATTGCCATTGCTACACTTATCGATATCATTATCGGCAGCATTATTATCGATGGCCAAACCAAAGCCGGGCAAACCAAAGCCGAGCATATCATCGCCCATCGCATTTGTATAGATGCAGAGTTGATCCGTATCCAGATCGTTGCTGTTGTTGTTGCTATTACAGGCGCTGCTGCTGCTGCCGCTGCCCACACCGCCGACGCCGACGCCGACACCGCCGCCATTGTTGGCATCAACCGTTGAGTTATTACTGTTAGTATTACTGTTACTGTTGTTGTTGTTGTTATTGTTGCTGCTGCTGCCATTGCTGCCTTGCATTGTTGTTGTTGTTGTTGTTGTTTGCGTGCCAGCATTGTGACTGTTGCTGCTGTTGTTGTTGTTGTTCATGGTGGAATTGTTGTTGTTTGCCCTCTGTTTTTTTTAATTTATTATTATTTTAGCAGGCAGCAGCAGCAAGCGAATTTTTAAATGTTTTTTGTTTTTTTTGTTGAATCATTTCAATTTAATTTTTTTTTTTTATATACATTTTATCATTTTTTTTTTTTTTTTTTTTCGTACAGTATTTTTCATATAGACATTTCGAGTGTGTGTTGTAGTTGTGGTTTATATTTAATTTTATTATTTTTTTGTTTTATAACAGTAAGTGAATGCAAAGAGAAGAGAAAAAAAAAATGATTTGTTGTTTTTGCTTTAGTTGACTTGATAACACTTAAAAGATAGTAACATGTAGTTCTAGTTCATCTTATTTTCTTAAGCTTGCAATGCAACACAACAACCCAATCCCAACCCCAAAATCACCCCTTTCCTCCCTCACCACCTCCTCAAGCTTCACAGCATTCCACACTCCCCCTCTCCGTAAGGAAGATCGATCAAACGTTTTCTCTTTTTCTGTTTTGCATATTCTCTTCATTTCATTTCATTTCATCAGCATCAATTCTTTCTTGATTTTCCTATCAAAAATTTACAAAATTTTTAAAGCCCAGCGGTTGCATTGGTGTTTGTATCAATGTTGTGTCGGAGAGTGTAGTGTGTAGTGTAGGATGATGAGTGTAGAGTAGTGTTAAGTAGTGTAGTAAAGTCTAATGTAGTGCAGTCGAAAGTGGTGTAGAGTAGTGTCGTTGAGTTTAAAGTTGTGTAGTGTTGTGTAGTGTAGTGTAGTGTAGTGTTATGTAGTGGAGTGTAATAAAGTGTTGTGTATTAAAGTTTATTTAAAGTTTATTGTTGTGTAGTGTAATGCAGTGTAGTGTAGTGTAATGCCGCGTAGTGTAGTGAAAAGTAGTGTTGTGTAATATTTTGTAGAAAAATAAATGTAGTGTTGTTGTAGTTTACCGTTGTCTGCTGAGTGTAGTGTTGTAAAATTTCAAAAATGGTGTTGTTTATGCATTTCTTATTCAAAAGATTTGTAAAATATTTTGTAATTTTTTTTGTTTTGTTGCTTTATGAAGGACCAAAAGTTGAATACTCTATGCATACACATACATACATAAACTATTTGTGTATGTACATATACGTGCATACATACACGATTTATACATACGTACAGACATAGATACAAAAAAAAAGGTAAAATGTTGTCGAATTATCTCTATTTTTCAAATACTAATGCTATTTCTCTCTCTCTCTCTCACTCTCTTTCTCGTTGTTTACCTATATATTGAATAAGTATTGCACTCGTGTGTGTATGTAAGTGCGTGTATGTGTTTGTGCTAAATCAAAAAAAATAAAGTGTTAAAATTGTTTTACAGTTGCAACCATAATTGGAAATGTTAGCTTGAAAAGAGCTAAAAAGTAACGAGTACTCGTTTGACAAGTTTCACGAAAAAGTAGCTTTAAAAGAAACAAGAAACAGTAACGAGTAACGAGTAAATGCAGCTGTGTACCACCTGAAAAGTAACGAGTGCTTTAGGCGAACAAATGCAATTAGTTCAAAATAAAAACAAAACAATAAAGTAACGAGCAGAACGTCAGAAAGGATTGTAAAGTAACGAGTAATCTTATAGCGAGTAAACGCGACGAGCGACATAATTAGTATGGCTAAGGTGAGCAAATAATGCAGCCAGTAAAATGGAAACGAGCCTAGCATAAAACTTAACGATTCTACATGGGTGGGGGAAAGGCGGAACAATAAGAAGAAGAAGACGTAGGCGTAGGGGGAAATCGTTAGATTTTTTACAACTATATTAAACCGAAGCTGAGTGTGCAAATAAACTTAAAAAAAATATAATAGCAATAATTATAAGAATGATAATAATAATGACAACATATATATATATTGTGTATAGGTATTACTAAGTATTATTTTTAAGAATATTTATAGTACGATCAAGATATGTGTCTAAGACTACAATTAGTGGGCATGTGGAAAGGGAATGTAGGCGTATGTGAGTGTATGGAATGAAATGGGTTTTTAGAATATATAAACTTCTGGAGTATTAGTTATAGGCGCGGTCGGATATGTAAAGACGTCGGTGTTAGCTAGATAATCAAAAACCATCCTCCAAGAGCCCCAAAGCAAAAATATGTAATAAGTACTTTGAATTTTCTGGTTCGTTTTTTTTTTTTTTTTGATCTATTTCCCTTTTTCTCTCTCTCTCTCTCTCTCTTTCTCACTCTGTAGATCTCATGATTTCTGGTGATGTTTGATGAATAAGAAACACATTTAAATTGTTAATATATATATTTTTTTTTTAATCGTCTTGCAAACAAGATATGAA
This sequence comes from Drosophila tripunctata, assembly GCA_035047385.1. Taxonomy (NCBI): domain Eukaryota; kingdom Metazoa; phylum Arthropoda; class Insecta; order Diptera; family Drosophilidae; genus Drosophila; species Drosophila tripunctata. Next base: position 906,289 of record JAWNPS010000270.1, on the reverse strand, counting down.
ATTTATTAGCATTATGTGTATGTGTATGATTTGTGTGTGTGTGTGTTTGTGTTTGTGTGTGTGTGTGCATGTGATTATCATCAGCATTATTATGATTATAATTTTAATTTTCTTTATTGTTATTATTAATTAATATTAATATCATTATTATTATCAGTATCAACGATTTTTTTTTTCATATATTCCTTTGTAATATCTCTCTCTCTATATACGTATATATACCTTATATGTTTATGTATATATATATATATATATATGTAGTATAACTATTAGCGTATATTATATATAGGTATATATATAATTTTGTTGTGCTTTTGGTTTTATCTTCAATACAAAAAAACCCATTAAATTAATTTTCACTTAACTTGTTTATAAATTACTAGAATACATATAGTATTACGATTGTGTATAATTTAGTTTAATACTTGCATTTAGTAAAAAAATATGTTTCATCTATGTATACATATACATATATTCTAAGCTATATACTATATACATATCTCTATGTATGTATATATAAAAACAGAAAAGGTTTCATTTGCCTTAGTCTAGTGTCATGCTGATTGATTTTGTTGCTTCCTCTTTTTTTTCTCACTTAACATTTTTGACTTTTAACTATAAAATTTCAAGAGTTACAAAAAAAAATTTAAAAAAAAAAACAAAAAAAAATATATATATATATATAGTATATCGATTATAATTATGTTAAAAAAATTTATATAAATAAATACATAGCTTTTGCGCTAAATATATACTCGTATATGTAGGTGTAAAGTCTGGTCAATATTTTGGTTTTGGCATTATAATATATAAATATACATACATATATATATATATATATATACTTATGAATATATATATATATATATATATGTGCATATATATACATATGTGTGTGTGTATATGTTTGTGAGTGTGTTTAAGTGTGTGTGTGTGTCTAAATATATATATATATATATATATATATATATGGTATTTCATGTTCTTATGAGAGGTATGCAGGCACGGCGATTATCTGAAAGAATAACGAACCAGATTTATATCTATATCTATAACTATAAAACGCTTAACTAAACATTCCACTAAATATGTAAGTAATACACCAACAAAGACTTTCCGACCAAAATGCTTATTGAAAAACCAGTCCCCAAAAGCAGTTAAATCACTTACTTACTATATATCTATATTAATATATTCTATAAGTTATTATCGTTATCGTTTCAAAAGTAAAGCAATTAACCTCAACCAAAAATCAAATTGAAACCATTTGAAACGACTACAGTCGAGCTAGCCGACTTGTTTGCCAAACTATATTGTATGTACATACATAGATGTATACTATATAGTTTAATCTAGTTCAGAATCTATAAAATTACACCATTCGCACAATGTTTGATTACGGTGGAACCTAATAGCCATATTCGGTGGCTTTAGCTTTTACAGTCTCTGAGAACTTAATTTAGACAGAATAACTGGACACAACTGTTGCTGTGAATCAAGAATAATCATGTGTAATCTTGACTCATGTAATCATCATGTAATTATGACAACATATATTGACTATGTAAAATAAATAAATAGATGATTAAATCGATTGTTGTAAAGCGATGGACTCTTTGTGTTTCCTTTAGTGAAATTATGATTTAATTTAATTCTCTGAAAATTTGACGGACATCACTGTGTACATAAGTTCACGCTAGTGACGAAAGTAGAACTCAACATTTATTATGTACATAGGTATTCAAAAAATAAACTTATCTTGCAATATTTTACACATTTTTTTTTAGGACTATATTACCACTAATAAATGTGTAAATTTCATTTGTAGATTTATCAACAAATTTGCATTGTTTTTTTTTCAATGCAATACACCAACACACACACACACCCACACCCAGACAGATTGATCATCTATATACATAATACATATAGAGGACAGAGAGAGAGAGGGAGAGAGAGAGAGAGAGCTGTATAAAAAAAAAAGCTATGGCTAATATGAGCTCAAGTGCTATCCTTAAATGACAATTTACACAGAGTAAATTGATAGTCTTGCATAGCAAATTGGATATGTTATGTATGCAAACTTGCAATCAAATGATTATGGCATTTATTAGCAAAACAAACGATTGAGCTGCATTAATTAATACACTATACAATATTAAATTACAGAGTGCTTTTGCGTTTTTGGCTATATATTATTGGAGTATCGAATAGTACACAAATAACCATGTTTATCATTAAATGAATTTCAATCTATTGACAGAGACAACTTTAGATATCCAAAGTATATGTGTGTGTGTCAATGAGTGTGTGTGCGAGTGTGTGAGTGTGTGAGTTTTTCAATACACCTCCAATTAAACATACATATAGACTACAACTATGACTAACTATTTATTTTCAGTGCTCCTTTTGGAGGTATAAGAACATGGACCACTTAGTTTTTGCTTAACATTCATCAGTAAATTACAATTTATTGGTTAACCCATTAATTCCATCTGTAGGCAGAACAAATGTACAGTTGAACAATTATATTCCGATTTAACTTTTTGTTTTCCCGATATCACTTAAAGGGCTGCGGACAAACCAATTGCTTTATACCATTTGAAATTGAATTGAATTTGGTCCTTCTTTCATACAGTCGATGGTTTAGTTTGTTTCGGACAAACAGACGGACAAGACTATATAGATTCGGGTTTCTATTGGTGATCAAAAATATATATATACTTTAGGGGACCACCCACGCCTCAGACATAACAAAATTACTACCATCAAAATTTACTTAACTATCCAAATGTACATATAGTAGTTCCTTGTTTTAACTAACTCCGACAATCACTGATCAGTGTGCAACCAAAGCGTATAGCTGAAATTGATATATAACTTCGCTTTATCACTGTGGGCAAAAGTCTACGCTAGGGACGAAAGCCGACAAGGTAAACTATGGAGTATTACAGTAATAAAGTTTGGGCAAGTTTTTCAAATGTAAAGTTCTTTCAATTTTTTCAATAACACCTAACTATAACTGATTCTATGCGATTAGGCGGCTATATATGTACATATATGCTACATAGTGTGTGTGTGTGGGCGTGTGTGTGTGTGTGCAAGTTGAGATCTCATGTGCTATTATATAGTACTTATATAGTTTTTGGTTATGTGCTTATGATAGTATGAGTATATGCATGTTTATAGAGCTCTAGATGATGTATATGTTTATGTATGTATATGTATAGTATATGTATGTAATGTATTTTTTTTTTTTTTGGTGAAGTGGAGGGGTGGAAGGGTGTCGCAGGAGTGGAGAGTCTTGCATTGTTGTCGTTGTAATTGTTGTTGTTTTATTTAATTGTTTTTTTTTTTTTTTTAACTAATTTTTCTTGTTGTCTATATATATATATATATAGTGAAACTAAGTCTTTGTCTAACTGATAATTACCTTGTCATCGTTATCGGATTCCTCATTGCTGCCCACTTCGCTGCCATTTTCGGAACCATCCTTAACGGCAGCCTTTATCATCTTCTCCTGACGATCCATGGCGCTACTACGATGCCGAGTTTTCTTCCACGAATAATAGTATTTAACCAGACTGGCTATCGATTTATCTGGCAGCTAAAGCAGATACATATTTAGTACATAATTAGTACATAATTAGTACACCCTATATTACATATAGAACGTATATTTAGCTAAGCTAAGCGATTTCTTACCATTTGTCGTATGCGATGGAAACTTTTGCCATGGAATTGAAATGCCTGCTCGAAGAGCACTTTATCCTCGGTGGTCCATTCATCGGGAAACGGTGTAAAGTTGGCCAAATCCATGACAGCACGCTCGAGATCGTGTTTATGCCAGAATAGCATACCCAATGCCTGTTCACCATTATAGCCATACTTCTCCTTGGCCACCGATATATATTCCTCAACTATTTGAAAGTAGAAAGAAAAGAAATTGCCAAGTTTAAAAAAAAAAAGGGATTTTCCCAGCAGGAAGCTTAGTTTGAACTTACGCTTCATATCTGGTATTTCCTTGGTGGGCGACCAGACCAACAAGGCGCGCTCATTCATTAGCTCTGGACGACGATCAAGTTCTGGCACCAGTTGTGGACACACCGCCTGATAGTCACGTCCAACGCGTATTTTCTCTGTAGATATAAAAAAGAAATGGAAAGGGTATATTTTTAGCTAAATTAAGCACTTTTTTTTTTGGCTTAAACTAGAAATCCAACTATTTTTTAGAAATGCTTCTTTAAACTTCCTGTAAATGTAATATTTTAACTCACAAAATTAATATACAACTATATTGTTAATTTTTTGTACTCTTATAATGGAAAAGATCGGTTGATCGGTAAAACATATAGTTGCTTTTTAGTAACAAAAGTGAAAAAGTTAATTTTATGTAGATTTAGGTTTGTAATACACATTTAGTTTTACTAAATAATATATGCTTATCAAGTTTCAGCCTAATCGGAATACTAGTATTATATTATTATAGGTAGAATTATTAATATACTCCGTATTCCAACGTCCTTTTTAATATATATAAAAATTGTATTACAAATCTTAAACAAAACTTGATTTAATGTAGCTACAATCGGACGAAAATAAACTGTAAAATCTAGATATAAATCCAAACTAAACTAAACTTCACAGGGTAAAAATTAAGTTATATTTCAACCAAATCGTTCTACTTTAACATAGAAACATGGAATCAATCGATTTTAAATAAATACCCAAAACAGTTACAGTTGGAGTTAGTCAGCATAATTGTGATAATAGAGACTGTCATATCTTTACTGTTTGTTGATATTGATATTGTCATATCGGCTTACAGCATAGACCTTGAGTCAGCTAAAACTCCTCACTCGCCAAATAAAGAGTCGCTACTCTATGGAAATATTTTTTGATTATTTTTGTTGGTAATGTTTTTGTTTAAGAGATCGAACTACCTTAGAATATAGAGCATCGAACTACCTTATAGTATAGATAATAGGAATAAGAATAAGCTTTATAGCAACCTATAGTTTACTTCTTTATCTATTTCTGGAAACGTTTCTCTGCAGTTTCAAGATAATATATACAGTCGACTCTCATTAATTTGAAATTTAAAGGACTCTATATTGAGAGGTTCGAAATATAGCAGGTTTAAATTAAAGAGAGCCGATATGCATGTGTCTATATAGATATAGATATAGATATATTTACCTTCATATTCCGACTGCTTGGCCTTTGATTTACCATTGCGTTTTGTTGCTGCAAAGGATGAGGAAATTAAATTGTGGATATCAATTAGAGTAAATTCTTGATTTACTTACAATTATCATCGTCAGAACTTTCCGGTGTGCCAGCACCCGTTACGGCTGTAGCCTTATCATTGGCATTTGTAGAGTTGCCACCTCCGCCGCCACCACCACCGCCGCTTCCACTGAGAGAGTTGCCAGTGTGATTTGCCGAGCCACCGCCGCCGCTGCCGCCGCCTCCAATGCTAACAGCACCACTGACACCACCACCTCCGCCACCGCCACCGCCACCGCCCCCTGAACCAGTTTGATGAGTATTGGGGCTGGGTCCACGTGAACGACGTCCATTGCGGACAACGTCGCCGGTGTTGCGCTCGGCCAACACCATTTTGTCTCGTATGAGCTGAGCGCGTTTATTTGGTTTCTCCAGCGTGATGCCGTTTATTATGTTTCCCCCCGTGTTGGCGTGTCAAAAATTTTTTATTGTATTTTGTTGTGTTTTTTTTTTGTATTTTTTTGTATTTTTTTTTTTGTAGGTTTTGCGGTTCCACACACAAGCAAGCCAGGAGAGAGCGGGAGAGTGAGAGCGCGAGAGAGAACTGCAAAAACAGAGCAAACGAGTAATTAGTAAGTATCAATATGCAGCAACTGCCAAAAAGAAAAAATTAAAAACTACAACTAGGAAATACACACAAATTATACATTAAGAAAAACAGAGAGAATTGAAAAATTATTAAATAGAAACTCGGCAGCGTCGGCGTCGGCCGCAGCAGCAGTAGCAGCAGCAGCAGCAGCAGCGCATTTGAGCAGAGTAGGCAAAATGTACACAGCGTACATCGAACGAGTCGCACTTTTGCCCACAACGACCGTCGTAGTGTGCTGTCAAACAGAGTTGTATATGCATGTGTATGTGTATGTGTTTGAGAGAATCGGTGTATGCGTACGTGCGTGCATGTGTATGTGCATGTGTATGCGTGTGTGCGTGTGTGACTCTGTTGGCCGAAGCAGCTGAGAGATGCACAGGCAAAGTGCACATTTTTCAAACACGTAAAAAACACACATTTTAAATCTACATGCAACTTACCTCTAAACGCTGTCCGTGGGCTGCTCTTTAACGTCGGCTAACCGTCGTACAACAACACCAACAACAAAATGGAAAAAGACGCGCGTTCCAGAGAGAGAGAGAGAGAGAGCGCCTCACACACAACACAAAAAAAAATATATACGCGGGTATGCGCGCTCTGCTGCTGCTGCTGTTGCTGCTTTCGCTTATGTATGTGTATTTTTTTTTTTATTTGTTTTATTTACAAATAATTTAATGTTGAATTCGGGATTTTTTGGGAAACGGAGGACGCAGCACAGCACAGCACACACACAGCACGCACGGCTAAAGGCGACGGGGTTGTTGCGCGCAGGTAACTAAAACCTAAACTGAAACGCGAAAAAAAAACTCGCATATGACAAAATTCAGCATTGGCCGTTTACAGCGCACTTTGCCCGTAACGTACGTAGCGTAGCTTTGTCTGTCGTTTGATCCCAAAAAAAAAACCGAAACCAACTGCGTCGGCCGCTTAAATTGGCGCGCACACACACACAAACTAATTCAATCACTGCGTTTACAATTAACTGTGCATTATATTTGCACACAGTTAATAAATTACATTTAATTCGTTTGCGAATGTAAAATAAAATCTACACAAGAGGCGAGAAATTAATTTAAACTGTGCCTGTAACACGCAGAGTTGATTAAGACTGTATCGATACTTTGTAGCACTGGCATATCGATAAGACTACACATTTAGTGTTGGCAAAAAATAATTAATTTGCAAATTCGCTTTGTTCAACTGCAGCTGTATCAATAAAACCAATAACGTTTTGAAAATAAATTTATTGTAGCTTAAAAAGAGTATTTGCAATTAAATACAGCGCACAGTTTGAACAAAATTGCATAAGAAACGTTGCCAGACCAGCTAAACAAAGCAGCTGTGCGCAAAATATATCATAAACAAAATATATCATTATCAAGCAAAAGTTTAAGAATTTAGGAAGCAACTTAAAATTAAAATTTACAACAGTATATATTTTTTGTTTTTTTTTGTTTTTCATATATGTGGTAATAATTTGAGCTGAGTGGCAACGCTGGTATAATCGCGAGCGATAGTCAATTAGAACGTGCATTTATTATCGAGTTTGCTCTAGATTCTGCAGTTTTCCGCTAGGTGGCGATACGGCGGGCGCAAAGTAAAGTCTCAGACGTGCGAGTGGTCGAATTATTTTTTTTCTCCTTATATACGTGAAATAATCAAGTGCAAATAACGCAATGGCTGCTAGATTTATACAGAGAATTGTAAGAATTTAATATATATGTGGACAGTTGTTATTTTGAATATCATATCGAACATTGTGCCGCGACAGACAAAGTTTTCAACCCCTTCCTCCCCCTGCCATCGCATACTGGCAACATTTCCCCCCATTGATTACGTGCGGCCTTTTTTTTTTTTTTTGATATTTTTAAGAAAAACACTAACTAAAACTATGATATTTATGTTCTTCCGCAAAATACCCTTAATAATGCCACCAAACCAAAATGTGCAACACAACAACAACAACAACAACGCCAACTGAAAAACATATTACGCAAAAAAACAAAAAAAAAAAAAAATTATTAATTTTTTGCAGCTTAAACAATTGGGTTTTAACGCTGCGCGTGATGCGGCGACCGAGTCAACGGCCTTGGTCGGAGCAGCGCTTAAAGCTGCCAAGGTGCGTTTCCACTACTCTACAACAAAAAAAAAACCACACATTAAACAATTCAAATCAACAATACAAAAAAAAAAAACTGCTCCTTTTACATAACACACACGCACACACATGCATACGTTTGGTGGGCCACTGCAGCAGATTTTATTTTGTTGTTTAAAATCACTGGCAACAACAACTATTTTGATCAGATTAGATGCGACGACAAGTGCCCCCTCATAATTAATAACAATAAATTATACTTTGCTTATCACACACTTTAGCAACATTTTTTTTTTTTTTTTGCACGGATTGCATAAAAAGTGCTGGCAACCCTTTATTGCCTGACAGCGCTGCCTACGTCGCCGCCGTCGCAGCCGCTGCTCCCTAACCTCAACCAATGTGCCAGAGTGAGAAGAAGCACTCACGGGACCAACGCACACTCACTGCTGGCAGCTGTTCTAGCCAGCTATGTCCGTCCCGCTCTCAGTGTGTCGCCTCCTTTGTTTTTGTTTCATTGTTTTTTTCGCATGTGAGATGTTGGCGCTTATGTAACGCGCCAGCGCCATCTGGCATAAATAGTAGTAGACAGCTGTCTGGTTTGGTTTGTTGTTGTTGCTGTTGCTGTTGTTGTTGCGTGTAATCTTATTCGATTCAATTTAAAATGTCTGACTTAATTGTTGCATATATATACATATTTTATATATCATTATTATTGCTTGCAGGTCAACACAACGCCCGCTGCTGCCCGTGGCTATGCATCTGGCAATCAAAAGGTTACCCTTATACCCGGCGATGGTATTGGTCCCGAAATTTCCGCTGCTGTGCAGAAGATTTTCACTGCCGCCAATGTGCCCATCGAATGGGAGGCTGTCGATGTAACGCCAGTTCGTGTAAGTTCAGTTTAATAATGTTTTCAAATGAAGCGCGCTACAATCGCAGCGTTGCCAACCTTGCACAAGATCAACGATCGCATAAGCGTTACCACTACGTATATTTGTAATGCAGTTGGTTTTCACTGCAAGTGGCAAGCCCAGCAAATGCAGTGTTGAATAGTGTAATAAACAAAACATCTAATTCTAATAATCGCCAATACAAATATCGAAAAATAGAAAATTTATATTTATGGTTTTTTTTGTAAATGGGTATTAGTTTCAGTTTTCTCATGTGTGTAAACTCCTCAATTTATCGGTTTTAGTAACCCGGTTGACAGTTAGATTAAATCTACTACTTCCAGCATTACACTATTCGATGTGACCAATCTTTTTAGTGCGGCCATTTTTAAACATTGGTACCTAGATATCGATACTAAAAATATGCCATAAATTTCAGTACTCGATAATAAAAAAATACAGTTTTAAATTGTTCAATATATTTGTTCATGCTCAGATTCGAAAAAGTCGCTCATATTATTTTCAAAATCGATTTAGCTAAACGATACATTTTGAAAATAAAAAAACTTGTTTGAATTAAATCGAAGAATACTCAATATATATATTTGATGCTAAGATTTTATTTTACATTAGCTTTTAAAAAAGTTAAACTAAAAAGTGGATTCCCCCGATTTTTACACCAATATATGAACATTGAAAAAACATCGTTATCGATATTTCGATGCTTTTTTACATTATGAAAATTAATTGCATAAATTTTGTATTATTTTTTGTATACCTTACAGGGCCCCGATGGTAGATTTGGCATTCCACAGGCTGCCATCGATTCGGTCAACACGAACAAGATTGGCTTGAAGGGTCCATTGATGACACCAGTGGGCAAGGGTCATCGCTCCCTTAATTTGGCCCTGCGCAAGGAGTTCAATCTGTACGCCAATGTGCGTCCCTGCCGCAGCTTGGAGGGCTACAAGACCCTCTACGATGATGTGGATGTGGTAACCATTCGCGAGAACACCGAGGGCGAATACTCGGGCATTGAGCACGAAATTGTCGATGGCGTTGTCCAGAGTATCAAACTGATCACCGAGGAGGCCTCCAAGCGTGTGGCCGAATACGCCTTTCAATATGCCAAGAACAACAATCGCAAGAAGGTCACCGTTGTGCACAAGGCAAACATTATGTAAGCACCATCACCCCTCCAATCAGTTTGAATTAGTTTAAACATTTCCATCCCCACTTTCCTCCACCATTTAGGCGCATGTCGGACGGTCTGTTTTTGCGTTGTGCTCGCGACATGGCACAAAAGTATCCCGAAATTACGTTTGAGGAGCGCTACCTGGACACCGTGTGCCTCAATATGGTGCAGAATCCTGGCAAATACGATGTGCTGGTAAGTAGACGAGGCACAAAGTGCATAAACTGACAAGTGGAAAGGGGAAATCCCCTGAACTAAACCAATCTCCCATGCATCTTTAAATTTTATAGGTGATGCCCAATCTGTATGGTGATATTCTGTCTGATATGTGCGCCGGTCTGGTGGGTGGTCTGGGCTTGACGCCATCTGGTAATATGGGTCTAAATGGTGCACTGTTTGAGTCTGTGCATGGCACTGCACCCGATATTGCTGGCAAGGATTTGGCCAATCCCACGGCACTGCTGCTGTCCGCTGTGATGATGTTGCGTCACATGAACCTCAATACGCATGCCGATAAAATTGAGCGTGCCGCCTTCGAGACCATCAAGGAGAGCAAATATCTAACTGGTGATCTGGGTGGACGTGCCAAGTGCTCCGAGTTTACCAATGAGATTTGTGCCAAGCTCTAAACAGTGGAAGAGACAGACAGACAACAACAACAACAACAACAGCGGATACTGAATGTTTTTGTTGCAACAACAAACTCGCGACTCGAAACCAAATAGCAACAATTACAACAAAACAACCAATTACACAACAACAACAACAACTATAATAACAACAACAACAACAACACTCAAACTAAGCCGACAGTTTCTAATGTGTTTGATAACATAACATATAAACAATTTATTGATTTTGTTTTATTTAGTCCAATTTATTCTCAAAAGCATAGGAAAAACTAAAAGAGAGAGACAGCATATAGGCAAAGAAAACCCAAAGTATTTTTTTTTTTTGTAATATTCGAATACTTAAATTATTAAATTGTTAAAAAAAAAACAACAACAACAACAAAAACTTATGTCAAGTATTTATTTGTCGCCATCCAAGAAAAAAAAGAAATATCAATAATAATATTACAAGCTATTATTATTGTCTAAAGTAATTGTAATTATTTATTATTAATATGTTTTTGTTTAATTTTTATTTTTTTTTTAACTAGAAACTCACATGCCACACGCCCCCTCCAAAACGCCACGCCCCCATTAGCATCCACACACAAAAACAAAAAACACAAACAATTATTAACAAAAATTGTTAGAATCAAACCGAAAGTTGAGTGAAAAAAACAAAAACAAATATATAAAAACTGGTTACAATAATATTATAATAATAACAATTAAAATAATAAATTATAAAACAAATCAAATATGCAATTGAAATTGCAAATAAATAAATAAACAACATCAATTAATTAATTAATTAATTTGTATGCAATTGTTACATTGATTATTAAGCGGTTAAATAAAAACAAATGAGAAATCAATAAAGTCACAACAACAGCAACAATAACTATATATAGTGCAAATTTCATGCAATTGTTGAAAAACACAATAAAAAAAAATGTAAACTTTGAACTGTCTTCTGGTTTTTTTTTTTTTTTGTATATTGTAGGATTCAATGATAAAACTTGTTATATTTTAATAATATAAAAATATATTAACTTTTCATATTAATTACCAATTTCAACCAGGATATACATATAAAGTGATATTTTACGCACACCATTGAAGTTTGATTAAGATATCTCAAGTACTTCTCGAGTTATAGCATTTGAAAAGTAGTTTTTCATTTTTTTCCAGAGGTGATTAGCACATGAGGCCACATGAGGCATCGATAGTGGTCGATGTTTTTTTTTCGAAACCATCGATAGTGGACGATAGTGCATCGATAGTGCTCATGGTGAAACAATTGTATTAAGGTATTAAAATTAAAAAGCTTCAAAATTACTTCAAATTAAGGAAACAAATTATTATTATTTTTGGGAATATTCAATGATGAAAATAAAAAATATTGTTATTTAAATAATTTTGTAGAGTAGTTGAGGAGCTTTAAACGACGTCATTTTGGCCGAAGCTAGAATTAACCCATTAATTCTTCAACCTGACTCCACAGACTTTGCGGGAATGCAAAAATAATTTAGCATTTCACTTCACTTTATGCAATACTTTCATAGAAGACGCCAAAAGACGCGCAATTTCTTTTAGAGAAGTGTTAACAAAACTATCGATGGCATTATCGAACACTGTCGCTAGTCAGCGACCATTAATAATGGGTCGACGCTATAGTGCTATCGATAGTTTGCCACCTCTAATGAGGCCCATAACTACTTTAGTCACAGTTGGCGACGATCAAGAATATTTATATTTTATGTAGTCTATTTTTATAGCACATTTGTGAGCTCTTTCTGTATGCAAGGTATATAGACATAACCCTACTTAATTTGTATACCCTCTGAGGGATATGTAACAGGCAAAAGGCGGCGTGGGAGAAAAGGTAGTCCACGACCGCGCGTGCTGGACAGTTAGGTTAGATTGAAGTCCCGCTTTTTTCATTTCTAAAGCTTTAAATTAACTTTGCTAAAAATTTCAGCGATTGTCTAGCGAAATACACTATATTTTACCGCACAATTTACAGGCTTTTCTATAATTTCATTTTTACAATATTTTCGATTCGTATTTTCGAAAATTTTCATTTTTTTTTAAGTTATTAAGAATGATTAATTCAGCCAGCTTCTGTTGATTATGTAAACATATACTTTATGGGATCGGAAATAAGTTTTAAGCTTGTTATGGGCAGTTGAAGAGCCTATGTCACATCTTCTAAAACTTTAAACTATGAAAAATTTGTCGAAACTGCACACATTTTCAAGCAGAATAGTATTTCAAACTGCATTTGCTGCCATTTTGAATTCCTCAATTTCGTTTTCACAATTTTCGAAAGTTAAAAAAAAAATCAATCAAATAGACTAGCACATAACCTTACTTTCGTTAACAGCTAGACATAACCTCAAAATTATAGTTTGAGTTAAAAATTTGTTTAATTTGTACAATAGTTGTGTATATTTGTAATCTATTTACACGGCAAAGTGTTGCGGTGAGTATGGTACTAGATTGATATTCCGAATGGGTAGCACATAACTAGCCAGATCAGTGGACTCCAATAAAATTTGTCCATTCATTATGTAAATGTTGTTGGTGCTTGCCACAAAGAAGATGTCCGCCAGCGGTTGTTCCACCAAATGGACAAGCATTGAATTGTCGAGCAGCAGCTCCGTGCCGCGAATGGTCAGCGATATGCGCGTCGCCTCCCCAAACACATTGAAGCCGCTGTGTCTGGTCGGCTTCGCCTTGTGATCGGCCCAACCGATGGTGCAGGATTTGAGCAATATGTGTACCCGCTCCCGCCTTCCCACACATTGAATGGAGTGAACGCTGTTGTTGTTGTTGCTGTTGTTGTTTTTGTTGTTCTGTTCAATGCTCTCGTTGGCTGTGTATAGCAAGTCGGAGAACTCTTGATTCGAGAGCAGACGTACCGATTGCTTGACATGCTCCGGCAGCTGACTGTACGCACATATATGCACATACTCCTTGGACTCCAGGGGCTGCCGTTGTTGTCGGGAGTTTTGATTTAACTGGGGCACTTGTAGCCGAATGCCTAGATAGCGGTAACCCACATCATCGAAGGCCTCGTAGATTTTGTACTCGGTGTTCAGGTGGCGGGCCAAACTCAGACGGTATACCAAGATGAGACCTTGACTGCTCAACGATCTCACCAGATTCCAGTTCATGGACATTATAACAATGGGTTTTGTCGCTGACTTTGTTATCGGTTTACCATCTAGCTGGGCTAATTGCTGCTCAATGTGCTGCTGCTGTTCCTCAATCTGCTGCTCCAGTTCCTCAAAGTGTTTGTGTTTGTGTTCCCGTTCCCGTTCCTCCACTTCTTTGTCCACTCCTAAAAAGTCCAATAGTTCGCTATCAAAGTCCCAGCTCAAGTCACAGCATTCATCATTGAGTATATCGTTAAGTATAGCTTCGGTACTCAATCCCGACAGTTCCCAGGACATTTTGTCTCTCTTCTTCTTCTGTTTCTACCTCTGCTCTCTTCAATTTTTCCCCAAAGTAACGAAACCTTAACGTTTTTTAACATTTACTCAAACTCAAACGGAAACAATGAAACAATGAAAATTGATTTTCACATTTTTCCCTCGTCCAAAAAGTCCCTCGGTTCCTAAGTTTCATATCTAAGTCAAAGTTTAAAGGAAGAAGTTCTCGTTCTTACAATCTTTGTAGAGCATTAAAGATCCCATTAAGTAGATCAGCATTAACTAGCGACTTGTTTTAGACATATTCGTCTGACTTTTTCATGTAATGCGATCTTATGCCTTAGTTTGAAAGCTTTCTTACTTAAACTTGGTAAAAGATCAGCTCATTATATTGAAAATTGGAGACACATATTGAATTTAAGGTATCTTCAAGTAAGATCTATAATTTCAGTCGGGCATGCCGACCGTGTAATACCCTCTGAGCTTCGTTTCCAATTATATGAGCTCAAATTAGAGTAACTGCTGCAAGAACTTAACAGGCACACATATTTGTATGTCTGTCTCGCTTGCACAATGTTTTTCGTTTTCGCTGCTTGTGTGACGCGAGCGCTGTGAAAGATCTCAGTGCAATACACATGGCTCTGCATCGCACAGCTTGTATGTGAGTTAAATTTCTTAATTATAGTCCGATTTTAATGCAATTTTTAGAATCATTTGATATTGTTTGTCTCCAAGCATACGCTAAGTTACAAAACTATACATTAAGAAATACGTGGGCTAGAAGCATGAAAACTTTAATTCTTTTTTGTGTTTCTTATAGGCGAAGGAAACGTGTTATCCAAAAAATGTTGATGGCATTATCTTAATATTGCATCTTGTAAGCTGCATGTCAAAATTGGTGTCCCTTGGTGTTATAGTTACTTAGATATTCACCAAAAATATGTATTTTTTCCGGGTATGTCCGGTTTTACGCTTATTGTGGGCGAATGAGGCGTGGCATCAAAACAAGGAAACAAACTTGTATTGACTGACTTAATATGTGATCGATACTGATCAATTTAGTAGATCTTACCAACTCTAAAAGCCTTTCGTTCATACGGACAGACAGACGGACAGATATAATTATTTCCTGTTTAAAAATAAAAGCATTTTAGTTAATTGTTTCAAGTGTAGTTTATTCTCTAGTTCTTAAACCTAATTTAAGCACGTAATTTGGAGTTACACTTTTCACAAATATACACAAAAATAATGCAAAAATCAACAAAAAAAAAAAGAAAAAAAAAACAGTACAAAATAAATTTTGTAACTTGATATTCTCTAGAGTTTATGCTTAAAACTAACGACTCAGTAGGAAATAATAATAATAAACAAAAAAAACAAAATCATTATGCATTTTACACTGCATTTCTTTAGTTTCCAAATTTTTTAGTATTTTTTTTTAATTCTCTGCTTACAGTGTTTTGTATTTATAGGTATTTGTTGCTTATAGTTTTAATACGTTTGTCTCTCGTTAGCTCTCTTTTTCCCTCTCTTATTACCTTCTCATCTCCCTTTCTACATTCTATTATATATATATATATATATATATATATATATATATATATATTATTTTATCTTAAATTTATTTTTCGTTAGTTTTGTATTTCTTATATGCTATTTGCTTTTGCTTTATATTTATACAAAAAAAAAATCAACTTTATTCACATTTCTTACACTTTAAGACAAGAGTTGAAGAGATAGAGTTGGTGAGAGAGGGAGAGGGAGCAAGCGCCAGGGCTGCCGGCAATCAAGTTTTTTTTTGTTTTTGTTCTTTATTCTCTACTTCTTAAACCTAATTTAAGCATATTCTCTAGAGTTTATGCTTAAAACTAACGACTCACTAGGAAATAATAATAATAAACAAAAAAAAAAAAAAAAAAAATTCGCCAAATTTCATTAAAGTGTGTTGTGAATTGTTTGAAGAAATGTTGCCAAATTTCATTTGAAATTCGTTTAAAGTGAGCGCGTCTACAATTTTTTGTTTGTGAAAAACTTGACCAGGTCTTTGACGGTGGGCGTTGGCGCTGGCGCTGGCGCTGCACGTGCCGCAATTACCGGATTTGTGACGGTAATGGGCAGCTCCAAACTGCTGCCGGGTATACCGCTTAGGCTGGCAGATGTGCTGCAGGCGTTGATGGTGGAGTTGGTGGAGCTGTTATTGCCACTGCTACTACTCACTCCAATGGCGGCAAGATTCTCATCGAGATTAGGTACACGACGCGCAAGATTCGTGGAGTTAACACCACCACCACCCACAGCCAACACTCGAGGCGTGTGCTGCAGTGTGGAGGACATTATGAACGTCTGATCCAGCAACGTATTCGTTTCATTCGTATGCGCCGCTGGCATTGGCATTGGCAGTGTTGGTGTTGAATGTGCTTCCGCTAATTGCATAAAGTCCACAACATGTGCAGAGTTTGATAACTGCTCCGTCTGCTGCGTCTGCTGCTGCTGCTGCTGCTGTTGATGTGTGTCCAAGTGTAGCAATCCAACGCCAGCATTGGCTCCCACTATCACCACATCATCGACCACATTGCTGCCAGCTAGAGCTTCGGCTAGCAAATCTGTGGGCGGTGCAACAATAACGTCGTCTAAGTTACCAGTTTCCGCAACTGCCACTGCCACTGTCACTGCCTGCTGCTGTTCCTGCTGCTGTTCCTGCTGCTGTTCCTCTCCCAGTTCCTCATCGAGTGACATATCCTCAACGTTGACCAGCTGTAGGTCACGTTCCTGTAGATAATTCTTGGCCGCTTGCAGTATATCGCTGACATGCAACATGGCACGTCCACCGCCATCAATCTCAATCACAATGTCATCCTGTTGCTCGGCAATGTTCATTAGCATCTCGGTGGTTAGCTCCAAGTGGTGTCCATTTACGCTCAATTGCAGCACATTCGATTGCAGCTGATACATTTCCTGTGTCGCTATATCACCCTCTTCCTCATCCTCTTCCTCATCCTCCTCACCACCCTCTCCTACTTCGCCCTCAACCTGCTGCTGCTGTTGCTGCTGCTGTTGCTGCCGCCGCCGCTGCTGCTGCTGCCATCAGTTGTTGCTGCTGCTGCTGCTGTTGCTGGCCTGCTGCCTGCCCCACAGCTGTTGCATAATCCGCTTGTTGACCGAGTGGCGTCATCAATCCCAGCATATCCAGTTCACCTACTTCACCAGCAGCAGCACCAGCACCAGCACCAGTTCTAGCTGCAGCAACATCTACTCCAACTGCTCCTCTTTGAGTTTCAGTGGCTTCCAATGCACTGGCCGGCACCACCACCTGTGCCACTGCCTCATCCTCGAGCACAAAGAGCGCGGATAGCGGATGACCATCTGGTAGTCTTGGGGTTTCGGTTAATGCCTCCAATGGCACCGGCACCAAATGATTCTCACTATCCAAATATAACGCCTCATTGTTCAGTGGCGTCACATTGTTGTTGTTGGTGAGGGAGCAGAGCATAAAGGTGTTATCGTAGCCGGGTATGGGATGTGTCATCACTGCACAGATGCGCGGATCTGTATTACACTCTTGGCCCGTCGTCTCCTTGAGCTCTAGCTCCGGTAGCGTATCTTCTTCCTCCTCCTCCGCCTCCTCCTCCTCGTCATCCCCAACCTCTTGGCCTTGTTGCTGCTGCTGCTGCTCCAGCTGCTCCGCGGTCTCCATGGCTTGCTGGTGGTTCTGTTCCTGCTGCTGCTGCTGCTGCTGCAGCTGCTCTGTGTACTTCTCTCCTTCCTCCTCCCCTTTCTCTTCTTCCTCCTCTTTTTCCTCCTCCTCCTGCTCATGTTTCTCCAGCTGCTCCTTTGCTGTTTGCCTCTGTTCCAGCTGCTGCTGCTGCTGCTGCTGCTGCTGCTTCTGTTCCTGTTGCTGTTGCTGTTCCAGCTGCCTCTGTTTTTCTTCCGCCTGCTCCTTTTCCTGCCTGCTATTACTACTGCGTCGCTTCTGCTCTCTAATGTGCTGCAATTGCGCCAATTGCTCACTGGCTCTGTCCACATCCTCCTGCCGCAGTCGCTGCAGTGCTTCATTGCTTTTGTTGCTGCTGTTGCTGTTGCTGTTACGCTTCTTCAGCTGCTTCTGCTCTCTGCTTGCCTGCTGCTCGGACTGTTCTTCTCCAGCTGCTGCTGCTGCTGCTGCTGCTCCTCCTTCTGCTGCTGCTGTGGATTCTTCTGTAGCTGCTGCTGCTGCTGCTGCCTCCGTCACATCTACATCGGGCTTATGTGTGGTGCTGCGTCTGCGCGACCATCTCTCACGCGCCAAACGGCACTTTTCGGCACTGCGTCCGCTTAGCATATCCGCTTCATACTGACGCAGCAGCTCCTGTTCCCGTTTCTTCAGCTTCACCTCACGACGTGCACCCCAGTTGGAGGATGCGTTGCAGGGAGAAGTTGTTGGTGCTGCTGTTGTTGTTGCTGCTGCTGCTGTTGCTGCTGCCGCTGCTGTTGCTGCTGTTGTTGTTGCTTGCTTGTTGGCAGCATTTATTGCAGTTGCTGCTGCTGCCACGTTTTGTTGCTGCTGCTTCTTAACTTCTTGTAGCTGCTTGCTGGCCTTCAACTGCTCTTGCTCCACTTTCTTCTCTTCCAGCTGCTGCTGTCGCTGCTGTTGCTGTCGCTGCTGTCGCTTCTTGTTGCTGTTACTGCTGCTGCTGCTGCTGCTACTGCTGCTGCTGCTGCTTGTGCTACTGCTGCTGCTGCTGCTACTGCTGCTGCTGCTTCGACTACTGCTGCTGCTGTTGTTGTTGTTGTTGTGCTTGCTTGTGTTGCTGGCGCTATCGCCGGCGCAAGATGCACTTGTTGCCGCCGGCAACTCGTACAAATTGGGCAGCAAGATGTTCTCCAGTATTAACACTCCACGCGTTGGTGTGAGTGCTCTTGGTGCTGCTGCTGCTGTTGCTGTTGTGGTGGCTGTTGTTGTTGTTGTTGTTGCTGCTGTTGCTGTTGCTGCAACGTTCGGCGCCAGTTTTAAGCGAAGAGACAACTGTGACATCTCTTCGTTTAAAGCTGGCGCCGAACGTTGCAGCTCGCGTGCCTCTTCCGGCGATATCACCGCCATGGTGGACACAATGGAGCTGCTGTTGGTGTTGCTATTACAATTGCTAATGTGATGGTTGCTATTACTGTTGCTGCTGCTGCTGCTGTGCACTCGTGACGACAATCTACTGGATTGTGTGCTTGAATTGTTGCTCAAGTCTTCGGTTGCAGTTGCTGCTGGTATTGCTGTTGTTGTTGTTGTTGTTGCTGCTGGCGATGCTGTTGTTGCTGTTGCTGCTGTTGTTGTTGTTGTTGCTGTTGTTGCTGTTGTTGTTGCTGTTGTTGCTGTTGTTGTTTTTGTTGTTGCCAATTTCGCTTTGTCTTTCATCTCGTTGGCGTTGCGTCGCATTTTTGTTTTGTCGCTTTTATTGATTTTGCTTGTTTTCATTTTGCTTTTGGCAACAACAGCAATTGACGATTTTCTTATTTGCTTGTTGCTTTGTTCAGTCTTCTGATTGTTGTTGTTGCTGTTGCTGTTGTTGTTGTTGTTCTGATTGTCGCCATTTGTGGTGGCAACAGCAGCAACAGCAACAGTTGTAGCTGTCGTTGTTGTTGTTGCTTCATTCTCTACCTGCTGCTGCTGTTGTTTAAGCTCTTGTGTTGCTGCTGCTGCGATTTTTTCATGTTTCTTTCTCTGCTCTAGCTGCAACTGTACTTCGCTTAACTCTAGCTCGTCTAGCTCCTCTAACCCCTCTAGCCACTCTTCCTCCTCCAGCTCCTCTGGCTGTTGCTGCTGTTGCTGTTGCTGCTGCTGCTGCTGTTGCGTATGCTGCTGCTGTGCCGCCTGCTGCGATTTGTTGCGTGATTTAAATATACGCTTTTGTCGCTCCTTAATGGGTAAATTCAATTGTTCTATGGACAGCTCTGCTGCTGCTGTTTCACCTACTCCCACTCCCACTCCACCTACTCCACCTTCTGCTCCAGCTCCAGCTCCAGATACAGCTGCTGTTTCCAGCTCTGCTTCGTCTGTTGACGCTGCTACCAGCAGCAATTGTTCGAGTGGTTGTTGCTGCTGCTCTTCATTGAAGCCCCTGAAAATAGTTTCCTTTGCCAAATCAGTCTCTGACAACATATCCAGATCACCCAGTTCCTGTTCATGTTGCTGTTCCGCCTCCTCATCCTCTGCCTTCTCCTCCAGCTCCTCCGTCTCCTCCTGTTGCTGTTCCTCTTCGTGTTTCGGTTTCTGTTGCTCTGCTGTTGCCTTCTCACCATTTGTGAGCAACTGTTGCTGCTGCGGCTTATTGCGTCGCCTATAGCTTAAGCCATTTTGTCCATCTGTTGGCTTCGCTGCTGGCTGCAGTAGCGTTTTCTGCTCATTCACCTTCTCCTCCTCCTCCTCCTCCTCCTCATCCTCTTCGGCAAAATCAAAACAGGATGCGGCTGCTGTTGCTGTTTCACCTCCTACTCCCACTCCTCCTACTCCACCTTCTGCTCCAGCTCCAGCTCCAGATACAGCTGCTGTTTCCAGCTCTGCTTCGGCTGCTGGCGCTGCTACTAGCAGCAATTGCTCGAGTGGTTGTTGCTGCTGCTCTTCATTGAAGCCCCTGAAAATATTTTCCTTGGCCAAATCAGTCTCTGACAACATATCCAGATCACCCTGTTCCTCCACATCCTCCACCGCCGCCTCCGTCTCCACCATCTCCCCCGTCGTCTCCTGTTCCTCCTCCTGTTTTGGTTTCTGCCGCTTCGCTGCCTTCTCACCATTTTTCAGCAGCAACTGTTGCTGTTGTGGCTTATTGCGTCGCCTATAGCTTAAGCCATTTTGTCCATCTGTTGGCTTCGCTGCTGGCTGCAACAGCGTCTCCTGCTCATTCTCCTCCTCTTCATCCTTCTCATCCTCCTCATCCTCTTCGGCAAAATCAAAACAGGATGCGGCTGCTGTTGCTGTTGCCTTGCTGCTGCCATGCTGCTGCTCATCGGCAGCATCGACAAAGACAACGCTTTCGTTGGAGCTGGCATCGCTGTCCTGTATAATGATGGGCTCATCGGTGGCACGTTCTGTGCTCACATCGAATTCCTGCAACACTATATCACGACGATCCTTCTTTGGTATGTTGCGTATGCGCTTTTTGGCAATTGCTGTTGCATCAGCAGCAACAGTGGCAGCAACAGCTACAACGCTTGCCGCTGTTGCAGTAGTAGTTGTTGCTTGTGGTTGCTGCTGCTTTTCGTTTGCAATTGCTGCTGCTGCTGTTGCTGTTGCTGTTGCTTTAGTGCTTACAACGGCTACAATTGCTGCTGTGCTTTTGGCATCTGCTGTCGACTGCTGCTTTTGCTGCTGCTGCTGCTGTTGCAGCTGCTGTTTGCTATTGTGTTGCAGCTCTACGGGCTTCTGCTGTTGTTGTTTCTGCTGCTGCTGCTGTTGCTGCTGCTGCTGCTGTTGCTGCTGCTGCTGCTGTTGTTCCTGTTGCTCTTCATCCACATCATCCTCGCCCCATTCGGCCAACAGTTTGCGTTGCAGTGCCCGTGATTCATCCAATAGCTTTAGTTTCTTTGCATCTGGCTCTTGCAGTTCCAGCTTTTCTGCTGCTGCTGTTGTTGTTGCTGCTGTTAATGCTGCTACTGCGCGCTTAAAACGAGCTCGCGTTGAGCCAGCTGTGACCGTTTGGGGCACAAGCACGTTGCCGGGCTTGTTGCTACTGCTGCAGCTGCTGCTGCTGCTGTTGCTGTTGCTGCTCTTGTTGTTGTTGTTGCTGGTGGTGGTGGTATGCATGGGCGTGGTTAAGGCAAACATGGTGCGGCGTCTGTCTACTGCCAAGCGATGTCCAGCACCGCGTTTCACTGACATATTGCTGGCGGCGGCACTGCTCTCCTGCTGGCTGCTTGTTGCACGTGTCAAACGACGATGTTTCGGCGGCAGCGGCAGCGTTGTTGTAAATACAGTACGTGTTGCTGTTGCTGTTGCTGATTTTGGTGGAGACATTGTGTTGTTGGTTGTTGTTGCTGTTGTTGCTGTTGTTGTTGTTGGTGTCGGTGGCGCTGGCATTGTGGCACGCAATTGATGTCCACGCTTGCGTCGCGTGTCGCAGCGTTGTTGCAACGCAACGCTATCTTCACTATCGCTGGACGTGTCGCCGTCGCCGTCGCCGCCGCCGCCGCCGCCACGTCTGCTGTTGCTGTTGTTTCTGACGCTATCTTCAGTATCGCTCGAAGTATCGGTGGCAGCAACAACAACCTTTGCCTCTACTAGCTTGCGCTTTCGATTCGGCTTAACCACACGCTCAATGCGGGCCATCGACATCTGTGCTATGCTCTGCACCTCGCGTTGCTCCTCATCGTTTAAAACGGCATCAACAACAATCGAAACATGACGCGATTGGCAACGCCAGAGCGGTGATATAGTATCACGACGTCTTGCACGACGTCTTGTGGCACGCTGCAGCATCAACTGGTTGTGCTGCAGCTGCTGCTGCTGCTGCTGTTGATAATGTTGGTGATATTGCTGATTTTGCTGATGTTGCTGATGCAGCTGTTGTCGGCCCATTGATGTTGCTTCGGTACTTCGATTGTCCACAATGGATTTGGGATGCGTGTGATTGCGTCGATGCAGCATTAAAACGTTAATTCGACCCGTTTGAAAATCACACATGTTGCAAGTGTATTGCTGTTGCTGCTGCTGCTGCTGCAGCAGCAATCGTCGTTCGTCGCCTCTCTCGTAGCTAGCAGCCGGTACAGTTGTGGTTTTCGTTGCTGTTCCAATTTCCATAATGCGTATTGATGGATCCTGAAATATATATGTGTTTAATATATATATATATATATATATATATATAACCTATGGGGATTATCTATTACCTGCATTATGGCTGGCATCGATGATGTGCTGCGACTTTGGCTGCTGCTGCTGGCGGTGGTGCTGCTGCCGAATTCAGAATTTTTGGCCGCACAGCGGGATTCAGCTTGACTCACATCGTTGTTGAATTTATTTTTCATGTCGGGTGGAACAGATTTCTCTGCAAAACAAATAAAACAAACTCATCAGCACTTGGATCTTTTTTAATGATGTCGATATAACATTGTAAGCATTGTATTGTAATCAATTATTTTCTCTTTCTAAAATTTACACTTTCGTCCCTGGATTGATAAGTCGTGCTGTGGTGTTTTTTTGTCAGATGAAAAACTATGAAAATCAAAATTTTATACTAAAAAAAAAATAAAAACATTTCTTTTAGTTTTCTTCATAATTTGATTGATTGATTGTCTCTTAAATATAATCGAAAAATATTCTAAACCCCTTTAAGGAATCCCCTTGTTATATTACAGCGTACGGAGTACGAAGTAGTCTATTGGGTTTTTCAGCGTCGGTTTGTGTGTAAGAGGCAGAAGAAGGCGTGGCAGACCCCACAATGTATATATATATATTCTTGATCAGCCTCAACAGCCGAGTCGATATAGCCATGTACGTCTGTCCGTCTGTCCGTCTGTCCGTCTGTCTGTCTGTCCGTATAAACAAAGATAACTCAGAGATGGTAAGAACTAATAGGCATTTCGATAGCTTTCCAAGCTATTTAGTTTTTTAAATAAGCAAGAACTAGCCTTAAATAAGCTAAAAAGGGCAACACTGCTGCGTATTCGTCTTGTCTTCTTGTGCTTTCTATTCTTCTTATGATGCTTATAATGTAAGGGGGGGTTGCCATGCTATCAACTTAATATAACAGGGTTGCCACACCGTTCGACATATGCTGTTGTGTTGTGCATATATGTATGTATAAATAAATGTGTTTTTTTTGATAAGTAACAGAACAAAAAGAAAATAGTCTACTTACTTGTGCCTAGTTTAATGAAATCCGTTTTTTTGTCACATTGAAAGGGATTTATATGCTTCGGTGTGTAAATCTGTTCGCTACAAATATATATA
Source organism: Drosophila tripunctata (assembly GCA_035047385.1). NCBI lineage: Eukaryota > Metazoa > Arthropoda > Insecta > Diptera > Drosophilidae > Drosophila > Drosophila tripunctata. The sequence continues at coordinate 882,267 of JAWNPS010000270.1, read as the reverse complement.
GAAACATTTTCTTTAAGCAAAAGTTTTAAGCTAAACATCTCTTTTACTATAGCTTACTAGGTTTCTTCATTAAAGAAATTGACGATTGCAAAGGGCTTGCGACTTTCGTTAACAAAACGAAAGTCCTGTGACGTTGTCACCTCCCCCGGCCACCATATCTGCGAATTGTGCAGTTTAACCCAAACGATATCACCATCTTCATAGCGCATCTCGTCGGCTTCGTCGTTGCGTCTGGACATTTTGTAGGCTGTGAGAAGTAGTAGTTTTTAACGGCTTCTCGATAAGCCGACACTACACAACAAGAGTTCAGGTTCAGGTTCAGGTTCAGGTTCGTGTCCGGTTTTGTCCAAGTGCTTTTCCAAGTGCTAGTCCTAGTCCTAGCATTGGCAGCTGTAAATTAATAAAGAATTTCGATCAGAAATAATCCAATGAGAAAACACTCAAAAACTAAATATTACTAATTATCAATAATATACATATTTGGTCAATTCATTATACTATTTTATCATATCATGTTGCTTGCTTTATTTGTTTGTTATGAAATATTAACTGAAATTCAGCTCAGGAAATTAGTCTAAGAACAATTTTCAAGCGACCCCGGGAGGTTGATATGGAACTGTAGAACTTCAAACACTTAAAGACTCCAAAACCTAGTATCATGCATCTAACTTTTAATAAATTTGTGGATTTTTGCATAAAGCTTTATCTTTTTTTTTTGTATTTTAATGGATGTCATTAAATTACGATATCATTTTTGAGATTACTTTCGGACCACAAAGTTTCCAATTTGGACTCCGATTCCATAGAATGTATATAACAGTTTAATGAATAGCCTCCACAACAAAATTAATTAAACTACATCCATCTCCACGTTCGTTCGACTAACAGTATCTTAAAGATACATACGGCTCTTGTTGTAAAAATTTTATTATGTAGACTCCCTATAAGTATACTTTAATTTTTTTAAATCACGCTTACTAAAAAACCAGTTTTGTAACTTTTAATAATCGTATTAAATCCTATATATTGTTGTAGACAATCGATAACTAAGAAACTTTTGCACCACAACATTTTCCGAAAAACCACATTAGAGCCAAACTATTTCTACCATAAGAAATTCATACGTCTATTTTAATACATAATTGTAGAAATTTTTATTACAATAAACCAATTCATTTAGCGGATTTTTTATATATATTTTTTTTAAATGTTTTTTTATTTTTAAAAAAAATTCGGCGAAAAATCTTTTTTTCGATACATTATAGACTTTGAAATTCTAGCGATTTTGAATTGAAAATAGCCAAATTTATCGTCAACGAATACCCCAGCAAACAATCGATATTTGACGATATATATCGAGTTTGTCCCAAATCAAACGAATGCAGTTAACTTTTATGGTTTCTTTGTGTCTTTATTTGTTTATTTAAATTTTTATTCTTTTTTTTTTTTGTAAACTTATTTTGACAATATTTTAGATATAATAGGTATAAGTATGTTTTAGCTACGAGTCTGCGTCTGTATATTGAATATGTATGTACATATATATATATATTTATATGTTTAGGCGTATTTAATAGGGTTATAACTTTACTGCAAACAACGGTTTACAGCCCAAAAACTTAAGACTACTGAAAATAAAATGAATAAATAAAAATAACGGAAAAATTTTGAACAAAGATTCGATAAGCCAGACAATACATAGCTAAGTGTTATGGTCTATCGTTATCGTTATCGTAATTGTTATCGCAATCGCTAAGCGTGTGTCTATATAGCGTGTCGTGGTATACAATTAGTACATTATAATTATCGGTTAAACATTGTTACTTAATTATTACAAAACTTTTAAAAATTCAATTGTAAATTACACTAAGAGAAATTTTCAAAAAAATATATATATAACCACATTCATTTCAAGCATCTGCTTCTTCTTCTTTTCTTCCATATAATATATTCCATCAAAAGTGTATAATTTAAGTAAATTTATAGCGTATAAGTGTTAAATTGTTCCGCTTCTCTCTTTGCTCCTTTCTTCATTTCTCTTTTATCGTTTCAGTATAAATTTTTAGAATAGTTTCGACGAATCGTAAGCTTCTTGAGTTTTTGTATAAAGTACATTTAATATAATATTAGAGTCAAAGTCATGCGAAGTTATGTGATAAATATATGTATATAATATATATATATATATATGTATATATATTTGTAGTAAAGCATATATATATGTATATATAGTTATGTATATTTGTAGTAAAAATCGATCACAATTTAGTATGATTCAAGAGACGAACGCAACAAAAATAAAAAGTTAAAGTACAATAATATCAAAAATTAAGTAAAAACGCATAAAAGTCTAGACGTTAAAGTGGCTGGCAAGAGGGAGGGGCAGGAGTGCTTGGGGTTGGGATAAGGGTAGGGCTTGGCTAGGTCAAAAAAAAAAACAAAAAAAATCTGTTAACAACGTGTTAGCAGCGACTGTTAAGTCTTAAAGCAGCAGTTTCTTAAAGGTTTACTTAACAGAAACTGTTAATGGCAACTGTTAAAATTAGAAATGTAATTGCAGTGTTACGAATTGTAGGTAAAACTTCTATTAACGTCGACTATAAACTGTCCATATTTGAAAGGATGCTCAACAGTAACTGTTAACCGTCACTGTTAACATTGCAAATGTAACTGCAGTGTTAACATGTTAAAATACGACTACTAACTCAACTGTTGAATGGACAACGCGACGTGATGGCAACGCCAGCGTTGCAAGATATTGAAAAAAAAAGCTGTCCATAGAGCGCGTATTACTGTCGGAGAGGGATGGGGACGGAACGGCACGTGGTGTTTCGTTAGGGAACTACTACTGATTGTATTCTATCTATAAGGTCTTGGATTTAATGGCTTTGATCGGCTTCAAATGGCGACAATGTCATTGATTGCCTCCATCCATATTGCGATCACCACGATTGTTGGCGCTTCCGCTTCCGGTGCCACCGCTGCCGCCATTGCTGCCACTGCCACTGCCATTGGCCGTTGCCGTCACCGTTGCCACATCATCGCCCACGATGAGCACCTTGCCGACGCCATCGGGCGCCACCAGCTCACCGCTCAAGCCATCCAGACCCGGTTCACTGTTGACATCACCGGGTATTTTTGGTTTCGGCCGATGCGTATCGACCGCATCAATTGGTAGCTTAATATGCTCCACTTTACAGCCATATGCAACTGGTGTCAACTTAATAACCGTATGCAATGGCACATATAGATACGGTAATTCATCGGCCGATTTGTCCAGAAAATAGGCAAAGAGACAGCGTAAAACCGCTTGATGTGAGACGACCAAAACATTACCCTGCCTTTCCAATTCCATAATGACGGGCTCAAGACGTGCCACCAGATCTTCGTAGCTTTCGCCACGCGGATAGCGATACGCAAACTTATTAACATCGCGCGCCTTAAACTCTTCGGGAAAACGTTCCTTGATCTGCTCATATGTCATTTCCTCACAGTGACCGGCATCGATTTCATTCAAGGCCTTCCAACGTTCCTGCGGTGCCTTAACATCCGCTACCGTCTGTATGGCACGCTTCATCCATGACGTCCACACACGCAGACCATCGATCTGTTGCTGTGCTATAAACGACGACAATGCACGGGCGTACTGATGTCCGCGTGAACTCAAATTCGAATCGCCACCAATTAGGCCACTCAAATTATGCTCACTTTCGCCGTGGCGCGTCAAATAGATGGTACGCGGTGTAATGTGTATATTCATTAGATAATAGACAATACGCGACTCCACATGTCCTTCATTGTTGTAGACGACCACCTTTTTGCCGGCATTGTAGACCTTCATGAAACTTAAATGGGATTCAGTAATTTCATCGATCGGCTGATAGCGTTCCTCGTAGTGTTCGATGCGTTGTAGAAAATCCCGAACAACTAGCTCCGTATTCATATTGATATAATCGGGTGAGCTGACCTTAACCTCAAGGATATTCTGCTCAATGATCTGTGGATCATCGCAAATGGATTCAACGAAAAATAAACGAAAACCATGCTGTTTAACCACAATGTCATAGATCAGTTGGCGACGATCGTGGGTCGAGTTGGTGGCATCGAATACCGCAATGCTACCCAATCCACTCAATAGCCATTCACATGAGTCATGCAACGCCTGATTGGCGCAACGATTACGTATCGCCATTGCCTCCTCATTGTCAGCCCGAAAGAATTCATGCGACTTATAAGCGGTGGTTGCATGCCGACGATACTCTCCCAAATTGAACACACGTGTCCCAATCCCAATCCAATTGAGGTAACGTGCCAGCTTCTTGGATATAAAGGTTTTACCCCTTGCCGGCAAACCGACCATTGCAATCACATGCGGTGTCGTACAATCGGCTATTGTACGCTCACCGCGTATCGGAAACGGTTTCGTCATTACCGTTTCCGATGTTGGTGGCAATAATTTACGCAATTCTTCGGACATTACCGATGGACACACGTGAAGTTCATTCTCAATGGCCAAATCGGCGGTTTTTTTCAATTGATTCAATGAGGTGGTGCGCACGCGTAGCGACGGCGAGGTGTTATAGGGCATATCCATAATGCTGCTTGTACCGCCGTTAGCGGTTACGGAACGTACCAATAGATGTTTGGCCAATACCACTGAGGCGGCGGCAACTGCGGCGTGTTGCTGTTGCAATTGCTGTTGCTCACAACTGTGGCAACATAAATTGCATAAACGTTCGCTTGACGATGATGATGACGATGATGACGATGATAACGATGAATTGGAGTTGGTGTTGGTGTTGGAGTTGGATTTGGAGTTCTTGTTGTTTTGATTTTGATTTTGGTTTGTTAAAGGATTGTTTAGATTTGTTAGAGGGCGAGTGGAAGTGGAGCAAGTTGAAGTAGTAGTAGTAGTAGTAACGGGCTGTGTTCTTGGTGTTGTCAAGTTGTCTGGCAACGCTGCTGCTGCTGCTGTTGTGGCTGCTGCTGCTACTGCTGCTGCTCCTTCTCCTGCTGTATTTTGTCTATCTGGCAAAGCTGCTGCTGTAACTGCTGTTAAGTTGGCTGCTGTTGTTGTTGTTTTCTCAGCTTTGCTCTCCTCTTTACTGCTGCTGCTGTTGTTGTTCTTGTTATTAAAGCTGCTGCTGTTGTTGTTGTTGTTGTGGTTGTAGCTGCTGCTATTGTTGTTGTTGTTGTTGTTGTTGCTAGCTGTAATATAAAGTGTTTGCTTTGAGTTTTCGTGCTGCTGTTGCTGCTGCTGCTGCTCGCTTGTTGCTGTTGTTGTTGTTGTTGTAGGCGCTGTTGCTGCTGCTGTTGCTGCTACAGTTTGTTGATGTTGTTGTTGTTGTTGTTGTGGCGTGAGACATGAAATAAGTCGATTATTTGCTTTAGTTGTTGTTGTTGTTTGGTGTAAAAGTAGAATTTGTGGCTGAGCTGCTAATTGTTGTTGTTGATAATGATGATGATGATGATATGGTTGTTGTTGTTGTTGCTTATACAATATTGTTATGTGTGTTTAGGATGAAGATGTGTGTAAATGTGTAAGCAAAAGCGTTAAGAAAAAAAAAACCCAAAATACTAAGCAAATATTATCAAAATAAATAAATTGGCAAACATTTACATATGTATATTACCCAAAATGAGAGCTACTAGAGCTGAATTAACCACAATTTAATTAGGAAAGCAGCAAAAATCGCTTCACAAATACATATATATATACACTATATATATATATATATGTTATTTTGAATTTGTACTATTGTGAATGACAAATGTTTGACTTCTTTGCACTTGACAAATAGAGAAACAAGAAACACGTACGAGTGGCAACAAAAACGTAGAACTAACGATAGCAGAAGAACGAACGCACGCAAGAAACGTAATTTATAAGCAGCGCGACGCTAACACAGAAGAAGAACAAAACGAAGCAGAAGAAGAAGAAGCAGCAGCAACACATAACGTGTACTACGATGTGCGTGGGTGGAGAGCAGAGAGAGAGAGAGAGATATAGAGAGATAAGCAGAAACAACAACACGCACACCCAAAAGAGCCAAAAAACAGCTGACAAAGCGAGGGATGCGCATGTGCTATACAGTACTACATATATGTATGTATGAGTGTTGTGTGTGTGTGTTGTTTGTTATCGATAGCTGCAGCGCTGTTGCTAATTAACACGATCGATTAACGCAAATTTTGGCTTGGCACAGCTGCTGCTGCTGTTAACGACACTGTTAATTTGAATGCTAAACAATAATACTAAAAAAAATAAGTAAATAAATCGAGTAGAAAGAAACATATGTTGGATATAGCTAATTAAAAAAAAAGAAGACCACGAAAAAAAAAGGTCAGTCGAGCACACTCGACCTTGTAGTACCCTCTGACTTTTATGTCCTTTTATAGCAATTATTTTTGTTTCTTTCTCTTCGTGCATACGGACAGACAGATAAACGGACATGTACTATATGGGTCTATATGGCGTCTGCCACGCCTCCTTCTGCCTGTTACATACTTTTAACAAACCCAATGTACCCCTCAGAGGGTATTAAAAGCACGCCCGACTGTGTAGTACCCTCTGACTATTATGTTCATTTATTACAATTATTTTCGTTACCTCTTCTTCGTACATACGGACAGACAGACAAACGGACATGTACTATATGGCGTCTGCCACGCCTCTTTCTGTCCAGTTACTTTACTATACTTTTAACAAACCCCATGTACCCCACTTAAGAGCGTATAAAAAAACAAAAGAAATTGCGACGCATGCCAAAAGTATGCAATAATAATTAGTAATTAACAATAACAACAACAACAAGTGGCAGGTGTAATTAAAATAGCCGACTAGCCGACAGTTGAACAATAAATCAATTTGCACAGTTAGTTGGCGACGTGTTATAAAAATAATAAGCGCATTTATTGATCAACAACTAACTACACGTATAATCGCAGCTTATAGGTTAATTGCAATGGCGAGAGATTGAGACTGAAACTGCGACCGCCCTAACCGCCACCTGTCGGCTTAATCAAACAACACTAAACGCCAGACATATAATAACAATGCGGCACCACTGTCAAGGTCAGCGCTGCCAGACAGACCAAACATTACACACGCACGCACACACAAACACACGAGCATTTATCGATCAGCTGTTTTGCGCGCCAGACAGTGCGTCTTGAAAATGTACTGCCGCCAATTATAATTGTAATTATATGACATGAACTGTGTTTTCGATTTGCATTATATTAATTCTCACTTCATCATGTGATTTTTTTTTTGTAGTTTATTAAACTGCGCACTGTATGCATTTTCAATTAGCAATTAATGAAAATCAATTGGCAAAACACACTTTTAATTATGCATACCAATAAATATGTATAGCAACAAATTAATCAATCAATAATAACAAGTGCGCATTAAATCAAGATAACTACACAAACTTATCAGACAGACTGTCCATTATCAGCTGTGAGCTGTGCAGTGCGACAGAGAGAGAGAGAGAGAGATGGTGCTAATGTGTGTGTGATGTGTGTGTATGTGCCGTTACCTGTTACAAGTTAAATATTGTAAAAGCGCCAAAGAAGAAGAACAAGAGGAAGAAGACGAAGCGCAAACAAGCGCAGCTGCTAGCTCAATGCGCCGAACGAAACTACGAATTTTGCACTAAACGCCAAAAAAAATTAGCAGCGACGCAAATTGCAAATCGCGTCTCAGTGCAGCGCAGCGCTGTGCACACAGCACAGCACAGCAGCGTCGGCGGCGGCAGCAGAGGTCAAACAAAATGAGAGCGCAAAACAAACTAACAGTTTATTTACATAAGTAAGCAAAATGGCGCCACTTTTGATTCACTTTAATTTTGCTTGAACGCAGTAAAAAAAAGTGCACTCAATACATGCATGTGAACTAGTTCAATTGATTTGTTTTGCGTCGCATGTAAAAATATCAAAGGGCCTAGGCAAGGTGGGGTGGGTGGTCGGTAGACAGGGCAGGGCAGGTGGAGGGCAACTGATTTGATACGACGCCATTCGCTTAACTGATTTCAAGTGCAATTGCACATACGCCACAGCATCACAGCATCAAAAGACACTTGATATTTGCAAATGCGTCATCAAAGAACTGATCTTGACCTATGCGCCGCGCCGCTGCTTGCTGATAGGCCAATAGAATAGACAGGAGGAATGGCAGTGTGACAAAAGATGAATGCTATCAGCAGCAGTCAACGCAAAGATAGGCGGCAGTGTGACAAAAGATGAATGCTATCAGCAGCCGCAATGTTAAAGTCCAAAAGCTGCCTGCCGGCTTTTGCATGTGAAACATTAAATCCTGAACAGTGCACTACACCGTGGGCTGTGGGCTGTGTTATTACTCTCTCTCTCTCTCTCTTGTTCTGTCTCTTATTCTGTTCTGCTTGCTCTCTCAGTGTTGGCAATTACTGGTGGGTTTAAAAAAACGCTTAAGCGTCTAAAACATAAAGAGGTTTAATTTAAAAACAAATTGCTGTTTTGGAAAATTGTTTAATTACTTTACACAGCTACAATAGATCTATTATATCTCTTATTATTCACTCCAAACATTCTGAGCTGATAAAAAAATAGTATAAGACCCATTTAATATAAGGATTTCGTATACTAAAGACTACAAAACATTAAACTTTCGAAATTTTGAGTAAAATAGTTCTTGTTTACAAACACTCTTTTTGAACATAACTAAGCGTTCTTGCTTTAAAAAAAACAGTTGGAATAGTTTTTTATATTTTTTTTTGCATAGTATTTGTGCAAATAGCATTTAGGGTTTTTTAAATTATACAATTTTGTTTAGAAAGCAACTCTCCTTCTCTTTCCGCAAATAAATCATAATTCAATTTACTCATAATTTTCTTCAGTTTATATGTTTTTTGATCTAAGAATCTATACTTTATCCTATTGAGAAATTTTTCTGCGCATTCCCCCACAAATTTACCATTAATTCCAGACATTATGCGCGAAAAACTTGCAAACAACTGCGAAAGTTAATAACAGTGTAGGAACGGCTTAACCCGGATTATTTTAAAGTTCAAATTATAACATATATCATCTAATCAACAGAATAAAATTTTTCTTAATTTAAAACTTGAGGAACTGAAGCTAATATTTGATTTCCGCTAGTATTAAAAGCTAAAAACACAAAAAATCAGCTGACTGAGCAACACTGCTCGCAATCTTGTGCTCTTTTTGTGCAACATGGCGGCTTATCAATTGCGGATCTGAACGAATGTGTTAATGTGTGCGTATGTTTGCACGCCACACGGCAAGCGCGTGGCCAGTGTGACCACACCACACCACACAAACAAACACACACACACACACCTTTCGCAAAATGTCTATACATATAGTTGGTAATCAGCGCTCCACAAATGTATCGACAACTTGTTAATTACAAAATAAATGTGTGTGTATTTTAAATGCGATTATTTCTGCACTGATAACACAACACACAACAACAATAACAACACACAACAACAACAACAACAACAACAAAGACATCATCACACACACACATTTGGCAATGTTTTCATTTGTTTCGCTTCATTTTTCTTTTAACCCTAACAAAGAATTCCCACAAATCAGGCGAAATGCACGCGGCCAAAGTATGACGCTATTTTATAGCCAACTGATAAGCAGACATCTGTCTTATCACAATATATGTATACATAAATTTATACAGTTGTGGTCAAAATAATAGTAGCACACAGGTACCGAGTACACTAGAGTACACTAAACTATGGGCCTTAGTAATTCGTTTGCTGAAGGTGTAACTTTTGACTGCCTCTTTGAGGAAAGAGAGCAAGAATGATCCCCGGTGTTTTCAGCTTGTTCTAGTACTTCGTTGCACTTCCTATAACAAGTGTTACTGGAGTTATTCCAAGTGGTTGGTGTTCATTCGAACTATTAATCTGCAATCCTTATGGGAAAAGGGCAAGAGGTAGCTACTAAGTTTAGCATCATATCCAATAATCATTATTCTAGCTGTTTTTATATTGGACCATCTTTTTCGGTTTATAACGCTTGAGAACGATCTTCGAGATATTGACAAGTTCATCCCAATAATTCGGTAAATTTTAAACATATTAAAAAAAAATTTAATAGAAAAAAAAAAAACAAAATTAATAAATAACTTTCAAAAAATTACAACAAAAAATAGCATTCTAAAGTTTTTAAGTCTTAATATCCGATGATTTACTGTAGCTCCCAATAGAACGATTCATTTGAAATCAATTTTTTGAAACGAATATAGCTTAATTTTAGTTTTGTTTATGATTTCGTTTATACAAAATATTCGTTGTGCCTTTAGAACTTGTTCAAATTCGGAATGCTATGGGCACACTGGAAATTTCGTATGGATCAAATCAAAATTAATCTGAAACAAATCAGAACTCGTTTCAGTAATCACGCTATTGTTTGACAAATTCCTATGGAAATCATTTAGAAATACTTATGTAAACATTGTTATAATTTTTTTTTGTTACTAATTAGAAACTGCATAGAATTTCTTATGCAATAGTGTGTGTGTGTTCACTAAAATTTTTTTAATTTTTTTTTTTTTTAATATTTTTGTTGCTATTATTTTGACCGTTACTGTATATAATACCAGTATATTCTACACATTACTTATGTACGACAATTTAATTATTGTTCATATGAATGGAGAGCAGGCAAGACAAAATGATAGACAGAGATAGAGAGAGAGAGAGAGAGAGTGCGTGAGAGGGGAAGAGCTGAAAACACAATGAAATCGCCCCATAAAATGACTGATAAGACCAAGCGACAAAAAGAACAACAACAACAATATATTAAAAAAAAAAAAGAGAAATGCAATTAAAATATATACAAACATATAGGGGAGAATCTATCTAGCTTCCTGATTAGCCAAAAACAAAAAACAAAAAAAAACAGCGTTTCTAGTTACCAAAATAGTTGGTTGAGCTTTGAATCACATTTGTTTTTTTGTTTTGTTTTTTTGATTTGTTTATCAGCTCAAACATTTAAATATGCGCGTTTATGCTTATCACATTTCTAATCACTGATATGTATAAAGACAAGTTAACTGTTGCCATAATTACAGCAATCACTGTAATCACAAAGTTCCCCTCCATTAATTTACAACATCTTTCATTTGTTTTGGGAAATTCTGCAATTCGAAAGCTTTTCGTTTTACAGTTAACACACTCGCTTGATCTTGAGCAAATTCAATGTCTAGCTAGTGCTGTCCCTGTCGCACACTGTTATCGTACTGCGTTTTACTTTCAGTTTCGTTGCAACAGCTGCACACACCTACACACATATACACACTTGGCCCCATAAAGGGCTTATAAACGTGCCAAGTGTTTTATAACAACAACAACAACAATGAAAAGAAGAATAAAATAAATTACTGCAAGTGTGCAAAAGAGATGGCGATAGCAAAACAAATTCCCCGAATTGACTCACGATGATGTATCATCATCATCCCATCAGAGTTGCTTGTAAGAGAGCAACGGCTAAAGAGAGTAACAGACATAAAGAGAGCGTGTGTCTGTGAGTGTTTCGAGTCTGATGAAGCGGCAAAGAAGCTTTGCAAAAAAAAAGAGGGTATAAAAACTTTCACCCAAATAAAAAAAACCAAAACAGATAGTCGTATGACGAATTTCATTAGAAACCGCAATGCATACGTACGTACATACCGTACGTGTGTTGTAATGTGCAAATGATTTTTAGCAAAAATATTTAAAGCATTTCAAAGAAATGAGAGCAACTAAAAACTAAGCAAAACTCTCTCAAGGCCGCGCACACAGATAATAATTTCATTATATTCGCATTTCGGTATTTTTTTTTGTTTTTTTTTTTCTCAAGTTGCTCGTGTTTTCCGGTTTTTTCGGTGCAAAAATTTCGCAAACAACAAACATATTGAAAGAAAGTATCACCTTGTCTCTTATCCACATCACATCACACCACACCACCCCCTACCACCCTTTTGCTCCCCATTTAGCACTCTCTCAGAAACAAAAGCTGCTAAAAACTAACAACGAAACAAGTTCAACGAAGGCGGAAATTCACAAAAATAGAAAATAACAAACAACAACAAAAACAAATACAAATATTCTAATATATACGAAATTAAAAAAAAAAAAAATAAAAGTGCAAACAACAACAACAACAAGATCTGTGTTTGTTTGTCTGCTTCTCCTCACTGCTGATAATTACGTATGATGTTGATGAAGATGACGATGATGATGATGATGATGATGATGATGATGATGATGACGATGATGATGACTGACGACGCGTAAACAAAACAACGCATTTGTAACTGTAGCACCAGCAGCAGCAGCAGCAACAACAACACAGTTTCAAGTGGTCTAGCCATAAAATGTAAAGAGAGCAGAGCAAGCAGCATTGCCAATACACGCGCTCTCTCTCTCTTACTTACACACACACTCACGCACACATACGCAGAACTTGACTTGCGCTTAAGCAAAGCTCAGCATCTAACGGCACAGTGCACTATGGGCGATTTTCTGCTTTTAATAGAATCATTAACAGTAACTCGAGAGCCAAACAAAATTTATGCAACAATTATTTTTATATTTGACTTTTGATTCAAATAAAAATTGGTGTGTGTAACCTCCTTTATAATGTTAACAATTGTACTATGGGCTTTTTGTTTTTTAAATAATTCAAGCTCGAGAGCTCTTGAGAACTTTACATATCCTGTTAAAAATCTGATAAAATTTGAACAACTTTATTTCATAGCTTTTAAAATTTACTAGTTATTTGTAAAAGCAAATTTAGCTAATGAAAAAAAAATAATAACTTCCACTGAAGTTTTTAAGTTAAAACCCAAACTGAATGATATATTTTACTTATGTTACACAGTTTAAAAGTTAGAAAAGTAATTGATCGATATTAAATTTTTACTAAAAAAAAAATGTTTTCTTCATTTATTCATCTCTTTACAAAATAGATTTGCTAAAAATTCTAATATATGATTTATAACAATTAAAACTATGCCAAATGGTATTTAACTAATATTTAAAAGTACTAAAAACAAAAATTGAAAGAAAACTAAAAGGTAAAATTGTTTCGATTTATAATTGATTATCCTATGAACTTCATATAATCACATTGTTAACAAGTACAAATAAAGTTAGTTATCTGCTATCAGAGTTGAAATTTCAGTTGGGCATTACTTTAATATAATTTTTTTTTCGTTTGCAACAGCTCTGTTTTTTTTTTTTTGTTAATTTTGTTAACATAATTGTGGCATTAAATATAAATGTGTCAAGTACTCTCCTAAATTTATTTATTTTAAAAAATTGTGAAAATAGCCCATAGTGCACTTTAAATCAATATTTCAGCCAATAATTGATTTCAAGTAAAATGTCATTAAACTTTACTTTACTTTACTTTACTTGATATATGCAAAGCTTTATTAAACACGCGATTAAATGTGTGTCATACGCCAGACACAAAAAAAGAAGAAGAAGCATAGAGTGAGAGAGCGCGAGAGCGGTGGGTAAGAAAGAGAGTGTGTGGTGTGGTGTGATGGATGGATGGATGGAAGAGGTGTCAATGTCAGCTAATTTTTTTGACAGCAACAACAACAATGCATCAAGTGCAAGTGCAAGTTCATGAACGCATGTGTGTGTGTGTGTGTGTGTGTGTGTGTGGAAGGCGAGAGCGTGAGTGTGTTAAATACAGGGTGCTTCCATATACATATATACATACATAATAGCGTTGCTGTTGTTGCTGTTGTTGTTGTCAACTGCCTATTGGCAGCACTGCCAAAGCGCGAGGACATTTTATTTGCCGCTGCTGTGGTTGTTGTTGTTTCACAGCATTGTGCCATTTTGTGTATTTGTCTATTTTGTATTTTGTTTATTGTATTTCTTTCTCTTTTTTTTTTTTGTGCATACACCCACTGTGACAGGTACGAAAAACAAGCAACAAAAGAATATTTAGATATCAAGTGGTTTGGTTGTGTATTAGAATTTGATCCACGGTGCACCCACACTACAGTACACTACACCACACCACAGAATACGCACAACAAAAAAAAATAAATAAATCAAAAGGTAAACGAAATTTGATCAGAGCGTCTCGTCGTCGCGCGCAATGCGTTCCGCACACGTCGCTTGTCAAAATAAGAATGAGCAAAAAGCACAGCCAAAGCAACGCAAAGCAAAGCAAAAGCAGCGCAAAACCAAAGCCAAAGCAGCAAACACAACGGGGCACGCGAGCGATCGCGCGCAGTCGACGTCGCTGCTCTGTCAAGCACACTCAGTGTTGATTGTTGCTTTTGCAAGCCCAGCGCATTCGCATACAGTGTTGCCGCCAACTCTCTTCAAGTAGCTTTACCTATAAATTTTGTTAAACAGCCAGATTAATAAGCTATTGCCATTTTTTTTTTTTTATTCTTTTTTTTGAGTAATAAAAAGGTTGTTTTCAAGATTAACAGGGAAAACCCTAATCTCCCAATGTCAGGTGTGAAGCATTTGTATCAATAAAATTAAGCTCCTTTTCTTTTAGCGTTCTTTTTTATGGGCAAAGGGGGAAAAATATTTGCAAAATTTCTTTTAAGGGCAAAAATAAAATTAATATAATATTTAAAATATAACCCATAAAGAATATCAACTTATCAAAAATTCACTATTAGTTTTTTTTTTCAATTTTACAAAATAAAAACAGAAAAACTTTATTTTGTTTTATAAAAATGAACTGCATTAGCTGCAACATCTGCTCAAATAAAGCTAAAATCGCTGCTAGCCACTTTGACTAAACCTAGCGGCTAAAAATTCAGCTAAAATACGCCAAAGCAGTTTTAAATCATAAGGAAATAACCTGCTCTATTTTTTTTTTGTTTTGCTAAAAGTTAGCTAGTTTTGTGCCAGCACTAGCGTCGTTGTTGCGCTGCTGCTGACTGCGCAGTCAAAGTGCTTTAAAATGCGTGGATTATGAACCGGCAGGCAGCGCTTTACCGCTATGAGCACCAACGATAACAGAATTGGCGCAACACGCGTGTCACAAGCACAAGAATAACAACAACAACAGCAACAACAAAAACCAATTCAAATTCCAATTGCAATTCCAACTGCACAAACACACACACGCACAATAAAATAAAAAGCAAGATTTTGTGTTTGCTAATTAAATTAAGGCGCTGCTTTTTTTTTATAAAATACAGTGAGATATTTTGGTAACAACAACTATCAGAACTACAAGAATTTCGTACATTTTGTCTTGCATTTGCTGTCGTCACAATATTCAGCGAGTAGACACAAGTCTAGGGTATCGATACTCAGGCTGGGTGCTCTTAATATCGCTCGTTTCGATAACATTGCACAAATCAAACTTACCCTCGCAAGTCGATTAATCGAATGTATTCGAACAATCATATAGTTATGTATATAAATAATTTAGCAATAAAATAATTATGTCACTATTACACTAATTATTTCTTCTAAATTTATTTCTTAAATCAGGTAAGCTATAATTTAATTCCTTTCTAACTGCTACTATGATTAATTGAAAACGATAGACAGCGAATTAGTAATTAATTTTATTAGTTGTTTATTTGATAATTTTATTGCAATTAAAGAATTTCTTATCTTTAACTTCGAATCTCCATCAATTTTGACCACTGTGCGAGAAACATTTTGTATTTTTGTTTAGATCATTTTATTTGTTTGCCAAATATGTTACGCAAATCGATAATGAAATGTTGTTATTAAGAAAAAATAAGTATGAAATGTATTCTAATGAGAAATGCAAAGAGAATATGTTAAGAGAGTGAAACATTTTTTTTCCCTCCTCTTTGCATTTCCTTTCCACTCAGACAGACACACACACACACACACACACATATGTACACTTGTTGTACCATCGTGTGCATGCAATTATGCATTGCAACAACAATGTTGGCCTTGACAATTTTGCAAGAAACACTCATTCGCTCACTCTCTCTTGCTCTCTCCAGACAGCGAGCTTAGCACATTTGCTTGTGTGTGTGTATGTGTGACATGTGCACGTTTGATATCTCGCGCTGGGCAGCACTTTTCACGTTCAATTTGTCATCTGACGTCAACAAGATGGAATTGAGATTATGAGTTTTTTTCTTCACGTCACCGACCGAAAACAAACGAAATTGATAAGCCAAAAATTTTGCATTACCGTTAATTGCTAATTTGGCTGTTTTAAAAATTAAGTCGTTAATTAGTAGTTTTTGTTTTAGCACTAATTACTGTCATTTTAGCTAATTTCAACATTCGACTACTTTTTGGTAAAACTAGAAAACGCGGCACCGGTTTATACCAATAAATACTACTACTTTGTTTGGTATTTTGTTGTCAGTGTTGCCATTTTTTTTAAGACCATAAAAAGCTCGATCAGTGAAAATAAAAACAGATTTTTTAAATACAGTGCTGTCTGGGTAGAGTGAACTAATTTTTGCACGGCCTGTTCTCAGTGTCGAGGTTGTGCACTTTTATCAAGTCTAAAATTTGTGTACTCAATAACACGTTTTATTTGCTTATGCAGCAAGTAAAATTTTAACAACATTTTTAAGAAACACACTAATTTGGGTGTTCACTATATAAGAGGTCACTATATCCATATTATCGTGATTATCCCGCATCACCCTATTGAAACCCACTAGATTTAGTATGAAAAAAGCTAAATTGGTAGCACTGCGTAGTACAATTCAAAAGCGCGCGCTAAACTTTAAAATTTTTATAACATCAAAATAACAGTGAGCGCGAGCGCTGTTAATTAACATTGAGCGATATTTGAAAGGCAAGTAGCAAGCAGCATTCACATTTGCGCGCCCAAATGCAACACTGCTAAAAGCTCTCAATGTAAGCGATATGCATGGGTGTGTGTGAGAGAGAGAGAGAGGGAGAGAGTAGTAAAAACTACCACGTACGATAAATGAGAGAATGACAGAAAAAAAAAGAATTAAAAATGTACATTTTAATGAATTAAGCAAACAATGTTATTATACATTTAATTAAACACAAAAATATGAACAAATTAAGGGACAAGTTGAAGCAACAACAACAACACCAATAGATCAAGAAGCGCAAACACAAAACAAAGCAGCGAAAAATACACACACACGCGCGCACACCATAGGCATGGAAGCAAAAGTAAAAACAAAAATAAAGAGCGGCACGAGGCACACACACACATACGAACACGAACACACGATTAATGTGAAAATTGTAGCAAAAAAAAGAAAAGAAGAAACGGTAAATTATACGAGACTACCACTTGCCTTCATATCTATTGTGTTTTGCTTATAGTAGTAAATGTGCATGTGTATGTCGTGTCTGTGTACGAATTTGAATGCAACTCTTACCTTTATTTTATTTATTTATTTATTATTCTGTATTTTTCCTTCTCCTTCTTGCGTTCGTTTCGTTCACGTTCACGTTCACACACCGATGCGCGATGCTTTTTAAAGCTGTTGCTGCCTTTGCGCGACTGTCAAAACTGACTGCGGTTCGCTCTCTCACTCTCTCGCGTTCACACACACACACACACACACAGCAGCAGCGACAAAAAAAAATTGCCGTCCTTTATTTTTTTTTTCTCCCACTTTGCTTTACGCTTATTCTTTGCTGTTTTTATGCACAGCGCACACTTTTGTGTTGTTGTTGTTGTTGTTGTTGTTGTTGTTGTTGTTGTTGTGAGTTGCGTACTTTTGGAGCACAAAAGTAACACTATTTTTTTTTTTACACGATTTGTTTTTAGTTTATCAAATTGGTTTTTGGTTATTTTTTTTTTGTTTTGTTATGCGGTTTTGCTTCTTGTGATGATTACAACACGCTGTTGCTGCTGCTGCTGCTGCTACTGCTGATTTGGCCAAGACTTTTTTTTTATTTTTGAGAAGATATCGACACAACGCGACACGAAGTGCTAAACTACTAGTTAGATAGGGACGACACGATTAATTAAAGAGAGCAATAAATCGATAAATTGTTTGCCGATTATATGCTTGCGCAAGTAATGCAGTTTATCGATAATCGAATTATCGGATTTATTGATAAGTTCGAATTTTTTACATTATTTACATGAAGTATTTGTTACCAAATATCTTCCAAATAATTCACATCGTCCGAGTAGTACACATCGATTATTGCAGAGCAGAACCGATAACTTCGATAGTTTAGCGGTATTTCCTAATACCGTTTTTAGACATAACCAACATAAAAAATAATTTAAAACATTGTTTTTTTTTTCATGTTACACTTCATTGTAATAAATTTAGCATTAATTTATCGATTAATCAAGGTTTGTATTGTCATCGCTGGCAACAGAAACAGCGCAGCAGCAGAAATTTGCCGTTGCAAGTTGGTGCCGAGTTTTATTATTCCACGAACAACAACCGAAAAGGAATAACTGCATCTAGTACACATATGAACACACGCGTAGAAACAGTTGGTATTAAAAAAACGAAAATGATGACGTTGAACAATTTGTGGATATCGATGAATTGTCGATGAAAGTCGGCAATTTATATTTTAAAATAATCGTCATCGATTTTAGCTTGGCCGCTATCGATGGAACTATCGATAAACCAAAAGTTTGGGTTACATTGATGAATAGAACAGCAAGCGGAAATAATATAACAGCTAAAATATTTTTCGTAATTCGATTATATGATCCAGTTTGAGAATTATAATGTCATAAACTGCAGAACTAACAGTACCTTTAGAAATTTATTCAACACTTTTAGTTTTTTTCACTTTGTTCCTAGATTTAGGGTTTAAGTATTTGAAATGTTCTTAATTTAAACATAAAGAATAAACTCAAATATTTCTTTTAACTTGCCTCAACAAATGTATAAATATTTTTAAATACTCTTCTGAGTTTTTCATGGCATCATCGTTGCTCTGCCAACTTTTAAAATTCTAATATTTTTAATTCTATTGAAAAATGCATATATAAATATGGCCGTTATTGTGCTGTAAAAAACGGCAAAATTTAACATTGCGCGATGATGATACACATACGCATGCATACGTACATATGTGTGTATATTCCTTTGTAAATGCTCAAGTGTGACCTAACTTAAAAGCTACACATACATAGCTCTCTCGCTCTCTGCTGAGAGATATATAGAGAGAGAGCGAGAGAGTTTTGAAATATAATGGTGGACACTTACCGCTATGCAAGTGCAGCCCGTGCTTGCAAGAATGTCAACATGACGGCGAAGACGGCGACGAGTAGTGTGAGTGAGTTGCCACTGTGCGAGAAGAAGAGTTGAGCGCGCTCTCTCTCTCTTTCTCTCTCTCTGTCTAATTGTTGTTGTTTTTGTTTTCGTTCTGCTGCCTTTTTTGCTCGTTCACACACATACAGTCAAAAAAAAAAAAACTTACACTTGAGCGCTTTCAGCGGCAAAAAAAAACAACAAAATACTACAAAAAAAAAAAAACGCAACGCGGAGCTCCCACACACACACACACACTCACACAAACATGTGTGTGTGTTATTACCGATTTTGATGTACGAAATTTAACAAACAAAAAATACAAATGGGCAAGCAGTATTTTTTATTTAACGAGCGCGCAACTTGCAACAAACTGAACGAATGCAACATGAGCGCGACAATAACTCTATTCCACCATATAAACACACATTTTCTCTCTCTCAGGTTGATTGTCAATTCGCTGAATTCGTTCTACAAAAAAAAAAAAATGCGCTATGTGCAGCGCACACCGACACAACACACGCACAGCACAGGAAAGTTTAGTTTTTTTTTTTTTCCTATTCAAAGCAATTGGAAGACACTACAACAACCAAACAATAAATACAATTTGTGTGTTATTTGCCGAAGAATAGTCGACTGCTCGCTTAAGTATATATAAAATTTTGCAATTCAATGACGATCAAATTACAATTACCACAAAAAAGTAATAGGAGCACAAAAAAAATCCCGCAGCGTATTAGACAAGTCGAATGTAGGGATGACTAAAAATATCGATAGGTCAATCATATACAGTTAAAAGAAAGAGCGAGCGACAAAATAAACGAGCGCACTTCGATATATAACGCAAAAATGCGTCACTTGAAGTGCGCTGCGCACGCAATTGAGATTACTTGACAGTTGATAGGTATATCGATAAGTTAATATCGTAACAACAACAACAGCTCTGGTCACTCTGCACTGACGGCACGTCATTAGTTTAATTTATTTGTTGTTGTGCATTCCAATAATAAGCAAAAAGACACAAAATGGTAAAGTATTTCATATAGAATATACAACGAAATGTTGATGAACTAAAAACAATACGCTTTTCTGATTTTTTTTTTGTATAGAGTGCTCTGTTTAACTTTCAAAGCCTGTTGTCGGTGATTCTGCTGTTGATTTGCACTTGTGCCTATTTGCGTTCCTTGTTTCCCAGCATCATTGATCGCAATAAGACCGGGTAAGTGCGCTATTATTACTCCATATCGGCTATAAACGACCTTAATGTCTCTTATTTTTAGTTTGCTTGGCACTTTTTACAAGCTGGCGCGCATTGGAGAACGTAAATCGCCTTGGGTCGGTGCCGCTTGTCTCATTATGGCGTTTACTGTGTTATTTTTAAGTTGAATAAATAGTGCATGATATCAAGTGTGTGGCAGTGTTATTTTTTTTTAACAAAAGGATGCAAATATTGTCTAGGTTTATGGTTTGTTTATGTCGCATTTATCGTCGTCCTTAAGTATGTGGAGTGCAGGCCGCAAACTATCGATAGCATGTGTATATCGATGTTGTACTTGCACACAAATATCAAATTCTTGACGACTGTTAAACGTAATGCCAGTTTAAATAATAAGCAACTGCAGCAAATAAAAAACAACATATAAAGTTTATAGTTTCCACAGTTTATTTGGTTTATAATACCAAATATTTTATCGAAGCTTTAATATCGATACAGTTTGCTTATATATTATGTATCGATATAAATAATTGTTAACGTTTACTTGTGTTAAGCGCTCAATTATTTACTTCCAACAATAACACACTTGCCATTTAATGAGCATTTGCACAGAAATCGTTTAATTATCTATCGCTAGTGTCTATCGATATTATATGTCCTTAATCAGCTGTTTGCTAGTTGTCTGGCAGTGTGACCGTCTGCCACAGTATTGTATCAAGTTCCTAAATGTCCGCTGACCAAGATGCACTGCGTCTTTTTGTCGCCGCCAGCAAAGAGCGCTTAACGCAGCTCCTACAGCGCCTACAATGGACGCCAGAAGGTGTGCAAAAGGTAAGCTGCAATATTTTTGAAAATAAAAACAAGTTTAAAAAACAAAAACTTTTGGCAGCAACATCGTGCAAAAGTGTGCGATAAACCAGCAGAAAATGTTGTTCAACCGCTGCCACCCAGTTGCATGCAGTCAACGAAGCATAGCGTGCAACTGAATGCTGCTTTAATGCAGCAACTGTTGCCAGAAGCAGCAGCAGCATCAGCAGCAGCAGTGCCACAAACATGCGATGAACTGCAATCCTCTTACACTGCCACACAAAAGTTAGTGCTCTACGAGCATGTGCTAAAGTCTACGCCCAGGCAACGCATCAGCATTGAGGATAATGCCAATTTTGCCGATCTGGTGGCGGTAACGCGAAAAGCGTTAAAAAACAAGCGAAGACACCGCAAAAGCAAACCAACGCTGCACGAGGAAATGCAACAGCTGGTGGAGCTGCAAATGCAGGCACTACAACAACAACAACAACAAGAACAACAAGAGAGCGCTCAGCTGCGGCAGCGAGAGAAGCAGCAACGCCAGCCCTGGCCACAGCATAGAGCAGTGTTCAGCCCTGGACGAGAGCGCCACAAACGTTCCGGCTCTCGGGACAAGCAGCGCAGCAGTAACAGAGCAAATTCAGATAGGCCGAGGCACAGTAGCAAGAAGAGGCATCGCTCCCGCTCTCGATCTCCATTGCATTCACATTCCCGTTCCTCGCGTCCATACAAGCGTTCGCATTACAATTGATTTTACAGTTGTGCATGGCCTGCCTCATTGCTGACTGCTATGAACTAACATACTTGCTAGTCATTGTATACACCATCTGGCAACGTTCACTTGGCGCGCCGCTTGAAATTGCAGTTTTATGCAATTATCTTTAATTATTAGAAATAAATTAAACAAATCAAATGGAAATGTTTGCACTTGATCTGTAGCTAAATTAACTGCACATATTATACGTTTCAAATCAGTTTTTTTTATGCAGATTTGCGCACTAATTGTGAGCATCTTGCTGCCCATTTCTGCATATATTTCCGTCTTGTTTAATTTCACATAGAGTTCAGTGTTTAATTGTAGGGGGAAGCAAAAAAAAAAAAAAATATTTTGAAACGTGTGAAAATTCTACTAAGCTGTACGTTCGTTCGTCCGTTCAACCGCTTCCGTTTTACTTGGTGGAGGCACGTGTACGTTTATTCCAGGCGAAATTAATGCCGTAGCTCTTGACGCGTTCCTTCTTGGCCTTCAGCTCTCCATCCACATACCAGGTCCAGCCATTGCGCTCACAATAGGTTATGGCCTCCTCCTTGGATCCAAATTGTACATTCATGTTCGACAATGGATCGCCACTAAGAAAGGGACAGGCAGAGACATAGAAAGAGAGAGAGAGAAATGTAAGAAATTTCAAGCAGATTCAGCTAATACTAATAAAGAAATGTTTGACTTCTACGATCCTATAAAGCATAGATATGTATATATTCTTGATTTAGAGCTGAGAAAAAGTATATAATTTTCTATAAACTACAAACGTCATGTACGCAGATCAAGTCGGTTTCGGATATCAGTTCATTGAAGTAGCTTTAAAAACAACAAGATAAAAAGATTGGATATTCTTGCAGAGCCTTAAATAAATAAAGAGTACATTTATTTTATAGCAAGTATTTCCTATTGTAGCTATATGATATAATGGTTCGATCAGAATGATCGATGTGTGTAAATTTGGTTTCGATTAGTTAAGAAACAAAAAAAAATGTTCGTACTTTCGTCTTTTCAACCGACTGTTCCTATGAAAGCTATCTGATATATAGTGTTTCGATCTGGCAGACTTAAGCGATAACTGAATAAATTCATTCTTTAATCAATCCATAATCGATTATTTTACATCAATTCACGATTAAATTGTATTAGTCGATTATTTAGTCACAAAATAATATCAACAACTAAAGAAAATCGATTATTTGAACTCGGCGTCGATTAATAATCGCTTTACATGAATTGATCAATAATCGATTAATTGATTTTCTTGCATTGATTAATCGATTACTTTGACTCGCGTCGATTAATAATCGCGTAACATCAATTCAATAATCGATTTATTGATTTTCTTGCATTGATTAATCGTTTATTTTGACTCGGCGTCGATTAATAATCGCTTTATATGAATTAATCAATAATTCGATAATCGATTAATTGATTTTATTGCATTGATTAATCGATTACTTTGACTCGACGTCGATTAATAATCGCTTAACATGAATTAATCAATAATTAAATAATCGATTAATTGATTTTCTTGGCAAACTCTACTGCTGCTAAACGATGTGAATGGTTATGACTACTCACGAGGATGCCCAGCCCATTAGGGGATTCTCCCAGCGTTCGCGGTTATCGAAATCGATTTGCCATGTATTGATGTTATCGGTGCCACTTTGCATGGCGTTCTTTGGCGGCAGATGAATGCGAACGCGACGCTCCTTCACATGCTCCTCTGGCACACCCGAAATGGGGCTCAAATTGACGGCAGTGGGCACCGTGATCTTGTTGCTCAGCTTATTACGCTGCTCCAGTTCTTCGGGACGTGCAAGTGCCGTGTTTAGGTCCATGGGTGCAATATCTTGCGACGAAGCCCAACGTGCAGTGCTGCAACAACAACAACAACAACAAAGTTAGCACACTCATATGTACATACACCAACACACACTTACAACTGCATTGTGGGTGCCGCACGGCAGAGCGCTTGACGTATTAGCGACATTTCTGTTTGCTTTCGATCAAATTGTGCAGTCAACAATTGCAATCCAAAAAAAAATATACAAATTACGTAAAATTTCAGGCAACAGCAGAAGCAGCCGTACGCAAAAATGTTGTTGTTGACAGCTGTTCGACACTAAGCCTGACACTTTGCTGACTGCTATGTGCGTGCGTTTGACAAACAGCTGTTTTCAATTGCATAACTGACAGTCTGGCAACGCTTGCTTGTGGCTGACTGCCTGGCTTGGGCGCGTATTTTAAATTAAAGTGCTGTTGGTGTGACCGTATAAGAGCTTAACTTTACTTGCAGTTTTATATATAAAGTGTTAAATAACTACTTTCTAGAACCAGTATCAAATTGTACAGCGTGATTGGCTTGGTGACTTGGGCGTGATATCAATTATATAGTGGTATGATATATAGACTCTCGATCCCAGAATATTTCAACCCAAAGACTTTAAAGAAATGTACTTCGAAATCTGTGATGAACTTCTCAAAATTGCTTCCTAATGTTTCCCCATAATAAGTACGTAGTCTTTTGCAGTCGGTCCGCTTCAACTTTTTTAAGTTTACTATTGAAAAGCCGTTGAAAATCGAATCACAACAAATTCCATGGAGAGTTTTATTCTGAATTCTTAGGCTACCAACATTTCTATTCTTTTAGAAATTCACAATTTGCAAAATGTTGAGTAACAAAAAAAAAAAAAAAAAAAAAAAAAACAAACCGACATAAACATAAACACAGAAATTGAGTTTTATTGTGTGTGTGTGTGTGTGTTATGTGTGTGTGTATATAGTATGCTTATATTATATTATAATAATAATAATTATACATATATTGTATAGTATATAAGTATAGTAGATTTAAAATGACATGCTTTAATAATTGCATAATTTGTTTTTTGTTGTTGTTTCTTTTTTTTTAACAAACACGTGACTTTTTCATAATAATATTCATTAATATTCATCAACTTAATGCGGAGCTTGCTTGTTAAACATGTTAAACTTTTACAATTATATACAATTTCGGTGCACAGAAGCTATACAAATACCAAATATACAAATGTATATATCCATATGCATATTTATATATATATATATATATTAAATTTATACTAAATGTTCGAACTTAAATTAATTGCAGGACATAATGTTTGTTTGTTTTTGTTTGTTTTTTTTTTAGCAATAAGTCATAGCATAATTGAACGTAAGATCGTCTTTGTTTTTGGAGCAGCATTTAAAAATTGCAAATAATAATTGAGGAGTTGGATTAGGAGCTGTTGGATGTAGGAGTAGTCGGAGGAGGAGTTGTAGTTGTTTTTGTTGGGTAATCATCATCAGTTGTCAGGTAAGTTTCGCTTGAGAGTGAGCAGCAGCTGCTCCACGCCACCAACGTTATCCATTGGCACCCGCCATTGCGGTGGCTGTTAATGGCATTAAACCCAATAAACCAGCACTTGATGTTGTGCTGCTGGCACCACCACCACCACCACTGGCTGCCGCTGTCACCGCAGCGGTTGAGGAACGCTTTAACGCCTTACGTATAATTGTCCAATCCTCCATAATATCCTCCTCGCGCAGCATATACACCACATAGGGACCGGTGACAGTGACTGCCTTTTTTCTACCCGGTCCACGCACTTTACTCTGACGCTTATCATTGCCCCAATTATCCCACGATATCTCCACATTATGGCGATCCTCTTCGAGCCGACGTATGCGCTCCATTAGATCCTCACGCAGATAATCCAATGCCATTTGCTTTTCACTCTACAAAAAAAGAAAAAGTCGAGAAGTTATGATTAGCATTTGGAGCCCAAGGTGTATTAATATATAGCTAAGGTATTTCTGTTAACTGCTGCTAATCTGTATTTTGGTTATGTATATTTTGACTTTATGGGGTTTACGTATATAATCAAAGCTTTAAATTTTAGTTTTCTACCCTCTGAGGGGTGTATTGGGTATGCAACAGGCTGTAGGAGGCGCAGCAGACCCCTTTTAAGTATATATATTCCTCATCAATATCATAAACCGAGTCGATATAGCCATGTACGTCATATCGAACAGATCTTAGAGATGGTATGAGCTACAATCTTTATTTTAGTCAGCAGTCTATAAAAGTTTGCTTTATTCCGTTATACCTCATTTGCAGTTAGGTTACGTTGATATTCCGTTAACACCCTATCTAAAACTTAAAAAAAAAAACTAAAACTGTCTATCTGTTTTTGTACCCTCTGAGGGGTATAAGTATTGCTTTTGCGACCCCATAAAGTATAAAGTTAGTTAGGCTAAAGCCCGTTGTCACCTTTTCCTAAACTTTAAGCTGCGATATCTTTGCTCAATAAGCTCCGATTGTCATGGCAAATACCATTTTACACAGTATTTTATCGCATAATTATTTCTACATCTAAGTTTCAAGTTTTTTTCAAAAATTATCCATACCTACGCCTTGAAATTGTATTTAGAAATTTGTTTTTCCTAAAAACTCTTCTAACCAATCATCCAGTTTGTGTTGATCATGAAAATATATGCTTTATGGGATCGGAAATGGGTTTTAAGCTTGTTATGAACCGTTGAAGACCTGCTATCAGCATTTCTAAAGCTTTAAACTACGATAATTTCGGGAAAACTGCAGATATTTGCGAATGGAACAGCATTTTAAACTGCATTTGTTCCTATTCCGAATTCCACATAAATCCCAAAATCTTATTGGCTATACAAAATTGTACTTTTGTGAGTAGTAGTATAATTGTGTCTAATTTTTTGACACAAAAAATGTTTCTAAAAGCTAAAATGGACATTTTTCTGAGCTGTTACGAGCTTTTCCAAAAGGTTAATATAGCTTTTTAGGGCTCTAAAGAGTTGGAAACAATGTTACCATTCGTATAACTAAAGATTTTTAATTGTTTTTCAAGCAGTAGATAATTTTGTTTAGAGTTTATGTATGGATATATATTTGAACCCTTGACTGGCAACAGTTTCCATGGACTCCAACACATTGAAGTTGGCGTAGTTGAGATACTTACCTCAAAATGCTGGGATGCCGCCTGCTCTTCGGATAGATATTTATGCTCAATGTTTTGCAGACGAAATTTACGCAATACATCGGCCACCTCGATCCTGGTGCGATAGACTTTATCCAGCTCCTTTTGCGGTTGCACAAACTCCTCGGATCGGCCCGAACGCACCTCCGACAGTTGCAGCTCGATTAGACTGATGCGTTCGTAATAATATTGCTCTCGCAGCTGATTAAACTGACGCTCCAAGCTCACTATAAATGTGGGAATTTATATAAAAATAGTTAAAAATTGTGTTTGTTTTTCATTTTTTTTTTTTTGGCGCCAATTTGTTGTTGCTTACCCAAATCTTCCATATGCTCGGCACGACGTCTTTCAATTTCGCTGGCATCCATTTCGGATGAATCATCGGAATCGCATTCGTTGGCCTCCTCCTCTTCCTCCTCCTCGTCGGAGGTGTCGCGCGCCTGGCTGGAGTTTGTGTGCTCCGATTCCGCGCCAGAGACGTCGCCCTCTGCATCCGATTCGCCATTTTTTACTGGCATTTGTATTTGTTGTTGTTGTTGTTTACTACGTTGGCGCCGCCGCCACCCACACTTGCTTAGCGATTGTTGTTGTTGCACTCTATTTTGTTTTCTTGTACCACTTTTATAAAGTGCAATTTGCTGGTGTTTTAGTTATATTTTTATTTTTTTGTTTGTAATTTGAAATAACTTTTGTCAAGTTGAAATAAAATAAAGTGAAAATTTTTAGTTGGGGCTGCGAATTTGTTTTGTGCTGCTGCAGCTGCAAAAAAAGTGTTGACTGACGACGCAATGCGTGGCAGTGTTGAACAGCAGAGTATTTAAAGCATATCGATATATCGCTTAGTAGCCAGGCAGTGTGACCGCCTAAAGAATTACAGCGCATGCGATAAGCACATTGGAGCTGCCAAACTATCGTTGAGTATAAAGCTTAGACGGATTTGTTATATATAAATGCATTTATAAATACATGTAGTTAATAAGCAATCATAATACGCTGAGAATTTTAGCAAAGCGAAATCTGCTTATTAGAAAATTTGAATCTTAAATAACAAAAAATATGTACAAAATGTCAACGTGTGTGAAAACCTGAAAAAAATTTGCCTTTTTAAAAAAATATATAATAAATACGCAATTTGGAATTTATAAATGTAATAAAAATATGTTATTTTCTTCAATAGTTTTGGCTAATAGCATTTTACCCTAATACTTATAAATCTAGCTAAAACTAGCTGAACTTCCAACACTGCTGTGTAACTTAAAAACTGTGCGCATAACTATCGATGATGTTCAAACAATTGTGCCAAAACGATATATCGATAATTTGACAGCCCTACTGGTCACACCAACGCGCCAAGTAAACAGCTGACGTATGAGTGTGTGAGAAAAGAAAAAAACAAATACTCAACGCAGCAAGTACGTGTTCGATTTCAATACACAATACAATAAAAATAAGAAAACAACGATAAATTGTAATAGTCGTGACGCCACGCCCACATTTAGCGATATGGAAACGCCGACCGCCGATGATTTGCTACAGTTTCGCGACTATAGCGCAACAAACAGCGGCGCACCAGCACAAATCAATGTGAATTCGCCAACGCATTCAAGTGGCGGTGGCGGTGGTAACTTTAATAACGCACAACGTCAACGCGGTGATCCATTGGCCGATTTAATCTATGACATGAGCAGCACGGCACAATCAATGACTGCTGGTGGTGGTGGTGGTGGTGGTGGCGGTGGTGCTAGCGGTGGCGGTGGCGGTGGCGGTGGCATTGGAGCCACAACAGCGGACAATGGTGCCGCTGCCGGCGGTGCACGTCTCTCGTTTCTGACACTGGAATATTATCAGCAGTTCTTCAATGTCGACACATATATGGTGCTGGAGCGCATTGCCAACTCAATGATACCAAAACGTGCGGCTGCCAACTACTTGCGCATGAATATTGGTGAAAATCCGGATTTATATGGTCCATTCTGGATAACCATAACGCTGGTAGGCAAAGAAGAACTTTTTTTGTACAAGTTCAGGTGGCTAAAGCTCCTAAAAATATGTATTGTCTGCCGATAGTGGTTTCTTGCTATACTGAAGTTTAAAATTGAACGTCAGAAATCCTTTTCTAATCTAGTTAACTCTTGAAATTAGTATAAAATTGAGGTTGAAGCTAGTAGTTCTTGAACTGTTTGGCAAAAGTACCATTTTTAGTCTAGTTGCCTCTTAAAATTAGTCTTAAATTGATGCAAGTGTAATACTAGAATCTAGTAGTCCTTGAAATATGTCAAAAATGCCATTTTTAATCCAGTTGCCTTGTGAAATTAGTCCTAAATTGCGTTAAGCGTAGTACTAAAATCTGGTAGTCTTTGAACCCTATATTAAAAATACAATTTTTAAGCTAGTTAACTCTAAAAACTCGTCTAAAACTCTAGTTTTAAACCATTTTTAAACTAGTTACCTCTGGAAGTCGATAAAAAATTTTAATTTTA
The DNA here is from genome assembly GCA_035047385.1 of Drosophila tripunctata. Lineage (NCBI taxonomy): Eukaryota > Metazoa > Arthropoda > Insecta > Diptera > Drosophilidae > Drosophila > Drosophila tripunctata. The sequence continues at coordinate 852,746 of JAWNPS010000270.1, read as the reverse complement.
AGCTAGTAGTTTTTGAAATATGTCAAAGGCACCATTCTAATTCAGGTGCCTTGTGAAATTAGTCCTAATTCAGTGTAGTACTAAAATTTGGTAGTCTTATGAACCCTAAATAAAAATGCAATTTTTATGCAAGGTAACTCTTAAAACTCCTCTAAAACTGTAGTTTTAAACCATTTTAAACAAGTTACCTCTGAAATCGATCTAAGGAAATTTAAAATAAAAAAATTTTTTGATTTAAATAAAAAAAAATTTTTTTTTCTATTTTATTACCTCTTTAAATCTAAAATTTGCAGTTTCAAACTTTCTTTGAACTATATATCAAAAGTACTAATTTTAATCTAGTAGTCACTGAAAAAGACATCAAAAACTATTATAAATCTAATAGTTATTAAAAATATAACAATTTGGTGTGACTATATTGACAGATATATAGACAAATGAATTGTTTTACAAAGCAAATTAGTTTGAATAAAGAAAAACATATTTTATATTTATTTTAAGCCGCATTTAAAAAGAAACTACTTAAGCACAATATATATATTTCTAGCTCTATGAAGTACTTCATTCTTTCAATATACCAATCTCGCTCTCTCTCCCTCCCTCTCCCTCTCTCTATATATTATATTAATATATTTTTTTGTACATTTTACAGGTCTTCTCCATAGCCATTAGCGGCAATTTGGCCAGCTATTTGCAGGAGGCAAATGTTAACTATCAATGGCATTATAATTTCCATTTGGTCTCCTATGCAGCCACCTGCATCTTTCTCTATGCCAACATTTTGCCAGCCATACTATGGGCGCTCTTCAAGTACAGTCTGAAGCCGGTGGATCAGTCGGATGATATTGAAACGGATAGCGTTAGTTTTCTATATAAACTTTTCTTTGAACTTGCATTTGTAACTCTTACTCACTTCTGTATATGCTTCTCTTTCTCTTTTGGTAATGTTTCTGTTCTGCTCTGTGAATGTAGGCGAGCTACACGCCCACTTTGCTATCGCTGATGTGCATCTATGGCTATAGCCTGGCCATCTATATACCCGTCTCCATACTGTGGGTGATCAATGTAAGTATAAAGTTACTAACTAAGGCATAAACATTTGAGTATTTCCTTAAACTTTGACTTGAACATATGTATACAGCTTAGATTTAGATTTGTTTTTGATTTCATCCCAACAAAATTTCCAGTGCGCCCATAACATTTGAGCTTATTTTACCCGAATTTAAATGTATTTTATGGTCACACTGGAAAATTTTGTATGTAAAATATTGAAGGCAAATCTGAAACTAATCTGTATCGGAATTGTAATATATAACTATGTCTGCTCGTACAAATAGTTCAATTTCTGTGACTTTAAGATCAGAAAATTTCATGAAAATATTCATGGCTATGTTTACGTACGCAGATCAAGTAAGCTCTAGAATTTTTATGAAATATGAATAAAAGCATCAATTTAAGACAAATATAATGCTAATTTTAGTTAACTCATTTAACTATCGACTCTTAAATGTTTTCTTTTACATTATTTTGCAGATATCATTGCTACAATGGCTGCTGGTTATAACGGCCGCCATGTTATCGGGCACCGTACTTATTGCGGTACTGACGCCAGCGCTACGTAATTCCCAGTATTCGCTATTCCTTATCGTTGGCATATTGAGTGCCCATGTTGTGCTCGCTGCCGGTTTTCTGTTGTACTTCTTCCACAGTCCACCGGAAGTGGTGCAAAATGCCCTCAAGACAACAGCGGCTCCTGCTCTGGCAAATGCCCTACCTAAGGCGGTTACCCAAGCGGTCGTCGGAGAAATACCAAAAGTTAATCAAACGGGCTAGACTAAACTTTAGCATTCCTTCTTTTACGTCAATTTTTCTAATTTTTTTTTCTTTCTGTATTATCTGCTGTACATTAAGTTCCAAGTTTTTCATATTTCCAAATTTCCCCCCGAAAAAAAACCAAACAAATATATAAATATATATATCGAAATGTATGCATATATAGTGTGTATATGTTTGTACAATGAGTATGGCATGTATAATCGTATGGATAGAACAGCAGCTGTACTTTAAATAAATTCTTAATTGTTAGTCTATACGTGCGTTTAGTATCTATGTTTTTCGTTTTCGTTGCTTGTGTGCAGAGTCCATTGGCTATGTCTCGCCTGAAAATAACGATTTTCTATCTATGATCAACTTTTTTAATTATCGTCCAATTTTGATGAAATTTTCAGGATCGTTTGATATTATTGGTTTCCAAGTTTACGCTAAGTTACAAAACTATACGTTGGGAAATACGTGATCGAGAAGCATGTGAACTTACAATGCAGTTGGACCTTAATGTTTGCGAAGGGGGCATGTCATCCAAACAATTTTGATGGCATTGTCTTTATATTGCAATTTGAAACCTGCATACCAAAATTTATGTTCCCAGTTGTTATAGTTTCTGAGATATTTTTTCCGAGGTACAATATCTGGTTTTTCACTTATTCTGGGCGAATAGGGCGTGGCATCGAAAAAAAGATTCTTGTATTGCCTGACTGAATATGATTTCGATACTGACTAAAACGGATTTTGTAGTTCTTAACATCTCTGAGTTTTGTTCGTTCATACGGACAGACAGACGGACATGGCTATATCGACTCAGCTGTTGATGTTGATCAAGAATATATACTTTATGGGGTCTGCCATGCCTACTTCTGCCTGTTACATACTTTTCACAAATCCACTATACCCCTTAGGGTTATACCCTCTGAAATCAGAATATAGCATTATAGTAATTGGTATAAACCCCAAATCAGCTGAGTTTCCAGTTAAAAATCTCGGGTGTTTGTGCTTGAATGAAATTCTCTTTTGGTATTCTGAAATCGAGTATGTTAAATAATTTTGGGGACCAGAATCTGTAAGATAAGTGTATGTAAATACTTGAATCTAAATGCAATGCATTGTGCTTTCAGCATAATGTTTGCTCCAGAGTTTTGCACGATTGTTGTTGTTGTTGTTGTTGTTGCTGTTTAGAGCATCACTAATTTCCTAATGGCAGTGTCCGCACGTGTACACACATACACACACACACATGCTGTTTACTACTACATAGGATATTTGTGCATAGATCCATATGGAGAGCATCCCCTGCGATGGGGTGGTTCAACTTGGGATGCGTTTGCCTTTGACTTGGATGCCAGTTGAGTTGAGTTCTATACACACACACACATACCTATACAAACACACACACACACACAGATACACACCTACACACACACAGATACACACCTATACACACACACACACAAAGAGGAAAACACACTTAAGCAACGCAATTTTTTTTGGGCATTCGATTGTGTTGTTGGTTTTCCCTCAACGAACATCCTCAATCCGCCATGCCAACCAGCCATTACTCCCTTTTTTCAATTCTCCATCTCCATCTACTCCATCTATTCCCCTTCTCCCCCCCCCCCCTCTCCTCCCAGCATACTTCCTCTTTTTCCTGTCTGCTTTGGCTGTTGTTGAAATGTGCTTTGGTAAATTTTATCCGCTTGGTTTATTTATTCCAGCAATGTGCAAATTATTTTCTATGGGGGTAATGTCTATTTAAACAGGGTGTCGTTCATCCAAACATTGTAAAATCTGAAATAAAACTTTTTTGGAAATTAATTTTAAAAGTGAAAAACCACAAACTATACGCTATAGCAAAAGCAGAATTGAAGTGAACTGGAATAAAAGTCGCGTAAGTATAGCTATCTCTCTGTATAACGCACAGATCTCTAAGTTGCTAAGAGCTAGAAGCACTAAATTTGGTATGTGAACTCCAAATTTAATTAGCCAAGAGAAGCTTGTTTTATTCTTTGGCTGCCACGCCCCTGTTGCCCACAATTAGCGAAAATCTAGACTTACCTCGGCAGAAGTCTATGTTTTTGACGAATATCTTAGTAACTATAATACGTGAGGAAAAGAGTTTTAGTTTGGTGGTTCCTATATACAACATAAAGTGATCGCCACGCCCCCTACGCCCATAAGATACACAAATTATTGTAAATAATGAGCGGTAGAGGTTGTACGCTTAATCGCAGTATTTATTTAATATAATTCCCATAAAAATGCAACATTTTTGTAGTCACTGTATAAAATATTTAGTTAAATCCAACTATAAAATGTCACCCTATAAATGAACATGTACATACATATGTATGTACTATATATGCCAAAAGAAGAGCTTTTCTGTATACAGAGCAAACACCAGATGGAGTGTATGTACATAAGTATGTGCACACTGTACTACAGTGGGTATAAAATATGTGTACTGACGAATTGCAAAACTTTAAAATTTAACAAGAAAATGAAATTATTCCAAGTAACTATAATATTATATAAGTTCATTTTAAAGAGTATAATATTTGTTGAAAATATATAATAGCCTGATTCCTAAAACGAATAAAGATTACTTATAGATTTGTTTTCGATTTTAGCCTTAGAAAATTTCCAGTGTGACCATAACATTTGGTTATATTTTGATCAAATTTAAACAAATTTGATGGGCACACTTGATTTTTTGTATAAACAAAATCGTAGACTAACCCAAAAATAATCTATATTCGTTTTAAAAATCGAGCTATAATAAAATTATGAAAGCTTAGCAAAGTAACTTTTAGAATCGACTTAAATTTTTGTTATTTTTACTATAAAATCAAGCAGTGTTGAAATGTACATAGATACGTACATATATAAGACGCATGCAAATAGTAAAAAAATTTCTCAATTTCAGATGCAAATATGCCAGCAACGTATCGTTAGATTTGCCAATGCTAGTATACCCCTTACAATTATAAAGCTCACTATATAGAGCATGAAGGTTAGCAGTGTAGAGTTTAAAAAAGATATAGATGTATATATGAACATAAAGATATATAATATTTAGTATTTATTTACGATTGAATGCAATAGCTATGCATGTAACATTTTTACAGGGTAACTGCAAGTCGAGCATATGATATTCTTTCTGCTTATTGCCTTCACACCTTGCCATTGATGTATATGCGTGTGCAAGCGAGACAGCAGCAGCGTTTGTTGCATTCTCACTGCACTCTTTACTTCCCTCTCTCTCTCTCTTTCTCTCTCGTTCTATCTCTCTCTCTCTTTCGCTCTTCTACTTCTTGCACATATACATTCATGCGTGAAAATGATGTGACTTTGTATGCGGGCTTGGAACGTTGCATAGTTGGGATTACAGGGCGGATACGTAATGTCAGCTGCAGCAGCAGCAGCAAAGGCAGCACAGCACGGCAAAGGCAGCAAAGGCAGCTCGACAAATGCGAATATCCGCATGAAAAATCGTCTCACACATGTAATTGAAACTCGTTTTTCGTATTTATTTTCATTTTTCTCTGCATTTCAATTAAAATCCAAAATATATGCATACATATGTACCTACATGCATATGTTTGTAACGAATATGAAAACGAAACTGAAATAAGCGCAAATATGCATAGATTATATGCAAATATGCCGATTGATTGATTGATTGATGGATGGGTTGAATGGCTAATTGGCAAAAACGATGACTGACTGTTGACAGTGTGGCTGTTTGGTTGAGTAAATGCTAAAGTCTATTCTACAAAGAGTGTTGCTGAACATAAAACTAGTTTAATAAATGATTGACAGGTATGAGCTATGATTGATGAGGTTCAAACACAAGGGGAATGACAGCCTTATTGACTATGCAAAAGAAAAGCTTGAGTTGTAAAATATTAAACTTGTAAAATACAAGAAATAATCGATTGAAATGTATTCTTAGGTTCTTCTTAGGTTGAAGCACTAAGATTTTGATTGATTATTAAGTTAGCTTAATAAATAAGTCAAAGTCAAAGATAAAAACAAAAACTGATTGATAAATTGAGTGCATGTGTTTCAAATTAGTTGATGATTGATGGATATATACATAAATGAATGACTGATTGAATAAGTGATTGGCTGGCAACAATCAAGTGCATGATCAAGAAAAATTATGATTGACTGATTGATTGGTCTTTTAAAACAAACTATTTGCTGTATGTCTGATAAGAGTTGACTTGATTGACCAATACACCAACTGATTGATTGACAGATTAAAGCAGTGATAAGGTACAGTACGAATGAATGGTAACAATCAAGTAAATGATCAAGAAAAGTGAAAAGAGTTTCTGGTGATTTAATTGATTGATGCATTGACCGTTTGTTTAACACGATGATTGGCTGACTGATTGGCATGTTAAACAAACTATTTACTGTGTATCTGATTGCACAAATAATTAAAGGACCGAATGACGGTCGGCTTGATTGAACAAGGCACTAACTGATTGATTGACAGAATTAGACAATAAGTAGGTAAGGTACATGATTGACTGCATTAGAGACAATCTATTAAACTTACTGATTGATAGTTAAAAATAAAGTAATCTAATTAAATAAATGATTGATGGACTAAAGGAATTAATCAGACTTATAATGCTATGTAAATAATCGATTGATTGACTGATCTTTTGCCTGTTTTCTTGCCTGAGAACCGATTGTTACATTTTTAATAGATTTGATTGAATGACTGATGATTTGATTGACCAACCACTGAGGAATGAGCTGTTTCAAAAGGTTCAAAGCAACTAAACTTAAAAGTTGACTGAAAATATAATGTAGAGTGTCTGATTGATACACGATTGATGGTTATTTACAATGAAATATGACCACAAAGTGTATAGCTTGGAATTTTAGTTCGATAAGTATAGCTCAAAAGTTATGTTGTAAATATAGAGTTACTTTTCTGGAAACAATTGTACTTTATATACTTTGTGAGGCACGTATAATGCCGCTTTTAAACAGAAATTCAATACATATGTATGCAAAAAGTAAATTTGGTATATGAATATATATTGTAGTATTTGTATATTTGCATACGAGAATTTCAATAAAGCCACCAACAGCCGCTGGCCATGTTGATTATTATTTTCCAACTGATTAGCATGCGTTTCGTGGAATAAGCCCAGCGGGAAAATATGCGAAGAGTGGTGGAGAGGAAGGTACTATGGGTAAGAGATGGAGTGAGGGCCTTTCCTATACCACTGGCCAGCTGTAAAAGCACTCATCGTTGTCGTTGCGGAAACGGAAGTCACTCGACAGCTGCTTTCGAGTATTTTGCCATATTTTTTTTTCTTTTATTTAAAATTAAAAAAAAAAAAATATTATTGTGTTTTTTGTTTGTATTTCGTTTCAGAAAATTAGCCAATGTGCAGCGACTTGTGAGACATTTTGTTGTTGTTGTTATTTGAAATTTCTCTCAATGCCACTTAAAGCAATTAGTCGGTCATGTGTGTGGGTGTGTGTGTCGGTTGCTTGCCTAAAAACCCTTTGAGCCACCCTCGTTATGCATTTGAAGCGTTAAAATCTGCACTTGAGCATTGGGTGGAAAAACTCCGCATGTGGTTGCGATTCCTTCTGCTGTGCATCCTGTGAGTCAAAACTGACGACCAAGTGCAACTGCAAGTGGCATGCCACTGCCTTTTTGGGGGCGGTATGTGGGGGGTAGGAAAAGGGGTTAAAAATGATTAAGCCAAAGTGCAGACGACATATTTGGCCAATTTGAGTCGTTAAAGCCCACTTCATTTGCGCCGTTTAAAGCTGCTAATTGGCATTCGCATTGTGCTCAAATGGACAGTGACTTACAAAAGTTATTGATTCGTAAAGGGGAACATTAACTTTTAAGCTTTTCAGAAAATTAAGAGAGAAAGCTTTGGTTTACTGTTGTAGAGTGCTTTAGGCTGTTCTTTAGTTGATAGTTAGACATAACTACGATATATTAGTACAAGTTGTATGGAATTCGCTAGATTTATATAGATTTTATTGATTTAGCTTCATTAATCCGACCGATTCAGACCGGCTAATTTGAACGAATTATTATGGAATTTATCAGTGTTGACGGAAAGCAGAATCCTCATATATTGCCAAACAGAGGATTGTTCAAGCAAGGGAAACGTTGTGTTTTACAGCATCACAAAGCACGTCCGTGTGTCCGTATGGATAAACAGATCTTAGACATCTGTTAACTTTAATCAGTCATTACAAGTCTCTTTTATACCTTTTTTTTCCTAAAAACTATTTAAATCAATCAGGCAGTTTGTGCTGATCATGAAAATATATGCTTCATGGGGTCGGAAATGAGTTTTAAGCTTGTTAACGTTCCGGTACCATCTCTATTAAAATATTGAACAACGATAACTTTGTCAAAACTGTCGATATTTTTGGGCGAATTGGCATTTTAAATTGCATTTGAAGCCTTTATAAATACTGTAATGTCTTTTCAAAATTTTAAAAAATTTAAATTTTGTTTTTTTAAACTTTTTCAATAATAAAAAAATATTTTATTTTAATATATTTTTCCCAAAAACTATTGAAAACTATGTGTAGATTAATTATATATAAATTTTTTGAGGTTGAGATTTAAGTTTTTACCTATTTCAATTCATATAAGCGAGGGAATTATATGGTCAGGCATTCTCGACGGAACTTTGCTTTATTGCTCCATAAGAAGTGCGTACTCTCGCTTGCTTATAGCCGTTTCTAATAGTTATCAGACTGTCTGAATACAATTCTATATTCTCATTAAAATTGCAATACTCTGCTTAGTTACGGTGCTAACTATATATAGTGGCGAAAACTAAAGACTCATGGGAATTCAATTGTTTCCTTAGCATAATTTAGCAACAAAATGTGTTGATTTGAGCACCCTGTACTTAAGGTATATAAGGAGCAGGTATGCACGGCTGTTGTGGGAATATAAATATATAGATTTTATAGTAAACATTAATATGAGCATTAAATTGCTTGAAAAGTGATTTTGTTAACTGACGACTGTCTACAGGGTATGCTGTAGTCTTATTAGTATATAGTAGTTAAAGCATCTAGCTAGGCATACTATTTATAGGTTAGGTTCAGCATTTCCTTGTGCGAGTTTGCTGCATATTTGATTAGCTTATGCGAAGCCTGCACATGCTTATCCAACTGGGTGTTTTACCAAGTTTCTGGACTTGAGAAGTTCTACCATTGAAGATGGGGAAGTTGTAGAAGCGTTGAGTTGGGTTTTTTCTTATATGGGGGAGTGTTGGGGTGTTGGAAGGTGGAGGGGGTGTGGCACGTGCCTGGGGCCAATTGGCCCATATGGCTTTAATGTAGGCAGCAAACTTAAAGCCAAAGAGATGCAACTTACATATATATGCTATAAAGAAAGATGTAAGCGAGTGAAAGACACAGAGAGAGAGAGAGAGAGAGAGAGAGAGAGAGCGAGAGAGAGAGATGGAGATGAGAGTCGACCAAACTCATGTGTTTTTGAGTGGAGAGTGTAGAGAGTGGGTCTGCTCGCCTGCCGGCCGGCGCTTTTTCGGGGCGTGTCACCGTGTCGCCTATACTCGCCAAAAAGCTTGACACAATTTCGGATGCGGCATCCTACATCTCGGCTGGTCTGTGTCTGTATCCTATAATATATATTTGTATGTACATTCTGCAGGGCAATGTTGCAGCCAGCCCCCGTGACAAGTTGCTCCAATTTCAGCATTGTGAATGCGTAGGGGTTTGCGAGGGGAACGAGAGAGTTGTGTGTGTGTGTTTGTGTGTCGGTTTGTGTGGGGGTGCCGATAGAACTCTACACGGGTTCGGCTGCGCCCCGGCAAAAGTCTACACACACGGTCCAGAGGCAGCGCCCCTACGGGAGCTTTTTGCACTCAAAACAAACAGTTGGCAAATACTCAAGCATGATCGACTATAATAGAACCCTGCAATTAAACAACTTGGGACATTATTGTATTGTATATTGCTTTGGAAATGAAATTTATTTGTATATAAGAAACTAGAGTACAATCGAGCATGCCCAACCGTTTAATACCCATTGTCTGTGAGGGCATGGCTTTTAAAAATGGATGATGACATTGTCTTTACTTCATATCTAGGAGCTCTAATGAATAAATTGGTATACCCAAGTATCAACGTTAGCTAAGATATTCGCCAAAAAACAGAGATTTTCTCCGAGGTATACCTATATATTTCCAAATTTTGGGGGTATAAGACGTGGCAGCAAAGAAATAAAACGTATTCGTATTCACTTACCAAATGTAGAGTCTACATAACAAATTTGGTACTTCTAGCTCTTAGCATCTCAGAGATCTGTTTGTTTATACGTACGGATAGACAGACAGACAGACGGGAATGTTAATTTTATTAGTGTTAAAATGAATTCTGGCATATTGAACTCGAAGTAAACTGGTTGTTTGTCCCAAATACTGTAATTCTTTAACATTTTGCCTTGTAGGAGCGTACTTATAAAAACTAATGTGTCTAGCTCTTACAGAAGTCAAAACAGACAAGCAAACAGACTTGATTCTAGCATACAATCTATTAAAATCGGGACTATATGTAATTTGGTAGTTTATGCTGTTACATGCATTCACATAAACTTAGCATACTCGCTTATGTTTCAACTACAGGGTATTTTAAGGAAGAAAGCTTTTCGCGCTGTACTTTGCGCAGTTGCATTGATTTTGTTTTGCCTGCATTTTCGTATATAGAGCAAAGGGAGCACCGCAATCGTGCCACTGCACCACCAGAGAAACACCACCACCACCACCACCACCGCAACACTACCACCGCACCATTGCACCGCCGACATCCTCTTAGCTGATTATGTATGCAGCACAGCTTTTGGCTTAGATAAGACGATTGGTGAATGCCCAAGCGAATGTTATAGGATCCAGTTTCCCCAGTGGTTGCCATCGCACCACCGCACCACCCAAGTACCAGCATAATGCCGTGGTGCTGTGGTTCGATGGTTGGGTGGGTGGGTGGATTGGTGGTTCGCTGGGTGGTGCCTTTGGCATCGGCATACGAACCGCACATAATTTCATTATTTATTTTAATTAATTGAAAATGTTCAAAAGCAACTCCATTTACTCCCCCCTAACCCCCTCTTCCTCTCTCTCTAACCGTCTTTCTTTGTCTTTGTCACTCGCTCTACTTCTGTATCCCCATCTCCCCCCTATCCATTGCCTTGCCTATTTCCTTCAGCTGTTGACCCGAATGTTACTTGAGCTCTCTAATTGCAATTGACGACCCCTTCGAGTGTTTCTTTCTTGTATTACATAGTATTCAATTTACATATATCTACTTTAACAGTTATTCCAACAGTTCTTACTTTCGATAATCTAGGGAATCTAGGGGTAAAAAGCTTTCAACTGAATTAAGTATCTAATTTGTGCATAATGCTCTGCGGGAAACTTTCTAGGAACACTACAGCACTAGATTTTATACAATTTCCAGGTATACCTAGTACTACAACGATTCTAGTAAAATTTTAGAGAAATTGGCGAAAAGTAGGGAATACATATTCACATTAAAACCTTTTTAAATAACATCAAGCTCCTAGAAACAACTATAAATATATTATCAGTATTATTTCCCATTAAAACGTTTTCAAGCAGATGTTTTCAAGAAAGAACAAACTGAAAACTTGAGCTAACATTTGTTAAACTTTTCGCAGTCTTAAAGAGCTAGATGCACCAAACTTGTAGATGACATTCCCTTTTTGTCAACGTTTAAACTTCTCTAAAAACAGTTTTGTAACAAGAAAAGTTGTTCAGAAATTTTATCTCAAGCCAAGTCGATATAACCATGTCCTTCTGTCCGTTTGAATGTACACATTTTAGGGATACTAAGAGCTAGAAGCACCAAATTTGCTATGTGCAGTCCCCATTTAGTCAGTCCACACTACATTCTTTAATTTCCTTGCTGCCACGCCCCATACGCCTGCGAAAAGGAAAAAACTAGATATAACCCTGCAAAATTCAATGTTTTTGGCGAATATCTCAGTAACTTAGTCACTTGACGATACCAATTTGGGCATACATGTTCCCAGTTACATTATAAAGGTAATGATATTATAAATTTCTTGACGCCACGCCCCCTACGCCCTATATAATTCTAAATAATGCTCCGCTCAGGGTATTAATCGGTTGGGCGTGCTTGATTGTTTGTTTCTTGTTAAATAATTAGCTCAATAACACTGATTAAGCCAACTTAACGGGAACAAGGTGCATATAGTGCATATTTTCCGTTAGTTGGAATTCGCGGAAAACTTAAAGAATGCTTTTTAAATGCTTTACAGTTAGCTGGAAATTATCGGTCTATTAATTTTTACTAGTATATAGCAAGTGTTTACATTAATTGGGAGTATTTCATTTGGTTGGGATGTGTAAATATTTGCACAAAAAGTGGGAAAAATGACAAGAAAACTGAGTGGGGAAAATGAGAGGGCAGCAAAACAAGAGTGTAACAGCAATTGAAGGGAACGTGTCTGCACATGAGACATAGATTATATAGCTAGCTAGCTAGCTATATAATGACAGATGATATAAATATAAGACTATACACCATATACATATATATGTACATACTATGTATATATTTGCTTATATACTATTAAAGTCAATTGCAGTTTTGCTTGTAAATTTTTCAAATGCATTTTTTTTTTTTTGTGCACAAAACAAAATTCAAGTTGTGCTTTGGAGACTTGTCCCAGTTGCAGTCGCAGCAGCAGCAGCAGCAGCGCAGCTTTGTGTAGAGTTTCGTGACGAAGCCGACAGCTGCGAAAAGCTGCAGCCGAAGCTTTTCGGGGCGCCGTTAGGTGCCGGTGCCCGTCGTCGACGCCGCCTACTGTTTTTGGAGCTGTGCTCGCACTCAACACAGGATACGTTGCGGCTGCTGCTGCTGCTGCTGTCGCTGCCGCTGCGGCTGGCGTTGACTGCGCTGCTGTTACAGTTGCTGCTCGGTGGGCAAAGCGTCGCTCTCTCTCTCACACAATCAGTACGAGTCAAGCAGTCTTCGGCGTATCCAGCAAACGCGGTTCTTTTTTAAGCGCGTTTTGTATTATTCTACTCATATAATTTATCATTTGCGTCGCTGTATGATTTCTCCTTGTTTCGTAGTACACAAAACAACAACAACAAACAAACAAACAAGCAAACAAACAAACGACAACAACAACAACCGCTACAAAAAAACCAGAAAACCAAAACAAAACCAACCAACTAACTAACTGGCTAACTAAGAACAACAAAATAGACTTTTGAACAAACTAAAGTACATTCGATTGTACATGGAATATATGCATATACTAGTTACTAGTATATGTTCATATTCAACGCCAATTTCCAATTTCCAAACTCAGCAGCACGTCGTCTTCAGCGTCCTTGCCGCCGTCGTCGTCGCCTCAGTACGTCCCCAAAAATAAACCAGGAACTTTTACTACATAGTCGTTCTATACATATTTTATATTATTTTATAATTTTGTTCATATGTGATTAAAATAATATATATTTATATAAATTTCTAGAAAATAAAAAGTCATATAATTTATTCTAAACCCATATCTACTAATAGCTTTTCTTATAAGTAAAGCTAAAAAACTATATATAAATAAACTATTCTCATGCATTCCAAACACTATTTGGTTCTGAAAGTTAAAATTTTATAGCTGAAAAAGTCTTATTAAAAATTAAATCATTTGCTTACTTAAAAAAAAAAACATTTAACGTTTTACTATCTTACATTTCATATCATTTCTATATTTCTATATCGTCATACGCTACAAAAATCTTAAATTTTCTTTATCCGTTGAGCTAAAATTTTAAAAAACTAAATATACCCCTCAGAGGATTTTTTAATATATTTTTTTAATATTTTAAATTGAATATAGACACAATATAATGTTAATAAAATTCAGTTTTTATTAGTTTTCATTCATCAATGATAGTTCAAACTTTAGAGTAGCAGTCGAATTCAATGCTAGTAAAAATTTAAATTCAACAGCATGACTTTTTCAATGCTAATGAAATCATTAATAAATTGAAATTATGAATTAATCCTTAATTTGTAACTTAGCATAGTACTTCTGTTCAGTTAGCATCACACTGTCAACGTTTTACTGTTAACGTCACACTGTTAATACGTTTACACTGTTATCAATTGTCTAAAATTGCGAAATTTTATCATTTCAGATAACTGAGTGTCTTTTAAAAGAAAAGCCTACTGGCAGCCATCAAGCGAAAAGCAAATGAAAAGCGGAAAATCTTAAGGAAATGCTTGCAATAAGCATAGAATAGCTACAAAAAAAAGAAAGTTTGTGCATAGTTTTACATAAAAGAATCCATAAAATTTCCTACAATTATATTTGTGTTTAAATTTTTTCCAAGTGAACAAAAGGCGAAAACCGAAAGAGTAAAGAGAATCGAGATCGAGATCGAGAAAGAAAAGTGAAAAGCGTTTAAGAAAAGCCAATTAAAAGTGTGAAAAATTCGCGTGTTTTTTTGTCATATTTTTTTTTTTGAAAAAAATAAGAAAAAAGAAAGTGCTATATGCGATAAAAATATCGATATAAATCGAGAAATACTAAAAATTTCGGGTTGTTACTCAATATGCTCAACGTGTGAGTGTCGAAATTAAAAGGCGATTTGCAAGAAGAAGAAGAAGACGATATACCACAAGGTTTTTTTTACAGAATTTACAGGGCGTTACGGAATTGGGAACGCACTACGAAACGAGAGGTTCGAGCATAAGTATATTACAATATATATATTATATTATAATAACACCAACTAGCACATAATAAAGTTAGTCAAGTGTATTTTTTTTTTTGTTTTTGCATGTATAAATCTAAATATATATAATACGATATATATTTACATTTCAAAACAAGACTTGAACTTCTTAAAGAAATTAATATTTATACAAGAGATTTAAAGAGAAGAGCAAACACAGAACATATAGAACAAAATAAAGCGAAGAATAATATAAACGGACTTCCAACGATTTCAAAGTACGACGAAATATTTTATAAACACAAAATAGAAAATTCCGGTTAACAAGAAAAGAAAAACACCAAAGAAACAACAACAACAACAACAATAGCAGCAACAACAAATTTGCCAAAGAAATTAACAAACAAAATATTCAACTATTTAAAAAAAAAACCAACGTTAAATCGACAAAGCAGCAGAAGCTACAAGAAGAATTTATACCAATTAGAGCGAGAAAGTCCAACAGAGCATCAACGAGTTTGAAAGAGACAGCGAACGCAAGCACAAGCGAGCGAGTAAAGACAGAGAGAGACAGCAAGAGCGAACAAAAGAGCGATCAGCTGCTAAGTGATATTTTATAACACAAAATATCAGTTAAGGACAACAATTTATAAGGTAAGTCTTGCAAGTTGCTTATAAAAATAGTGCAATTTAGCTTTCGTCACTAGCGTGAACTGTGGCTATCACTTTCTAGTGTTTACAGATTTGGGCAATAAGGAAAATATATTGAGCTTATAATAAATTTGTTAAACATAAAGAAAAAGCTTTTCCGTCTCCATGATCTATATTCTGGATCAGCTTTACAACAGCATTTTGTCACCTATAAGATCTATATATGTGTGTGCTAGCTGTACTAGTCTATTTTCGATGTCTGATTTAGCGGCTCTTCGTCTATATATCGTAATATAAGCAAATAGATAAAGCCTTTTTATTATATTATAAGAAGATTCTGAAAATTTCAACAAGATCGTTTGAAAAGCAATGAAGTAATTCGCGCTGGAATATATACTATGTAATCAGTATACGAATCCTTAAGACATATTCTTAAGAATAAAAAATTATGATAAGAAATATGCTATCGTCACTACCGTGGACTGCGTTCTAAAGTGACTGGTGTATATATACACATAACTGTCATATATTATTTGTAATGATGAGGTTTATTGAAAAAGACTCGCTAAATAACGGTCGGGTGAGTTCAATTGTACCTTTTATTCTTATTTTAGTTTTAGAAAAGTACCAAAAGGACCTTCAAATGGTATGTAAAATTGAATTTGCCGGATTTTTTGGTATTTGCGGCAAACTAAATTTTAGTAACGCGAAAATATACATATTTATCTATATATTTTCATAAATATAAGCACCTCTTAGGACCCACATATGCATCTGTTTGCTTTAGAAATCAGAATACACAAATTCATAAATATTTAAAATTTAGTTAGCTGTTTTTTTTCTGTTGTGATAAGAATAGAAACGCTTCTCGGAATAGCATCAAGTTGTCTATAGAAAAATTACCATATCAAGTGAATAATTTATGATATAATATGTCAAAGTCTCTCGCTTAAATATGCATTGGAAGTTTTGGTTCCCTCAGGGACTATCCATAGATGGTGTGAGTCGTTGACAGCACAAAGGGTTCAAGTGTTGTCTCGCTCACCCACACCCACACCCATCCCCTCTCTTTTTCTGGCTGTCATGCTGTCTCGCTCTAATGCTCTTACAGGCTTTTATACACACCCACGCATCCAGACAGACAGACAGACAGACGCATACACTTGCCCATATTTACACTTCAACTCATTCAGAAAGCAATTTATGCATTAATTGTAATCGTTGATTGCATTGTTATTTACAATGATAATGACGTTCTTTCATATTCATAATGACGTTGTCCTTTTACGCCCAACCCTACCGTCCCATCCACACACAAAAAGAATTTCAAATTGTAACAATACTGCTGGCAGACACTGTCAGCCAGAGAGTGCCACAGCGAACATTGCACAAAATGCAGCAATTTGATCGATTTTTAAATTGAGACCCATTAAAGGCAACCGAATGCCGTCGAAAATCTAATAATAATCAAGAATCATTTCGACCATACACGATTTGTCCATTAGCAAATGAATTAGTTATTAGTTATTCTTCGAAAACCTATTATCATAGAATAGAATTGGGATAGTAATTGATTGCTTGCGAATTTTTGCTAAGGTTGTTCGGATGTTCCTTTATAATTGCTACACATTTTTTCCCAGACAATTAAACTGGTTGTCTATATAATTTTATATTAGAGGTACCTAGATTATTTGCTCTATTTAAGCCGAAAAATATCATATTGAATTTATGCAAAATTTGTACATTTATATAAATTTTAAATTGTAAGTACTTTGATCAGTTTGTTTGGAAAATGTTAATGTATAGACTATATGTATAATCTGTGAAAAATTGTTTAAAAATAAAAATATGTATAAGATATGTACATACATACAAATATATTTAGATAGCACTATAGCGAAGTTTACATGCCACTACATTTCTGGAAAGAAATAAGAAAATGAATTAAATTTAAAATTATATCAGTATCACGCTAAAATTTAAAGGGAGTTTCGTAAAATATTAAATATAACGGTTGTACAAATTATTTTAAATTGACACATACAATATGACACATACAAAAATTTGCGAAATTTCATTACCCATAAACATATAAAAAATGCCGCCAAATCGTAGGATTTGTTTTTCTGCAAAAGCCAAATGTGTTTAAAAAAAAAGCTACAAAACACTTTTTATGTAATTTTTACTTAATTTAATGATTTTTTAAAGCCATGTTGGATCTTGTGAGATAGGTACTTTTACTATTTACCATATGACATATGGGCATTTCCGCGGTCACTTACACGACTTTCGTAAGCAAAATAAAATTTTAAATGTTAAATATATCAAACACTATTAAATTTTTTACAATTCACCACTAATAATTTTTTGTAGTATTTTGAGACTACTATAATTGGTAAAAAAATTGAGAGCCTCCAGTTTTTATCTTTTGAGATAAAAGCCCCAAAAGAGCGGCCACTCACGCGACTTCAAATATACATGACTTTAGACATCATTGCTAATAATCGGCAAACTCTGCGAATTGTGTGAAAATTTTAAACTTTAAATATTTTTGACATAAATAAGAAATATCAAGCTTTATTATTAGACTTATGATTTTTCAATATTTGGTCTGTCCTTTTTTTGCGAAGGATTCTTCTAGGTCACTCACGCGACGTCACTCACGCGACATTGTTCAAACTGCAGTTTTGTTTGCAGTTATATATACAGTTATAGTCATTACATTAGTATTTAAGCTAAGAAGATAAAGAAAAAATACAAAAAGAGTTGTCCATGAGCTGCAAACGACTAAAAAAACTCTATATTACAGAAGAAATGAAATTTTTTTTTGACTCTTGGTTGACCTTTTCGCGGAAACGCCCATATATACATTTCATTTCTGTCAAATTTTGTAGCTACAATAGCCTATTGCATTTTTTACTTTTTCCAGCTTTTTATCGCCAAAAATGCATATGCATATTTCTCATAGCTTAAAATATTCTGAAATATTACCAAAAATATAGTTAAAGCAATTTAAACTTTTAGCTTTTTATTTGGGTATCAAACAAGCTATTTTAGCTATTAAAATTCAGACAACACTGGCTTTGAATATATATAGAAAAATGTATATAAAATGCGCTTTGGGTTGTGCTGTGAAAATCACAGTAATGATTGTCTGCTGATGACCCAACCGGCACTTATGTTGGACATAACTGTATTTAGTCTAGCAATTATCATGTTTTCACCACAACAATAACAACAACAACAACAATGGCGTTGATGATGACGATAACACAACCACAAGTTTTAAACGGACAACGCCTAAAAGCAGGCAACAAATAACATGCATATTTTATCAAAGGAGTGAATTTAGGTATAGGGAATACGTCGGACGTCAAATCAAAGGTGAATCGGGTGACAGCAAAGTACAGAGTGATGAGGAGCATAGGCGAGTAGTCGGGTGGACGATGGACTGGTGGTGGAAGTGGAGGCGTGGCACTTATGTAAAAGTCAACGCCAACTGCAAACTCAAACAAAGACAACAAGACAGAAAAGAAGGCACACAAAATCAATTATTAAAATGTAACTCGACAAAAAGTTCAAAGTTCGATGTGCAGTGCAGCAATGGAGCTGGACATTTGCACGAATTTTAACCACGGTGCTACACACACACACACACACACATAGAGTAGATGCTTGTGCGCGTTGGCATAAAATTAAAATGAAATGAAATGAGATTTGTGTCCGTGTTCGTGTCCGTGTCTGTGTGCGCGGTCCATTGGGAGGACAACATTATACAATCAGCAAAAACAGCCAAGTGCAATATATATATATATACATATATACTTTATAAATAAACACATATACGCTATATACTCGTATTATATAAACGTATATTTCATATATTACATAGTAGATATAGAACTCAGCTGCCTTTGCGCTGCATGCTGCATAGAGACCAAAAAACTGCACGAAGCGCAAAGAAAATCATCGCTATGTGTGTGTGTGTGTGTGCAGGTGTATGCTAGAGCGAGATAGCGATAGATATTGCCATCTCTACATCGTTAGTGTTATAAAGCTTCAGCTGTTTTTCACAGCTTCGTTGCCAGAATTTAATGACTAGCTTGAAAAAAATACCAGTAGCAGCAGCTACAGTGCAGCGTGCCGACTGTTAGAGACTACGTACTATATTTTACAGCAACAGCAAGCAAAACAATCACCTTTTAATGTTAATCAGCGATTCCAACCTATGTTTTGTATGGTCAAAGGGCACTTTAAACATAATTTTCGTTTTTGTTACTTAAAAACTACAAATCTCACTTTTTTTTATTTCACTGATAAATCATATAGGAACTATATAATATGGTTGGTTGATTCAAAGCTAAGTTTATCAGACTATAAGTAATACAAGCGTAAAACTACTGTGCAAGTTTGGTTGAAAAATCTCTATAAACAAATAAATTTTTAAGCTAAAATATAGTTTGTACTTAATTTTAAACACTTTATAGTCATATATATTTTCTAAATTCTGTGTAGGCGATAAGAGGCGTGGCCTAAATCTATAACAAACTTAATCTGCGTGGAGCCTAAACGAACCAACATAGCAAATTTGGTAGCTCTAACTCCTATACTCTCTTAAATACTGCCTACGGACTGACGGACGTATATGGCTAAATCAACTCGATTGCTGATGTTGATCGAGAATATAATATGTATGGTGTCTGTCACGCCTTCTTCTGTCTCAACTCTAATGAATACAAAATTTCTAGCTTACAGCTAATTAAAAAATTTGGCTATAAAATAGCTGTAATGACAACACTATGGCAAACTTACCCTCTCTCTTGCTGCTCAGTTCACACCAAAAACTGCCTATCACAGCCGTACAGTAACAACAATACCAGCTATAACTCCATCTTTAACACCATTTTCTTCCCCACCTTACACCACCAACACCACCCACCATTGACACCGCACCACACTGCACCACTCTGTGCGGACACCACCATCAACATTTTCCACACTGTCCATTAGCATCGTTTGAAACATTTTAGCTTTTATTGCAAACGTCGCCTGTTGCCGAAAATAATGTGTAATTTTGTTAGAGTTGCCACCGCGTCATCAAGACATTAAAAAGATAAAAATTAGATAAGAGTTATATGATGTTATGTAGCTTTTAATAGCTTTTCGCCATCGTCTAAATTATATCTTTGAGATTTGACAACAAGCTAAAAGTTGATAAAATGAACTTACGACTTTAGAGTTGCCAATAGATTCACATGTACTTTTGTTATTTGTATATAGCTCATATAAGATTATATTGGGTTTGTTGCTGAAGCAGGCATTGCAGACCCCATAAAGTAAAAATATTCGTGATCAGCATTATTATTATGCCGTTATAGCGATGGCCGTCCGTCTGTCCGTATGAAAGAAAGGATCTCAGAGTTGGTAAGAGCTACAAGCATTAATTTAGCTAGTGTCTACTTGATATTTAGTCGTTCAATCTTAATCAGCATCATCACTAAGTCGACATTGCGATGTTCGTCTGTCCGCACGTCCGGCTGTCTGTCTATCCGTATAATCGATTAGATCTCAGAGATGCTAAGAACTACAATCACCAAATTTGGTATATGGACTCAGTACAATACGAGCTTCAGTTATTTTACTTATAGTTTCAGTATGGAAAACTTATGGTTAGTCAATTTTTTTAACAGTGTAACATTTAGTATCAAATTGATTTGTATTTCAATGTTTTCAGTGTTTTTAAAGCTCTGAAAGCTAACTAACTTCTTATGTATTTTTTACAGAAACTAGTAATTTTGAACTTTTGTAAGTCATTGTATTTTGCCAAGTATTTCTCTCGGTGTATATCATCAGCTGCGACTCTGCGTTCATTGTGTATGTGCAGCTTTCCCATTGTGTACGTGTGTGTGTGTGGGGTGCGCTAGTGTGTATGTAATTCGAAGCAAACTTTGCAAAACTTGGAAAATGCTTGAGAATGAATTTTCCTCGCTGCTCAAATGAAGATTTCTAGCCAGAACTTATTGCACTTCCACACACAGAATGGGTGGTGTTTTTTTGTTGTGTTGTTGTTGGGTGGTTTCATCTGGTGGTGGATGCTTCGGCTGGTTTGAGAGTGCTCTTTGGTGCTCCGTGGAAAATGCTATTATGAAGTTTTTCCTCAACATACACATTTTCTTTATGTGTGTTTGTATGTATGTACTCTGCACACGACATTTCTTTTCTATAAAATTTTTTCCTTTTCTGTTGAACGCATTTGAGACGTAAAGAGAATGCGTTGAGCAAACAGAATTAAGCTTCGACTAAAGAAATTGAATTTCAAAGAGTTATTTAATATTTTTTCCCCCCATTGTTTCTTAACCGTTTCAGAGCCCCTTCCCTTCGCGAGTTTTTCCCATTCCCGCTTCTGCCTGCTGCGTTTTTCATTGTGTACATTGTGCGTTTGGACTCTGTAGAGTTACATTTGTTCTACATCATCATCAACATCATGATCATCATCTTTCAAGGGCTTATTTGTTTTGTATTTTCTTTTGCACATTTTTCCCATCTTCATTTCCTATTTGCCATTTCCGCATTTCCACAGTTTCCACTGTGTCTACTCTGCCATCCCCCTCCCTAACAAGTTAGCTGCCCGACTTGTTTTTCGAGTTTTCCTTCGGTTCAAAACCAACGCAGAACAATGCACAAGGCACATTTTAATGAGTTTCTGTTCAGCTTTTTTCTTGATGTTTTGAGACAACTTAATTTCATTTAACTTGCATTTTAATTAAAGTATTTACTCTGCTCATCATCTGCTGCTGTTTTTTTTTTTCGTTTTTGGTTTTCCTCTCAACATTTTCTTTGTTTTTCTTAAACTTTAACTTGCAATTTCTTTCAGAAAGTTCTGAAGTATCCTAAAGTCTTTAATGTGGTGTATTATTTGTGTTGTTCAATGTAGTCTAAGTATTAGGTTTGTCAGTTTGTTCTTGGCAGAAGGAGCCGTGGCCGACCCCATAAAGTATGCATATTCTTGATCATGTCCGATTAAACCATGTCCGTCTGTCCGTATGAACGAAGACAACGCAGAGACGGTAAGAGCTACAATATCCGCTTTAGTCAGTATCGACTACATAATTTGTCAGGCAATACAAGAATCTGTTTTTTTTTTTCGATGCCATCTCACTCTTTGTCTGTCCGTCTCACTCTCTGTCCGTCTGACTCTATGTAAATCAGTCTCTCAGTTTCAAAGTTTCAAATCTTGATAATTTTTTGTACAGATGTATACTCAGATCGAATCAAATAACTATATCATATAGCTGCTGTACAAAAAATCAATTAAGTAGGGAATATATTTTCTTTGCACAATTTCAATCATATTTACTCAATTTGCAATTGGTAACGAATCCTACTTTCATATTGATTGGACCAACATATCATTAAGAGAAAATCCATTCTGTCTATTAAGCGATTTTTGCGAAATTCCCACAATATAAATCGAGTACCAAATTCCATATCCAATCCAAATTTATTCAAATTGGACAGCAGACATAGGAACGTTGTCAGTTACTTTTAGACTAAGCATTCCACCGATTGTTTTCTAGTCGATATTTTGCAGCTCTTAAGATGCTTTTCTTTAAAGTTTTCTTAAATTTTGTAAGCTCATAGCTCAGATAGCGGAAAAGACATACCGATAAAATTTGGCACAAAGCAAACATAACTAATTGGCTGTGCATGTAAATATACAATTAGTGCGCAGTGTGAAATCCACTTAAATTCCACAGAGAGAACTACAATTTATTTGGTTTTCGCATGTTTTGCTTTTCTTTTTTTTGGGAATAGAATGATATGGTGTTTATTTATTTCATAGAGACGAATAAATATTGACTGTGATTTGCAAACACACATACGTATGCAATGCTAGAAAGAGATAGGGAGATAAATTAATACACTGAGAGAAAGAAAGAGAGAGAGAGAGACAAATGCAAAATTTGTTGATTATAATTAAATTGCGTTGATTGTTTTTGTTTCAACTGCATTTGGGAATTGTCAGATCAGAAATTCTCTAAAATACACATAACTCGCTATTGCTGTCTCTTTCTACGTCTGCCTGTCTGTCTGTCTGCCTGTCTCTCTTAACCAGCTCTACTATCAGATTGTGTATTGGCAAATTTGTTGTTGGATATTGCATATTGCATTTCACATTCCGGCAAATTTTGTCAGCAATTTTGGGGTTTCCTTTTGAAGTTATGTTGTTTTTGTTTTTTTGCGTTTGGGTGGGGAATGGGTCTGGGAAACTGGGAGCAAACTGAAAATCAATATGACGCATGCGCTTGTATCCCCACAAAAATAAACACACACTCAAACACACACACATTTAGTGTGGCTTAAATGTATAGTATGGGTGTGTTCTGACCAAAAAAACCAAAAAAAAAGCTATAGTATGCTTTAATTGCATTTTGCAGTCGAAATGTGCAATTAAAAAACTCGTTTATTCAATTCAATTATCTGCCACTTTTCGTCACCGATTACAGTTAAAAGTTAACATTTTGTGCACATTATCGAATTGTGTAAACGTGGCTTAAACTCTGTTACAATAAATGTACTGATAACTCAAAATCTATACATTTTTATGCTGTCTCAACACGAAAGTTTTCGAACTGGGAATATAAGCACTTAACAGCACTGATATCTAGGCTTACAGCATGTTAACATAGCATAGTGCAGTTAGTAAAAGATCGCTTGCAATGTTAATGTCAGTGAAATCAGCTGCTTATTGAATTTAGCTATATGTGTAGTTGCAAATACAGTTAATATCACGTTAGGGACGAAAGCGGAAGCTATAAACACAAGCGTAGCTAGCACTCCGGCTGTCAACTATATATGTTTTACACGTAGAAACCAACATAGAGCTCAGCTGATCTGATTTAAATGGTTGATATCGCAGGTATTTAACATAGTTATTATTTTGCATGTTCCGATTTTAAATCTGTCAAATAGGCTTCGAGATGTTTGAATTTAAATTTGGTTGGTAAAAATTACTTGATCGCTTGTGGGGCATTGGATTGGGCAAGTTAGTTCTCCCAAATATGTACGTGTGGAATAGTATGGATAATCCAAACCATAAGTTAACGTCGCATTTTTGAAGGTAAGATGAAAAATCCTGTAACTCAAATATAGATGGAGCTCTATAACTTTGAAGTCCGTGTTATCCTTTAAAAACTAACTTTTTAGCGTTTTTTAACTTATTTGGTATTTGCCGGAATACAAATCCTGCGTTTTGGCTATTTTATATATATATTATTAGTATTGAAATTTCGCAAATTTGTGTGTATGTCACATATATGGGATAATTCGTACAATCAATCTACTTAACTTTTTACAAAAATATATAATTCCATTTTCTTATAAAAATGTTGAAGTTGCGCTTTCGTACCCAAATTGATAACACCGTTTTTTTATATGATTATTTAAAATCACTACACTTAGTCAAATACTTATTAGATTTACAGCTTGACTAAAAAATTCCCAGAACTACTTAAACAGTAAATAGCTATGTGAGTTCTGTTATTCTTAAAGCTATTTAGCTGAAATTTAGTTAAGCTATATCCTAACGATACTGTATACTAATCTCTGCTATAAATTAAGTTTGCCTTCAGCAAACTGCCTTGTTACTACACTGAGACTTTTAAAGAGTGCTTATAATAGTTTCTATCGCACAAGTTTTTAGCACAACAAAGAAAAAAGTTGGTTAAGAAACTTTTCCTTTTTGTCTTTTCTTGAGAATTTACTGACAAACAAGAATTGTAAACAAACTTGCTTCAGTGATTTAAAAGAAGTTTTCTTTTGCATTTGGATTTTTCCTTTGACTTTTTCCCGATTTAGAACAAAACGTTTTGCTGCTTTGAGGCAAGTTTTAACTTTTACTATAACGAAATGCAATTGAAGTGCACTTTGAAGCAATCAAAAGGAAACATTACAATCTAACATAAAACAAAAAAAAACAAAGGAAACAAAAACAAAAACATTTTTTTGAAAACAGCCACCAACTGGGCGAAGCAACATCCTACCACTAAAAAAGCAAACCGGCAACTGGGAACAGGGAAACAGGGAACAGAGAGCAGGGAGCAGGGAACTGGTAACTGCAAACAGGCATCCATCCATTTTGCCCAAACTCTGCAGAACAAAAAAAAAAAAAAAACTGACAACTTTCATTACCTGCGCGACAGCAACCACTGGACGCTCTAAAGTGCAGCAGCCGAAAGCATTGAGATGCCACCACCAGTCGCACCACCAACAGCCGAATAAAAGTGGAAGGGGCAGCAGTGGTATTAGGAGTAGGAGTAGGAGTGGGAGTTGAAACAGAATCAGGAGTAGGAGTTGCAAACAGCACCAGAGGCAACCACATGCAAATCCATGTGGCCATTAGCCAACCAAATTGTATACTCGTATACTAGTAGTCAGTCAGTCAGTCTGGAGGCAGTATTCGTAGCAACAGACGCATCATGCAACGCATTGTGGCAGCTGTAAGCTCACAGTCAAATACCCTGCACAAAGGGGTATAACAAATTTCGGCAGCAGATTTATATAGTAATATAAATACACTAATGTTGTTGACACCAAAAATGTTATGAAACAAACGTAAAACTCATTGAAAACTAATAATCTAATAATTGTTTCTGAAATTGGTCTATCGGTTACAAATATATAGTATGAAATATATAGTTAGTTATATAGTAGAATATATAGTTTCCGTCTATAAAGCGACTTTAACCAAATAAACGCAATATGTACTATTAACTACTTCATGATCATGTGCAAACCAAATTTCATCCGAAGCGTATCACTTTATCGTACAGCTGCCATAGGAACAATCTGATAGAAATACTTAGTATTGGAAAATGTACTGGGCTCTGCAAGGGTATCAAGTGGTTGATGTACCAAAGTTAAACTTTCTTTTATTGGATTTTTTTTTTTGGTGCTTTTCTATTAACATCAAAAATGTATAAACTGACAAGAAGCGGCAGCGACAACAAAAACAATGGATGCAAAAAAATTAAAAATTCCAAATTCAAGGACCACTCCAAAGCGGCCAGCGCACGATAATTGAAATGGACAGCATCCGGTTGCAGCAGCCAAAGTACCGACTTTGGAGGAGAGTGATAGGGTAGCGGGCAGTGGAAGCAATGGTCCTCGGGCTAGGACCAGTTTTTATTTATTTATTTATCTTGTTTGGCTTTTTTTTTTCTCGTTTTCGTTTTCATTTTCGTTGCCTTAGAAAATGACGTGACGTATGGCATGAAACAGGCAGTGGAAATGTTATATACAATACATGGCCAGCAACATTGGGAGCGGGTTATACATAACCTCAACAAAGAAAACAACAGAAAACAGGATTCTAAGCGAGGAGGGCAGTTCAAAAAAAAAAAAAAAAAGTGGAGAACTGCAGCCAGTCGGTGAAACTTTTGCAACCCTAGTCGAATTTTTTTTTTAAGTAATCCTTCAACAAGAACTTCATCAAGTTGATTGCTGCTTTCCATTTTTTCCATTTCTCCGCGCAAAATACAATCAACAACTGCAGCGAGTTCGAGAAAGCTTTGCAACCCTATATGCCAGAGTTGTACCTTTTAACATACCCAAATATATCATTATTATCGTTAGTATCATCACTCATGAACATCAGTAAGTTGTCATTATTTAAAATATTAGATTTCATTTAGATAAGCAATAGCATTTGCATTATCATTATCATTATCATTAGCAGTAGCATTAGCATTAGCATTAGCATTAGCATTAGCATTAGCATTAGCATTATCATTATCGTTAGCATTAGCATTAGCATTAGCATTAGCATTAGCATTAGCATTAGCATTAGCATTAGCATTAGCATTAGCATTAGCATTAGCATTAGCATTAGCATTAGCATTAGCATTAGCATTAGCATTAGCATTAGCATTAGCATTAGCATTAGCATTAGCATTAGCATTAGCATTAGCATTAGCATTAGCATTAGCATTAGCATTAGCATTAGCATTAGCATTAGCATTAGCATTAGCATTAGCATTAGCATTAGCATTAGCATTAGCATTAGCATTAGCATTAGCATTAGCATTAGCATTAGCATTAGCATTAGCACTAGCATTAGCATTAGCATTAGCTGATATGAGCAAAATTTTCTATCATCGTTTAATGATTCAAACTTAATGAAATTTTCTATATTGTTGCACAATCAAGACTCGAACTGTTCTAGCATTAGCATTAGCATTAGCATTAGCACTAGCATTAGCATTAGCATTAGCATTAGCTGATATGAGCAAAATTTTCTATCATCGTTTAATGATTCAAACTTAATGAAATTTTCTATATTGTTGCACAATCAAGACTCGAACTGTTCTATCAGAACGTTCAATAGCAATCAAATTCAATTCAAAAGGAAATTCATTAATACAATTTTACTGCAAGCAGTTTTCTTCTATTAGCTCAATAAATTCAACTAGGTTGGAGAGCTGACAACCCTGGTGAAAAGTCCTTTTAGCTTCCTGCTGATTGAAGCAGCAATTCGTCAACAAGAAGCTCATTATTAGCATATTCATTAATGTAATTATCTTTGTTATCTTCATTTCAATTTCTTTATGCACATTTTTTTTTTTAGAAACTGAATAAAAAGTGGAGAAGGGATGGAAAAAATAAGAAAAGAATGTTACCAAGTTGCCAGGCATTTCAAGTGCTAAACAATTAATTAGAAAAGTTTTCGTCGTGTATTTTGTTTATTCCGCTACTTTTTTATATCGCTATTGGCCGTTGGCCGACTTGTCTGGACTTGTCGCGACTTCAAAAGCAATTTTCAACTTGTTTTCTTTTCTTTTTTGCGTCTCATTCTGCTGTCAAGTTAATAGAACTTGAAATTGTTTTAATGTGCTGCCAGAAAATGCCAACAATGTTAATTTGAGCACACTGACACTGAGTACTTTCGGTGGCAATTAAATAAGTGTTATGCTGACAAATGTGCATGCATTTGCACTACAATTTCGTAGTTACATTTCTATAGCATACTTTTTGGCTGAAGATTTCTTCTTGATCCAATAATGTAAATAGTTATATTAGTGGGACCTTTTAAAAAGTGTAGAAATTGTTGGTTTAAACTTAATTTATTTCAACAGATTCTTAGTGCTATTTTTAACTTACTTTTTTAGTACTGAAATATTGCAGTTTGTTAGTGAAATCTTTGAAAATTTTAGTTGTTTTTCAAATTTCATTGATTTCAGTATCAAAACATTTTTAAAAAATATTTTTATGGTTCAATAAACTGTAGAAACATAGTTTTTAAATTAAATAAAATTATAAATAGCTATGAAGTATAAATTAAAATTTTTCCCAATATTTTCCATAGATTTTTCAAAGAATTACTTCTCAGTTTTATTAAAAAAATTTTCCACTCAATGTTTAGAAGATTTAGTATTCGACTAGCTATCGAATTCAAAACATAATCGAGCTTATAAGCTACATTTTTGGATT
This sequence comes from Drosophila tripunctata, assembly GCA_035047385.1. Lineage (NCBI taxonomy): Eukaryota > Metazoa > Arthropoda > Insecta > Diptera > Drosophilidae > Drosophila > Drosophila tripunctata. The sequence goes on along the minus strand of JAWNPS010000270.1, from coordinate 824,010 downwards.
GTTTAAAGTCACCGTGGACTGCAGTCTACGCTAATGACGAAAGCATAGACATGTTGTATTAAGTTGCCAGCAACACTGTGAAACTTTGTAGCATTTTGGAATGGTTAGAATGAGCATTTACTTAATTATTACTTATCTCTTAACTACTATTAGCTTTGTAAAATGACTACAAATATTCGAATCTAATCTAATAACATGTTTGCAGCAAAATTTGCAAACTTAATTTATAATCTTGATTGTCTTTGGCCAAAAGTCCAATGCCTGAAGCACATGTTTAATTTGACAACTTTGCGACTGTTTAACTTGAGCTTTGATGCAGGAATATGCCAACCCTACAACCCCTTAGGCCCCCACATCCCCATAGCCCCCTCTCTCTCTCCATTACCCAAAGACAACATAACTGTCTAGTTATATGCTCATGTCTATAGCAAACTATATTTGCCAAATTTATGTTAAAGTTTTGGGGCACACAATGTGCACCATATACATACATATATGCGTTATAAACATTTTATGTATTTGTATGTGTGTGTGAGTATGTGTATGTCCTTTCACAACCCCCCAAACCCCTTGCGTGTGTGAAAGCACCCATTTAGATACCGTTATGTTTGCTACCCTTCACATTTGGTTTTATGTCGAGAACGTTCAATAAATGTTAATGTGCAATTTTTGGAGTTTTCCTTTCGACTCTCAGCTGGCAGGTAAAATGTACTACATATGTACCTATATATGTATGTCTCTGTCTGTGGCATGTGTGTGTCTTCTTATATCTGTTGCAATTTATGAAAAACAAGCTAAAATCGCTACTGTCGAGCTGCTCGAATGTTAAATGCCCAGCTTTCGAAAACAAAGCAACCTTTTGTTATAGCTTCTGAAAAGTATGCTGAATTTGTAAAAAGTAACAGTATGTAACAGGCGGAAAGAGGCATGACAGACTCCATATAGTGTATATATTTATGATTATCATCAGATCTCAGAGATAAGTTAGTATAGCTTCCATATTTTGTTATAATAACTATGACAATACACTTCCTTCAAGTAATATAATGCCAATGTCATCCTAAATTTATAGCTGCTATGCCCCCAACATCGATGAGGCAGATGGTACTACTATCATATTATTCTGTCGAGGTTAGGTTAGGTTGAAGTCCCATTATCACCTTTTCTATTACTTCAAACTACGATAACTTTGCTAAAAATTTATCGACTGTCGAACGACATACCAATTTAAACTGTATTTTAACACATAAGTAATTACGCATCTAAATTTCAAGCTTTTTTAGAAATTCATTTTATTCAAATTTACATTTTTTGTGTAGTTTAAGAATATAAATGCTTTATGGGGTCGACTATTAGGATTTCAACGATTTTATTACACAATCGGGCGTGCTCGATTGAACTTTTCTTATGTCTTTAATATCTTGTGTGTTTATGAACAGATTTTAATGACATTTTCAGCATGCTCTGAATTCTTATATCTAGTATAGAATTTCAGTGCTGATTTTCAAATCATTTTCCTTGAAATTACTATTGTAATTAGATTTTATATCAAATTCATAGTATTTGTAGCATTTACTTAGTTTTTTATATGTTTAGACAGTTTGTCTCTGGCCACAATAATATCAGCCAATATTTTGCTCATGAAAACTAGGCTAAAGAGCACAAGAAAAAAAAAAAAACATCAAAACCATTTTATGTGCTAACGAAATAACAAAAGCCGGTTCCTTATATCTCTCTGTCTCTCACTGACACACCCTCAACAGCGGCCACGTCGACAACACATTAAATGCAATGAGGAAACTTTTTTCCATGTCCTTTGTTCTTGTTGTTGTTGCTGCTTTTGCTTTTTCAGCCGCAAATTCAATTTCCGCACATTGTGCGCAGCTCCACACAAATGATAAAAAAGAGAGAGAGAGAGAGAGCAGAAATTTTCAAAGCCAGCCAGCCACCCACACACATACACATACGAAAGCTTACAGACATGCGCCATTTGCAATTGTCACTCTCTTTTGAGCTCTGATTCCACAGCTTACTCTCACGCAGTGCTGCCAACTCTTTGGGTCACAAAACAAGCTAAGCCAGCCTTTGAATGTAGCTAGAAATAGTAAAAAAAAAGTACAAATTGGTTGATAGCTAAAAAAAAGCGCTAAAATAGTACAACGATATATTTTTATTATTTTAGTACATATTTTCAAAACCATCTATGATATGTTTGATAAACTTAAGAGATTATGAAAATATGTATAAAATTAAATTAAAATATATCGTTTTACTACTTTAGCGAATGCTTTTTAGGCATACTGCTGGCAAAGCGACAACATTCATCTTTCCAACATAGACTCTATATGCACATTAAATGCTATTAATAAAAAAAAAACCTTATGTGTAAAATTGTGTTAAATGTTTGAGAGACCATACTATTTCGTTGAGTTTTTCTTTTTGTTCATTGGAAAAAAGAGTCCCTCCACCTTTGCGTTTGCCAATGGCAGCGATAACAGACTATTCGCAAAGGATGCCAGTTTCGAAAATTGCTGATTTTCTATTAAATTCACGTAGTTTGACACCTCGGCTTAAAATCTTGTGGTATCCTTTAAATTTGACTTTTGAGTATTGGAACAGAATCTCTTCAATATTGGTTGATTCCACCTTCTTGGCACACCATATGTTGTCTTGCAAAATAGCTATAATTTTCGTTAGCCGCTATTTTACAAATTATTCCGTATTTTCCTGTTGAAGCCCACTAGATCTAGTGTAAAAATAGCTAAGTCGGCAGCACTGACTTCACAGTTTACTCTCGTGCTTACTCTCACGTTCATTCTCGCGCTTACTCTCCCGCTCTCTCGCAGCACCGTTTGCTTCCTGCCAGGCTTTAGTATGTGTGTGTGTGTGTGTGGGTGAAGCGTAGATTGCGCAATCTATGTATGAAAATCAAAACAACGCCCCACAAATACACAGACATAAGAGAAGCGCGCACACAAGCGATGAATGAATGTGAAAGAGAGCAAAGTTGCGCACATAGAGTGTTGGTGGGTAGTAGAGCGGTGGGTGGGAGATGGGCGAAATTTGTTGTTGGCCACCGGCCGGCAAACGGGCATTTTTTGGGTTCTGCGGTTGGTGTGATAGATGGGGCGGAGCGGTGTGGTATGGTGTGATGTTGTCAGTGTTGGTATGGGGCACGCCTTTATATGTTGTACATAGCATTGTGTCAGAGTTCAATATCCTGCATACAGAGCACAAGGCCTGCAGGTGGCGCTGCAGTGCGCGCTCAGGTAACTGCAGCAAGCAGACGTCAAATGAGAGAGAGAGAGAGGGCAGCATCGTATATGTACATATGTGTGCATATGAATTGCCTAAAAAGCTTTTGTAACTGCGTAACGATCGTAAAGCATAAGAGCTCAGCAAAGTAAGAGAAAGAGAGACGGAGTGAAAGTTGTATCAAGTGTAGCACGAAGCTGTGGACCTGATCACCATTTCTAAAGCTTAAAAGCTCTCTGCACGGTCTGCTTCATACCATAGAAAGCACAAAAGCTTTTCGAACTTAGCGTATTTAGTATTAGTAGTATTTCTATGACAGCTAAGTATATGATATAGTGATCCGATCTGGCCGATTTTAGCTGTAAAACTGAAAGACTAGTTCGCATAGAAACACAAGAAGAAGCGATCGGACATGCAGAGGAACAGACGGACATGGCTATATCGACTCGGCTGTTGTTATGTTATGCAATAATAATAATAATAATAATAATACGTTTCAAACTTTGAAACAAAAACATATAAAATGTTTCAGAAATAAGATTTGGTTCTTAAAAAAAAGATTTTGTATCCAAAAAATGCGTCGGAAATAAAAAGTTCTTAAACATAGTTAACAGATCTTCATTGTAAGATCACAAAATAAAGGTATATATTCTTAAAACAAGATATAAACATTTGACCGTTTTCTTGTTTTAATAACTAAAGCTCTTTAAGATTTATATTCTTATACTGCACATTAATCTTATACAATGTTTCTAACTTAAGATCACAATATATAAGATTCGTTTTCTTGACTTGAGAACTCTGGTATTTGGACATACATGCATATATTCGTCGGCTTAAACACTTTAGAGTCTCTAGGAGCATTACAAAGCGAATTCTAGACAGTTCAAGTTGTGATTTAAAAGCTCCTTAAAGCATTAGAAATGTATCATTTTTTAGCCAAGTATTTTTATTAGTCTCATGCTTGTAGCAATTAAAGCCAGTTGAAATAGTCCATAATTAGATATGGTTATCGGGAGACATAAACGAGCTCACCTTGTGGCAACCCTTAACTAACTGGCAACATAAAGTGGCATGCCGCATAGATGTACGTGTGTGTTTGTGTGTGTTTGTGTGTGTGTGTATGTGTGTGGCACGCTAATGAAGGCAGACACTGGCTAAAATGTTGCACAAACCGTTGAAATGTTGAGGGTTGCTCAACAGCATACATATCTATATACATACATATGTATGTATATCCATCCCAAGCCCTACTGTAACTGAGGGCTGGACTTGGTCCATTGGACTGATTGCAATTTTATATGAATTCACTTCACTTCAATTCGATTCAATTCAATTCAATTCAATCGACTACCTGAATTTTCCAAGCAATGGCGAGTGCATTGAACTGCATGCTAACAAGCTGAGCACGAGTGAGAGAGCTAGACAGATGCAGATAAAGAGAGAGAAAGAGAAAGAGAGGGATGCTAACTGCTAATTTTGAAACTATGCATAATTCGGAGCAGTGGACAGAGGCGTCGAGTAGAAAATTTTTAGAAACATTAAAATGAGGGAATAAAATTAAGAGAAAAAGTTTCTAATGTTTCTAAAAATATTAAAGATTTTTGCAACATAAAACTTGTTATTTTAAAATATTTGGCTTCTACAGAAAAACAAATCCTACGATTTTGGATAAGTTATATGTATGTATGTTATTGATAATAAAATTCTGTAAATTTTGGTATGTGACACATATCTGGAAAAATTGGTATAGCCGGTATATTTACCGGACGGACAGACGGAAGGACAGACGAACGGACGGACAGACGGACGGTCGGACAGACGGACGGACGAACGAACAGACTGGCATGACTATATCGGCACCCCTTCCACTACCCTTAGTTGACGATATAAATACTTTACCTTGTATTTATTTCTAAAAACTTATCAATATAAACAATTTTTCTTATATTATTGTTAACAACAGCTATAAATGTATGTATATCTTTTTGTACAGTGTAATTTTGGATAAAAAATGCAAACCCCGCAAAAATATTCTTGCTAAAATGTCAATAAGTCGATAAGGTCATAAATCTAACATCTATAGTATGTTACAAACTGCAGATTTCACAGCTGTGATCCGCTTTGTTCTTTCGTATGGTGGTGTTGGGAGGTGGTGGATCGATCGTACGTTAACCCTATATGGCTGGCCGGATCGTTGGTGGTTGTTGGATCGCACGAAAGTGTTACATTTCACAGTCCCTTCAAATGGCTAAAAAAAAAAAAAAATGGAAAAACAAAAGAAGAAAATGCAAATTGATTCGTTCTGGTTCCGACAACTCAACGTTTTACACGCGTCCATGCAAAACTGGTTTTACAACACTGTTTTACACGATCACCCTTTTCTTCAAACGAATGTTTTTGTTTTTGTTTGAAAACTTGAAAACATTTTGGCGTTTTGACAAAGTCGAAAATGTTTTAGATAATAGAGACACATATGGTCAGATATTTTTACAGGACTCTAAAAAAAAGGGGGTTGCAAACGAACTTTTACTTGTTTGCTTCTTCTTTCTGAAAATAATTAGAGTTGTCCCAGCGAAAATAAGGGAAAATAATGAGGGAAATATTCGCTTAAATGGAGTTACATTAAAAGTATGTAATGATAACTTTAATATGTTAAAAAAGTGTTAGATATCATCTAGTAAGATATAAACTTTGTAAGCTTAAATTAGGTTCTACAAATAGCTAAATTGTTAAAGAAATTAGTACAATGTGCATTTTCTTATATATTAAAAATGTCTAATAAATTTCTTGAAAATCGGACTACTATTTTATATAGTTTTCATAGATAAAAACGCTTGAATATCCACGTTTGGTATAAAAAACTTTGCTGTCTATTGAAACAAATTCACGCTTTTTTGCATTTAGTTATATTTTACACATACTTAAAAAACTTTTCCCAAATCGGTATAATACTATATCATATGGCTACCCATAGAAAAAATTGTATACAAAAAGTTTCTCTTAAATAGTGAGTTTCATTACGAATTTGGCACAAGAGCTACATATAAATGGCAAGCAACCACTTGACACTCAATACAGACTGCTCAAGGCCTCGTATATATGAGTAAAAAAGAAGGCGAACCACCCCAAAAAAAAAAAAAAAACCAAATTAAACGAATTGGGTCAAAAGATAAACGGAATTAATTATCTTCAAGAGCCTATGGGCACACAAAAAAAAGAAACGAAATTTTTTTAAATTTGCAATAGTATAAGAGTGTGTGAGAGAGAGAGAGAGTAGGGTTCCGGTTGGACTTATAAAACAGAAAACGCAGCTGAAAAGAAAATACAAGAAAATCCTTTAAAAAATGCAAACGGTTGCCACTCAAGAAAAGCAAAGAGCCGTACCGTAACCTCCTCCCTCCCCCACAGCCCCCAGCCCCAAAAGCAGCCAAGCAACGAACCGAGCACCCAACCAATCACCCCCTAGGCAGCAACCAAAACCATGTGATGTTAAGGTTGACTGCGTTTACGCCTCCACACACCCAGTCTCAAAAAGAACGGCTGCTCCACCGCCAGTGTTGTCAACTCGACTGCGCAAATTTCATTATTTATAATACGGAAGCTGTGTGTACGCGAGAGAGCAACCGTTCGTGTGTGTGTGGGAGAGTGTGGCAAGTGTATGTACGTGTAAGCTTGATTAATAGACTGCCGTTGCAAGGTGCTCTCTCTGCTCAGTGCTCTCTCCTCTCTGCTAGCTGCTCTCTTTACGAACAGTAACGACAACCGGCTGCCGGCTAGTGGCTGCCGGCAAAACATCCTGCGCTAGCTTCTCTCACTCTCTCTCTCTCTCTCTCTCATACTCGCTTAGCTCTCTTCCACCTTTTTGTGTAACCCAGAGCGAGAGAGAGAGTGAAGAGCATGCAGCTACCGTTAGTTGTGGAAAGGGTAGCGCTTTGTGGCTGTGTCTCAAATTTTTATTGTTTTTTTTGTGGCAGCTTTTATCTAAAAGTTCAGTTGAATATAACTACGTTTAATCCAATTAACTGCAGGCAGCAATAAACAGCTAAATTGTGAGCTTTAAGTTAACGGCTTCTACACAAATCTAGCTAAACTCTGCATTTAAGCTCCTTATGTGCTATAAAATAGCTAGCATCTTTAGCTTTAAAGCCAACAACGCTCTATTAAAGTAACTATTAAGCTAAGTATGGCAAAAAGCTACATTTTATTAATTTTAATAATTTTGATTAAATTCTTTAATCTATTTTTTTATCAAATTGTTTGCTCTTGAAACACATACAAAAAATAAATATTCAACTTGACTTTGATCGTCGTTAATTTGCTTTGGCTTTATGCCAGTAAATATTTAAAGAGCTATTGAATTTCTATTGTACTTGGCATTTAAAGTGGCTTTCATACTGATTTGCATATCAAAGTATATAGTATATATGTACATATCCTATAGCTAGAGCTTCATATAGTTACTTGGTTGCATATTTTGCATTCAAATATCTCCACCTCAAGCGTCAAACATCCTTACATCCCATACAGCCGAAATCCCACAGCCCACAAGCAGTGTTGGCAGCACTCCAAGCTAAAAAAACGCTGAAAAAGTTAGAATTTATAAGTAAACTTTAAATTTCAAGCAAAATCATTCTTTTAAATTTTATTAATTATATTAAATTTTAACAGAAGTTGTGGTTTGTCTCTCTCAATTAGATTTTTTTTTCTTTTTGCATTTTGCATCAGAAGAATACATTTTAACCTGCAATATATGTAAGTAGAATCCCTTTTAGTGACTATTACATACATACATACATAAAAAGCCAAAAACTGTTAGGTAAAAAGCTAAGCGTGTCAACACTCTTCACAACCCACAACCCACTCACACGCCAACCCACACATACAGCATACATACATGTACACTAACTCTGCTCTCTCACAAAGCAAAGCCTGGCTCTCTTTGCCAACAGCGAGAAAAAGAGAGTAAGAGTGAGAGTGAGAGCAAGCGAGCTAGCGTGTATTGCCGACTCGCTTGCGCGAAAGGGTGTGTACCAGCCCGGCCGGCGTCAAATGCAGTGCGTGCAAAAGGGATACAAATATGTGTGTGTGGTACGATAGTAGTTGCCTGGCCGCTCTCTTTTGCTGCGCTCGCTCTCTCGCTCTCTCACTCTCTCGTTGTTGTTGGCTGAGAAGAGCAGTGGAGTGGAGTGGAGTGAGTTAAAAAGGATACTCTTTGGTGTTGCGTGTTTTTGTGCCTTTTGAGGATACGACGAACGGCGCCTGTTTTTCTACTTTTAGTCGTACGTGTTCGTTCGTTGCTTTCGTTCGGTTTTGATTCCATTCGGTTGTGTTTCTCAATTCGAGAACATTCATTTATAATTTTTTGACTCCTCTGCACCAGTTTTTGTGTTTTGTGTTCAGTTACGGATTTGTTGTGTTCTCGGTTTTTTCCAAACTAAAAAAACAACAACTTAACATACACACACATATACACACTCACACACACACACACACCAATACACACACAGTCATAGCCAACAAGAAGAAGAAGGAGAAGTAGAAAAACTGCAAACTGCAAACTGCAATAACTGTGCTTTGACGCTCTCTGTGCAATATAGTATACACGAATACTATACTAACTATCGCAACTATCGTATAACATTCGTTAAAGTATTTTTTTTTTTTAATACTACTACGTGTCGGGAACTGACAATTGCAATAATTATTAATTCATAATTAATAATACAACATCAACATCAACAACAACAACGCATCGATTGTGTTCAAAAGTTTCTAGTCAAATTTTTGTACATTTCTGTATTTTTTTTTGTTGAGCAAAAATTTCTACAAGCACCAACAACAACAACAACAACAACAGCAACAACAACAGCGGCCGCAGCTACAACTACAACTACAACTACAAACGCACGCACGCAACTTACACCTTAACAACAAGCACCGTTAGACGCGTGGTCGTCAAAGCCAACGCCATTCGTTAGAGCGAGACAGCTGCTGCTATACCCCCCAAAAAAGCACAAACAACAACAACAACAACAACAATTTCGGTGCGACGTGGCGACGTGCAAGCGAGATAGCTAGCGAAGTTTTGTGCATAAGCAAGAGAGTGTGAGTGTGACCAGGCATTGTTTCTATTAACTACCCCCGCCCCCACTACCCACTCTACCGACCGACCCACACTCATCAACTCAACTGTTACAAAGAGAAAACGCACTTGCTCAAAAAAACACATAAACACTCTTTTTTTTTCGTTTATTTTTTTTGTTATTGTTTTCTGGTTCGTGTGAAAAACACAAGAGCTTTTTGCTATTATAACAGTTATAAGAGTTATAACAGTGTGCCAATTTTTGTTGCAAATTTTTTTCAAGTGCGCGTAAAAAATTGTGAAAATCGTTATACAGTTCATATGAATTAAGATCTTGTAATGACAAAAACAAATTGGAAATTCTGGATTCATTCTCACGAATACCCATTTAATGCAAGCTTGTGTATAACACATAACTGTGCTAACATTTGTAGGTTAGGTTGAGCATGTAGTGTGGCTAAAGATGCTAGAAAATTAGTGTTGCAAGCTGTAAAGAAAGTTTCCAAACTACAAATGAGGCTAATTAAGAATTGGTAGTAGTTATATGGTATGATTCGAAAGGAAGAGAGAGAGAGAGAGAGATCGAGAAAAGAACACAGACAGACAGTAAGAGATAGCGCTACAAAGACTAAGAGCTTTCTCTTGACTATGTAAGCTACTTATGAGAAGGCTTAAGAAAAAGAGATGACTCGAATTGGAAGTAAGAGCAAGACTGTTATATTTATCGCGGACATCAGCACTATTTTTAGCTTTTATATAGACAAATAGCACACTTATAAATTATAATCTGTTTTTAAATAGAGAATAATGCCTCCATGTCTTTTTGGATATTTTCTTTAACATTTTTAAGAGCAAAATGCTAGATGTAAGAACTGTTATTCCAAAAATTCAGTAGTTCTTCACATAAAAACATTGTTCTTTAAATAATTGTTACATTCGGGAAGATATTATTCTTTAGATTTTCGAAAGAATTGGTTTATAATCAAAAAAATCGCTCAAGTTTTAAATTTTTGATGTATGTATATACAATTTTGATTAGAATAGCTAAATCAAAACTAAAAAAAAAAAACTTCAACTTATCCGGAGATTTGTCATTGAAATGGAATATTTCGTTTTGTAATTTATTATAAGATGTAATTCTTACTTAAAATCGTCTTAAATAAAGATTATATGTTTTATATTTTAAAGAGCTTAATACTTTAGATGCGTTTTTAAGATCTTACTTTTTTCAGTGCATTTCTGTTAAACTCTTTTCCAGTCTAACTGCTTACTGTACAGGTATAGCTATCTCTTTTCTACGACTTGCACCCTTGGCCGTCAAGACGTACACTCAAACACATTCGCATATGTACGTGTGCCCTGCCCTGACCCACCTCAAGGTGCTCAACTGGGGGCGACACACATTTTAAATGAGGTCACTGATATATCGGCGCAAAAGTGTCAATTACACATTTCCTTTTCTTTTCTTTTCTTCTTTATTTATTTTTTTTTTTTTGATTTCTTTTCATTTTTGTACACATGCCATTCACACAGGCGTACACAGACGCCGCACTTCTGTTGGGGGTTGTGAGAGGGAGAGAGAGAGAGAGAGTTGCAAAGCTCTCATTAAGCAAGCACAATTAAACCTTTGCCGCTGGGCATGTGAGTGTGTGCGTGAAGCTCTCCCACTCTCTTGAGCAGTGTTGCCATTTTAGCTAGCTTATAGCAAGCTCCCTTTTTGCTGGTTTGTGAAAGAAAGCTTGTAGCATTAAAGCCAGCTATCTATTACTTAACACAATTTAGTTTAAAATTATACATTATATTATTTTTTTTAACTTTTGTGAAAACCTTTAATTATTGTTTTTATGACATTTTTGTATGAATTTACGTTTGCTAAAACAAATACATTATTGATTTTTTTTCTGCAAAAACAGTCCCAAATATTATGGCCAACGATATTTTTCTGGAAATATCTAAAACTAATCTTAATTCATTTCAAAATGTTGGTATTTTTGGTATGAATATGGTAGTTTATACTATCGTATATTAAAACTAATAGTGCAAAGTTTGCACTGCAACTTGAAACTTCAAGTCCATAATAAAAGTTTTCCATTATTTAATTTCAAGATTTATTCCGATTCATATAAATTAAGGCTTAAATCAAAAATTCTTTACAATTTAAAAGTTGTTTTTTAAAAATTTCGATGTGTATAAATTTCAAACAGTATATCCAATATAAATTTGCTACTGCTCTGATCATGTTATAATTTATAATTCTGTTTTAGCCAGACTGTTTGAGTTTTCGTTAATTTTAATGTGCTAGAACATTAAAACTAACTTTTCATTTACTTCGTTTCGTCGTCAAAATATGCAATTTTAAATAATAAAGTAAATTAAATAATTTTTTTAATATGACAAAAACATTATTTAATAAAAATTCTCATGATATGCAGTTTATTTTTTTTAATAAAACTTTAGACTTTTTCTAGCTTACATATTTTAAAATCTAGCTTTTTTGAGAGGCACAAAAACTGGCAGCACTGTTGTGAAGCGTCCTCTCTCTTAATGTATGTGTGTGTGTCTGTTTTTTTTTTGTTGTGCTGCACTTCTTTTGTTTTTGACATCACCCTTTTTGCATTTTTGCATTTTTTTGTTGTGTCTTTCGCTTTGACTTTGTTTGTTTTGTTGTTTCTGCTACCTTTTATAGCAATCAGCTTTTGATTGTCACTGTGTGCGTTTGTTTGTTATTGTCCTGGTTGGGCCCTCATGTTGTTGCGAGTTCATTGAACGCAGACGTCAACAGCTGTTTTCATAACTTGCCACATGCCTCACACAACACAACACAGCAACCACAACTGCAGCAGCAGCAGCCGCAGCCGCAGCAGGAAAATGCCGAAAACTCGTTGAAGAAAAGCAGCAGCTACAGCAACAACAACAACAACAACAAAGCGTATTAAACCCATACACTGGCCACAACGCAAGTTCATTGACCCAAACGTAGATTCGTAACTCAAACCCAAATAGCGTTTGCTTTTTGAACCCAAAAACTACGTATCCGGCAAAGGACTAGAGCTAGAGGGACGTTGCAGGGACGTGTCGGCTTGTTGTTGTTTTTGTTTGTTTGTTTTTCGCGTCAGGTTTTTACCCTATTTTCAATGCGGTCCCTTCTAAGCCTCTGCTATGCAACTCAGTACCAGGGGAGTACCTTTCTCACTCTCTCTCTCTCTCTCTCTCTCTCTCTCTCTCTCTCTCTTTGTTACTTCCTTAGTTTCTACTACTCTTTCCCTCTCTCATTATCTCTGTGTGTCTCTCTAACTCGGTTTCAACCCCCTTTTGATTGCATCCAATTGGACCAGAGCTAACACACACACACACACACACACACGTATACACAATATTCCAATTGGGAATGGACACATACACACACACACATACATATGTGTGCATCATGCAATCTCATCATATGGCTCCAGATGCCAAATGTTTCAGATTTCATTACGATTGCAAATGCTAAATTGCACATTGCAAGCTTTCGTAATTTTCAAAAAAAAGTTTCGTGTATCCATATATGTTTAAACCTACATGTATACTACGACTGGCTAATACCCTAGAATGCTTGGCTGCAAGCGCAAATCTTTTCAGATATATATGTATATCATTTTTTTTTTTCAAATTTATATTTAAATTTAAAATATATAAATTATATGGTTAAATGTCTGTATTCATTTTGCATATATATAAGATAAAAGATTTTTAAATTGAAAGCAAATTGAGCCCATAACTTAAATTCAACGTTTACAAAAGAGTGTTTTAAGTTTTTAGATGCTTGATGGAGTCCAACAAACTAATTTTTATAGAGTGAAAAATAAAGAAATCATACGAAAAGGAATGTTTTTGATATGTCCGTCTGTCCGTATGTAAGAATGATTATATGATTTCCGGTATCGTGAGAGTTAGAAGAAAAATTCTTTCGAATATAAGCTTCATATACAGATTTGTTTTCTATTTTTGATATCTAGACCTCTTCGGCTATTTATTGCAATATTAATACGAAAACTTAAACGTATTTCATTCAAACTTGGCATAAGGCCTTAATATATTATTGTTAAACTATGCTGAAGATTTCATCAGGATCAGTTTTGAAGTAAACAAGCAATTCTCAAATCAAATTACGTTCAATATGCGATATTTACGGCACTCAACTGAAATAAATGAGCATTATAATAAACGTATATACATTTACTTAATTGTCCTTTAACCAAGAGGCTTCAAAACATTAATTTCTTAAGCTTCAATACTCTACTCAACCTTTTTTCTACTTGAATATAAAATACCTAAAGTCCACATGCCAAATTTGATGCTTGTAGCACTTAACATCTCTGTAAACTGTTCATTAATACGAACAGACAGATAGACGGCCATACGGACAGACAGACGTAGATGTCTGTACCGACTCAGTTTGTAATGTTGATCAAGCATATGTACTTTATGGGTACTGTCAGTCTATTACCCACTTTTAACAAACTTCATATACCCCAGCTAGAGGGTATAACAAAGTGAACTGCTAGCACTCGAGTGCAAGCGCACTCTTAACGCATCGAGTACTCGCTGTAGAGTGTACTGAGTGGTGCGAGTGGTTGCTTTGAACCGCTGAACCACTGAGCCACAAAACAATTTAATTAAATTCCAAGCCATTAAGCGGACTTTTGTGCTGACAGGGCACAAAAAGGAAGGAAGCAAAAAATAATGAAAGAAACTTGATAAACAGATTTGGGCTCTGGCTTTGCTACCATTATGCGTATACACCCCACTACCCAGCACTTTATAAATCAGAGTGTATTAGGCAAATGTGCTGGCAAGGAACTGCCCTAAGCTACCACTTGAAAGAATTGTTATGCTTTATACAAAATCTTTTAATAGCTATGAATTTACTTAAACGATTTGTCTACTTTTGCTTACTTTCTTGCAGATTGAGTAAAACGAGCGAGCAATCGAATAGCTATCATTTATCAGAAGACACGAACGAACAAGAAGAAGAAGAAGCAGAAGATTAAGAAGCACTGGAAGAAGTAAAAGGTTTAATACTACTTATGTATGAGAAAGATTTTTAAAACTGCAAACCAAGCAAATTAAAACCAAACACCACCAAGCAAAAACCAACAACTATTAACATAAACAACAAAAAGAATTAAAAAGAAATACTATATATATACATATATATATAACGAATAATCATATTTAAGCGTATATATACAAGAACAAGAACTATAAAAAATACATATACTATATTATATGTATACAATATATTTGCATAAACAAAACTAAGTTCCAAGGATTATTTCACAAAACCAAAAACAAAAAAAAAACAAAATAAAGCAACCAGAAGATTTATAAAACCAGCGCAAATTAGTAAAAATAATATAAAATATATATATATAATAAAATTATTGCTATCTTTTTGCATTTTTGCAATTTTTTATATAAACGAAAACTAAAAAAAGGAAATCAAATAAAAAGAAAGCGAAGCAGAAGTTGAGCAGAAGAAAAGCGAAAGCGAAAAACAAAACAAAAACAAAAAAACATTAGCAAAATTTACTCTTTTATCTAAAAACTAACTAAAATAAAGCATAAAAATTTACTTCAAATTTATATTAAATTTTAAACTCTAAGTGAAGCCAAAGAACGGTTAAAACAAACAAGAAAAAACAAAGAAAACATTTAACATTAAATAAAATACTATTTTTTTTGCGATCGTAGTTGATCTAAAAACCCAAAGAAATTAAAACCAAAAATAAAATAAAAATTAAAATAATAATAACACCTTGCGGCAAACAACTTCACGGGACTTGTGCAAAGCGCAGTCAAAGCTCTTGAAAAACAAAAACAAAAACAAAGAAGGAAATACCAAGAAATAAGTACATACATATATTCTAAGCGTAACCAAACAAGCAGTGAGATTAACTATTAAGCACAAAAACCCCACAACAATAGAAACGAGAAACGATAAACGACAAAAACGCAGAGAGCAACAAAAAAAACAAACCAACAAAACAGAACAAAAGTTGAATTTTAAATTTTAAAATCAACAATTAACATTAACATTAACACCAACAGCAACACGTTCGATCTGTAACTGTTAAAGTTACAGTTCAACGCTAACAGCATCAAAATTAGCACTAAAAGCAACACCAACGGCAACAGTAACGGCAACAGTAACAGCAACAGTAACGAAAGCCTAAACAACATGACCAACGCCATGGATATCGTTAAGAACGGTGGGAGCGCCAATGGCTCCGTCGATGGCAGCAATGATGAGTCGCGTACCAATTTGATAGTCAACTATCTGCCACAAACCATGACGCAAGAGGAGATGCGATCGCTCTTCTCAAGCATTGGTGAGTTGGAGAGTTGCAAACTGGTGCGTGATAAAGTCTCAGGTAATTTGGGTAAATATTAACCAATGTTTTAACTACTATTTTTAAATAAATTTTAGTATATTTCGTTATGTTGATAAATATTTAAAATTTGCATAACTTTTACTTATTCGCCATACACTTTTATGTTATGTTAAAACTGCATACAGATGTTAAGTTAACATTTGCTGCTAAGTTAACTACTTGTTTGCTGTTACTAACAGACTGTATGGCATGTTAGACAGCTGTAAACAAAAGTTATGCACTCTTATAAATTGAAAAACTTAAGTAAGCATGTTAATCGATATTTTTTTATTAAATATTATACAGTTTTGCTTAACTTAATGCAATCTAACTCAACAAAAACTTGTTTACTTTACAGTTTTGCCAGCATCATTGACCGCACTCAATCCAGCTCTGCAGCAGGGTAAGTTTTTCATATAATACCAAGTTATCGAATTTATCGAATTTTGTAATGCTTATCGTAATTCGCTTCTAGGTCAGAGTTTGGGCTATGGATTTGTTAACTATGTGCGCGCCGAGGATGCTGAGAAGGCTGTTAACACCCTGAACGGTTTGCGTTTGCAGAATAAGGTTATTAAAGTATCATACGCCCGTCCAAGTTCAGAATCTATAAAGGGTGCTAATTTATATGTATCGGGTCTTCCGAAAAATCTATCACAACCAGACTTGGAGGGGATGTTTGCATCGTTTGGCAAAATAATTACATCTCGTATACTCTGTGATAATATTTCTGGTAAAAATCAAAAATGCAAACGCTAAAAACTTAAATGTTGAACAATTAACTTATCGATTAATCGTTTGTGCATTGTGCAGGTCTATCGAAGGGTGTCGGTTTTATACGATTCGATCAACGCAACGAAGCTGAACGTGCCATACAAGAGCTAAATGGTAAAACTCCCAAGGGATATGCCGAACCGATAACCGTCAAATTCGCCAACAATCCAAGCAATAGCGCCAAGGCCCAGATCGCCCCACCATTGACCGCATACTTGACGCCACAGGCAGCGGCGGCCACACGACGCTTAGCCGGTGCCCTACCATCGGCTGGACGTATCAGGTGTGTATGCATGCAATCGATACACTTATCGATAAGTAAAATCGTTTTAGTTGCTTTAAGTAGTAGTAATGGGTGGTGGGCGACTATATGCGATATGGTTATGCTTAACTCTAACTCTACTACTCGATTTCACGCTCTCACTCTCTCTATCTCTCGCTCTCTCTCTCTATTATAAGTTGGGGTATGGACAACAATAAATCTAATTTGACTATCGAACTTTTTCTAAAGAATAAATGCTCAGACTTAGACAGCGACTTGTTAAACTTTCATTTGTAATAGTTATATATGTATATTACTATATATACATATACTTAGTTCATTACTTTCGATTATATTATATTATTATGGATTTCAAAACATGTATACATTAAAAAATACTTTGTTTCTATTTCCTACCTCTTATGTGGCATATTTCGGTTTTCTTTTTTCTTTTGAATACAAAAAAAAAAAAAATACAAAAAAAAAAAACAAATTTCTCATCATTTTTAGCATTGGAAAAAGTCCCATGTTAGCGATTAACAAGGGTTTGCAAAGGTGAATTTTTCGACTTATTCATTTCTACACACACACAGACACAAACACACACAGAGACAGACATAAACATACAATACATACATATATTGATTGCTGTTTTTCATTTATGCTTTAATAAAAAAAAAAAAAAAAAAAAAACATAAAATAAATGTTTAGATTTTAATGTTTGTGTGTAACTGTTACAAAACTTACATATACTCTGACTTTAAGTTACAAAAAAATTGTTTTTCGTATTTTGTTGTATGTTTTCTTCTTTCCCCCCCCCCAAAAAAAAATACCTAAAAATACCTAATTTGCACTCAACTGGCGGCTTTTTGTGTTTTAAAGTTTGTTTCGATTTCAATAAAGGCGCATGTACCGAGTTTTCTCTTTGGTTTTTGATTTTCCATCTATCACATACTATATGCTATACTATATATCATTTTCTATGTGTACAAAACTTAATTCTTTTCAACTCAGCCTTGATTTTATATTTAACATAGACTACAGTTAATTATCAAATATTTTTTCAATTGTTTGTGTTTTACTTTTTGAACGAATTCAGCGACAATTACATATTTGTGCTTAAAACTGAACAATCAATTGGGCAACCGTAGAGCATTCGATATAATGCCAGAACAAAATTACTTGCAGCACAGTGTAATGGTGGCCCCACCCAATAAACTACTATACATAACCTTTTAAAGCATGAAATAACTATTAAATGAAATACATATATAATGCATTGAAACTGTGAACCAAAAAGTTGACTTTGGCCAAATGTTGTAATATCCTTGCAGTTATGAAATTCTTGAGATGGAAGTAGATATAATGACAATTATAAAATATATAACTAAATAGTAAATACATATCGACGATATGGAAAATTGCTAAAATTTCAATATGTCTAGGAAAAAAAGCTTAAGGTATTACTAATTCTATATTTACCGTATAAAAAACTATATGATAGAGTTATCGGATTTCAAGAAAAGTACTTGTAAAAGATGGACATTTTTGTCAAATTTGGTGGCTATAGTTCTAATAGTCATACAGACGGAAGATGGGGCAGGCGGACGGAAGGACGGACGGGCGGAAGGTTAGACCAATGGAAGGACAGACAGACGGAAGGACAGACACGCGCAAGGACAGATAGACGGAAGGACAGACAGGCGGAAGGACGCATGGACGGAAGACCAAAGGGACGGAAAAACCGACTGACGAAAAGAAAGGCAGACGGAAGGACAGACGGACGGTCTGGTAGACAGACAAAAGGACAGACGGACGCCCCATAAAATTATATAAACAATTGTATTTTAATATCTGAAAACTATCTATCAAATTCCACGAATTTTAACTGCAAGGATACCAACGAAAAAACAAAGAATCTGAAAACTGAACCAACCAAAAAAAAAAAAAAAGAAGTAATACCCAGCTTAGCGTTATAGTTTTCTAAATGTTTTTGTTTATTTATTTCTGTCAAAATGAAGGGACCGACACTTTTGCTACGTTAAATGTACCATAAACTGAACAATTGAATACAACCTTCAAGTACTTAATCGAATCGTAGCTATATATATATTAAAAAGAAAAAAACCTACTTGAAAAAAACTAATCGAACTTTGAATTCTCTTTTCAATCAAAATCAAATGTTGACATTGATTTCAATAGATACTCACCGCTGGCTGGTGATCTCTTGGCCAATTCGATATTGCCGGGTAATGCAATGACCGGATCGGGATGGTGTATATTCGTCTACAATCTGGCACCAGAGACCGAGGAGAATGTGCTATGGCAGCTATTCGGTCCATTTGGGGCCGTTCAATCGGTGAAGGTGATCCGGGATCTTCAGACAAGCAAGTGCAAGGGATTCGGCTTCGTGACCATGACCAACTATGATGAGGCTGTGGTAGCCATACAATCACTCAACGGCTATACTCTCGGCAATCGGGTGCTGCAGGTTAGCTTTAAGACTAACAAAACCAAAACCACTTAAGGTCAAGTTCTTTCTGATTTTCTGATCTCCATAAATAAACTATATAAGGGCTTTTGATTTTTCGGCCCAATAAACAAAACAAAAAAATGCTCTTTACACCGAAAGAAGTTGATGGGATATGAAAATGAAATGATGCAAATAAATAATGTCTAGTAATGATAATGATAATGCAAATGATAATGATAGTGACAATGAAAACTATAAAGCACATTTGTACATTTGGCATTTGACAGTCCGTTTGTAGTCAAAATTACTAAATAACAAAGAAAAAAAAAAAAAAAAACAAAACAAAAAAAATTATAAACAAAATTGATGGAAAAGCTAACAAAATTCTTATTAACTATATATTGATTTATGATTGATTAATTGATTGACTCATTGATTAATTCATTGACTCAGCGAAATCTTAGCAAAAATTTGTATTCCTTTTTGTAATTTTTGTTCTCGTCGAACAGCACTACATAATCTTAATTTGCATTAAACTCCTTAAAACACATCAAAAAACGAATACGAAATATAATTAAAAAAAACATACCACTTGCAAAAATAAAATACTGAAAACAAAGCTTAAAAGAGGCAACAACAAAACAACACCCACAAAAAGGTTAAAACAACAGACAAATGTCTATAAATCGACTAAGCGAACGAAAGACACTCACAATTAATTAAAAAGCCACATTAAGAAATACTTAAATACAAATACTAAAAAATAAAAACACTCAAAAAAAAATACAAAAAAATATAAAACATAAAACAATGCAAAAACATAATAACTTAATTTTTTTTTAAATTAAATTTAAATTTAATTAAATTAAATTGAATATATTAATATTACGTAACTAAATTATTTAATGTTTATTCAGTAACAAGTAACAAAAACATCCTTAACATAAAATACTTATATAATTAAATACTATTTATTCACATTGGCCACATGTGCTACTATAATTGCTATATATTGTATTTGTGTTCGTTATGCAAAACTTAATTAACTTAATTACAAAGTATATATATATATAAATTATATGAATTGCATTCACTTTAAATAATGTTTAAAAATATACTTATATTCAATTATGTAGATTCGATTCGATTCGCATTGATTTGAACAAAATAAACCCACAAAAAAAACAAAAAAAAAATAAGAAAGCCGCGTTCACATTCCAAGGAAACGCAACAAAGTAAACAAACATACATACGTCATACATCGTACATCATACATCATTTATCATACATCATTCATATTTATAATCATTATTATTATATATATGTAAACATTTTTAATTTATTTCTTTCGTCGTCGTCTAACTTTAAACTAAACAAAACATGAGAAAAACAAAATACCAAAGTATATTCAATATTGTATGTGCAAACGGAAACGTAAAGAAACCAAGAAAAACTTATTATATTATATTACATTATATTATTATGCCTACTTATTATTCCATTTTTATAATTACAACTTATGAATAAAATGCGAAAAACATCAACAAAAACAAAAAAAAAAAGCGAGAAAATACTTAACAGCAAATATATATATGCATATATATTTATTATTAAATAAATGTGTGACTTATTCAAAAAAAAAAAAGAAAAAACCATGCGAAACAAGAAAAAAAAACAAAACCAAAAAAAAAAAAAAACAACAACACAACATTTGTTTTTATTTATTTTGCAACACAAATATACACACACACAATGAGAACCCCAGCCAAAGTAAAATAGTCTTAAACTGCAGAGCGAAAACTGGCAACGTTGCGCACAGAGACAATTGGCAACAGCGCACTACGTTTGACAAACGCGCAATGAAAACTGGCAACGTCGCAACGATTTGCTTGCGACCAGCAAATATAAATATTTAGGATTTATTTTGAAATTTGTATATTGTGTCTCAGACAGCTACAAATGGGTAATTGAAGTGTGGCAACAGTGCAGACGACACAGTACCAAATTTGTTGAATAGTTTAAATGAAAAAAAAAAAAAAAAAATTAGATACATACAAACAACAAGTAGAAGAATCAGAAGAACAACAACAGCACTCGCATTTTACGAACCAAATACAAATATTACGAAATAAATACTTTAATTGAACTCGCAAATGTTCAGCTTAGTTGCAATATGATCTCTACAGAGTAATGGGATAAGTTTTAAACTGGTTTTTCGAGTCAAACTAACAAGATAGGTACCAAAAACAACAACAACAACAACAAACCGTAACAAACAAAAATATACCATAATAAAAATACTAATTATCTAGCTATAAGAAGTGAGCCTATTAGTTATACCCGCCCCGTCCTTACATACATACTATTTATATACCCATTTCCAATATATCCCAATGTTCGTTCTATTTGAGACCCAAATATACCGTAGCGCTAAATAGCAATCAATGTGTGTGTCAGTAGAATTAGCAACAAAAACAAAAATACACTTACTAATAATTATAACAATACTAACAAAACTAATAATCATTTTTAATAAAACGAGACTCAGATTTTCTGCAAAAAACTTAGTGCTGAACACATACGGCCACATCTACATGGCAGATCGGCACTAAGAAGAAGAACAAGATACAGAAGAAGAAGAACAAAAAAAGTGGAGTTTAAGAATTAAATACTTAAGTATAGTTAAAAATAAAACAACAAAAACAAAACTCAAGCAAGGCAAAGCGAATGTTGTGGGCGGATGCAAGCGCAAATTGAAAACACCAAATTTTAAATAAATATGAAACATATATATATATATAAATATTTATATATATATACATATAAAGGATGTAACATTTTTTAAACAAAGATTTATAGTAAAATTTATGAATATATTGAATAATAAGTATATATACATATATCTATATATATATATATATATATATATATATATATATATATATATATATACAATACATGTCAAAATGAAGTGAAAAGAAAAGAAAAAAAAAACTAAAAAAATACTACGCAAATGCATGAAGCAGCGCGTTGAAAATAAAGCGAGTAAAAATGTGAAATACATTAAAAAAATACCAAAAGATTGAAAAATACACAAGTAAAACCAAAACTCGGCTACTGACTACTACAAAATACCAAGAGATTCAAATTCAAATACCCGAAAACTATAGAGAAACACGTTCGCCAAAATGTGCCCGTAGAAAGATCGTGAATTTCACAGACAATTAATGGGCAAATACACTTAAATACTCGATAGTCGATACATTCGATTACAAATACAATATATATATATGTGTGTGTAATCGTACGTAAAAATCAAAAAAACAAAAACAACAACTATAAATTTTGAAAATGTTTTATTTTCATCTATCGAATCGTTTTATCGTTGTTGCGCCTATTAGCTTATTAGTTCGATAGCTCGATAGTTTGGATACATAATAGTTTAACTTGCCAGTGAACTCAATAACAGAGAGCATGTCATACTCCAATACTTCATAAAAGCTAAAGACAAAAAAAAAAAAAAAAAAAATAAAAACAAAAACAAAAATGAAAATATATAAAAATAAATAATACATTACATACTCAATATGTGTGTGTTGCATTGTGCTAGGAAACTGATCTTAATGGATTTTAATCATACTTAAATAAATCGAAACAATTACATTATTATAATAATATCATAATAATAACCATCACATATGCCCAGGTGTGCTTGTTGGTTACCAAAAACTAAACCGTTTGGTAGCCCTCAACACCCTTAAGGGCTGTGTGTCATTATTCAAAAAAGCAATATTAAAATGTGACTCGAGTTGACTGTGCAAACATATATAGAAAATGATTACGAATTCCTTCGCTTCTAAAAACAAACAGTACTAAAGTTCTAACCATTATCTTTTTGGCAAGGCATTAAAACCTACTTTCAATTTCCCTAACTCCAAATGTTAATTCTCATTTCTTCGCTGAACTCTGCTAGCATTTTCGAAAAAAAACTGACACACAATTGCACTAAAGTAGTTTATTTCCAGTGCTCCATAAAATTTCCATAGAACACTGAAACTGAAACCTTTCAGAGTTTTAGGTTCTATAAAAAGTTCGTAGTTTAAGCCACGACTCGGTCACAGAACTCAAAGTGTGCACGCATAACGTGCATGCAATACAATTATCTTAATATAGCTAAAGAATATTAGTATACATAAAAAGGCAGAGAGAATGTGGAAAACAGAAAGAAAGAGTATTGGAAAAGGAGTTGAAGCAGAAACAGTAGTTAATGACAAAAGCTGGAAGAACAAACTGAACCCAACTGAACGAAATAACAAGAAAAAATCATCAGCTTGGCATGAAATGCATTTAAAATTATTTCCGATAAATAAAGCACATGTCCATATCTATATAAATATTTATGTATTTATATATATATATTTGCTTATGTATACATACCTACGTATATATATACTTACAAGTATATTTCAATATAAATGTATGGCAATATTTGGTTAAACATTTGTTCGAACAAACTGTAGAAGAGCGTGAAAAGCGCCGAAAACTTCCAACATTTTTATTTTTTTGGTTTTTGAGCAGTCATGCAGTCGATAAAGTTATCGATAACTCAATTTAGTTAATAATAAGCACTTAGACGAATATGAAAACGACTACAAATCGAGAGCAAGCCAAAATAATGCCAATGCAGGGCGATTAACACGGTATATACACACATATGTATATGGTATATGGATATAGTTATATATATTTGAACTGAACGTCAAAAGCAGCCTAAATGTATGCTAACACTGAGCTAAGGCGAACGGCGAATGAGAAGCGCAGAGACAGGCGTTAGACGCGCGCTCGCCTCGCCATAACCTATAAGCAGTGATTTTTTTTAGAAGAAACGAGAGTTATCATCTAAATGACGTTGACGAGCAATAAAATTCAATGGAAATTAATGATGGAAAGAAGAAGAGACAGGAAGAGAGAGGGAAAGAGACAGAAAGAGAGAGAAAAGAGCGAGAGAGAGAGAAATCAGAAAGATAATATGAAATATACGTAGCCGCTTTTGTCAACAGAAATGCGCCCAAAGTAAAAATCTAAACCGAATACATTTTAATTTTAAGTAATTGCTAATTAGAAGAGTAAATGTTACAAGTCCTAAAGAAAACACACACACACACACACACACACACACACACACACACACACACACACACACACACACACATAATACACCCATGTACACTCAAATACAGCCACATGAATACACTTTTATATCTGTTTACTGTCTATTTGATTATGTATGCCACTTATGATTGTCTATGAAAAAACTATAGAGTTATTTTATATGCTCTACTTGAATATATATTTCTATTGCATTACTTAGTTTAATCATACTATATATTTAAAAAACAAATATAACCAAATACCAACTTAAAAAAAAAAGAAACTAAAAACAAAAAAAGAAATACTTCAAACATATTATATTATATTCAATTTATATTCCATTATATTATATTATACTTAGCATTGAAATTGTATTGTATTGTCTTGTCTTGTATGATTCAGATTCATATATATGGTATCCATTGCGCCTAGGGGTTTCATAATGATTTTGTTCTGCTTTTCTCAAATCCCCAAAACAAGAACAACAATAGTTTCTCCGCCCTTAAAGTATCTAATCAGAAAGAAAATATTATAAAAAACCTAAAAAATAGCAACTAAATGAATCTATAGTTATTCGATATCCTTGTAACGAGTATTTAAGGTATTAACTCAACTGTTTATACGTACATCAATACATCTAACTATGGATTATATGCATACATACATACATATATATATACATAATTTGTATATATAATCAAACAAATAAATAACAGCTCTCTATATATAGAGAACAAAAGGGTTAACAACATTTTGTGTGAGAGACAAGCACAATCTAAATGAGCAAAAACCTAATGTTAAAACGAAATATATAGCAGAATTTTTGGAGAAAAAACACACGAAAATAAAATAAATAATAACCGATGAATGGGGGATGAGAATATGAAATCGCATTACGGAGGAAGATCATAGTAGATTATTCAAACTACAAAGATTTACTCATTTATATGCATATATATATATAAATTTATATATATATATATTATATTATATTATATTATAACTTATTACATGAATTTAAAACTATACTCGTACATACCTATAATTGAAGTGAATGTATGTATATTATTATTAATTACAATTATAATTATACAATTATTATTGTATTTGTATTTGTATTAGTTTTGTTCTACACTCTTTTGCTCTTTCATAAATAATAATAATAAATTAAAAATCCGAAAAACCAATACAAAAAGCCGGCAAGCAATGGTATAAAATAAAACAGAATAATAAACTAAAAAACATAAAAAACAAACACCAAAAAAAAAAGACAACGTGAAATAAAAACAAATGAAAATGATGCAAAAAAAAAAAATTGTTTTACTTTTTCAATATACTGTATTAGAAGACTATATATTATGCCATAGTCAAGTTTCAATGCGAAGTCTGAAACTTTAAGAGCTAGAGCTACTAAATAAGAAAAGCAGACGCCGCTTCAAAAATCACATAAATTGACCGGATCCTTTGGAATTTATTACAAACTTTCAAAGTAATTAAAAAACTTGTTTTACTTTTAAAATATTTTATATGTTAAACTCTGATATGATGTACAATACCATAGTCAAGATCCACAGCGGAGTCTGAAAGATTTTAAGAGCTAGAGCTACTAAATAATGAAAGCAGGTTCCGCTTCAAAAGCCACCGTGTGATGTACAAGTTCCACAGCGAAGTCCATACCTGTGTGATCCGTTTATCACAGTCTATATAAGCTAGGGCTACTACATAAAATTTGTTTCGAAAATCACCT
This sequence comes from Drosophila tripunctata, assembly GCA_035047385.1. Taxonomy (NCBI): domain Eukaryota; kingdom Metazoa; phylum Arthropoda; class Insecta; order Diptera; family Drosophilidae; genus Drosophila; species Drosophila tripunctata. Next base: position 797,847 of record JAWNPS010000270.1, on the reverse strand, counting down.
AATTACAAAACTTTAAAGTAATTAAAAGACTTTTATTTTGGATAACAAGATTTATTCTCTTTAAATAGTTTTGTATACATACAATATATATGTTTAGGTTGATCGGGTAAATAGAATCATACATTTATACTTGTAATACTTGGAAAACATTTTCGAAATTCGATTTCATTTGCATTATATAGCAAACATATATTTCCAAACTGTCGACTTGCTTGGAAATATATTCATATCAAATGCATAACAAACTGAGATCCCGAATATGTTTGAATATATTTGAAAAACACTCTGATAAATATGCTGTTATATATGTATATATATATTTGTATATATATAGATTATTAGACGTTGGCACAAATATTTGTTCTTTAGGTACTTGAAGTACGTATGCGGTTCAAAGCTCGGATAAATAATACCTTCTGATTGTTTATAACTTTCCAGTGCCTTGGTAAATTCCACTTTGGAATACAAATAGATACACTACTTTATAAAAAAAAAAAATCAATTATAACTACAATACATCTAGAGAATCAATTGGAATATCTACGTTTTATAGTTTTTCAGCTTGTAAATGCCTTTTCCACACATTTATGTTATGTAGACATTGATAAAATACATATAGTACATTAAAATTCTTTGGTTTCTTCTTTTATGCAATTTGATATGCAATCTTAGTTAAACATGAAATACATTTTTGTATCGCTCATTATTTCACTTTCTTCTCTATAATTTGTTTAGTTGTTTAACGAATTCAACACAAATTTTCTTGGTTTATGAAGTGTTTTGGTAAATTTTTCAGCGATTTTGTACTGTACTTTGAAATGTTGTTAGTTACGCAATTTTTTGGTTTTTCTTAAATTTGTTATGAGTTTCTTTTATAACTCTATTTCTGGAATTATTTAAAGGAGCAATGGACGTTACTTTAGCAGTAGATGATGTTTGACTGAATGCCTCTATGCCTCCGTTGTATGTTTTGTGTACTGTTCTCATTACTGGTATTCTCTTTAATATTTGTACTGTATTTTCATATAGGACTTGCCTGTGTTTGTATTTTTGATTTATAACTGAAATTTGGTGGTTCTTCTGAACTTGCTGGAACATCCAAATTTCTGAAAGTTTCTTTTGTTTTTTAGGAATTCTACAGCGTTTCTTGTGCAATTCTATTACGTGTTTATTATTCACTGGTGGCCTAATTGGGCATATTAAAGAAATTATTCCATTGGGGCAAATAATGGGTAAGTTTGGGCATTTAAAATTTTCGTAGTTGTTCCCCATAGGTTTTTTAAGCGTTTCTTATAGTTTTTTTTTTTTTAAATATGTATAGCCAAGTGATACACCGGAGGTTCTTTCAGAGATCCTCATGGGTGCATTAGGGAGCTTTTGAGGGTTCCTTAGGTGTTCAATAGATATTTCTTAACGGTTTTTTTGAGGGCTCTTTGGGGGTCCTCTGGAGTTACTCCCGAGTTCAGAAATTTCTTGGGAGTTCCTCGGGAGATTCTTAAAAGTTCCTACGAGTAATTCTTAGGATATCCTCAGGTGTTCCAAAGAATATCATCAGGAGTTCCTCAGGAGATTCTCATGAGCTTCTTAGGTGATCCCCAGAAGTTCCTCAGGTGAACATTAAAAGTTCCTCAGGAGTGCCACAGGAGTTTTTAAGCAGTTCCTCTGAAGCTCCTAAGGGGATTTTTGGTGACTTTTTCAGGGTTCTCATCCAACATTGATCCTAAATACATATTGAATAACTTAATTTCCTTACTTTCTTACAAACTTCTAAGCCGTTCTTGCTTGGAGTACCATTACAAACTGGATTTTTTAATCGTTTACTAAATAGTTTTCTAACATATTTCCGTACGACAGAATCGTAGGGAACTGAATGTTTCTCAAAAGCGTAATTGGGTCATATCTATTGCCTGGATCCTGTTGTTTCTTTGCTTAGACGCCCAGCTCGCGACTGGGCGTGGTTGTGGCCAATTGTCCAGTATTACTCCCGGCTGGCGGTGGCGATACCAAACGTGGTATCAACTTATTCAACAGAGTGCGTATGGCGATGGTAACATCATGGTTGGCAAAGCAGAATAGAAATGATACCACAAATCCCTGTAGACTGACAAGCACTACCGATAGCAATTGATAGAAGCGCTCCAACTGGGTTCCAGAGTCGGGCCTGTACGGCAACAGGAAGTGCTGCAATCCAAAGAGTGGCACCAATATAATCGTGGCACGTACTGCCTTACGTATGGCCAATGGAGCCGGCTGTGCCGATTGTGGATGCAATTTGCGAACAATTACCCTCAGCACATTAATAAGAAAGACTAAAAACGAAAGATTTGAGAATTGGTTTTTGAAATATGTTACATTTGTTTTGCAGGATCTTGACTTACTAAAACTGGCTAGCAGAGAGAGTGTTATTGGTACCGATATGATCCATAGAAAGTAGCTGTCATTGATCCAGCAGCTGAAAATTAGTTTATAAAAAAAACAAAAGAAAAATTTTTTTATACTTTAATAATCAGCAAAAGATGGCTTATTGATTGTAATAGTTTAAAAAAAAAAATGTTCAAATTTTGAAAAAAATTTTAGGGGGTAGGAAAATTTAAAAAAAAATCAAACTCTCAAAGAGCTTGAGTTTTAGATGCAGAATTAATAATACGGTAATATACAGCGTAGAATGGTATTCGCTCAATATTTGGCAAAAATATCGCAATTAAAATTTTAGAAATGCTGTTAACGAGATTTTAAACGTAACCTAAATGCCCGAATGTCAAGCAACATTATAAATAAATCATAAATATTAAATATATCTCAGTAATCTTAAATATTTAGTAATCCTAATAACTTTCACTTATTAAATATTAAAGAAAATCATGTTCATGCAAATAGTTGTAAAGTTTTGAAATACTTGCAATTTATAGCTACTCACTTCTGATTATCATTCTCACTAATGTGACGTAAAATGCCATAGAGTAACACGATGGCCAAAGGAGATAACCAGCTGAAAATCTTGAACCAACGCATCACAATCGTATCCTTTACAAACACCTGCAATAAGAAAACCAAAACACAAAAAGGAAAATAGAGGAGGAGAAAGAGAAGAAAAACAAAAAAAGAAACACACATAGAAAAGGTTGATGAGGAAAAATGATGGTCAGTCAGCATTTGACATTTGAAATTTCAATTTGATGAGTGAAGGCAAAGTTGAAACAAAACTAGCAAATTTATTTTCGACAAGCCGAAAGTTTGATACACTTGCTGAAATATTTCAATTTAAACTTTTTGAATTTTATTTGAATTTCATTTGCATGTTTTTAAAATATATTAGAAAATGAAAAGTGTACCTTTAAAAACCAAAGTTTTTAATTTATAAATTAATTAATATGTATATGTATAAAATACTTTATACTCGATTTCCAGAATGATTACAAAAAGTTTCCAACCAATTATTTAGCAGAAAATCAGAGATAAAAAAGTTGTACATACTAAAATTTAGCTATATACAATTTCTTTAATGAACTAACTGCTTTGCCCCTTCATGTTCATAGAGTACACCACAAAAGTGTAGGAAAAGAAAGCACATTTTGGAAAAGTGATGCTTTCACATAAATTGAGACAAGACTAGGCAAGACGAGCACACTGACGAAACAAGACGGTGCAAGACGAGACAAGACAGAACACGACAAGGAAAGGCAAACTGCAACTGCAGTAAGTAACATAATCTCATCAGAAATTCAAAGCGTTTATTTCATAAAGTATGCAAACTTGCACAGCAATTACAGCGATTTGCATGTGAATGAGTCAGTAAAAAATTCACATTCATTCACACAAGAGGAGAAGAACTATTTTTTATATCTAATATAATATGTTGGATGTACATACCACAACCAGAACCAAGTGTAGATGCAAACCCTCACAGAACATCCAGAAATAGTTGACCAGCATGAAATAGTGTACCACCAAGTGAAGAGCAATGCACCAGGGCTGCAAACGAGACACAGATGAATTGAAGCAATTAGTCAAAGGGAGAATATAAATTGATATAAATATACATACACATACAAACATATATTAATTGATTTAGAACTTTCTAACGCACTTTCATTTGCAATTGATTAATGCATTGAATTACTCGATTTTGTACTACATTTATTTTGTCTAATGAAAACTATTTCGTTGGAAACTACTTTCCAAAACATTTTAATTTTTGTATATTTATGTTTTATTATAAATTGTTTCAGTATATTAATATTTAATTACAAAATTATTGCATATATGCAAAAGTTATAGCTGTTTAAAATCTATGCTCAACTTTGGCGCCTAAAAGTATGCAGTAACTTTTTTTACTAGAGCAATAGCAGTTATGTCTTATAGTAAACTAAAAAAACTTACTGGATTCTCCGCGAGCAGCGCGTAATGCTCCACAATCAAATGATACCACAATATCCAGGCAATGCATGTGAAAGCGAGAGAGGCAAACAGATGCACATGGATTCTGATGCGAGTGCAGCGCAAGGATCTGTAGGATAGAGCATCAGCATCATCATATACAACTCCAGCTAATTGCATAGCTCGTACGTACTTAAAGCCCAAAAATATTATTATCGATATCAATAATGCCAGCAAAGACAGTGCATATCCCTGCACATTCAGCGCATTGACAAACTGCCGAAACTGCCAGAGGAAAAATGAAATGTATGTAAAGTCTTAATAAAATTTAATGGCTACTCACCTCAAGATCATCCATGTCCACACATCGGGTGTAATTCGACCAGACTTTATTTGTTTCCGGATGCCGATACCAAGAACCATTCTCCAAACAGCTAAACGGTGTTTTTGGGTTGTGCAAATAAAAGGGATTTAAATGTGATTATGTTATTAAATCTATTATTACTTTGGGAATACTTTAGTTTAAATTTATACCAAAATGAACTAGGCAACACTCACATAAAAAGCTCTTTCTATAGGTCAACTAAGGATCTTTTATTTCTGATTTCTATTTTAAAAGAAAGTTTTGATATCGTTTTGATTAATCGAATCATAACCGAAACTGTTGCTTAATATCGATATTTTAGTGATTTTGATCTCTCGATATCAGATTTTGTTTCAAAATGTCTTTGGTTAAATATAACTAGGCAAAATTCACCAAATCAAGCGAATTTAGGTACTAAAATCTTTATTAAACTGCATTCGATTTATCGATTTATATCGATTATTTGACAAATCTGTGAATTATCACTATATGCCATTCAATAACAAACTTTTTGCTATCATAAAAAATTGTAATCGATTCAATTTATTTCGATTTATCAATTTATGTCAATTATTTAACAAATCTGTGGGTTAATACAACAACAAACATTTTACTTTTATAATAAATTTTAGTTGCATTTTTTAACTTTCCAAAATTTTTACTTAAGTCTAAAAAACTGAAGCTAAAATCTTGATTATAGTGATAATTCGGAATCTAAGATTATAGTTATCGTGTTCTACACTGAATATAATTGAAATGAAGTTTGTATCGGCTTGCTTCAGCGGTTATAGCTAATAATTTTGTTGCGTTGACTAGTTTACATCTGTGGATTGGCGTTAAACTCACGTCTTATGGGCTAGAAACTTGGTATTGAAACCCTCAACGAAATCGGGACAATATTGACTCAATACGGTGCCAGCTGGTGTGCGTGGCCAGCAGAGATATCCATCGAAATTCAGGGGACAATAGAGACGTTCTGTTTCATTTCTCTCGATGTTGTTGTTGTTGTTGTTGTTACTGTATGGGATTGAATGGTGATTTGTTGCCATTGTTGCGGTTAGAATCGTGGCATAAAGCTCATTGTCACTGGCCGACTGCTCATCAACATCCTGCATATCAATGTTGCCCTCATTGAATACGGCCTGTTCCATGAATCGTGCTGTATAGTCCTCCAGCGACAGCTGCTCATCTGCTAGTTGGTATGAAAATCTCTTAAAAAAAAAAGAAACGAGCGGAGAAGGAGGTTGATTGGCTAACCTGTTGAATGACCTTTTGACGTGTCATTCTGATAGCGATACACGCACTCGGCATACAAATGCTTCAAAAATGTGCGTAAATTATCCTGTGGCTGTGGTGCCATCTTCTATTCTGTTTTCCTACTGCTCAGTGAGTTCTTGGTATTGTTGCCAGTGCTGCAAAAGGTGAAAGGGAAAGGGAAAGTAAGTGTATGTATAAGTAGGAACTGTGCATTCGTGTGTATATATGATAATTCTGTTATGCCTCACATGCCAGTGTTGTAGGCACGCTTCTCTTTGCATATGTTTTTCTGGTACTTCTTATCTTTCTTTTTGAATTCCTTAAACTTTGTTAAAATCCCTTTTCATTTCATTTAGTTGCTGGAGCAGCGCATTTTAACCATTATCAACAGTCCCTAAAGTTACTGTCGAACTGCCGGCACTTCTGTTTTCTTGAATTCAAAATGCTTAAACAAGTTTAGCAGCATTTAATTATTGATTTCAATATCCAATTAATGAAACGTTATCATTGTAGAACTTTTTTTAAGACCTTCAAATTGTTTGAAACTCTGGCCAAAAAATCGATTCGATGTCCAAAGTAAGGCATCAACCTTAACCTTCTTTAAAATGCTAATTTCAATTAGTTGCAATTTAAAAAAAATATTTTTAAATTTTATTTATATAATCATAAGACGTCACTGTGCTTGAAATGGCAGCCAAGTTGCCCGGGCGTGCTTTTGGACCACATTTGAAATATGCAAATAAACAAATTTTATTCAGAAAATTTCTTTTTATAAAAAGTTCTTTATATAGTTTCGACAGATCGGTTAATAAACATAAAACTGTATTATAATTTTCTTTTGTTTTGTTAATGTAGAAGTGTCTTATTGGCATTTCACTAATGCAAATGCATTCCAACTATTACTACAAATGATTTAAATTTCGAGTGAATAGAAACAGGAATGTAAGTTAGCAATAAAGGTAGTTGCCAAGCGTTAGCTGCATGCCACTTACACATATAGTACACCTGACAGGGGGTGTGTGTTGGTGTCTGTGTTGCTCAGTTTTCCCAGCTGCCAATGGCAACAGATTGCACAAGCTGACAGTGATGATGACCTGCGGACATGTGAGACAGCGGCAGAGAGCGAGAGTGTCCATCATCTACATAAAGGACACACACGGAGCACACACACAGGACACTCAGGATATACAGTTTTCCCATGGCCAGGGATGACAACAGATTGCAATAAATCAGTTTATTGTACAACTAATGAGCGTTGATTCTCATTTCAACGTTTGCCGCTGGGCATTCCACATGTAATTAAATTTCAACTCGGCGGGATTTCAATGAAATGCGCTGCTTTCCTTACATCGATCGAAGTGCAAGTAACAAACACACACTCTCTCACACACACATACATACGTACTCATACACAACGCATGCCTCAATGCGCTACACAAGTTTCTTGTCTAACTTTGTTATATTTTTAATCAAAACTCATTTCACTTGATTGCATTTTGCAACACTTACAATTCCACAACTATACACACACCTACACACCCACACACAAAGACACACACCCACACACACACACTTGCATATAGCATAAATATATATATCTAGACAGGCAATTTGGTTATTGCATTGCAGTCCAAAAAGTCAACGTTCACATGGCGTATGCTTAATATATAAACTGTATACTCATTCAGTTAGTTTCAAAAAGCGTCACCAGCGCAGAAAGCTAAGGTCAAACAGGAAAGCCATGTGCAATCGAGCATGCTCGACTGCATCAAACCCTCTGCTTCTCAATAACTTAAATGTTTTAAATCTAAAAACTGTTTCTTATTACGGAAACAGTCAGAGGGATTTGTCTGTATCGTCTTTATTAAACTTTTAGCTTTGAAATTATTCTGAAAAAAAATTTGTAAATCAAATTTTAATTTAGCATAACCCTAATAAAAATATTTTCCTATTTATTGTATAATTTTGATTGAATATAATTAAATTCTTGGCCTAATAAATTTAAGCTGTAGTAACTATATTTATGTTTATTGCCATTTGCTATGTCTTTTATGTGTCTCTTGATTAGATTAATTGCTGTTTACTTCTTGTGCTGTACACAGATTCACTTTAAGCTACTCGTAAATCAAATTGAAAGGAAATGTTAACGACTTTTAAGCCCCTTACTATAATTGCCAAGTCTAACTCTCCGTCATGGTCACTTGAAGTGCAGTGCAGCCTTTAGTTGGCATTTAGTTGAATTCTAAAGAATACAAGGAAAATCTAATGAATTTAAGTCGCAAACAAACTCATTCAGCAAAGAACCAATTATAAATAATATACTTAAAACTTCCTTTGTTGGTGTGTTGTTGTTTTTTTTTTTGTCAGTGTTGACAGCTTGGCATGTTTATAGCTGTGTAGTATTGGCTATTAGTTTCAATATCCATTTTCATTATAAAGCAATTGCTTATAATTGGTGTTTATTATGGAAAATCTTTCTTTCTACAAAAAGGGTAGTCGTAAAGCTGGGTTTTTAACTAGCTATTTGTAAACTTTTTACTAAGAAAACATATTTTGTTTTCTTTGCTATTATGCAGTTATGTTATTTTAGTTTTAAGCTTCAAAAAACCTTGCAACTTTTACCAGGAATTTATTTTGTTTTTGAACTATTTTATGTCTGTTTTTTTACACATAAAATTCCGACAACACTGCTGAGGTTGTAGTTGGCTTTGTGTGGCAATTAACTGGGCCATCAGTTGAGAATGTCAGCTAGTTGGCTTTGTTGTCTGTGGGGGGCTCGGTATTCATACCCGTTAGTCCTAGAGTACGGGTATACTACAATTGTTGCGGGTTTTATTTGAAAGACTTTTAAAGCTTAATCAAATAGTTTTCGTCTTGACTTTTGAGAAGTTTTATATCAGCAAAAATTTGAAAGAAATTATTTTTATATTTGCTACTGCACTATGGGCGGAATACACAAACTTTTGAGCAAGTAGTTAAACATAAAGTTGTAGTTTTCAAATAGTGCATAAACATCAGTCAAACTAAACTAAAATTAAACTTTGATTTGCTTTAATTAAGTATACCTTTAATATCTCTCCACCCAATATCACTATTTGTTCAACTTTAGTTGCAAGCCCCATAGTAAACTGAATGTTTTTTTTGAGAAATTTGAAGCTTTCATTGCTTGAAATAAACTTCAGCGCTCAAAAGTATGCAATAGTTTGTGTAAGCTGCAAATATGCAAATTGCATTGCATACTTATGAGAGTCATGTTGTGGGCAAATAAGTATATACAATGAAGGCATTATAGTTTGTGATATGTGAGCATAAGCCGAGTATATTGCTCAAATTATGTTACGAGTATTGCTTAGTCGACTCGAGCTTTGCTAATTGTGTCCTATTAGCTGCAATTAATGAGCGCTAACACAATTTACTTGACATAACGCATACGCAACGTGCAACACAAAGTAATTTCTTAGCGCCCGTCCTTACTCTTCCTTTCTCTCTCCGTCTTTCATCCATCTCCATCTATGTTATATTATCTTTACAGATAAGTATGTTCGCACTCATTGTAGCATTAACTTTGAGCAGCTGTTGAAAATTTCCTTTTGTACTCGAGGCTTCGTTTTCGAAAGGCCAAGCGAACTCTTTGCAAATGGCCATGCAGACAATTTAAGCTACGTCTCCTTTGAAAGACCGGATGTGAAATTGTAAACGCTATTATTTTAACTTTTGCATAGTTATAATTGGGCTGTGATTACTGCTTTGGGCCATAGTTAGCATAGAATATAGAATGAAATTGGATAAGGGCAATGTGTAAAATTTCTTGGCTTTTTGTGTGTCCAAAACTGACCATAAAAAGCACTTGCTATTTTAGCAACATAAGTAAAATGTGTAAATGTTAAATAAATAACAGGAACTTGAAAGTTTTTGAATGTATTTAACTGTAAATGCTTCTCACAGTTATGTTTTCAAAGTGGCATATATGTTAATTATGTTTTGCTGAATAGTTTAAAGAGAACTTTAAGTTTCATGTGAATGCGAAAACTGAATATGATGAAAAAATTTTCTAAATAAAACAAGAAGGCAAGGTAAAATCGAGTACGCTCGACTATATAAAGCCCGAACTTGAAGTTAATAAGCCATATAATTAGAAAGTGTTTCGATTTAAGATAACAGAGAATATGTAATAAAAAATATCTAGTATCTACAATTATCCTCCCGACATCGGAGTATACAAATAATGAGCATTTAGTAACATCAAAACAAAGAAAAAAAATGTATTGGAAAATATGTAGAAAAATAAGAAAAACAAAACGTTTCGTTGCATAAATTAAGTAGATATTGAAATTTATGTTTGCAACCGAAAATTGTCGAAGAAAAATTGCCGCTGGCAGCGAAACTGAATACGAATTGGATGAGTTTGAGTCCTGAGTGTAAGTGTGCGAGTTTGTGAGTGTGTGCGAATATGAATACAATATTCGAATCGATAATATTGGTTGCGAATCGAGCTGTGTTAATTATATGTACACATGCTGAATACTCCAACAGAATGCTGAAATATTCTTGATGAATTGTGACTGTTTGCTGTTTAACACAAAACAGACACAAAACACAAACACTGAATATGGTGGTGAGTTGCTCAGGGAGTGGGTAGGCATTGTGTCGCCTAGTTAATGTCAATGTGGTTAATGATGCTGGTAGAGCAACTTGCTCGAAAGCGGAAATCGAAACACACACACACACACACAGCCATACACATACATATATTGGAGTAAAATTGGCAACTCGATTTTGTTCATGCAACAATTTTAGTTGCTCTTTCTTTTGCTCTCTTTTTTTTTTTTTTGAAGCAATTATAATAATAAATGAGTTTAGATATTGGAAAAGCTGTCCACACAATTTCCCTGTGTGTTTGTATGGGTCAATGCAATGCAATTACGCTAGTGTGTGTGTGTGTGCGGTTGTGTGTGCACATTTTGCGGCTCATTGCCCAAATGAGAAGAGTTCCACATCACAATGGAGCTGCAAACGCTTTTTTTTTTTTTGTGCTGCTTTTACAAATTTTGAAATTTTATGAAACATGACTGCCGATGAGGTCCTTTGATCCTTACATTCATGGCCAAGTTATGAGTTAACGTTTACATTTATACGAGCTACGATTATGTATTAGAAGTGGGCTTGGCAGTGGAAGTGGGCGTGTCGTGGGTTACAAATTTCCACATGATTGTGAGTGATTTATAAGAGTTTATTTCGCCAAGGCAGCAATTTTTGTATATTTATGTTAGTGGCATATATTAAAGATGTGTACTTTGACTAACTAAAGAAGTTGTCAATTGTAAATTAAAGTCCAGAATGTTTTAAAGACCTCTCAAAATTAATTCTAGTTTTTTTTTTTAACGAGTTTTACTTATAAGACTCGATTTATTTTGCGTTGCAATATCTTTCAATTAGTTGGTAATAATCTTAGCTGCCTGCAAAAAGGTTTATTTTATTAAAAAAAAAAGTTCTTTTTGTTTTGTAAACTGTAATTATTGTAATTTTGTTTGTTGACAAATGACAAAATGTATTGTAAAAGATTGTCACATTTGACGGGGTCTTTAGAAAAGGCATCCGTTTGCATTGTGAACGAACTTACTTCCAAAATTTGGTGGCTCTTATAAAAAGTATACATGATTTAGTCACCTTCTGTCTTATAATATGTATGCTTTATAGTAGACTTAAGGAAATAAATCCATTCACATTATTCACGAACTTACTAATCAAATTTGGTACCTCTAGCTCTTATAAAAAGTACACCTGCATCGCCACTGCCGCCTTTCACATCTGTTTAACTTGATTAATCCTTAATCCGTTGTTCAGATACACGGTCTAATAACTGACCTATATATATGCTTAATTTGTAAGCTGAACTATTTACTCCAGTTTTATTGGCCATTTGTAGCTCATTTAAGCCAACTAATTTGCACAACAAACTTTTGTTATTTACTCCACAGTGCAAAGTTTTTCTCTTATCCGCCGGATTTGGGCCTTTGTTTATCTGATTACCTGTTAGACGGGCACTTTATTTGTTTGATACTGCTCTTTTTCTTCCTCTTCTTACTGCACAGTTGTATGTATTTTGTGTGTGTTTCGTTGGTTAGTTTCGATGTTATTTTATTTTCCGACCATAAATTAAATACGCGAAACCACGAAAAAATTATGAAAAATACTACACTGTAATTAAAAGCGTATTTTGTTTACACAAAACGCTCATGATTATAAATTACTTTAAATCAGTTTTTGGCAATGTTAAATAATAAAAAAGAGAAGAGATTTACAAAAATTTTAATATCTGCACATAATTCCGGTGCACAACAAATAAACAAGATTTTGTATAGCGGTACGTGAACACGATTAGTTATATCTAACAACAACAAATGTACATTTAACGTTCTAATAAGAAAACTGTTGAGCACTTGCCGAATCACTTACAAATTTTGCTTTTGTTTTTCCCCAATTAATGCGCAGCGGCTGCTGTTTTTGGCCAAAAAAAAAAAAAAAAAAACAATGAAAAGAAACTAATATTTATTTACACAACCAGAAATATTCGAAATTTATCTGGCGCCAAAAACATATCACAAAAGTCCCGTCGTCAGACCGCTAAACTAAAAGGCGTCCGTTCGCCAGCGCCTCAAGTTGCCAAATGAACCGAATAACCGAATCGCTGTGTATCGAATTGAATCATTTCATTTTGGCCACGCAACCGAAACTGTCCATCATTCACACATCTATCTATGTATCTAGCTATCTATCTCTCTGACCGTTCAGACCGCGTACGAATAATGCTCGAAACCACTCGCAAAACATACAACCGCCACTTGGTTCATTTGCTTGCCACTGTAAACGGAAAACTGTGCGAAATGCCACACGCACGACGCACTGCTTTGCCGACTCCTCAGACTGTGAGCCAAGTGTAAGCAGGTGGAACGCAAGTGGAGCGCAAGTGGAACGGAAGTTTAAGTGAGCAAAGCAACAAGTTGCACTAAACAATGGCTCAACATTGTTGTTGCACGTGTATATGAGTGTGTGTTTCTCTTTTCCGTTTGTGAGTGTTTTCTCGCCAAATAATACTCTGCCGCGTACACTTAAAGTGCATGCAAATTGTTTTAAAAGTTGCTTAAAAAAGTCAGTTATAAAGACCCTTGAATTACAGCTTTCGTCGCTAAATTGATGGCCTATTAGAAGCGTGTTAATATATAATTAACTTTGTTTTGGAAAAAGTTATAGATTTGAAACATAAATGCCTTAAAAATTGATAACTAAATGCCAACAGTGCGTAAAAAACTGACACATCTCGATTATTTGAATTTTTCCAGATTTGTTTGTGACTAAAACTTTGCGAAATTATATTTTTAATTATATTATATATATTATATAATAATTATATTTTATATTGTATTAAAAATTTACCAAAAATTTGAAAAAAACATTTTAAGCTAAATATTCCATAAGTACTTCTACTAATTACTAGATTACATTTTCAATAAAAACTGCTTTTTTTGCACAAAATTGTTTTAATTTCTGCTTTCTGAAGATAAAATATTATAACTTTGCATCTTTGCTAGGGACTTCCAAAAATTTTAAAATAGAGGCCCGCAATTGCAATTGCCGCCTTCATAGAATATCTAATCACTTATCAGCCTGTGTAGCAATTATTTTATAAAGTTTAATTGTTTTAAGGAATTTTTCCTTACTAACTAATGACATATATGAGTCTATTGACCACAATATAAAAGTGACCAGCTTTTCCTAGCCCTAGTAGCTGTTTCATTTTCAAAAAAGTGGTAGAAAAAGTTTTAGAAAGTTAACATGCCTACAAAGTTTTCTAGCTTTGGGCCTGAAAAAAAAACCTTCATTACAATCTGGTGTGACGTCAACATAAACTTGCTACTCCAATGCAGAGATATAACTCTGCGTTGATGTTGACAAATGAGATGCGGATGTGCAAACGTTTGTCAAATCAAACTACAGGGTATCTGCGGTTGTCATGCTCCACGTTTTGACAAGTTGCACAGCGGGTGAACAATGCGACTATAAATGCAAAAGGCAAAGGAGTTGCAGTTGAGTTGGAAGGGATGGAAATTGTGGGAGCCAAATGACTGATTTGCCAGCTGGTTGAAATGAAATGTTGCTGCAAATAAATTGAAATATAGTGTAGTACTTCCTACACTGTTCAATTCGAACCTGGGAGTCCAGCAAAAAAACCCAATGAAGCGCAAATGCTCACAGCTGTTGTGGTTTCAAACATCTTGTGGCTGCAGAGTGATGCAGGAAATAGAAAATCATAAATGAATAAGATGCGGATGCGAAACAGTTGAAGAGATGAGCTCGATTTGAGCAGATTTACAAGAGCAATAACTAAATCAACTTGAGCTTATTACAGCCACATTTATTCAATGTACCATGAAAGTAGCTACTAAAGCTTTTTTTAAGCTGTATAAAATGGGGAATTGATATACCACTTTGATGGATTGTTAACTTCAGAAATGGTCTATACAAGAAAGGAAGGAAAAGGTATTAAATTTGTAATAAGAAGTTATACATACTTGATCTGAGTCGCGTCCGCCTGTCCGTATGGGAACCTATAACTTAGTGACTCTAAGAGCTAGCTCAAAAAGAGACTTAGAGCATAAAAACCTTTTTTCTATCAAGAATAAGTACAGAGTCTCTTACAGTCGTCTCCACTCCACTCTTTTCTAATTACATATTTAAAATAGATTTTACAATGCTTAGGAAATCGCTACTTTTGTTCTAGTTTGCACAACAAAACTACTCTATCTGAACTACTGTAGCATTTCTAATCTCCAATTTTGCTTCAAAGTTGATTGTTGAGATCACAAAATGCAGCCACTTATTTAGTTGCAGCTGCTAATCTTTAATTAGTTGAAACACCAGCAGCAGTTTTTATTTCAAATTACCTGACGAGAAACTTGCTGATTGAAGAACACTTTCCCTTTCAGTACTCTGACTAGTTTGTGTCTCAGATTGCGGTTATTAATTACTTTCCACTAAAACAACAGCACTTGCATTGTTCTCAAGCAAATTACTTGCAAATTGGCTAAAACAATGTTCATTTCACTTGCAACATAGTTTCATCTTTGAGGCTAAATCTTAGATTTTGTATCAAATTACATGCAATTAGCTCTTTGTGCTCCTTTTGCTCTTTGTGCTTCCTGTGCTTTTGACATGCAACTGTGGCATGACTTTCCAATTAGGATAAATTTAGGTCGACAGCAAATACATTTACTTATTTTAATTAAAATTCGTTTGGTTTAACAAGGCATTTGCTTAATAGAAAACATAAACTTACTTTGTTAATTTACAAATTAATTTTGTTAAATGATTTTCTATATTATATTTTCTATACCCTCCTGAGAGGTATACTGGGCTTGAGAAAAGTATTTAACAGGCAGAAGGAGCCGTGGATATAGCAATGTCCGTCTATCGGTCTGTCCGTCTGCTCGTCTGTCCGTATGATCAAACAGATTTTAGAGATTGTTAGAGCTACAAGTTAAAACTTTTTCAGTATCGACCTAGTTAGTCAGTCAATACAAATTTGTTACCTTTTTTTGATGCCACGCCCCATTCGCCCATAATAAGTGAAAAACCAGACATACCTCGTGAAAAATACATGTTTTTAGCAAATATCTCTGATATCTTTCTGTAATATGTATAATTTATTTTAAATGCAGCAATTTTAACTTTTAATTGTTCTCAATATTTTGGTAATGAATAAAATTTGTCAAGTAAGCAACATTTTAATAAATTACAACTTGTTTGTAAACTTAATTAGTTTTTACACATGCAAATTTGCAGTTAAGTAAAACATATATTAATGAATAATAAATAGTAAATTTATGAATTGTAAGAATGACCTCAATAATGAATGAATGAAATTATAAATTATGCTAATGAATGCAAAATTGAACGGAAATGCAAGCTCGATTGATTGGCAAACGATTTAAAAGCGTTTTAAAGTTTTTTAATGTAAAAGTATAATAAATAAAATGTTGTGCTTCTTCTTTTATTGTAGTATTTTTTTTATTGTTCTTGCGTAATTGGCATAGAGAAATAAAAAAGAGTTGGTCAAGTGCACGTAGAGGGAGCAAACAGATAGTGATGGTGCAGTGTTATGAAAGTGAGTGTTTTAGCCGGTTAAGTGTGAGTGTTAGCGAGTACCCGGCTTAATTAATATGTATGAATCACGTGCGACAGCGATAGAAGAACATTTTTATAAATCTTTGTTTAGTTTATTTGTTTTTCATATTTTTTGAAATGGGGGCAAAGGCAACTCGTGCTAAGTAGTAGTATATATAAATGCGGTGGTTCTGTGGCTTAAGACATCAGTAAGACATTAGCAGTAGCAGCACAGCACCACTTAAGCACCGCACAGCTAAAAATATGACAACTTTAAGTTTCACTTTGATGATCAGTTTGGCTTTGATGGCCGTTGCCGAGTATTATGATGCTAGCTACGATCAGGAGGATTATAACTACGATGTATTTGCACCCTCCGGTTCAGCGCCCTCCGCTTCAGGCATGAATCAAATGGAGGTGGTCTACAATGAAATGGGTAGTCTGCTAGGTGGTCTGGCGCCCTATTCGCCTAAGCAGAGCTATAGTGCCGGTGCTGCGTCCAGTGGACATTCGTATGCCTTTGCCGCCGCCGGTGGACCTAATGGCGCTAAAGCTGTGGCCGAGGCACCTGGACCCGCCCTCTATGGCCCAAAGTATGCCGGAAATGTGCCGTCATATGCCACAACTGTGGCGGGTGCCACCACGGCGGCTCCTGCGGCAGGATATACAGTATATGCAACATCTAACGCCGGATATCCGACATATGCGCCCACAACGCCATACACTACCACTGAGGAGCCCACAACACCATCTACTACTACTGAGGAGCCTACAACACCATCGACCACTACAGAGGAGCCTACAACACCATCCACCACTACAGAGGAACCTACAACACCATCTACTACTACTGAGGAGCCGACAACACCATCTACCACAACAGAGGAGCCTACAACACCATCTACCACAACAGAGGAGCCGACAACACCATCTAGCACAACAGAGGAGCCCACAACTCCATCCACCACTAGTGAGGAGCCTACAACACCATCTACCACTAGTGAGGAACCTACAACAACCACAGAGGAGCCCACAACAACTGAAGAGGCAACAACACCAGCCACAGGCACTTCGGTAAGTGCAACAGAGACAACATCCAACAACTAGAACTGCATTAAATAACTTTCATCTCCCTCTCTCTCTCTCTATCTCTCCTGCTGCAGACATTCATCAGCATCTCCTTTAACGGTCTAGACTTGACCTTAACAATTGTCGACTGCACCACGCCCACTGTTAATGTAGCTTTAGTACAGAATGGTGTGCCCATCTTAGTTTCCGGTTGTGTGCAGTAAGAATACCGATACTATATCTTTTTGTTTAGCCAAATTATATCTAAACTAACAGCAAAAGTACTCGATTAACACACACACACACACGTATTTATTTAAACTAATATTATAGCTTCAAAACAATAATAGTATTTCGAACAATAATAAAGATAATTACTTTTGATGATCCCATAAATCATTGGCATTATTTTGATGTGCTCTCTCAATCGGTAAATTGGCTAAGACGATGGTCTTCAAATTGAAAATTCAATTGAATGGAATTGAATAGGTTCGCATCACTTATCACATCACTCACTCACACCTCTCTACACACTCACACTCACACGCACTCGCAAAGCACCCACAAAATACCCACTAAACACCCACACACCACAAAAAACTACCTTCCATATGAGCAGGTGTTTGCCATTGTTTGACATGTGTTGAGATTTCATGCTATTCTCACTTTTTAAGAGGGTCTCTCAGCAATAGGATTAAAGTTGTGATGATTTGTAAAAGTTGTTGAAAAAGTGGACTTTATATTCATAGAATATCAGTTAAATATAGATTGAAACTTTCCTTAAGAAAGCGAGAGAAAATTAGATTTTATTTATATATGATTCTAACACATAAACTCTTCAGTATGTCTGTCCTTCTGTTCATCTATACATCAGTCTATCCGTCCATCTTGCAGTCCTTATGTCCGTCCGTCGGTCCATTTATTCACCCGTCTGTCAGCCCGCTTGTCTATAAGTCTGTACGACCGTCTATTCGTCTGTCCGTTCACTTGTCTGTCCGCCCGTCCATCCTTTTGTCCGTGTGTCCGTATGAACGAACAGATCTTAGAGATGCTAAGAGCTACATTCGCCCCAAATGAGCGAAAAGCTAGACATACCTAGGAAAAAGTCTTACTTAGAAACACACATTTTGGTAAACATGTTCCTAGATACAACTAATAAAAAATGTCATCATATATTTATCGATTTAATGCCAAATTTGCTTATGAAAATTAAAATAACTATCATTTATCGTTTCTAGCTATCATTTCTTCAGACCAACACAGAGCATTTCTACAGTCGACTGAAGGTTTTCCTATTTTTAATTTTTTGTTACACATATTCAATTTTCTATTTCCTATTTTCTCGCTGAATTTTTAGGCTTTGTTGTTGGCCATTGTTCGCGGTTATCTGTCGACAATAAAGTGGCATTAAAGAGCTTAAAAAAAAAATAAAATAAAAAACGCCCATAGAGCAGGTCCTATTAGGAGTGTGGAGTGAGACTAACTACGATGAAGGGTGTTTTGTTTGTGGGTGTTGGGAGGTGCTAGGCGGTTCCTTTCCGGAAATTAAGAATAGGCCATAGCTGATGCCAGCGGCAACACTTTGCATGACAAAACAAAATACATTTAAATTCAAATTGTCTTTTGTTTTGCTCTTATCCGTACACCCGACCCAACCTACCCACTTTGGGCTTTTCCTTTTGTCTCTTCTGATATCATTTCAGGTACCTAAATCATAATTTATTTTTCCATTATCCGTTGCCTCAAGTGGCACAAAAAAAATAAATATGCAAAATGTGCTTGACTTTTACTCTTTAATTGTAATCAGTGCTTAGCTATTAATATTGTTTATTTTATGCGTACTACAGTGAGGCAAAATACTTGAAATTCTATTACAAAAGCGTTTTTTTTTAAATTTATTTGCATTTAAATGTTCATCTTTGTTGTCACATTTATTGCTTTTTAAAGTTGAGTTATCCAAGTCAAATAAATGTTTCATAATTTCTATTTATTCTCCACCTTCATTTAATTACATTTTCTCAATTTACAAAGTTCTACTCAGAAAGTTGATTAAGTTCATTTCCATTCATTTCATTCACACCATAAATTGCTTCTTTTGCGCATTTTTCTTCTTCTTTTTTTTGTAACACATTGCTTTTTTTTTTGTATTTTTGGTATTTTTAACTCTTTTGAATTTGCACAAAACCATTTATAATTGAATTGAATTTCATTTCGTTTTACTTTGATTTAATTTGTTAGCACAGAGCGCCGCGGGCTCTGCGTCTGTCTTCAATTGCTGCCAATAATTTTGCTCATTAAAAGTTTTCAGATACGCAAAGAATGGATTGCACAAAAAAAGAGTGAGTGTGCATATTGAATATTTACTTGTATAGAAGTTGACATACTCTGTAAATTAAGGAAATAACCTGAGTTGTGAAGAAATATTAACTAGCAACCAAATAGAAATGATATATCAGATAGACACACAGACAGATGGAGGATAAGTATACGGTCACACAGACGGACAGACAGACATTCTGACAGACGAACAGACAGACAGACAGATAGACAGTCGATGAACAGACAGATGTACATAGAGATGTAAAGAAGGACGTACAGACACACGGACAGACGGACAGACAAACAGATGGACAGACAGACGGACAGATGGACAGACATACAGATGTGCAAACAGACAGACGGACATATAGATAGACGGACAGACAGACGTACATACAGATGTAGAGGCGAACGTACAGACGGACAGACAGACAGAAATACGGACAGATGCTCTGTACATTTGCAATTTTTCACACTTTCTTCACAACCAATATACCCCACTGCTAATGTCAATACTGAGTAGAATTGTAAATTAACAAAAGTCATGGAAACTCAGTTTCTAGTTTTTCACACACCTTTCGACGCGGCATTAGGTAAACATAAGAAAAGTGCGAAAAAGAGAAAAGGCAAACAGAAAAACAGAAAAAAAAGAGTGAAAGAGACAGAACGGCAGTAATGGAAAGAGACAGAAACGATTGTTGATGCCGAAACGAAAAGCAAAAAAAATTGTATTTTTTTCACAATTTTTTTTAATAAATTTTGAGCTGAGAATACTTTAAAGACAGCTGCTTGACTTGGCCATGGCCGATAACTGTTATCAATTTGCCCAACGACAATTGTTCTTCCTCTTGTAGCCATTGTTGTTGTAGTTGTTGTTAGCGGCATCTTAAGCCGGTTATCGACAAGCTTTCAAGTCACATAAATCAACATATTCATTTATATCTTTTTGCTGGCTTACCCTTAAAGCGGGTAGCATGAACTGGTAAGGTTATTAACTGTTACAATTTTTTAGTAAAATATTTAACATATTTGTAATTTTGTTAGTTTTAAGTTTATACATTTAACAGCTGATATATTGTTATTATAAATTAAAATTCTGAAACAATTATCAACTCTGATATAAATTATTTCCGTTCTGAAAATGTATTTTTTTTAATAACATATATTAGTTATGTAAGAAATACATTATATTTTAAAGCTTTTAGAAATAGAATACTTATTATAGAATTTAGTTAATACAGAAATAATTTCGTTTAATAATTCTTATAAAGCCCACTAAAAAGTTCTTCAACTTTCAGCATTTCTTATATATCCCAAGTACCAAAATCTGAAAGAGTTTGAATTTCATTTCAATACCTTTGCTTTGCATAGGGTATTTTCGCTGTCGACTACGCACACTTGCTGCTGCTTACTTCTTATATTTTTTAATAAATTTGCTTAGCTGGGCAAATATTTTATTTAAATTTCAGAGGGCATAAATCAAAGCCGTTGTCGATGCCAATGTCGATACTCGCTGTAAACGTTGTTTAGCCCAGAAAAAAAAAACAACAACAAAATATTTGATTTGATTTCATTTGCTTTATATTGATATTTATGGCCGTAAAATTGGCTTATGCTTGTGGCGTTGCGTATACGCCCCGTGCTTGTTTACAATTAACCAAAACATAGCGGCAGATGAGAAGATGTGTATGTGTGTGTGTGTTTGTTATTTTTATATTTTTATTGGTCTTGATTACTTGAACTTGGCCGAAAAGTGTTTTGCACTTGACTCTGAAATTCTCTGCGTGTGAGATTTGGTGCGAATTGATGCCGGAAATGAAATGAATCGATTAATGCCACACAATTTACGACACCTGCCGGCTTCTGTTTCTGTTTCTGTTTCGGTTGTGGGTCCTGCTCTATCTGCCACACTTTGGGGCATTGCATAAATTTATTGTTCGGCAGTGCTCAAAGTCTGCTCCTCATGACTTCGTAATCTTGTTTACGGTTTTGGCTTGGAGAAACCATCAATTTCAGGCATCCAACTGGTTCCCATAATAAATACAGATTTAGAGTCCTGCTTCTTATAACGTCAGCTAATCAATAGACTAGTTAGTTAGCTACAGCTACATTTCGAAAAAAAAGTGCCATAAAGTATCGAAATGTTATTGAAGTAAGTTATCCCTTAATTAGTAGTAAAATAGTTCAACATATCTTGGAAAATATAATGAAATAGCACGAAAGAAACGTACAGTCGAGTAAGCGCGAACGTATAATACCCACTGTTACTTGTTCTCGATTATACGAATTTGATCAGACGGATGAAGGGGCAGATGGACGGGTGGACAAACGAACGGATGGCCAGACGGTCGGACAGGTGGACGTAGAAAATTTCTACTTAAAATAAACGCCGAGAGGGACGGACATACGGACGTTCGCACAAATAGACGTCCAAATGAACAGTTGCACAAACGGACGAATGGACAGATGGATAAATGGAAGAAGGGACAGACGCACAGATGTACGGACGGGCGGGCAAACGGACGGACCCTTAGATGGAAGGATGGACAAACGGACGAAACGGAGGGACAGAAGGAAGCATGCACAGCCAGCTGGACGGACAGACGGGCTGACAAACGTACACAGAGACGGACAAACAGACGAGCACACCTTCGAGCTTAATTAACTTGGCTTGTAATGCTGATCAAGAGTATGTACCCTTTACCCTTTGTATCAGCTATATAATTTATAAGCATAGCTTCCATAGTCTCTAAAACCTAGGTACAGATGGATGGTCTAAATGACTTTAACAGCATAACTGCTGTTTATAGCTACAGGGTCTACAAAAGCGAATATTCTAGTCAACTAGTTGCATGCCAAATAAATCAGATTCAAAACGATTTGATGTCAGCAGTAAACAAGAGCATAGGGAAACTGAAACAGAAACAGATGTAAAACAAAATAAAATGAAATTATACTCAAAAGTAGCCAGTGGCAAGTGGCAAGTGGCAAACAGCTTTTTGGGGGCACATTGTCAGCAGTTTGTGGCAAAGGGCGTTGTTGAGTTCTTGGCCACTGTGCAGTCGAAATAATAAACAAAATTAAATATACATGAAGCGCACAATTACCAAATTTGTATATATAATGTGTGTGTACAAGTGTGTGTGTGTGTGTGTGTGTGTACATCTTTGTGTGATGACGTCGATGGGGCTATGAAATTCAATCCAGTGTCCATTTCTTGTAATTTCTTTTTGCGTGTTTTTTTTATTTTGTGTTTTGGCTCTTCTCCCGTTGTGTTTGTGTTGGCATAAAAATTTAATAAGCACCCAAAAGTAGGCAACAATAAAACCCAGAGTTGTAGTTGCCATCCAAGGGCGGTAAATTCATAAGCCTCTCCCCTAACCCTCCACCTGCCCGCTGTCCGTCCACCTTCCGCCCCAAAAATTATGCTATTAAAAAACAAGAAAAAAAATAAAAAAGAAAACAAGAAGAACACAAAATGAGCAAACGATGCGAAACGCCACTTGAACCTAGAAATTGACATAGGATCTATGTACGATATGTTGGCCTGCGGACAGGTAGTCCATCCAGCCATTCTTAAGTGGTATGAGTACACTTATGTGACCAACATATATACACATAACATATATAAACACAAGTGTATGGCACACAAACATATACATATGTAAGTATGTATGAACAGACTGTCGCCTCATTAGTCACGCCCCAAAGAAATTCGTTGGTGCTGTCCTAAGGCTAGCTTTTAGAGATAAGCTGTCGAGGATTTTTTTAAGGTCTAGATTCACCAGTCTCATACCCTGGCCCAGGGTATCATAAGCTTAGAGCTAAATTTAGTAGATGCTTCTTATATGAATTCGTTGGAAAAAGCTAAAGAAACAAAACAGTTTTCCGTACTAAGAAAATATATTTTTTATCTAATAGTTTCTATGGTAGCTATATGATATAGTGTTCCGATTTAAAATTTTACAGGCATATAACTAGTATTACAATGTATATGCTTAGTAAAATTTATTGAAATAGCTCTATAAATAAACAAGTTTTCCACAAAAAGAATATATTTAATAGACAATTTATATGGCAGCTGTAAAATATAGTGCTTCGATTTCTATTCGATTTGAACGCAAATACACACAGCTTACAGACAGATCTGTAAGAAGAGTCATATAGCTTAAAAAGTGAGAGATAAGTTTACATAGAAGCCAAAGGTCATACGGACAAACGGACATGGCTAAATGACTCGACTGTTATATCGAGTCCCGGCTACGGCATACATATAAAGTAGAAGTGTCTCGCTGTCTCTTTAACTAAACGCAGGGTATTTCATAGTCTGGCACACACAACTAAAGCTAACTTACTTCCATTCTTTGCTTTAGTTCATTAGGTGAAAGCAACACGTGGAAACACACACAGACATGAAAAGCTGGGAAAGAGATGGCAGAGTTATGAGAGACAGAGAGACAGACACACAACAGCATTGTGTTGGTATGAAGGAGGCTCTTTAAACACAAACATACTGTATCTATTTGATCCCCTGTTTTTGATATTTTTTCCGGCACGCTTTTTATTAGCTTAATTCCCACTCCACAGTCAATTCAAGAGTAGAAATTTACTTGAATTCTACTGAAATTTTTTCAAATATCTACACTGCGAGTAAATATGCTATGGAGTCTTTATGGCAGCTTGGGTAATTTAATCCCGAGATTTTAACACACTTTTGTACATGTTTCACTGAACTTTAAGTGAGCATTTATTAGACCTCAGGAAACCAACTTGAAAAAATACCAGATTTTACATAATTTTTACTTCGTATTTCTTATTCATATTTTAGCATTTATTTTATGTTGTTCACCGCAAAAACAACCACAACTATTGACAAAATATGTATGTACATTATGCCCAACGCCAACCAACGTCAGTTTGCGCTTCTTTAGTTATTCTTGGAATACTTCACATAACTGTAATTGTAATCAATCGAAATTATGATGAAGCGGTAAAGCACAAGGAAGAAATAATCTTGGACCCCCTTTTGTTTTCTTTGATGATACTTCAGCTGCTAATCGAGTGCTATCATAACATAAAAACACACACAAATTTCTTGGCTAAGCCAACAAGACGTTAATAGTTCTTTGTTTTGCGTCATATGTACACTGTACACTGAGAAAAATTTGGTTTATTTTAAGACTTATAGTAAAAAATGATGAAATAATTTAAGTATTTTTAACAAAGCAGAAATCTTAAATGTAACAAATGTTAATTTATATATGTATATCTTTTAGTAACTATTTAGCAGTGTATGCAAATGTAACAGTGTGTCTGTGGGAGTAAGCTAAAGTGTATGTACTATTCTAATCAGCAATGTCAGCACCTGATGTCGCGCGTGGCAACTGCACAATTGGAGGGGCAGGAGAGACACATGTACAAAAACATATGTGAAAATATGTTTCTGTGCTGCAAAACATTTATCACACGCGTCGCCGAAGAAGCAACAAAATGTCCATGTCACTTGTAACAATAGCGACAAAGAGAAACTATTCAATTGTTAGCCAAAAAGCGCATAACAAGTCCAGGACAAAAGCCAAATTACATAATCGTCATACCAACAGTTAAATTGTACTGAATCAATATTAGCAATCGATTTAGAGAAAGTACAGAAAAATGATAAAAGTTAATCATGATAGCACTAGCAAGCTAATACCAGTGCTAATGCTAATGCTAATGCTAATGCTAATGCTAATGCTAATGCTAATGCTAATTCTAATTCTAATTCTAATGCTAATGCTAATGCTAATGCTAATGCTAATGCCCATGCTAATGCTAATGCTAATGCTAATGCTAATTCTATTTCTAATTCTAATACTAATGCTAATGCTAATGCTAATGCCAATGCCAATGCTAATGCTAATGCTAATGCTAATGCTAATGCTAATGCAAATGCTATTGCTAATGCTAAAGCTAAAGCTAAAGCTAAAGCTAAAGCTAAAGCTAAACCTAATTCTAATGTTAATGCTAATTCTAATTCTAATTCTAATGCTAATGCTAATGACAATTAAAATTCCAATGTAAATGCTACTGCTAATGATATTGATATAATTTTTCGTTTTATACAATTTTATCGAATATTGAGTATGATATAGTCCACCATTACAATTCCACGATTCACTGACTATACTCCATTAGAGCGTATAATGAGGGTAGTGCTAGTGGCTGCGAAAAGAACAGGGCCGTAAAAATACAGCTGATGCTCCCTCACTCTCTCCCTCTCTCTCTCTCATAATGTATCCTAAAACAATTAGAAAATGTTGCCTGTGGCAGCGTATTTTGTTTTTGGCTAAAAACGTGACGTGCCACAAGATGTTCATGCCACAGTCTAGCCCACAGGGTCATAATAAGCAACGCTTGATGGGCAGACAATGCTGGTTGCTATGTGGTGGTGTGGGGGTGCGGTGATGCGGTGTTGCGGTGGTCCCGGTGGCTGAGGTTCTGATGGTGGTCGCGGTGGTTAGACAGCGGTTAGGCAGCTAATCGAATCAGCAACCGCAACCAAGACGCAGAGGCATAAACAAACATTTTTCTCTGGGCAACCATTGCGTATACGCAACGTTAAATATTTTGCGACTATTATAGAGTTGTGAGCAAATACAAAAAAAATGGAAAAAAAAAGGAAAAACTCAAGAGAGAGCGGCTGAGAAATCAGTTTGTTTATTTTGGCCATACCAACATAAATGTATTTTTAACCCGATTGAGTGTAACGTCTGTCGAATTGATGCCAGAAATATTTATGGTCTTGGGCGTAGACTGAGACGGCGTAGGGAAGCTGTAAAAATGTTTGGGTAAAGGAGATGTAAACAACATGACGACGAATGAATAAATAATAAATGCATCATTGACATTTCCAAGCATGAAATCTCCAACATTTTGAGTTCGATGAAATCGCACTTGAGCAACATGAATAGCATTTTGAGTACTCCACTCCACTCCACTCCACTTTGCATTTGCTTGAGTAAATTTCATTCGCATATTGAATCTGGACTTATAATTTCTTGAAGACACAAGCATATGCGTGTCCTATGTGTGCCCAAGAGTAAACATCAAATCAGTGGCACATGAAATTTAATGCAATTTCCATTAAAAGGACTCGAATACAAATCAAATACACGGATATTAAGTATACGTGCTGGTAAGTCCAACCACTTACCTGCTGTTATGGCCATCTGCACGCGATGAACCTATTTGTTTATGCCAATTTCATTGTTTTTCTAGTGCCCAACAGCACTTGAAGACAAATACACACACTAAATCTCTTTCACTCACTTTTATTTACACGCGATTTTAGGAGACAGCTATACGTACACAAATGTCTATTTTCTACCTTTCTGCTTTCAATTCTGCGCGCCAAAAAAGCAAAAAAAAATAAACTGAAATCGGAAAACAAATATACTAAAAGACGTAAATATTTGAAAAGTTTCTGAACTGAACCAGCTAAAATGTGAAGACAACCGTTCGCTACAACTGCAATTTGTGAAGTGAGGTCCTTGTGAAGCTGCGTTTCGTTCCATGCATTCTATTGCTCACAGGACACTCTGAATTCATCCCACTATAAGTATGCCGGCAAGCAGTGCTCAACTGTTATACGAGGGTGGTTTTAATTGTTCGAATAGACAGCTGATTGATTTTCCCTACAAATATATTGTTTGTAGTACATTTTTAATATATAAATAATATAAAATTATTTCTGGTTAATTACTAAAAACTCATCAAAATATTTTAGTTGATTTATATGCTTTGAAATTAATAAACAATATTAAATAATATTTCACTGCGTTTGTGTAAGTGGCTTCTGCTTTCGTCCCTAACATAATGTTTAAATTATTTTTTATTATTGGGAGTTTTTCAAATTCTATGCCACAATGCGAGCCAACTTTCTCAATCTATTAAGCAGCCCATGTGGATGCAAAGCTTACACGTTGTAGCTTTACACTGCTTGGTAAACTGCTTGGTAAAGCTATAAAAGCTTCAGTGGCAAACAGTGCAAAGTGTTGAGCACCATATCAAGCAGTGTAGCAAGCAGTGTCAAGTGATATGATTTCAATATTTAAGCAGAATAAACTTGAATCTTGCTTATCTTCGATTCAAACAAGAAAGAAATGTCAGTCGGGTATGCCGACCGTGTAATACCCTCTGAGCTTCGTTTCCAATTATATGAGTTCCAATTGGAGTAGCTGCTGCAAGAACTTAACATGCACACATATTTGTATGTCTATCTCGCTCACACGTTTTTCGTTGTCGTTGCTTGTGTGCACAGCTCAGTGCATTGCACGTGGCTATGCCTTGCTTGAATGTAACGATTTTCGTTGTTTAAGAAACTTTTTTATTTATAGTCCGATTTTAATGAAATTTTTACAATCGTTTGATATTATTTGTCTGCAAATAAATGCTAAGTTACAAAACTATACGTTTAGAAATAAGTGAGCCCGCCGCTTGCAAAGTTACAACGCAATTGTACTTTGGGTGGGCGAAGGAGGCGTGGCATCCAAAAAATGTGGATGGCATTGTCTTTATATTGCAAATAGCAACCTGCATGCCAAAATTGGTGACCCTAGGTGTTATAGTTACCGAGATATTCGCCAAAAACATGTATTTTTTTCGAGGTATGTCTGGTTTTTCGCTAATTGTGGGCGAGTGGGGCGTGGCATCAAAAAAGGGAAACAAACTTGTATTGACTGACTAAATATGTGGTCGATACTGACCAAGTTTGAACTTGTACCTCTTACCATCTCTGAGATCTGTTTGTTCATACGGACAGACAGACAGACAGACAGACAGACAGACAGACAGACAGACAGACAGACAGACAGACGGACAGACGGACATGGCTATATCGACTCGGCTGTTGATGCTGATCAAGAATATATATACTTTATGGGGTCTGCCACGCCTCCTTCTGCCTGTTACATACTTCTGACAAACCCATTATACCCCTCAGAGGGTATAACAAGAAAGAAAATGTCAGTCGGGCATGCCGACTGTGTAATACCCTCTGAGCTTCGTTTTCATTTATATGAGTTCAAATTGGAGTAGCTGCTGCAAGAACTTAACATGTACACATTTTGTATTTCTATCTCGCTCACACGTTTCTCGTTTTCGTTGCTTGTGTGCACAGCTCAGTGCAATGCACGTGGCTATGCCTTGCTTGAAAGGAACGATTTGCGTTGTATGAAAAACTTTTTAAATTATGGTCCGATTTTGATGAAATTTTCTCAATAGTTTGATATTATTTGTCTGCAGATATATACTAAGTTACAACAGTATACGTTAAGAAATAAGTGAGCCCGCCGCTTGCAAAGTTACAAGGAAGTTGTGCATTCGATGCTAGCTAGTTTTCATAGCAATTTTCGAACTTTTCTACAATATTTTGGGTAAATCAAATGCAATTATTTCAAATATTTATATTCATTTATTTATTTTCATATTTTACATAATATAATGAACTACTTATTGAGCTAATCAAAAAAAAAAAAGAATATATTTATATATATATTGCATTATACTTATATATTTTGTTTTGTTTGTGTTTTTGTTTTTGATTTTAGATTTTTGCATGGTTTTTGTTTTGTTTATATTTAGGCATAACTTTATAAATAAAAACGACAAAAACTTTAAAATGTACACGTTATGTTTATAAAGCAACATTATAAAAATGATAATAATTGCAATAATTGTTTGGAGTTTGTTGTTGTGTTTTGTAGTTGCTGTTGTTGTTTGCGGTTTTTTTGTTCCCACAAAACACAAAACTCACAAAAAAAAATATTTATAAATTTTTTTTCTTTTCTGTTTTTGTTTTTATTTTGTACACGTATGTATGTATGTGTAGATATATGTATATAGCGTTTTTTTTTCTTTTTTTTTTGCAAAAAAAATGTAAATAAAAAAAACAGGAAACAATAACTCACTTAAATTTAGTTTAAAACATAATACTGAGCAAAAAATGTGTTTATCATTTTGCATGCTAAATTTTTTGCTTTTGCATTTATCGAAATTTGTTTTAATCGCTTGCCATTCATCTTTTAGTTCTTTGTTTTTTATTTAATATTGTGTTTTTTTTGTAGTTTTTAGTTTTTCTTTCGACTGCTTAAAAATTAATGTTTGTTTTTGTTTTTTAAGTTTCATTTTTTCTTTTTTCTTTTCACTTTGTTCTTTAAAATTAAAGTTTTGCGGCCAGTTTTAAGGTTAGAAATTTGACTATTTTGTGACTCTGTGTGTGTGTGTGCGTGTGTGAGTGTGTCTATGTGTGTGTGTATTAAATTATCACGTTTTGTTGTAGTTGTTATTATTGTGTGTTTGTCATCATTGGTGCGAGTGAGAGAAAAAGAGCGAGAGCACGAAAAGAAAAGTGTTTTACATATAGTAGATTTGTTTAATGCTAGCGTTTAAAATAAAATAACAATTTATTAGGCATATGCTGTTGTTGTTGTTTGTTGTTTGTTGTTGTAGCTGTTTGCATCTCTTTCTCTCACTGCTTGCATGTGTGTGTGTGTGTGTGTGTGTGTGTTAATTCTCTCTAGTTTACATTAAGTTAAAGGCGTCCTCTGTCAAATTTCATCTCTTTTTGCACACATGTATTTACAAACTAAAATTATGCAAAACACACACACACACATACAAATACGCACACTACACACACACACACACACATGCTTAGCACTCACACATTGTTAATTGGCCTTTTGTGTATTAAAAAAGGGGGGAGGGGGAATGTACTAAGTACTACGACAACTACAACGACAAGAAAATAATAATAGAAATAAAAAAAAAAAATGTTCGGACTCGTCGCCGATTGGTCAACGTTAAGTGTGCGCCTGCGGCTATGCAACAGTTTTTTTCTTCCATATCGCTAACATTTCTTGTATGCGTGCATGTGTTTGTGTGTGGTGTGTGTGTGTGCAGAGTGCATGTGCATACTGTTAAGCTGTTAAGCATCTCACTGTTAACATTGAACGGAAACGCTTAACAGCAAACGGAACTGCACAGCAACTGCTGCAGAACAGCCGCTGACGACATCGACGGCAAAAAAAGTTAAACAAAAAGAACGTACAACAATTTTAACAAAAAAAAAATATATATGTGTATATATATGTATGTATATACGATTATTACAGGCGCGTAACTACAATATCTTCTTCGAGATCGTCGAGCTCATCGTCTGTCTCCTCGACGCCGTCGGTGTAGCCGACATTCGCCTCGGCAGCTGCTGCAGCGGCAGCCGCCTCCTTCTCCTTCTCGGCTGCCTCGATTCTCTCCTGCTTCTTGATCTTGCGTTGCTGCAAAAAGTAAAAAAAAGAAATACACAAATCAATTAGTTAGTTAGTCATTATTGGATGCATTGAAAATGTTTTTGGTTTTTTCTCAAATTTATTGAAAAATTATTCACAGAAAAAGTGTTTGTAAATTAATCAGTGGATCATGAATATGAACAAGTGTACAAAAAAAATATTCATCCGTCTTTTTTTTAAATTTTGCATTTAAAGAAATATTGTTAAAATATCTTCTTATGGATTTTTGTTATGTAAAATTTATTGATTAGTCAATGTTATAATCAATTATATGTATATGCTAATTGTAAAGAATTATTGTTGTATCGATAAATTATCGGAAAATAAAGTGTTTAATTTAAATTCAAAGTAAAATTTATCGATAAGACGAAACAACTAGAAAGAAACTATAAAATTAAATGGATCCCCATTAATCGATCGAATCCAAATATCGGCTAATTGATTTTTGTACATCGATTATTTTTAAGCAAAGTTTGTTGATTTCAGATTAATGGATTAACTAAATTTGATAACAGCTGTGTAGTTGAATTGATTCTCATCGATTTTTTTTTGCAAATATCGACTAATAAGTTTATGTGAAACAATTATATATAGTTAAAATGAGCGTCAAGGCTTACCTTCTTTCTGTAGAGAATCTCAACGATGACATAACCGACGCAACCCAGTGTCAGAACCGCCAACAGAATGTATAGCTTCATGCGGGTGCAGAGCGTTGTGGCATAGGCATAGGCGATGACAAAGCCAGCGGATTCCCACAGGCGATAATTGGAGAAGGCGGCCTCCTTGTTTCGTCTGAAGAGTAGACCATAGAGACCGTTGATTTGCGTCTGCCAGACGGCATCACCGACACCCCAAAGACCGGACATGGCATAGAAAATCATTGGATTGTTGGGATTGGGACGCCAAAAGAGTTCGACAGTGATGAGCGTAAAGTGGACAACAGCGCCCAGCACAATGATGGGCAAGCGTCCAATATATTTCATCACAGATCCAAACAAAATAGAGCACAGAGCATTAACCACACCAAAGCAGATCATCACGAAACCAATCTGATGGACACCCAAAGCACAGGCAACATAGGCCTGTGTGAAATCGGCACCAATGAATGCCTGCTCCATGCCAATGAAAATGGTGATCGGTATGAGCAGCTGCAGATTGGGTTTCTTCATCTGGCGGAATGTCGCCGACAGCAATTGTAGACCCGATAGCTCTGCTGCCGAATTGGAGCCCTTACGATTCTCACCGTAACGCTTCAATGGATCCAAAAAGAAGGCAATAATACAGACGGCGGCCACAATGCATGACAGATAGATCATTGAGATCTCAAAGATCTCGTTCTCTGGGGGACGTTCCAAATTGCCGTGACCGCCATTGCCGGTGGTGCAGAAGTTGGCACCACAGTACTGCAAATCCTCCTCACTGATTGTCGAATTGGCACTGCTGCTGCCGCCATGTGCGCCGCTGGATAGAACTGTAAAGATATAGCGATAATGATGCTTAGTAATGATAGCAGAAACACTTGGGTGCAAGGAGTACACTGTGAGAAAAACTCTAGTACTTTGTGCGTCGTTTTTGCAGAGTTTATTAAGTTTCTACCATGAAGTCTTGTCATAAAGTATTTTTATTCTTAATCAACAACAGTCGAGTCGTTATAGCCATATCCGTATGTATGTCCATACGTCCATCTGTACGTCCGTCTGTCTATTTGTCTTTTCGTCCGTTTGGCTGTCTGCCTGTCCGTCTGTACGTCCGCGCTTACGTCCGACTATACGCGTGTCCGTTTGTCCGTCCTACTATCTGTTCTTCTGTCTGACTGTTCGCCTATATGTACGTCTGTCCCTCCGTCCGTCCGTCTGTACGTGTGTCCATCCGTTTATCCGTCTATACGTGTGTACAACTGTCGGTCTGTACGTGTGTCCGTCCGTTTGTACGAGTGTCCATCCGTTTGTCCGTCTATACGTGTGTGTGTCTGTTCGTTCGCCCTTTTGTCTGTCATGTAGATCAAACTACTATATCATATACATACAAATGTATGCCAAAGGAACAATCACCGTATAATAAACCCAGTTTTTGTTAAGTCTTACTAGATTGAAATCCTAAATTCGCGTCTTAACGGTTTATTTCTCACTGTGTATTGACAAAAAGAGCTAGTAGCAGTACTTACCCAAGCTGGAGATGAGATTGCCCCAAAGCTCAGCGGATTGCCAGGCCAGAAAGAAGAAGCCAAAGAATCTCACAATGATGGCATCCACAGCCTGTTCTGTTATCTTAGCATACACCTGCCCCACCTGTGTCAGATATGTGGCCTTGGATGCCCACATGGGCGCCGCGCCCATACCAACCAAAATGCCAGCTGGCACCAGGGTATAGAAGCGCGGGAATAGCTGGAAGGCAATGTACGGCGCATAGCAGAGCATGCTGCAAACGAGCGTCCATTTAACCGTCAGCTTGCGAATGATCAGCGTGGGCAGGAAGATGCAGGAGACAACCAGCGCCGCATATATGGCACTCAGCGATACGGTGCCCAGGCCGTCCTTGGAGTTGATCGAGGATTGCAGATTCGCTGTGCCCTACAAAATCAAATGGAAAAAACCCCAATTTGAATTAATCATCTGCAATTCGATGAATTTTCTGTGAGCTGACTTACTTGAAACGCGGTAAACTGCACCATAAACGCTATCGATATGATCGAGATATTCTTTAAGATGCGCCATTTCTCGGCCGGATTCAGCACAACTTTCTCTCGCAGCGAGGCGGTATCGGGCTCAAAACCAGCTTTTGGCTATAAATAAAAACAACAACAAATTAAAAAATAACATAAAAAAAAAACAAAAACACAGCACAGAGGCGTTGTTATTACATCTTCAAAAGTTTATTGCGGGTTTTTTTAAAGGGGGTTGGGAATGGGCAAGCAAATTATACACTCTATGTTTATTACAGTTGGCCTAATTCTCTATTAAGAACACCTCCAAAAATTATATATATGTATTATATATATATATATATAAAACGTGTATACTCGTAATACTATTATTTAAGCACTCTCTCGGAGGGGGATTCACATTTTACGATGATATCATACTCTACAAATGACATGCAAATTATTCAAAAAGCGTATATATTACTTTATACAACTTGTCAAGCAACACAAAATCTATAAAAATAAATCTTGGAATCAGACATCTATAGTAAATAATGTTGCGACTTCGTAATATTCTATATGCAGACGGCATTTAAAAAATTTAGCTTGAAATTTGTTGTTTGATTTCGTTTGAAAATATACTAGATACTTATAACTAAGTCTCTATAAAACCCATAGAAATATTTTGAATTTCTGATTTTTCAGTTTGTATTTAAAATCGATTTAGGCTATAGGAAAAATATTCTAAAGTTTAATTTAAATCTGTAATGATTTTTAATAAGATAGATGCCTTTATATGATGTAATAACCCGATTTGAATAGTGTTAAATATATTATGCTAAAATTTTGTTGAAGTTGCTTAAGAAACACTGAAGTTTTTCTTATTAAGTTATTCAAACCAATTGTTTAAACTCAGATATATGATATAGTAATCCGATATGGATGTTATTTGGTCAGCATAAAGGGAATGACAGAAAATGCATATTGGGAGAATTTCGCTCAATAGGCAGATAAGTTTTTTATACTAAGTATTTCAAGCTGATGGTTTCTATATGTAATAGTAATCTGATTTGTATAAAATTTTGTAGGAAAAACTTTCGGAAGCTTCTAGAATTGTATCTCAATAAAATCTAACAAATTGAGAAGTGTATTATAAAATGCTAGCCTAATTTGTTAAGTCTTAAAAAACTATATGTTATGATAAAAAAAAAAACACTAAAGTATATTTGTTTTGAGTTTACTTTAGGTTAGTGGCAGAGTATATTATTACAGACTGCTCGCTCAACTGTAGTTTTACGGTATTTTTATATTCAATCTACTTTAATAGAGTATTTAAATAGGGTTTATGGCTTGGCTTTCGTTTGCACATACACACATACAAACACATACACACACTGGCAATGTTAATTAATTATTTATGTGTTGGCGCGTTTACGCTTTTAGTTTCTAAAATTAAAAGCGCGCATGCGCACCTCTTGGCGCGTTTTGCTCGCGTTTTGTGTGCGTTTTTACATTGCGCATGCGCGACGCGGCCTTTAAATGGTCATAAAAAATGCGCAAGGCACCTGCTAAGACTCTGCGGTTGTGTGTGTGTGTGTTGTGGTTGTCGGTCGTAGAACTGCCCGAAAAACAATCCAAAAAAAAAAGCCAAAAACAAAATCAAGTTGCGATTTTGCATGCGACGTTCGCACCATTCAGAAGGTTACATGACAGGCTGGTGTGGATGGGGGCAAGTGGGGCTAGGTGGGTGGCTAGTAGAGTGAGGAGTGGGTTGTGGGAGATGGGGAGGGAGTGGTTACCGAAAAACGCCAACGCAATTTACGTAAAGTTTGTGTGTTGTTGTAGGATGGAAGGTATGAAATTGTAATTGGCATTTAGTGGGGAACACCCCCACAGCCCGAACCTCTCTGTTCACACACACCAATTCTCCGTCTCCCTCTCCCTCTCTCTCTCTCTCTATTCTCTAGCCAGCTATACCGTTAACAGCGCAGTCTGGCAACGTTCCCCAGCCCAATTAAGTGGGCAGCCGCAGCCGTAGCCGCAGCAGCAGCAGCACGCGGCATTATGCAAGCCGTAAATCGATTACAGTTTTTATCGCACATCAGGCATATATCGTGTGTATCGCATATTGTACATATGCATATACGGCCGCATAATAGGTTGCAGTTACCGTTAAGTTCACACGCAGCCAAACGCTGTGAACTTTGCAGCCGCAGTCGCAGTCGTTTTGTTTGTATGCAAATTTTTGGAGAGAAAAAAAGTCCCCAGTCTTATCAATAAATCGAAATACAAATTAAAATGTTTAATAAATTCAAGAGTACGTTAAGCAGCCACAAAATCAAAGCATATCAACAACAACAACGACAACAACTAAATACTTAAATACTATTTTGAAATATTGAAATTCGTGGAACTGTTAAGTGAATTTTATTATTATAATTATAATATCTTATTATTGCTATTGTTGGCATTGCAATTGTTGTTGCGACGGCATTAATTAGCTAGTACAAACAATAAACAAATACAAGTTTTCGTTTAATTTTTTTTTGTTGTTTTTTGCTAGTGACGCAAATGCAAAACTGACAATCGATATTTTAATCGAAAAATTTCATCAGCCAATATATTTCAAATACTTTTTATAGCTATTATGAACATTTACTTTACGTTTTTATTTATTAGAAAATTTTCAAACTGAGGTTTATACCTAATTTTTTACTTGACTTTTTTTAACTAAGCTCGTAAATACAGAAATCGATTAATCGATATATTCGCACATTCCTTGTTTTTGGGGTGAACATAAAACTATAAGTTGCTTTTGTCTGTCTGTCACTTTAACATAGTTTCTAGCTAAGCTACATATATTACGCATACGCCGCAGTTGCCAGCGCAAAAGAGTTTTAAAGAGTTGTGCGTTAAAGCTATGCATTCATCTGCTTGTGTCACTGCTTACAGCTAAAGAACAACTGCCAAATGCCTACTAATTGGTTATATATACAGATGGAGGTAGATTCATACTGTAAGTCATGTTAGAGAGACTTACATTTGGCTACAATGGAACACTTTTGATTTTGCTTAGTTTTCAACTCAAGTTTTATGGTAAAAACATTTTATAACAAAAATCTAAAAACTTTTTGTTATAATTCAGCATTTTAAAGTTGTGACTTTATTATTTTTATAAGTTTCTCAGTTTAAGTATTTAAATAAACGCCTAGATAACTTATTATTAAGTCTGAAACTAGCTTAGTGCAGCACGTGCGACGGCTTAAAAGTTTGCCATAACAGTGAGTCCAAGAATTGCTGATCTTCAATTTATGTACATACTATATGTATGCATGTATGTAATGTATGTATGTATAGTATGCACATTTGTTTGCTTAAATAAGTTAGTTGGACAACATTTGCAGCTGACCGACTTACTTTGGCAGCAAGGCTATAAAAATAGCATCCAAAACTAATCGTACAGACAGT
Source organism: Drosophila tripunctata (assembly GCA_035047385.1). Classification (NCBI taxonomy): domain Eukaryota; kingdom Metazoa; phylum Arthropoda; class Insecta; order Diptera; family Drosophilidae; genus Drosophila; species Drosophila tripunctata. The sequence continues at coordinate 760,862 of JAWNPS010000270.1, read as the reverse complement.
TGCATATCATTACGCTGCACTCGAGCAACAACGAAAGTATATATGTATGTATGTATATATCTATATATGTATATGTGTGTGTGTGCATTTGAAACTGGTCAACAAACCACACGACTGTAACTGTAACCGTTGTTGTTTTTTTCTGTTTTCTGTTTGATGCACACACAAACAGAGATACACTGAGAGACTCGTGGCTGTACAAAACAGCTGATGTCTGTAATGAACGGTCGTCAGTGTTGCCAACTCTTTAGACTTTAAAGCTTAGAGTCTAAAAAAGGCTTTATTACCATTTCCAAAAAGCTAGAAATAGCTAAAAAACTGTTTAAGTTTTAAGACATTTTTTTAATATTCTTATTAGCTAAGCTATGATACGCTTCTAGAAGTAAGATTGATATTTACATAAAAACTATATCCATATATGCACGTATATACATATTTGTTTTAAATTAAACGACAATAGTTTATAATTTCAATATTGCACTTCAAGTAATGATTGATTTGTATGGATTTCAGTGTATCAATACAAAGCATTATGCTCCTTAGTTTTGATTTTACTCTCTTTAACACTATCTTTCAATTTCAGCATTAGCTTTAAGCTACAACGTATTTAGCAGTATTTTTAAACAATTCTCTTCTAAACTGCTTCTCAAATTCACTGTTTACTACGAACATTTCTCCCTTCTTAGGATTATTTTTATTTTCTATAAACACTTATAATTATTCGCTTGCATTTCATTCAAAAACTGGCTACAACAAAGCAAAATACAAATACTTGCTTAAAATTCGATTAGAGCTAAATAACGGCGATTTTGAGTTAAAAAAAATGGCTGAATTTTGCCGCTGCTGCAGCTAAACAGCTAAGTTGGCAACTCTAGACGGCAGTTGTCGCTGCAAGCGATTTCTAAGAAAACGCCTAACGACAATAAGCATCAACTGCTCATGCATATGTACAGATGTACGTGTGTCCGTATGTACGTATGTCTGTATGTACGTCTGTGTGTGTTAGTAATACAAATAATATATAGCAAATGTGCGAATGTGAGTGCAATAACAATAATTAGATGACGTTGCCAGCAAGTGCCAAAACATAAAATAGCATAAAATATTACAATTACAACAACACATGCCGTGCACAAAAGTAAAACCAAACCAAAAACACAAAAAAAAAAACCAAAAAAAAAAAAGCAAGAGCCGCCTCAAACCAGTTACATGCTCTCTGACAGTGAGAAGCGCGTAGAGCGGCGCTGCGGCGCACGAGATTTGCGTTGTTTTATTTTTAAACTCGGCACGTTTCGTGTTTGCCTTTTGGCTTTCTGTCTCTGTCCGTCGTATCTGTTCCCCTCACCCTACCGCACTGTCCGTTTGTCTGTCCATTCGTCCGTTCGTCCGTTTGTCCATTTGTCCGTCCGTTCGTCTTTCTTTCGTTTTTGGTGTTTGTTTCGCCGTCCGTCTTTTGTCTCTTTTTCTTTTTTTTTTACATGTCTTTTGACTTTACATAAATTTGTATTTGTTATTGAGTTTGGTTATTTGTTGCCGTTCTCTGGTTTCTTAACTTTAATGTCGTTGTTGCTGTTGTTGTTGTCTCTGCAGCCAATACCAGAAACGGGTTTACCATTGAGAACTCTCGGTACTGTCGGTATAGTCATTTGGTCCACTGTACTTGGATCTGGCCGAATTGTACGTACAGCAGTGCACTATGGTCAATTTGTGTTGCATTGGAAAAAACCCAAAAAATCTTTAGAAAAACTTGAAATTATTTAATGCCTTTACACTTGGCGCCTTATATCAGCTGCTATGTTATGCATACAGCTATATCAAATTTGGGAAACTACCAAAAATTTTCCTATGGTTTGTCTACTACAAACAAATGTTTATTACTTCTTTGGCCATGGAGTTTGAATTGAAATGAAGAAACTTAAATTTTTATCATACACTTAGGAAGTACATTTGTTAAGGTGCCTTCTGTAGTTTTAAAATACATTTTTTTTTAAATTTTCAAATCAAATATTTTTAAAAATATAACTATGAATTTTCTCAGCATGAAAACACATACAAATTTAAATGAGCCTTTTAGTTATTGATTTTTTGTATTATTTTTATGAACAAATTAGAACTTTTTTGTTAGATTTGGTAAGCTAAATTATGAAGGTTCCTAAAAAAAATTTTAAAAATTTGTGAGTGCAATATTTAAAAAAAAAGGAACTTTTCTATCCTAGATGTACATACAAATTTTTTTTTTCGTATTTTATATCTTTGCTTTTAACTAATATTTTAATGAACTAGCTAGAAGTTTTTCTTTTTACATTTAACAAGTACATTTATCTTTCTACTCCAATTTACATAAATTTTCGGTTTTTATTATTATCCAAAATTTTTTAAAAAACAATAAAAATTTTGATAGAATCTATTTTGCAGATTTCAAATGCCTTAACTTTTGACAATAAGGTTTTAAATGATAAATATTTGTATATATATGTAGGTATTTTGGATTAAGCGATTAAACTCTGACAATCGCCCATAGTACAATGTATAGTGTGAATGCTGTACGTCCGTCTGTCCGTCTGTCCGTCTGTCTTTCTGTGTGTGCCCATTGCTTGGCTGATGCTGGCTGGCTTGGGCTACTTTACCAACTCTCATTATAAATTGCCAATATTTATTATTATTATGAAACGCAACTAATTGTGCAATAACTTATATACTCAAACATACATACATATGTATATACAGTGCCGGAAAAAATAATAGCACCAAAGAAAGCAGCTTACTTTAGTTAACAATAAAACTTTACCAAAAGAAATTTGGTTTAGAGTTAGTTTACATTTGTGTTACAGAGAGTCTCTCTGAGTTGGGAGAGCAAAAAACAGAACGAAAATGATAACGGTTCTTTTTAAAAGAAGAAAAATTGAAGAGGGAATGAATAAATGAGCGGAAAAAATAATAGCACCAAGCACATGTTTTCGTCAAAAAAAAACATTTGCGTTCAAATTAACATTGGGAAACTTAATAATATGAAAGAAATAGTGATTTTCTTAATATATAGAAAGGAAAAAAAAACTTTTTAACTAGACATTACCTAAAAATGGGTCGTGGAAAGCACTGCACTGGGAACAAGGATAATCATAAAAAAAATGGTTGAAGAGGGCAAAACCTATGCCAAAATTGGTAGTTTACTAGGCTGCTCTAATAAAATGATTAGTAATGCCAAGAATTTTGTCCCAAAAGTGGAGTCTCGGGAACGAAAACCTATTTTTTCGCCATTACTCGTCAAGCGGCTAGTTCGGCGGATCAAAAAGGAGCCTTTTAAGCCGGCAACGGAGCTAAAAATTGAACTAAATATTGCTGCATCTGCGAAAACAATTCGTAATAGACTATGAGATAATAACTTAAACGCTCGTAGTCCGAGAAAAATGCCACTCTTGACCAAGACACATGCTGCTAAACGCATGAAGTTTGCTAACCAGCACGCTCATTGGCCAGTGGAAAAGTGGAGGAACGTTTTGTGGACAGATGAAAGCAATATTGTATTACATGGAAGCACAGGATCTCGTTGTTATGTTAGGAGACCACCAAATGAAGAATATCGATCTATTTATACGAAAAAAACGATCAAACACGGAGGTTCCAGTATAACGATATGGGCGTGCTTTTCCCATTATGGAGTAGGTCCGATATATTGGATTAAAACGATCATGGATCAACACATATATGTCGATATCCTTGAAAATATAATGCTACCATATTTAAAGGATGAAATGCCGTTACAATGGGCGTTCCAGAAAGACAATGACCCAAAGCATACATGCAAAAAAGCAAAGAAGTGGTTTGCAGACAATAAGATCAAAGTCATGGAATGGCCTCCACAGTCTCCAGATCTCAACCCAATTGAGCATTTGTGGTCTGAAGTCAAAAAGGCAGTCTACACTAATAATCCAACAAGTAATGAAACTATTTAGATGATAGTAAAAGAAAATTGGGAGAAAATTCCGAGCACTAGATGTCAGGATTTAGTGGATTCCATGCCAAGGCGCTGTGCGGCCGTAATTGCCAGTAAAGGATACTCAACAAAGTGTTAGAACATTAGTTGAATACCATTTTAATGAAATAATAGCCTTTTTGTTTTATGTTTTTAAGTTAACACATTGTTTTCCCTGATGAAATTGAAATAGTGCTATTATTTTTTCCGCCTTATTTTGACCTTAGTGACTTAAAAAGTGAATATTTTTTAAAATGTGCAAAAAATATTGGATATTTTTGTGTAACATATATGTTAAGAGATCTATAAATTGATTTAAACAACTTTTCGTTAAAAATTTTTAGTTATATTCTTCTTTTTTACACTTTGAATTTTGCATAAACCTTTGGTGCTATTATTTTTTCCGCAGCTGTAAGTATGTACGTACGTATGTACTACAAACAACTCTGGCAATTTCGTTGGCAACCCTGTAATGCAGCGAAACCCAATTTCCAAGACCAACAAACTGTGCCTCAGCCTCAATTAGGACAGGCTCATTTATTACCTGCGGCACTATAAAAACTGTGTACGATGATCTTGTATGCAGATACTTATCGAGTAGTTGTATTCGTATTCGTATTCGCATTCGTATTCATATTTGTATTCGTATTCGTATTCGTACATTTATTTAAGCGCTTTCTGCTGTCACATTTCTTTTTGGTCTTTCATTTTGTCTCTTTTTTTTCGCGTGGGTTTTTTAATCGTGTTTCTGTTTCAGTTTCTTGAGGCGAAATTTATTTAAGGTGGTTTTTAGGAGTGCCCAGTTTTACAGCACCCCTCCCACAAGAGTGACCAATGTGCCAAATGAATGATGAATTCATAAACAGAAACATGACAATCTCGTGATCATCAAACATACATACAAACTTCATATAATTATACATCCACTTGTGTACTTAAAAGTATTGTTTTTCTCTCACTCTAGCTCTTTTGCATACAAATACTTCCTTGTGTTTTGTTATTTTTTTGGGGGCACTTAATAAATAATGTGACGCGTGTCATTATAAAAACTCAAAAAAAAAAAAAAACCTCGCAGGCATCTCAAGTTGAGTGTTATATCTGTGTCTGTAAAATCAAAGCCAGATTCCTAAGCAAGTTTTTGTAACAAAAAAGACAATGAACGGGTTTAAGGCTTAACGGTTGAATGAATCTAACAAAATATAGATATTGTATATTCATTCTACATGTAAGTAGCTATCGCTATCATATTAAATTTACATACATATGTAGATCTAATATATATTTTACATCCTAACATTGTGTTTTTTGTTTTGTGTGAACCAGTCTTCCAGTTGAGCGATTTTCAGAAAAACATAAAAAAACTACTTGATTACATTGTTAGTGTGTAATTGATATCATAACTGCCATACTATATAGTACTATACTATACTAGATTATGTAATGATGTGTCTTAACTGCTTACACATGTTACTTAGAATACGGATCTTGTCTAGTTATTTTTTTATAATTATATGCGATTTAATGCTTTTCATTATGCGTACATTGACTCTAAGAAACACTTGCCCAACCCACTTTAAATTACAATTTCAAATTCGAATTTCTTCTACTATTCCCAATCCCCCTTGACACTTACCTTGACGGGCTCATCGTTCTCGAAGCCAGCATTGGTAAAACCAGTCATTTTGCTGGTCTTTTTGTGATTAATAAGGTTCTTCTTCTTCTTGTTTTAATGCTTTTCAGTTGCTCGTTGTTAAGTTTTCAGTGTATTATATATGTATGTTAGGACTAAACCCTCTTTAATCAAATTTGAATGTGATAAATGTGTTTGTCTGCAATGAGAAGAATGAACAAAAAATTAGCAAATTGTTTAATTAGAGGGTTCAAAAAAAAAAAAAACAAATAATAAAACAATCTGATACACAATGCCAAAATCAAACAAAAACAGCAAAAATTTATATATATTATGTATAAAAAATATATATCACGTGTTTGCTTAAATATTGTTGTATACGATGATCATTATTTAAATTGAAAACTTATTACAGCCAGCATCATCGAGTTGGGTAATAATAATAAAACTATGATCTACGAGTACATTACAGTGAGACAGAGAGTGACAGAGGGTGATATAGAGAGACGATCAGGGCAGTCAGTTGGGGAATATAGTATTTTACTTGGTATAGTATACGATACTTATATGAAATAAGTGCGCCATGCCATGTGTTATATTATACTCGTAGCCACAACAATGCCAATAACAATAACAATAACAATATTAAACGTTATTATAACCAAACAACAGCAACAGCAAACAATCACCGCAACAGCAACAACAACAATAATAAACGAGACTATTGCCAGATTTTCGTTATTGAAATTGCAGCCATAATTGTTGAAATTTGTTGTTGTTTTTTTCTTTCTTTTTTTTTTTGTGTGTAGACAAAATTGTTTGATTGCATTTTATGGTTTATTGGCAACACGATTCTATTACTTGAGCAAACTTTAACTTTTTTCTTTATAATTTTTAAACTGTTTGCTAATTATCATATATCATATATAAATACTAAAATGCTAGTGTATGATAATAAACAGTCTTAAAAAACGTGCTGCTTGGCTGGCATGTGTAAAAAAAACAACTAGTAAAAAAGGCTACAGTCGAGCGTGTCGACTGTAAGAGACTATGTACTTTTTCTAGAGCAACACCAACTTGCAAGTTAAAAGTTAATCTGAAACTAATCTGTTGGAATCTAATCAGGAATCCAAAAACAGATTTTTAAACTTTTAGGATATGGTAGCTATATACTTATGCGATTTCAGCCAAAGTTGGTGAGAGTATATTAAATGTTATTATCTAAATTATTTGTAAGTTTGGTTAAAATAGCTCAAATGCTTATCGAGTTATAGGAGTTGGGAAATTGTTTTCACGATTGCGTAGGCGATGGAGAGCGTTGCAAAGCCAAAGTAAAACTGCTATAAATAAACCACCGAGGTATCTACCTGCCAAATTTAATAGCTATAGCTGTTAAGCCTTTAATTCAAGTGTTCATACGGATAGACAGACGCACAGACGGCAGGCAAAATATGCTTTAGAGGATCTGCCACTTCTCCTTCTGCCCATTAAACACAAGCCACCACTGACAAACCTACTAGACTTTTGTACTTTTGTAAACTTCACAGTCTAAAAATTAATTATTTAATTTTGTGTTGGATTGTGGGAATGTTAGTTTCTCAAAGTGACAATTGAATTTGAATAGCAGCACTTTAAGTGCTTATGACCATGGATGGACAAGCTGTTAATAACATTAATTATTTTAGTGCATGATATATTTAGTACCAGGTACTAAATGAATATAGGATTGGAGGATTGGGCTAATAATTAGAGTCTTGATGATAAAAAGTGTTGTCATTTTAGCTGAATTATTGCTAAAAAAATAAAAAAAGATTCTAAAAAGAAAGTCATAACTAACATAACTGCGTAAGCTTTGTGAGCCAAGTCAGCCTCTAAACACCATAACTATTTAGCTAAAATATCTCAAAAGTTAGCTTTTACACTGATATTCTGGCAGCACTGATGATAATTTAGAACCTTTATTATTGTACTATGTATAATAATGCTGCTATATGTTTGTTAAAAGTCTAGTATGTATGGTTTGAATGTATGTGGCATAAGTATATTCCCATCATCTGTCTGACATTTAGCCATTGTTATGTGTACATGTGTACGTGTGTCCGTATGTACATATTGCTGTAATTAACTGTTGTTGGTCGTACACCAGTTCAAGTTCATGTTTCCTGTTCATACATGCTGTTTTTTTTATTTTCACAGCATTATTTGTTGTGTACAGAGAGGTCTATATATATATGTATTTAGAGGAGATGGACAGCTAGACATCAATTAATTGCATATTAGTACAACGTAGCCATGATTATTCACAGGTTGTATACTATGTGAGAGAAGCGATCGCTTCAATGAAGCGATCAGTAAACAAGTTGGCAAAAAAAAAATTGGGTAAACATCATATAGTTTTTTATAGCATAGAAATTCTAATAAACAAAAAAAAAAAAACTTGTAAATTAACATAATAACGCACAAAGTTATGGCTCATTAGCATGATTTCAATAAAATTAATATTTATGTATGCTAAAAACGCAAAAGAAACAGAAGAAGGCATTTCAAATACTACACGTAGAATCGTTGATTTTGGGGCCACAATTAACAGAGTGTCTGTGTGTGTGTAATCAGGTTTCTTTTCTGGTTTTCCAACTGTTTGTATTCAAAACTATGCAAAAGAAGTGTAAGTATAAGAGAGTATTGTTAACAGTAGCAGTGTTATTAACATTAACAGTGTGAATCGTTGGGTTTCCCATTAAAATAGGGCAAAACTTAACATCGATTTGAGTTATTTTTTTACTGCTCGAATTCAACAACTATGTAAAGGAAGTGTAAGTATAAGAGCGTATCGAGTATCGTTAATATCGTTAACAGTGTTAAAAAAATTAACAGTGTGCTTTAACATAAGGCATGCTAAGAACAATGTTAAGTCAAAGCTTACAGCTGTTAAATAACATTTCGTTACGAATTGATTGGATCTTTTAGAAAATTTGAAATAGTGCAATACATAAATAGTGAGTAGTATATCGATTTCAGTTAATTCAACTTTGTTTTTTTTTTCAAATGTCAACTTAGCTGTGTCTGTAATGTTGGTTACAGAGAGATATATATGTGCTCAAATTGCCTTTAAGCCGCACTGATCCCGGCTCACGGTTGCTCAACAAATGCCTGTTAATTGTATCTTTTCTTTATACTTTTTCTTTTGTTTTTTTTTTTGCGCTGTGGAATATGTATACAACTATTATAGAATATTATCAGACCGTACCGAATAAACAACACATAGGACTTTACATTAGAGCAGGCAATTATTTTGACATGCGTATTGTATAAGAACTTAAAGATCGATCGATTGCGGATACGTTTTTTTGGTAGTGGAAGCTAGAAAAAAAGCTAGCGTGCGAAAATAGCTTAAGAATCACATAAGACTAATAATAATAATGAGCATAATACATAACAAAAACAAGCTTAAGATGCCACAAAGGAAATGGTAGAATGAAGAGAACTTGATACTGCCGAATGTGAAGCTTAATGATAACGATCATGAACGTGCTGACGATGACGTCAGCAGCATTGTGGTGACTAGATGGGGAAAGGGAGAAGAAACTGGCAAGCGTGAAGCTTTCAATGCATGCCATAAAGCAATAGATACCCCCACTACTCATTACCCACTAACCACTCTACACTTTCAGCCTCACGTCAGTTCACTCAAAAGCTGGTTATACCGAGAGTTATATATATTTTTTGGTATGTGTCGAGCACGTGTCAGTTGTGTCGTCTATTGGGATAGGCAATCGATATATATGTCTGTATATCTATATACTATTTAGTGTGATTTCTGGTATTTAATTGCGGTCGGCGATCTCTGGGATTTTCTTATCCCAACACACACACTGAGTGAATCAATCAAGCGTTTCAATTGAAACTAAATAGCAAATTTGTATGTGGCCAATAGAATATAACAATATTAAACGTGTTCATAACTTGATATATGTAGATATATAGAAAGATATATATGCATAATAATGATTGAATTGAATTGAGTCCCGTAACCAAAAATGGTACAATTATTGGCAATTTTCTTCATTTTTGTGTATGTGTTTTGCTGCTTTTGTTGCTTTTAATTGAATTTATTTCTAACTTTTGGACAGACACGCGCCACACACACATATATAAACAATATTATTATTAATAATTATTCTATCAATATAAAATTGGCCACTGAAGCGTAGAGAAGCGTCCAAAATTATTGCTACACTTTTTACAATTTGGCTGTTGAGCCAGTTTATTACTTGTCCCATTGCCCAATTTTGAAAAAGATTTGAAAAACATCGGAGCATACTATAATCTGCATTATTCGTGTGCACACAATACAGATTGGGCCTTAAGTGGCTACGTTTTGGCATGTGCCACAGCAAAAAAGCGTAGCAGGGGGCAGAAGAAGAAGAAGAAGAAGAAACCAACAATAATATTATAAAATAACAATAGCCAAAAGCAACAACCAAAACATTTTGTTGACTGCCCTTTACATCAATGAACGCGCTACGATCTGCCTTTCAAAAACTGAACAAGCTAGAAAAGTGCAGTTGAGCAAGGCCGATCATTAAATACCCTGTATGCAAAAGTCTACGTTAAGATCAGACCATAAAGTATGCCGACTATTTTGGCTTCTTCTAGGCGAAGGTGGAGTGCTGTCGAAAGATTTATAAGGATTGTCTTTATGTTGTACCTAAGTACCTACATACCAAAATTCTTGTTACCAATTGTCAAAGTCACTGAGTTATGTGCCAAAAACATTGATTTGTGCCGATTTATGTCTTGTTTTTTTTTCTATTCGTAGGCGTTTGAGGCGTGGCTTTCGAGGAATAAAACATACTTTTTATTGACTAACAAAATATAGAGTCTACATACCAAATTTGATGGTTGTAGCTCTAACCAACTCTGAGAACCGTTTATTTAAACAGACAGACGGACGAGCAGACGTACGGACAGACATACGTACATAACTATATCGACACAACTCTCAATGCTACGCGAAAATATATATACTTAATGAGCCTAATATGCCCTCAGCAAAGGGTATATGCCAAAGAAAAACCCCCTCGATAATGAAGCTAAGCAGCTCTTGAGCTAATACAAGTTACGAAACTATCGTATACATTCACAAGCCAACTAATTGTGTAGAACTCGAATATATGTATATAGTGTGTGTATCACTGTTAGAGTATTTTGTTGTCGTTGTAATATTGAGTTTGTTTTGTGGGATTTTCCTTTATTATTGGCAACGTATTTGCCATGCATTCAAAATTTGTCATGCGCTTTGTTTAGTTTCTTCTTTGGTCTCTTTTACATACAATTTGTGTTATTTCCTTTTTTTTTTCGTTTTTTTTTTCGCTGTTTCGCTTTGTTTTTACATACGTTTTCGAATTTGATTTTATGTTGTTGATAGTTTTCGATCGTTTGATTTTTTTGTATATGATTTCTTTTTGGGTATTTTTGGTTAAGTTTTGCAATTTGGCGCCCAACGTGTGCATGTTATTATAACTCTTGATTTCGCACGTTTGTCGTTGTAGAGTCAGAAAAGAAGAAGCACTCACACACACAAACACACTCTATGAATAACACTCACTTTTTGGTTAAATGTTGTTTGTAGCCAAAAAAAAAAAATACTTTAAAACCGCAACTCCTGTGTGAATTGAGTTCCTTGAGCTGGCCAAGTGTCCGTTTGACTAGCTGCCTGACCGCCTCAAAATACAATGCCAAGAAACGGCGACAACGTGCGAATTTTAAACGAAAAACACTTTCTAGCTAATTGGAGTGATTAGTGGCCAGCGTCGCAGCGCAGTCGCGTCGCTGCTGCAGTTAGTTGTTGCTGCTACTGCTGCTGCTGCTGCTGCCGCTGGCGTAATCTCATGTAATCGCAAATGGACGGTCCAAGAGCGCGCCCAAAAAGATATACGAGCATATAGCATATGGGCAAGGTTATCTATCCATCTATCTAGCTAACTAACTATTGTGCGCGCTCTCTCTCTCTCTCTCTTTCTGTTTTCTATAGCTCTAGCTCTCTGGAAGTGCGCTTTGATTTGCCAATTTATTTGGGATACCTATAGAACTCAGAAGCTATCGAGTACCTACTACTACTATTCACTACTCAAGATAACAGCCAAGCATCTAGAATAGTCGGAAACTCTTCGAGCAGCTCCGGTCTGTCGTGTGCCGTGTCTATGTGTCTCTGTATGTCTGAGTGTGTGTGTGAGAACTTATATGTCTGTTTGGGGAGTTAGATAAGATTGTCAGGCGTCTTGAAGAACGTAAGTATCTAATGGCTATTTATTGTCACTGGGCGGTAGCACAATTGCCGTCCATAAATTCTAATTAATAAACACAAACGCGCTGCGAACCCATAAACAAATCTCACTAAACTACAAATAAAATATCTATATCTATATGTACACATACACATAAGTGTAGTTATATATATGTACGTATGACTGGCTGACTGTTAAGCGTCAACATCAGCTCATCTGACTCTTGGCGTGGCAACGTTATCGTTACCTATCAGTGGGCCCATCGGGCCTATCGGGGCGTTGGGCACCAGTTTCAAGTTATTAGCGCGTGATTATGCGCTGTGATTTGTCGCAGATCATAAATATTCTGATTAACTCTGTTGATGATTGGGCCAAGTTATTTGGAAGTCAGGCGGACGTTTATAACCAGTGCAGGGCTTGTGATTTTTTTTCCAATACCCTCAGCTCTGTCAGCAGAAGCAAAACGGGTAGCTTGAGTCGGAAATTGCTAGCAGATTTTGCATGGCATGCTTCCATTTACCTTAGTATCGGTAAACAATTGTATCATTTTGGTAGCTACGTCTGCTGAGATTTCAAAATGTTAGGGTATCTTGTAGTTGAGTAGTTATTTCTTTTTTTGCTTGATTTTATTTATTATTATTATTATCGACACAACTACGATTTTGGTTTCCATTTCATTTTAATTGCCCTCTTCATTCGCTATGACTATGCTTCCTAGCTGTACAAATGGTCGTATACTTAATGCTTCCATTCATAGCGACGAGTGTGTCTTACCTAACGAGGAAGCTAGGTTGCTGGTTTTGGGAAGCCTTTTCTTTAAACCTTGGGTTACTTTATGTGTTGTTTCTTCCTCGCTACTTCGTACGCAATAATTGTTACTCGTTACTCGCTACTCGCTGGATTTCGTGGATTTCTGAATATCAAACTAGAGCTCTCAAAAGACCACTCAAAACTTTGTTTATTATAAAGAGAACACCCAATGCTTGCTTGGCATCGTACGCTACTCGTTACTCGCTACTTTTTATGTGAATTTATAAAAACTTTAACAGAAAATCATGAAATCAATTCAAAATTTGAATTTATTAAAGGGAAACACTGTACACTCGTTACTCGCTACTAGCTTTTAGTGACACGTTATTTGCTACTCGTTACCTGCTACTGCTAGTTATTCTCCACTTGTTAGTCGTTACTCGTTAAATGCTTTAACGAGCAATCAAACTAGCAAATCCATTAACAAACTTAACATTTCAAGCAATAAAGCGGCACTTCAAACACTCGACTGTTTCTATATATACATAGCTATATTCATATATATATTTTGCTCATTTAAGAAGTTTTTAATTAAGCTATTATTTGTATGGGTTAGCAACCCTGCAGTGCTTACATTAGCATTCGCTGGGCTTTAACTAGGTAACAGTGTAAACAGCTTAAGATTTGGCGTTTGTATCAATATGAATATGAAGGCACTTCAGACTCTTTACCATTAGTGTTTTTGCACTTAATGAAGAAGTTGAAATTTCGAAATTTCGATATTTTGGCAATTATTTGCATTGGCTGGCAACCCTGTAGTGCTGACACCTCGACGAGAAATGACACAGAGAAAGAGGCAAAAAATAAAAACAGATGTACCAATGTACATATGAATCAATATGGCTAAGTTGAAGGATAGTTCACTTGACATGTGTATGGGGCGCTGTCAGACAACAGTTAACATATATACAACTTATTGAAGTGGTCTAAAGTGGTCTAAACAGGGCAATAACCCTTGAGAGCCAACTAGAAGTGGTGACTCTGATTGATAGACGATGCCGACGATTGTGTACATCTTCGAGTTGTTTGATGTTTTTGTGTGTAAGATGAGCTCTCTGACCCAGTTATTAAATAATTGTGATTGTTATTGAAAAGATCAGAGACGAGTTCAGAGAGTTTGCAAAACAGACAAAAGCTGCTTGATACAAAACTACTGGTAGTTCTTTATCAAGTTACACAAAAAGCACACGCGGTTGAACTGAAGGTTAATAAAAAAATAAATAGTAATAAAAACAAATCAGAGCCTACCGAATTATTTGATAAGTTAACAATCTGAAGAGGTTTTTTTTAGGACTTGATTTAGATTTCCTGACAGCTCCACGAACTTGAACACGGAATCACTCTGAAAGCAATTTGCTAAACGTTTTAAAATGGGATTAAGTGTAAGCGTAATTATCGATTAGTGGCACTAATCAAATAATTACTCTAATCAACTAAATGATTAACGCGTCTAATGAAGTGCAGCCGAGAGCAGACTATAATAAATGACTCAACGTACGTATGTACGATATGTATGAACTTGAACTCCCATCAAAAGGGAGCAATAACTGTATATTGTTCACCTATAAATAGCGTCGCATCAGCTCCATTCAGAGGGCATTACCAGCAGCTGTTAAACACTCATAGCTGCCAGCTGTACTACCAATATAAACTTAACTACCATATATACATATATATGCTATATATATTTTTATATTATTGTTGTTTTCTTTGGGTCTCCAAATCAATTTCCATAAAATTCGTAAAGCTCTTTGAATCGTGTTAGCCGCATTTTTGTACAAGTCACGTGTATTGCGACTTCTTTGCTCGATCAGTACCTGTACCTGTTGAAGTGGACTCGGGTACTGGTTTTTTTTTGCGTCCAGGCATTTGTCTATTTTTAGCCAAACTTTTTAGCTGCTGATTTCATTTCATTAAGCGCGATACTTGAAATTTGTTGCTGTCTGTTTGTTGTTGTTGTTCCTGTATTGAATTTTTAATTAAAACGACAGCAGCAACAATCTCCATAAACGATAGTCATCAATAAATAATGTGACTACATTACGTATACGTAATTATGCCAAAATATCAGCAAGAAACATAATAGTTTCTATGCTATATTTATACTAATATAGCCGTTGGGGACATTTTATATATTTATAGAGTATCTTTAAGTCGTCTATCTGTGCGTGTGTGTTGATAATGTAATCAACTTAGATATTGACAAAGTTGCAGCAATATTTACAACTGCCTGTTACAGCATTTTGCAGTTTGCTCTCTTATTATATAACACACTATTAGAATCACTTTTGGTGAGTGATAATTATTTAATTAAATTTGCAAACTTAATTAAGGCAGTGAGTTAATTTCTCACACCTACACGTGTAGGTATTTTCCTGTACACACGTTTATGTAAGTGACTGTGAGACTGCAAAATTTTCTTATCTTTGGGGACTTTTTCTGTAGCCAAATAGATAGACAAATATTTATACTAAAATGGTTGTTAAAAATTCACAAAATTCAGCTTGAATTCACTTGACATATTTATTGGTAGGCACTGTAACTCTTGTGGAATTAGATGTAATATATTGTAGTTTAAATTTGGATTAAGTTCTAGCTTATAATTTCTTTCCCTTGCAGCTCAGCATCAAGAGTCGAAGGCTACAGTTATGTCCGTTTGTCTGCGTGTCTGTCTTTCTAGATCGCTTCACTTTATCATATAGCTACTATAGCAAAAGACATTTAAAATTACTTAACATGAAAAACTAGTCAATCATATGACTTTTATGCCAAGTTTTAGCAAGTAATTTTTCTACAAAAAAAATGTTAAAGCCAATTGTAAATCATTACAGTTGTGTGTGTGTAGATTTATCGCAGAGTCATAGAGTAAGAGAGCGAGAGAAAGAGAGAGAGGCAGCTAGAAAATGGAAAGTTTGTCGATAAGAACAATTTACAGTTGGTTTTTGTAGCTTTGATAATCTTTATAACAGGTGAATCAAAGTGAATCAATTTAAATTTGATTAAGCTGTGATTCGATTTCACGCCGTATGCGACTATATATAGATATTCATTATATAGCATATAGTATATGACCAGGGATTACACACACACACACACAATGTTTATGGCCCGAAAGTCACGCGAAGCACTAGAGACGTGAGATTGGAGATTTCAGAGTCGAAATTTTT
This sequence comes from Drosophila tripunctata, assembly GCA_035047385.1. Lineage (NCBI taxonomy): Eukaryota > Metazoa > Arthropoda > Insecta > Diptera > Drosophilidae > Drosophila > Drosophila tripunctata. The sequence goes on along the minus strand of JAWNPS010000270.1, from coordinate 744,995 downwards.
GTTTTGCCGCAAGGCACAAAGAATGAGCACGGAAATTGGCAATATGGCTGAGGGAAAAGCTAAAGCTAAACTTGTTTGCATGCCATATATTTTACAAAATTATATATATAATGTATAATATTATGTGTTATAGTAAGTAGTACATACATATGTACATGTGTGTGATAAAAATGTAAATAAATAATAAAAACAAAAAATCATTGTTATTAATACGATTATTGTGTGCACAGTTGCGTGTTAATTTTCTGTGATTTTTGCTACTACAAAATTATTATTATTTTTTATTTTTTTTTTTTTTGTAATTTTTACCATAACACAATGAAAAACGCGGCTCACAGCCAAAGTGCCGACACAAACGCTCTAGCCGGCTTTATACTTCACTCCCACTAACCCCCGCGGCAAATACAGTTGCTCAATGACGATCTGTGTGTAGATTAACTATTATTACAGGGCAACCAAATCCTCTAGCTAACCCGCGAACCGCGTATGTACGTCTTTCCGCGCATCCGTCTGTTCGTCTGTCTGTCTGTCCGTCCATCTGTCTGCCTGCCTGCAATTGGCGTCCCTCAAAACGTAGCTTGTTCGCTTAGCCAAGCGTTGGCCAATGGCCAAAATCTATTTATGACTCAAATTGTCGCATTTGCAGCCAATGGGCCAAAAGCCTAATAATTAACTACAACTAGATGTCAACAACAGCAAATTAATGTTAATAATTAAACAGCAACAACAACAAACAACCAACAACAACAGCAATTCACATGACAAAAGTTAACAATTATATTATTTAAGGTTTTTGTTTTTGGTTTTGGTTTTGGTTTTGGTTTTGGTTTTGTTTTGGTAAAAAAGCAACAAGCGACAATTGTTATTAACTAATTGTTGCTATTGTTACTATAATTATTCGATGATTGCAAGGTTCAATCAACTCTTCTGTTTTGATATCAATTAAATTATTTCAAGTTTAGCTCAACGAAATTGTTTTCAGTGTATTGTGCATATGTTGTGGGCTCCCAATGATTTCAATCACAACAAAAACTAAATACTATAAGTGTGTTGGCAATTGGCCAGAGGCAGAGGTGTAAGAGCAGAGGATTGTAAACATATTTCTAGGGCAAGTGCAATTTTGTTTGTTTGTTGTGCATTGCGCATACGCTCGATGGTCCAATGCGAAGATCATCATCAACAACAACAGCAAAACCGTGTGTTACAATAGTGCCAAAAAGGAAAATGTGTGTTTTTTGGGGTGAAAGGGAAACAAGAAGAAAAAAAATAGGGGAAACAGAGTAAAAATAGATGCAAAAAGAAAGAAGCGCACAAATTTTGTCGCACATGCCACACAAACCTCAACTACTACAATAGTATATCACACATACGCACCGTTGTGACTGCTGTGTGGTCAGTCACCGATGCTGCCGCTGAGATGCGTCTTGGCCAACTGCTTCCCACAGCGCAAACTAAACGAATGAATTTTGTTTTTGTTGCACTTCTCTATCTGCTCTATACTATTCTATTCTATTCTATTCAGTTCTATCTATCTATCTATCTATCTACATATCTATCTATCTATCTGTGACTGTCTCTATATGTTTTTTGTGCTATTGCCAGAGCGCGACTGCGACCGCCATCGTGGCCGAGACCGAGACCGAGACCTTCGTCGCCGATTAGAATGCAATTAGTGGCAACAGCAGCAACATCAACATCAACAGCAACAGCAACAACTACAGTTAATAACAACAGCAACAGCAACAAAAAGTTCAACAAAGTTCTAAACAAACAAAACCAAACATTGCATTGAGTTTCAATTTCAAATCATTTTCAATATCAATTTATTTGAGTTTGTCAGTTATTTTTTTGTATTTTTTGTTTAATAATTTATTTTCATTGTTGTTGTGTGTGTGTTGTTGTTGTTTTTTTTATTAGTTAGTTGGTTAGTTTTATTTACGTTGTTATCTATGTGACGCCGTTTGTTTTTTTTTTTTATCTCTCATAATAACTTCCGCTTTTTGGCGTACAGATTTAACTTATAACTTTGTTTTTTGTCTCTTTTTTTGTAGTTAGTTAGTTTGTTAGTTAGCTAGATTTTGTTGTTGTTTGCATTATCTGTGCTCAACAATCGTAAGAATAGTAATTACTTATATAGCATATTATTTATGAGAAGTGAGTGGAATAAAAACAAAAAAAAAATAGCTTAAAGAGCTTCAAGTGCGGGTTTTTATAATTATTATTTTAGCCTCCGTTTTCTTTGCTTAGCCCAGTTTTTGTTTCAGTTCTTCTTCGGCATTTATCTTTCTGCTGCTTATTCTATTTTTTTTTAGAATTTTTTTTGCCCATCCGTCGATTTGAACAGCACCAAGGTTGAAACTTCATTTGACTTTCGGCAGGGTTTTTAGGCAAAATGTATATAGTTTTTTACGTGTCAGTGTTGTCGTGTTTTTTTTTTTTTTTTGTCTATTTTATGTATCTTTTATTTGATTTGTGGTGTTTGCTCAGTTGGCACTTAGAATGTTTCTTTTTTTTTGGACTACGTACTTTAAAACACTTCAGAGTAGCCTACTAGGTTTGTTGTAGGCGGTTTGCGGTTTGTGAGTAAGCGACAGAAGGAGGAGTGACCGAATACATATGGTATATACATAAATTCTTGCTAAGCATTAGCAGCTGAGCTGATATAGTAATGTATGCTGTCTGTCTATCCTCTCGTATATTCACCCGTCCGTTTGTCCGTATTAAAACAATTTTTTAAGTCGCATAACTTAAAATGTATTTGAGTTACCTCAACCAAACTTACACAGTAAGTACATTGTAATACTATCTATATCCTTACCAACTTTGGCGCTAACCGTTGCTCTAGAGCAAGTACTTAGTCACTAACAGTCGACTAGCTTGATTGTTGCCTTCAATACTAGTTTGAAATATTTTAAACTTTAGTTGCAATCGTTGCTCAAGTAAAAGTACGTAGTCTCTTGAAGTCTCTTTAGCTCTCTAGCTTGCTTGCCGCCTTTTCTACTTGTTTTTTTTTTTTTGTCAGCCTTGCTTAATAACTTGGCCGCTTTTTTGTAGATGGCCGAAAACACAAATACCTGATATGATCTCAGAGTTCTTAAGCCAAATTGCCATGTCATTAGAATTGCCACCTGTCGACTGTCGCACCTATCCGGGATTCGTTCATTGTTTTTTCTTTAAAATGTTACCTTTTTACGTCTTGGAATATTTTTTTTTGAATGCAAATAAATCATATTCAAATACAACTCGGTACAACTCTGTGGTTCTATGTGTGTTACAAAGCGTGTTCTAAGCTCGTTCATTATTACTGATCATTAAGTGTTTGTCCAGCCACACACACACAACTTGTCAGCTTCAATTTCAATTGAGTTGCGTTTTCTTTTTCATTTTTCTCCTGTACATACATGTATTTTTAACTCTTTTTTTTCTGCCCTCTCATTGGCGTCTCATTTGTCAAAACTGTCAATCCAATGATGCTAATGAGGCAACACAACAAACATGAGATTACCTGCCATAAGTCCTCCCGTACCCCCTTTCCAGCCAATCTACATCTATTACCAGCTTATGTGTGGCTGGGAAAGGCCCAAAGGCCCAATTGCTTGTGCCCACGATATTTATAATTCGACTGTCGATTGATTGTCAGCTTTTTTTTCTCTCTTTTGGTTGGGACAGCACAGAAAATAATAATAATATTGATTAAATCAATAAAATGTATGCCATGGGTAAACATTTTTGGCAATTTGTGAAATTTTGGTAGCTACAAATGAAGTAATGGCTGAGGTTAACTTAAGGTTGGCTAACAAACAACTGCTGGAAGGTGGCTGAAAGCCATTTTAGATAGTTCAAATCTCAAGTAGACTGTATAAGAACAATTATTTAAAAAGTAGCTAAAACTTGAGATAGCAATTTTGTGTTGAAAAGTAATACCTAAAAACTTTTCCAGGTGCGGACCGTTTTCAGTTGTAGCTGAAGAAATGTTGAATTTTTCTATATAACGAATTTTGTCAGATATGTGATTTATACCAAAAGTTGGGGAATTTCATTGCCTATAATGTATTCGAAATTTAGCAAAATTGTAGAACTTGTTCTGTCTGTTGACTTAGAGTAAACTGCAGTACACGATTTTAACAAGACGCTTGCTTTTGATAAAGTCAACGGAAATTGAAGTTAATACAATATTGTGCAATTTATTGATTTGTGATTATGGGAATTTTCACACACACACACAGACAACTGTATGAATTTTTTTGGAGACACTTGAGTTTCCTCGTGATGTAGTACAACAAAAAGTGCCAATGAGAAATATTATTAATAACTTGATCTGATTGTTAGGGACGACACTTGAAGTAATCACTCAGCATGACTCAGGATTCATTCACACAACTATTATTATTATTTTTTTTATTATCGTGGCAAATAAACAAGCTATATATATTTGAGTATTATAAATAAACAGTTGATATTCATGGAAAGACATCAAGAATTGTCTAGCACAAGCCTCACACGTACTACCATTTGTATCTGTAGCAGTAGCTGTATTTGTATCTGTATCTGTAGCTGTTATGAAATGCGAAATCTTATCGGGTTGCGTTTCGTTTGGTTTTGGTTACGCTGCAAAATGATCTTTATGTTTCACTAGCCTCATCATCAACGTGGCAGTCTATACTCTGCAGTCTACACTCTTTAGTCTACAGTCTACATTCTACACTCTTTAGTCTATAGTGTATTCAGCGTCTAGAGTCATGGGGGCTAGCTAACATACAACGTCTTGACGTCTTATCACATTTTGCCAACGGCAATTATTTGGCTATAAATAACAATAAAAGTTTGGTCGTAAATGCGGCCTGCTACTATTTTTTTTTTATCACGAACATTAAACAACATCATCAAGAACATCATCATCACAATCAACATCACCATCACCATCACCATCGTCACACTCTTCACACTCATCAGCTGTGTGTGCGGCGGTGAAAGCCAAACAAAAGTGTTTTCCAGCACGCATGGAAATTTACCAAGCTTTCGTATGCAGTGCATAAACAGTGCCTTAAAATTCATTCTAAGGTTGCAGCCATCGGCTTTTTTATACACTACATATATGCATATCTTCATATAAAACCATTTTAACTTTTGCTTTTTTCGCCTTTTCATATCATTTAACGCTTACAAAAAGAAAAACGAAATACGAAAAACAAAAGACAAACAACAAGAAAACAAAAACTAAAGAAAAAAACACAAAACTGAAAACAAGTTTGCGATCAGGGCTGCTGGAAATGTTTTTTTTTTTTGGCTTGAATTGGATTGGATTTGTTTAGTGGCTTATGCAATCTAGTTATTTGTTATTGTTGTTGCTTGCAGAATAGTGAACAACTGCTGCAACAATAGAGGTTACCATGTGCAGTGTACACTGCTCGACAAACGAATACAACACAAACAGCTTGATTGTATTTACTGTTTATGACTAGAATAATGAATCACAAAGCAAAACATGCATCAAGGTTTTTCACTTGCACTTGATTTGCTTGTTGATTTGTTCCCCCAACTCGAAACAATTGGCAATGTTTTAAAGTTCATCTTAAGCTACCATTAGTGGTAATAGCTTGTATACTGCATGCAGTATATGAGCTAGCAATACCAAAAGTTAAAGCTTTGACACAAAACTACTTACAAAAATGAACGATTTAAAAATCTACATAATAGCTTCTTAGAAATCCATAAAAGTATTCTAAAAATTTTTTTACATTCGGTTCAGAAATTCAGAAGTTATTGAAAGTATTTCTTTTTAGACTACGCACTTTCACAATACTATAAGGTAGTCTATATGGTTTGTCAGTGGTGGTTTGTTTGTAATTGGCAGAAGGAACCGTAGCAGACCCGATAGAGTTAATATATTTGTGATTAGCGTCAAAAACCAAGATAATTTAGCCATGTCCGTCTATCTGTGCGTCCTTCTGTCCGTTCGTACGTGTGTATAAACATCTGAATCTCAGAGACTATAAGTGCTACAGCTATTAAATTTGGTATGTAAGTTCATCTGTGCTCCACGCTTAGAAAGTTTTTATCAGATTCTAACTACGCCCCCTACTGTCTATGCAAATCGCAAAAACAGTTTCCCAACTTCTATAACTCGAAATGTATTTGTAATATCTCAATCAATTTTACACAGTTTGCATATGGTAACATTAAAAATCAACTGACCCACTTTAGTTGGAATCGGTGAACTATATCTTATAGCTGTCATACAAAGCATTTGTCGTATAGCTATAGAAACTAGGTGAACAACTTATAACTGGGCTAGGAACTTGTACTGAAACTGCCAAAGCTGTGTAAATTTAGGTTTAAAACAATGCTAGGCTTATAACAGTCGAGCAACTCGATTGAGTCTAATTATCTTGCTGATTAGCCATCAATATGGAGACATGCAAATTAACTGTTGCTCTGTTTCTTTATAAGATATGAGATTTCTTTTTCATTTTTAAAGATATGCAAGACGTCTATTGTTGAATTTGAAACGGAGTTGTTGTTGTTGTTGTTGTTGATGATGACAATTTCAAGGCGTGTCTTTTTTGTTTTTCTTCTGTTTTTTTTGGGTATCGGCAAGTTTTGAGTTTTAATGAAGTGATAACACACAAGTTAACTACATACACTCACATATACTACGGTGGGCTACAAATAACTCTACCGGGGTACGCTCTAGTTTGAGGCTGAGACTGAGGCTGCTGCTGCTGCTGAATGTTAATTTCAAGTGCACATAAATTATTTGCAAATTATATTAACGGGCGTGCACAAATATTTGTGCGCTTGTTTGGCACCTGCCGTACCAAAAGACGTTAACGCACATGGCGTATGAGTAATAAAGTCAATCTGCCAACTGCTCATCATCATCATCACCGAGCAGAGGAGCAAGGCGGCGGCAGCGTTGTGCAAACGATCGCTGTGATAACAAACACAACAATCATACAGGCAGACAGACGAGACACACGGACACAGGGACAGACGGACAGGCTGAATGGAGGAACGCAGTGAGACACTGAAATTATTATCAACAATTTTGCTGTAACAACAACACGTCATCGTCAGCGGCAACGATTTGTGGAAAGGAGTCGAGTTGTCAAGAAATTGCGCAAAATGTGCACAAAAAATTAATAACAAACAGCAGCAGCAACAACAACAACAACAACAACAGCAAGAACAACAATAAAATATTATTACAGCAAAAAGGGCGAAAGTTTTTTTGTATATATATTTTATATTTTTTTTGCACTTGTTTTGTTTAAACGAACAATAAAAGGAAGCTGCAAAGAGAATGCAAACATCAACTTAAATGTATATATAAAATTTCAATAATATAGATTGCACAAGTAAATGTCAGTTAACTTTTATATAACTAAGCAAAATTTAAGTTTCAAAATGCTTTTGTAAGCAGCCCTTGATTCGTTAAAGAAGCTACTACTGAGCATCAGTCAGTCGAGCACTTCCTGCTAACAGCGCAAAAACAACAAAAAAAAAGGGAAAGCTCAATCTCGAAATGCCACAGAGAATAAATCTTGCGATATCTCAATCAATATTAACATACTGCAACGTTACACAACACTGCAAATGTTTCAACAATTGTTTTTTGTTGCCAAATTTTGGGAATTTTTGTTTATTTTACTGTTAACGTGTACTATTCACAGTTAATTGAAAATTTGTCATTATTTATGGGCAATTTGTTAATTTTGCTAAATATGCAATTAAATTTAACTCATTAATTGTCAGATGCCACATAAGTTTGGCAACAAATTGTGCCATCAAAATTGAAAGGAGACTAAACAAATGTGAGTAGTTAATTTAACTTAAGCAAATTGAGTTGAGATATATATTGACAGATTAAATAAAGTTGGTAACATGTGAAAAATAATTTTTATGACATTGCAATGTTAAAATAGTACAAAATAAATTTGTTGAAATGCTACGCAATTATTAGAAAATTTAGTTTTTTTAATTGGCTTGAAAATTGAGTGAAAATTAGCTTGTATAATTTGTTATGTTATATCTTTAAGTTTGGCGCCAAATTTCAATTCGTTTTAAGCTGTTCACGAATATCGAGAAGCATTTGATTTGAATTTAAAAGATCTTATAACCAATCTGTATTCGTAACAGGAATCGGTCTACTTGATTCCTAATATTTGAGGTTTCATAACTTAAAGCTTCAGCTAAAGAAATACTTTAAAGAACATACAAAGGTATGCTGAGGTAACTAAAAAACCGGAAAGAAACTTGGTAGTATAAACGTTTCTTTCTTAAGTAAATTGCTGCTTTGTTTCTTAACCGATTTTGACGAAATTTGCAGAACCCTTTAGTAATGATGTTTTAAAGCATTATGACAAGTTTAAGCAAAATACAATTAGTTTTACTTGTGATTATTGCAAGATAAATGCCAAATATGTAGTGCTAACTCTGAGAAAATTTAAGATCCTTACGCTACAACACTATATAGTGAGTGCGATATAGATGCTGATTAGAAGTTTCTATACTTTATGGCTTCGGAAATGCTTTCTTCTGCCCATTGACATACTTTTTGCGTAGGTGACTGTACAAAAGGGTTGGTTATGCAAGAGCCAGTAGAACTATAGAACTATAGATCTGTAGCACTGTAGATCTATGGAGCTGGCAGGCGAGCAGTGTATTTCCATTAATTTGTCAGATTTGTTACAGCTTAGACAACAAATGATGAAATGGTTTATTCAAATGCGACTACAGTTAGAATTAGTTAACTTGATTTTAATGCCATGCACACAGGTTCCTATAAATATGATTATTTATAAAAAAAAAAAACAAAAAAAAGTATTACAAATGTTTGTTCGCTTTGTATCTGCGCATACAAATAAAAGTATCTCGTGCTGACTGCAAGTATCTCAAGCTGACTGTCCGTTCGACTGTTCGACTGTCTGTTTGTCCGACTGTCTGTCTGTGTGTGTGTGTGTTTGGCGATTTTGCGGAAGTGCATTGATTTTCCACTCAAGTGGGCACTTGACTTGACTTTACGCTGCCTCTGCCGCTGCCCGCGCGTCTCTCTGCCGCCGTCCACGTTGCAGTTCAAGTAGAAATAATTTTCTCACCTTTTTTTTGTGTTTTTTGTTTTTTTGTGTCGCTCTCCTAAAAAAATGCTAATTAATTTTGCGCTTTTGTTGTTGTTGCTGCTGCTGTTGTTGTTGTTGCGGGTTTCAGCAGTTGTAAGTAACTACATTTAATTAGAACTTTGCTCATTTTTTGTTGTATTTTTTCAGTTGATTTGCTATCGTAACAGCATTTATGCAAATTTGTCTTTGCTAAGCGACGGAAATCCGTTTCGCAAAACTTTACAAAACAGCAAAAAAACAGCAAAAAAAATATACAACAAATTATATTTGAATTTTTCAACAACTTAGTGAGTGTTTTTTTTTGGTGTTTTTTTGGCTTTTTGGGAACGCATCTTTGCGGCCAAAATCGAAAACCGAAACTGAAACTGAAACTGGTAAAGTGGAACGTCGTTGTTGTTGTTGTTGTTGGTAGTGAAAGTTTTCTATGCTGATTTTTTTAAGTGTGTGGCTGCTGTTGCTGCTGCTGTTGTTTGTTTTAGAGAAAGAGAGAGAGAGAGAGAGAGGAGCCAGGGATTGCCCATTGAAAAGCTGCGCATGTGCGTTGATCGCTTAAATAACCAGACACCCCATCAATGTGTGTGTGTGCAGTGCGCACTGCGCATGCCAAAATGTACGTCTGTCTGTATGTACGTCTGTCCATTTGTCTCTATGAGATACAGCGACAGACTTCCAGTCGCTTTAACGTCACATGGCCGCATTTGGACAACTTGGAACATAGCAATTGTTAATTGCAAAACAATTAAAGATGTGCGGCAGCTGAGCACTCCCCACCCTCCCCCCCCACTTCCCATCCACTTACCGCCAGCCACCCCCTATATATAAGCTGCCTGTCGAAACCGACACTAGCCTGCCAAAACCGGCATCATATATCAATTGCCTCGGCATTGTCTTGACTCCACACACACACATGAAAAATTCTGCCGAAATTAACATTTTTTATAGCATGAAATTTATAGGAAATTTTTTGTTATTATTTTTTTATATTTCAAAATATTTTTTAATTTAATGTGTGCTTAGAAAGTAAAATCCGGGTATAACGTATCCGCTTATGGCGTCCGATGGCCATACAAACTTTTAAGAAAATTAAAAAAATTCTTCCGTTTATAACGTCGGCAGCTAGAGTGTCGTTATAAGCGCATTCTACTGTTTTCAATTTTTTTTTTATCAAATTTATACAAATGCATATTTTGATTTGTTTTAGCACTGTTTTCATAATATAAGAACTATGCCACTTGAGAGACAGACAGACAGACGGACGGACAGACGGACGCGTTATTTATGGTTACTGTTACTAAAACACACTGTGCACATTGCACACTGCAATATTTGTTTTGGCTCTCTGTCTGCATACATACATATGTTTAAGTATAAGATGTTTTTATTTTCTGCTATTTCTGCACTCTTATACGCGCGCCAACAAGTGCTGCGCTCAGTTTTCGGCACTCTTATACTGCGAGCAGCATCCTTTGCTGACAAAATACAAATATAAATTAAGTTAAAGCACACTTACCGTGAGATCACACAACTCTTATACGCCCCGGAGAGAGAGAGAGCAAGAGAGAGAGTCTGCTACTTGTACGTATATGTGTATGTTTGTGTCTGTGTGAAAAGCTCAAACAGGATGCACCGCTTTGTGGCAAAAAAAATCAACGTATTTAATAAAAAACACTTCCGTCTCGTTTGTTGTTGCTGCTGTTTTGTAAATTATTTATGATTATGTTTTTTTTTTTGTTGTTTGTTTAAATGTTATATATATATAGACATATATATTATTGTTATTTGTGCTTTCAGTTGAGTTTTTTATGTTGCTTGCTTGCACGGCGCGGTTTGCGGGGGGGTTGGTGGATTGGAGAAAAAAAACTGTTCTTAATTTTACAGGAAGCGAGGCTCGGTTTTGGCGGGGGCGAGTAGCTTACATTTCCGTTTTATTTCCAATTTGAAGGAATCAAAAAAATATATATTTGTAGTTTTAAAACAGGATGCGTTTAAGTTTGTTTTTTATTTTTTAGTTATTTTTTTTTTTTAATTATATTTATATTTCAATTTGTCTTGTCTTATAATTAATTTATGTGTTTTTCAGTTTTTGTAAATTTTTTATATAATTTGTTTGAATTTTTAAAAAATTTAAATTTTTATTTGTAATTTTTTTGGTAACGAAAAAAAAAACACGACCAACTCGAAAACGCACTAAAACGGTATTAAAAGCCGAGACTAAAATTAACTTTGCAAGTAATTTACAATGCGACTTGAAGCGGCGCACAAGCCGAACGCAAAGCAGCGCGCGGACACGAAGACAAACACGAACACGCCAGAGAGATCGTAAGCGAGCGTGAGAGAGTCAGAGAGCTAAGAGCGATGCTTTACGTTTCGGTTTCGGTTTATTTGGAGTTCACTTCACTTTTGCACTTGTCGCCTTTGCGGGGGCCGAGTGCTGTTGTGCGATCTGCTGCTGCTGTTGCTGTTGCTGCTGCTGCTGCGGCGTTAACGTCGTGTATTTTTTTTTTTGCCAGAGATGCGGCCAAGATAACTGACACTGACAACGGGCCCAAAACAGCTGCTCGTTATCGTAGATCGTTGATCGCTGATCGTGTATATGTATGTGTGTGTGTGTTTGTGTGGAGCGTGTGTGTATAGGCACGGCAGCTGTTGTTGGCGTTCGGCTTGGAAATGATGTTGGCTTAAAGTCAGCCGCTACGTAATATACGCTCAGATCCTGTTTGCACGCCGTCAACGTCAGCGTCAGCGTCAGCGTCAACGTCAACGTCGACAGCGCACACAGGCAAAGAGAGAGAGAAAGAGAGAGCACACGAGAGCTTGGTAGAGTTACAGAGAGTGCTGCAGCGTCAAGCTCTGCGCTGCTGCGTGTGTGGGTGCGCAGCGTTGGCAGCGCAGCATCGTTTTCGGCGCTTCGAACTCGCTTCAAACCTGCTCGATGCTGCTTCGTGCGTTCGTTTGAGCGTTCGTGTCGTGCGGGGGGCTGAGTAGCAAGGGCAGGCAAGCAGTGGGCAGTGGGGGAAGTTCGGTAGTTCAGCCAATGGCACGAGCGGCGCTTTTCAACTTTCATTAGAAATTTTAAGTCTGAGCCACGCCTACCCATGTAAGCGCTGCGTCTGTATTTGTGTGTGCTTTGTGCTCCTTGTCTTAATCTCGGCTTGGCACTGGGTCTCGGTCGCGGTTGCGGTTGCGGCTTGCGGCTTGCGGTTCGCTGTCTGCGGTCGCTAACTCTGCCGCGTTGGCAGTCTGCTGCTCTGTCCGATAGCTTAGCAGCGACGTCGCCGCTTGTCGTTTAGCATCTTTTAATGCAATAATTGATAATAATTGCCGTTAATGAAAAATCATTTGCATGCAGCGATTGATAAATTTGTTGAACATTTACAAATACTCAACGCTTCCCATCTCTTCCCGCTACCTCTCTCCCTGTCTCTGTGTGTGTCTCTTTGGCGCTCTGCTAGTTTTGCTTAGCAAACAAGCCAAAACATTTAATACAAAAACAAGAAAGAATATTTCAGTCGAGCATCCCGACCGTGTAATACCCTCTGAGTTGTATTTCCAATTATTTAAGTTCTAATTGGAATAACTTAACATTTTCACATGTTTTTATGTCCTTCTCGCTCGCGCAACGCTTTTTGTTTACGCAGCTCGTGTGACAGCAGCGCCGCAGCAGAGCTGAGTGCTTTGCACGTGACTGTGATTTTGCTTAAATTTACGTTTTTCGTTGTATGATAAACTTTCTTAATTATAGTCCGATATTGATGCGATTTTCAGCATTGTTTGATATTGTTTGTCTTTAAATGAATGTGAAGTTACAAAACTATACATTAAGAAATACGTGTGTTAGAAGCACGCAAATTTTAAATTTGTTTAGTTTCTTACGGGCGAAGGGGGCATGGCATCCAAAAAATGTTGACGTAATTATTTTTATATTGCATCTAGAAATCTGCATGCCAAAATTAGTGTCCCTAAGTGTTTTAGTTACTATGATATTGGCTATTAACATGTATTTTTACCAAGATATGTCTAGTTTTTCGCTTATTGTGGGCGAATGGGGAACAAAAAATTCTTGAATTTTTAAATGGAGATTGAAACTTTAACCATTTCTGAGTTCATATGGACAGACGGACATGGCTTAATCAATTCGGCTTATGATGCTGACCAAGAATATATGTACATGTATACTTTATGGGGTCTGCCACATCTCCTTCTGTCTTTTACATACTTTTAACAAACTCAATATACCTCTTAGAGGGTATAAAAAAAACACACATTCACACTCATACAACTGACTATTTAAACGCTTCAGTTTCAGTTTTATTTTTATGTTTTATTAATTTATTAATTATTTATTTATTTGTTTGCTTCACATAATGAGCGTCGTCTTCAGTTTTCGTCATCTATTATTTTGTGTTTGTCGTCGTCATCGACAAACGTCACAAGAGTCTCTAGAGTCGAGTCTCAAGTTTCCAGTCTTAAAACTGAAGCCTCAGCTAGCTATATATCTATATAATAAACACATGCACAACTGTCTATATATATTGCTGATATCCGCACACACATTTGTCTTAGTATATTTTTGTTTTTTTGTATTTTTGTTTATTATTGCGCTTTGTTAATTGCCGCCGAAATGTCACTCTTATAAACAACAGTCCTCGACTGAGCTATTTATGTATATGTTGTACTGAATTAATTTCTAGCTCTTTCTTTTCATTTCCCCTATGTTCTTTCATTCGTACATTCTATTTTGCGCCGTTTTTATATATTTTACATTTATTTCTTTTTTGGCTATTTATAGTTTTTAGCGAAGGTTTCTTAAGCTCTTATACACATGTTTTGTCACTCTTATACGCTGCCATTGCTAAATATCGCCAGCCTTGTCCTTTACCATGTCGCGCACAGACGTCATCAAGTTAATAAACAATCGCATTTCTTACAATTATACTGCACAAAATAGCAGTGTATTTGTGTGTGTGCGTTATCCGCACCAAGAATGTGTCTATTAATTGTTAATTTATTTATAAGACTCGGGGCGCGATTCAATTTATAAACGGCCCCTCGTTCAATTAATGTGCAAAATAAAATCTGCACAAATCTGCCCCAAGCCGCCCCAGCGTCTGGTTTTGCGCCGAAGAAACCAGAGATCACGTGACTAACACACATGCACTACAGTCTGTGCACTGGGAATACCACTAACGACTTCGCCATGGTCTGGCTAAAAACCCTAGAGATTAATTTAAAGGCTCTTCTAAGCAAAACACATACTTTTTGATAACTTGTGTCGTATTTTAGGAATCATTTTTTTTTTGGAAAGAAACTACAAATTTTACTACGTACTTAAATTTCAAAGTAAAATTATAAAGTTGCAGATGATTACCAAAAAAATGACGTCTTAAGTTTTGTATTAATATTTTTCACTGTTTGCCTAGAAATTCGAAGAAAACAATTCAAGGGCTGCTTAAAAAAATATTTTATCAGTAACAGTTATTAACCGAAAAAAAAGCACAAAAAAAGGAAACAATAAAATTTTTTTTGTATTGTGTTTTTTTCTGCGCTGTTTATACTTAATAGTCAATAATCACTTTTGGTTTCCCCTTAAACCTAATATAGAACTTGCTCAAAAGTAGTCATTAATTTTGATTTATAATTCAGTTAATAAATATTATAACGAGAAAAAAACAACTACAAATTTACGTATAATACATTTTTTTGTTTTGTTTTATTCTTTAGCAACAAGTTTTTATTTTGACTTTTTCTTAGAAAATTTAACAAAATTTCAAAACTTTTAAGGATTTACTATGCGCTAAAAGTTCTTTTAAAAAGTAAACTAATAATTGATGTCAAATGAAGTTCGAAAGTTCTTGATTTTAGGTGAAATTTTTATTAAACGAATAGAGGATTTAAACAAATTTCTTAATAAAAAATTTGTAATTAAATGGTAATGAGCTGAAAGTGTACCACTAAAACGAACCATTTAAATAAAGTACTAGTATAATTTGTATTAGCATTCCGGGAATTAATCTAAATGTTACTTATATGTAATTGAAAATGATAAAAATTCTTAGCTTAATTTCCAAAGGAGTTAAGTGTGTGCTTCGGGAAAGGTAAATTAACTTATTTTAGTGAGAAAAATTATATATTTTTATATTAAACGTTGTAATTTTAGAAATTGCACAAATCATTTGTCTAGAAAATTCCTAGTACTATATACTATGCATAAGCTCATAGATGTACATATACTATAGTCTATCATCGGGCGTCGATGAGCAGCGTACTGGATAAGCTGCTGGCAAATTAATCAAATCAATGGAATTTATATAACGATGACAAGAGTGTAAATTTGAAAATAATTATGATAGATCTGCATTATGGGTATCATTAGGGCTGACTAAGCACACGACTAGCACAATTAGCAACTGCTACTACCAAGTGTAAGTGCACAATAAATATACTATACTATGTACATATACATACATATATCAACTATATCTCTTTGCGGTACAATTAGCTCGACGCCTTCTCGGGACTAAACAAATGCAAATCATTTTACGAGTGCCGCAATTGCTTGCAAATATTCGTTTATTAGAATACTGTTACTGTTCAAAGTACACAACTCAGATACTCTATAAAGTCATATAATGAATGATTTTCTTATTGCTGATGAATATTTCAAATAAAAAGTAAGCACGGCGTATATTTTGCTTATAAATGAGTAATCACTGTACTACAATAATGCATTACTAACTACCGGAATATTCCTCAATTGATAAATAGTAAATATGCATTAGAAAACTTAACAGGTAATTTGTTATTATTACAATAAATTCAGATGGTAACAATAAATGGAAAAACAAGAAAAATGTTAATGCTAATACTAATGCTAACGCCAATGCTATGGTTTATGCTAATGCAAGATATAATTATAATTATAGTTATAATACTAATGCTAATGCTAATGCCAATGCTAAAGGTAATGCTAATGCTAATGCCAATGCCAATTCTAATGCTGATGATAATGACAATGCTAATGCTAATTTTATTGCTAATACTTATACTAATGCTAATACTAATACTAATACTAATACTAATACTAATACTAATACTAATACTAATACTAATACTAATACTAATACTAATACTAATACTAATACTAATACTAATACTAATACTAATACTAATACTAATACTAATACTAATACTAATACTAATACTAATACTAATACTAATACTAATACTAATACTAATACTAATACTAATACTAATACTAATACTAATACTAATACTAATAATAATACTAATACTAATACTAATACTAATACTAATACTAATACTAATACTAATACTAATACTAATACTAATACTAATACTAATACTAATACTAATACTAATACTAATACTAATACTAATACTAATACTAATACTAATACTAATACTAATACTAATACTAATACTAATACTAATACTAATACTAATACTAATACTAATACTAATACTAATACTAATACTAATACTAATACTAATACTAATACTAATACTAATACTAATACTAATACTAATACTAATACTAATACTAATACTAATACTAATACTAATACTAATACTAATACTAATACTAATACTAATACTAATACTAATACTAATACTAATACTAATACTAATACTAATACTAATACTAATACTAATACTAATACTAATACTAATACTAATACTAATACTAATACTAATACTAATACTAATACTAATACTAATACTAATACTAATACTAATACTAATACTAATACTAATACTAATACTAATACTAATACTAATACTAATACTAATACTAATACTAATACTAATACTAATACTAATACTAATACTAATACTAATACTAATACTAATACTAATACTAATACTAATACTAATACTAATACTAATACTTATACTAATACTAATACTAATGCTAATACTTATACTAATGCTAATGCTAATGCTAATGAACTCAATTAAGTTTAATTTTTTGAGTTGCGTACATTAAGGTATACATCTTCACCGCTATTCTCTTAACATACAAAACCAGTGTTGCACAGGTGTATGTGTAACTTTATAAGTTGCATGTTTATGTTTCTTATGTGATTATAGGGTACAATTAAGTCGATCACTATGTCATGAGGCATCGCAGCATAAGCATAGACCACAGTTTTGTGCACATAAATCATTGTTGTGGCAAATCCACGATGACAATATGGGTCAACTGCCGTACGTACGTACGGACGTATGTATGTACGTACACTCCGCTTCGCATATATCCAGTGAGTTCGGTATGCTGCCACAGCTCTGCCGGCGTCGCAGTCGGCAGACAGTCGCCGTCGCCGTTGTCGTCTGTTTACCTTAGCACCCAACTACCGCACTTGAATTTTTAATAACCTTTTCAAGTTCACTGTTAGCATGCGACTGTGTGAGTGTGTGTGTGTGTACAGGTGTGTGTGTGCAGGTGTGTGCTTAGCTGTACATGCAAATGCGTGTTAGATACAGTTACACACACATACACACACACACACACGCTCGTAATCAAAGACATCGCTTTGGTTTTCCATGGAAATGAGTCGCCTCTTTAGGGCCAATTAAAAACAAAGAATTCAAAATGAACAAATTATTTCATCACCATCGTCAGTCTGTTTGTTTTGTTGTTTTCTTTTCATGGCATGATTCATAATTGATAAAAAAAAAAAAACAAAAACAAAAAAGAAAAACGCTGGATTGTTAATGATATTATTATTATTAATATTAGTGTTGCAACAGTTAATAATTAAATCATTTGAACAACAGCACAGAGAACAAAAGCTCAAGACGCAACCAATTAACACTTGTACACTTGGCCAGCTCAAAAGATAAAAAGAAAAACAAAACACAAAAACAAAAACAAAGATCCATTATTGGAAGTTTCAACCGCTCCATGCCGGAAAATGTTGGTTTACGCCGACTGCTGCCTGCCGCCGCCATGGAAAGTCGTAGAAGAAACGAGGGAAAAATTCACAAAGTGTGAATTGAAACGGAGACAAAACAAACATACAAAATACAAATACATAAGTATAAGAGTTGCACTGCGAGTCCGAGTCATAAAACTCTTATACTGATATTAGATCTGCACAACAATTTGATAACGTCTCAAGTGGCGAGCATTACGCATATTATTAATTAAAATTTAAAGTGCAAGCAAATTTGACATTCGTTGGGGAATTCCAAATTCTAAACAGGAAATAACTAAAGAATTGGAAATGTACATATGTATAATAGAAAAGTTTATAATATATTGATGTTCAGAACTGATAACTGATTTAGGTTTTTATTAAATAATAGTTTTAACTACGTAAAAATGTCGCTTCATAAAAAATTGTTATACTTCGCTAAACTTTTGCATAAAACTAAAAACTAAACTTTTGCGCTAAACTTTTTTAGCTAAAAACTGTTAATAAATATAGCAGGAATAAATTGAGTGCCTGAAACTTTTCAATATTTTTACTAGAATCAATTTTGTAAACAAAAAAAATTTCATTTGGTTTTACAAACTATTAAAATGTTTAGTAAAACAAAATATACCAACTAAGTAATGAGAGTTAGAGGGTAATACACAAACTGTTTTCGAATTTATTGGAACTGGAAAAAATATAAAAAAAACCCTGTAACGAATTGAAGATCAGAAGGACTGTTAAATAAGTTTAAGTTTTCCTGTACCCTTCTTATAAGCTAATAGTAACTATAATTAAATAACTTTTACTAAGCAAAAATGTAGCTTAAATAAAAAGACTGAATTTGACAAGCTTATGATAATTTCAAAATAATTAATTGAAATATATAATAAAGAATTTAATAGTTTAACTTTCAAAAACATATCCACATTTGTGTTTCAATCGATTTGGGGGAGGAAAAAAATTTATATTGTTTATTATGATAATAAAAAGTTAAAGTTGTTATGGTTCGGAGTCCAATGAGGATGAAAAATTTCATTATTTTGGTCATATACTATATAGACAATTACCAAAGATATTAATCAGATGATGATAAAAAAGTTTATTGAAAAAACTGTTTCAACTGGAACTCTTAAAACATATTCTACTAAACTCAAACATTGTCTATTTAGTACTAAATTTAAAGCCATGACCAAATTTGAGTTTTATACAGAGTCAGAGGTTATGCGAAATTGGTTATAAAAAGCTTAAAGAAAACATTGTAATTGATTAGTTTGTTGTGATCTTGCTTTCTTTCTTTATAGCAACACTTTAACTGCTTCTCCCTCTCTCACTCTCTCTCCGTATCTCTTGTTATCTGTGGAATCGTTGCCCTATTTTTTATGACCATTTTAGTCAAATTTAAAGCTGTTAACTTGTCGTCTTAGCCCTACCTATCCAATGACAACGCAGCTAAGAAACGGTAAAAAGGTCTAGACAAGAGTCCAAGAATCAAATCATCGTACTTGGATCAGCAGCGGGACAACGACAACAACAACAACAACAAGTCATTGGTATACCGCTTTGAATCATTAGTCAATAGAATTGGAGCCATCAATCTTTCAATTGCTGTCTTGGAGCTCTTTGGGTGTACGTACATACGTACGTACAGACATTCATATACATAAATGTACCAATGGACAAGTTAGCTGGCACTGTGATACCACCTCCATTTGAAAAACCGGCAAACCGACTCTTGGTGTTGGCAACGGTGCCAAACATTTGCTGGCTGTTGGCCGTTGGCTGTTGACTGTTGGCTATTGGCTTTCGAGCCGCCATAAACCGCTTCTGGCCAGTTTAAACTAGAATCGCAGAAACGACATCGAACAGCGAGCAGTGAGCATCGATCAGTGGATTTGTGGCTTAACTTGGCCAAAAACCAACAGCCATTACATTCGGTGCAACGAAGCTGCTGCTTAAGATCAAGCAACAAGCATTTAGCCAAAAGTTATCAAAGACAAAGAGACGCATTTGCATTAAGACGACAGGCGAATAATGCAAAATTCATGGGCATTCTTTTTCGGACGGGCCCAGCAAAACGATAGCACTACAGACAGACACCAAGAAAACCAAGACAAGCTGGAAAAATACAACCGAGCATGCCCGACCGCACAATACCCGCTGCCTCTTGCTTCCCTTTTAAACTAATTTTAGGTTTCAACAGACGGACAGACCTACAAGCGCTCTTGGCGGAAAGACCGACTGACAGACAGACAGATGGTCAGACAGACAAACAGACAAAAAGTCGGACAGACACACGGACAATGAACAGACGAGCATGGCTATATCGGCTGAAACAGACAGTCGGACAAACGGACGGTCAGACAAAAGGACAATCAGGAGGACAAACAGACGGACAAACAGGCGGACAAACAGACGGACAAACAAATGGACAAACAGACGGGCAAACAGAAAAACAGACAGACGGACATGGCTATGTAGACTCGGACAGACAGACAGACGTACGAACCGACAGACACAGCTATATCAACTCGGACAGACGGACCTACAGACAAACAAACGTACGGACACACGAACAAATAGACGGACGGACACACGGACAAACAGAAGTTGAAAGGGGCAGACAGATGGACATGTTTATACAGACTAGGACAGACGGAAAGACAGGCCGACAGACAGACATATAGACAAACGTACAGACATACGAACAGACAGACGGACAGACAGACATGGCTATATTGACTCGGTTTGTGTAGCATTTTAAGAGTTCACATAGTTTATGGGGACGGTCACTCCTTCCTACGCCCCCTTTTAAGAGTTGCCCACTCTTAACAAACCCAAAACACCCTTTGCGCAGGGTATACAACAAGACACGAGCCAATCATTTGTAACGATCGCCAGCAATCGGCGCGTAACTCATACGCAGCGTGTTCCAAATGGAGGTTAAAAGCCGTCAGTGCTGCAGCAGCAGCAGCAGCACTAATAACAGCAACAGTCTATAAATAAATCTTTAGCTGCATTGCTGTGGCCTGAATGCACTTGGCTTTGGTTTCAACTTCGAGACTTCGACACCGACTTGGATCGCCTCAAACTGCAGTTGCATACGAAAACACCAAAAAAAAAATACGAAAATACACAAAAATTCAAAGCACACACACACATTTGTGTGAGTGTGTGTGTGTGTGTGTTTTTATTGCTTTGTTGTTGTTGTTTTTGTTTTTGTCTTTTATTTTATTACAAATTCTGCTGTTGTTTATTTGTTTGTTTGTTATTGCCAGCCTATGATGGTCAAGGACGTGCATTAACCGCATGCTTTCAATCAATTTTAAAATATTCGAACAACTGCATTTTGTGGCTACTTAGACTTTAGTATTTTTCTGTAGACTAAGTACTTTCAAAACTCTGCAGTGGTCTATTATCTTTGTCAGTCGAAAGCTACCAATTCATCAGTCAATTCAAAATAGTTGTATTTCGGAAAATATAAGAGCTAATGCTATGAAATTGAGCATGCAGGTCGGTGAATATAAGAGCTAGAGCCATGAAATTGGACATGTTGGACATGCTTGTTTCAGATTATCTTATAAATAACTTAATTAAACTTTTATTTTCTATAGTTTATCCAAACTTTATCCGAATCAATATGGTATAGCTGCTCTACGATCGAATTTTATTTGTTTTAAGTATGAAAAACTTGTTGTCTTATTGATGGTTATAAGTTTTTAAATATTTCTAGTATTATATAATACATAGTTGACAAATTTACTTAGAATTAAATGTCCATATTACATAGTTAAGTATATTTCCTATAGAAAACTTAGTTCTTCAGACCAATTACATTGTCTTAAACAATCGACTTGCTGGACTCAGACTTTGGATATTTCATCTAGTACGTAGCTGTGTTTACGGTAACCAGCGAGGGAATTGGAACTGAAACCGGCAATGAAATAAATACTGCACAGAATACTAACGAAAACTACTCACTGTGCCAATCGGTCCCTTGCTTAGCCTTGCGAATAATTATCCTATATCTGATCACTTCCGATAACACTAGGAATACAATTGCATTGCCTATAAATTTAAATATTTAATATACAGCAGCTTATCAGTTTGAATTTGGTTTTAATTAAAGTAAGCAAAACAAAAAACAAAACGAATTTAAAATGTAAATTAGCTTTGCACAAACTTGTTTGTTCATAATTGACGTTTTAGATCTAATTGAATAAGCTGTAAAAATCATTTAATATGCAGAATTACTTCTATTCAAATTAGCAAACATGATTCAAAACAAAATTGCAATTAAAATAAATGCCTCAGAAATTTCCAAAACTTTAAACACAAAATTATATGATAAAAACTGTTTTATTTTTATTACACATATTTGATGAATCAGCAGACAGTTTCATACTAAAAAAAAAAGAGTATTTAATGCATGGAAAAATATATTTAAATTAAAAACAAGTTAGTGCATGCTACAACATAATCAAATATGCAAACAAACACAATTAAGTGGCAATTAAAAATATTTAAAAATATAATAAGTGCTTGTAATATAATAGGCTTTTATAAAAAATAGCAAAAAATGGTATATCTTGTGGTGGTAGACTCGTTATCTTTTGAGACGATCGACAAATCAATATAATTGTTAATTTTACAAAAGGAATCGATTAGCAGATTAGCCAACCATTGATAATAAAAGCGGTGGTAATCAAAAGGAGTACTGTTCGGAGATATTTAGCGGATGGGGAAGTACTCAAACAAAAAGGTAGCACAAAAAGAATCAATGATTTCAGCTTTTCTGCCTTATGGGGACGAGAATTTTCATGCAGCAAAAACACTGTGTCGTGCCTTTTTGCATATGTCGATCGGTTTTCCTTCATAATGCTTTCCTTTAATACTGTCACAGGGTTTAAAGAGCTCGTAGAGTACACTATAGTATGCTTATTCCACGAAATACAGAGCATAAGTTTGGATTCCCTTTAGCTACGAATGTGTAAGCATGACCGAGCTAATCGCATGATTTTCTGTTTTTTTAACTATCATAAAGAACCCAGCTTTCGTCCCTTGTCCGTCATGGTGCAGACATGGCTTTCTCTGTTACATTTGATGAAACTTTTACGATGATCAGGCTCTTAAACTGACATTTTGAAGCGATTTAATATGCAGCGAGTAGAAAATCATTTTTATTTGGATATGAAGCTTTCATATATATAAAATTTATAGAAAACCACTTTAGACCCACTAAATCTATTCACGACAAATATATAAAACCATATATTTATTAATATATTACTTAGATTTCCACCTAAAATAACATTGTTAATATTAACTTATAAAATTGATAGCATATAATGGCAATGATGCAATTTTTAAAAATAATTGCCTTTGGGACAGTCCTAAAGGTTTTTACGTTGGGCTTGGACCGAGTTCGAGTTGGAGTTCAGGTTCGAAATCAGCGAATTCGAAATCGAATTTGCATTCGGTATCAGTAACGATATCTGTATCGGTATTGAATGCTGGGCATAATGAGACGTGATTGCCCAGAATGAGCAATAATAAAAACGCAATCATCTGGGCCAACTGGGTACAGAAAAGCTCGCGCAATCTTAACAACAACAACATCTACCAAAACGTCAGCAAAAACAACAACAACAACAACATTATTTTTAATTTTTTATGATCAAGCTAAACGAGCCAAAAACGGCCTTGCGCAAAACTGAAAAAAAATTCACAAAATATAAAATAAAATAATAATAATAATAAACAGAAAAGCAAAAAAAAATCTTATTGTTGGCTCGTAAAAAGCGTCGCTTAAAAGCGCGGCAACAAACTCAGTTTACAACACAAAAAAAAAAAAATCCGAAAAAAACTCTTAATTCAAAAACTGAAAACTGAAAAACTGCTAAAGTCAAGACGGTCGTTTCATATATTGGCAACGAGCCGAAAACAAAAGATTGTTGTGGGCAAGGCGCGACATTCTTTTGGGTGTGCCCGCTGGCTGTCCAAAGTTGGCCATTAGCAAATTGGCAGTGGACTGTTGGCCATACGTACACACACACAAACAAACATACGCTTAACAGTGGGCACTCACAAATATTGCGCATACGCCGCGTGCAACGATGCAGCAAACTCTTAAGCGCTAACCAGATAAACCGCACACGCTTTTTGTCAGCTCTGCAGTTTGTCAATTGTTCGATCAGTTGTTAATTTTGCACAGTTTCTGTTTCTGTTCTATATATACTGTGAATTTATTCAAGCAATTCCCTTTGTCACAGCGAAAGGATCTTAAGCGTTCCGTTTATAGGTTGATAAGCGATTATTGTTGCAGTTTATGTTACTTAGTTGCCGCATTATGGCTTCATTTTATCATTACTCACTCCACTACTGCAGCTCTCTGCTCTCTCTCTCTCTCACTCTTTCACTTCAGACAAATAATCTGCATAAATTTTGTCCACAAAGTCTTTTTATACCCTGTACATAAAGGCTTTAAAACTTGTATAGTCTGTAGCAGAGTCGAGTCTTCAGTCTTCAGTCTTTATTATACTTTAAGAGTTATGCAGCATGAAATACCTGTATAAGAACTTTTTTACGTTTTTAATTGCTTTAAAATACATTGTAGTTTATGAAAAATATTTACTTTAGTTTTGGAGCTCATCGGAGAGTCTTAAATAATTTTTAAAAGTTTCAAAAGTGATTCGCAAGGGTTAGGGTGGTGAGTAAACCAAAGTTTTATTAGCTCATTTTACTTGATTTCGAAATTATATAAAAACGATAAATAAAATTTTGACTTAAAATTTAAAGAAAAGGTGTATATAAAATATTGAAAATTTATTTTTAAGCTAATCTTAAGTAAAATATACAAGAAATATAAACTGAAATTAAAAAAGAAAACAACTTAGTTACGAAACTTAACCAATTCAAGGTCTCTAAACATAGATAATCAATAGAATATTTGCAATAAGCACATCTAATTACAGATTATACATACATACACGTTACTTATTGTGAGTACCCATTAAAATGATATTGCCAAAAACCGCTTTTGAGAGTACCTGTTTTTGTGTATTTGTTTTTTGTATACAACATTCTTTGATTTTACAAAAAGGTTTGGACACAATGTTCTTTTTTCGAGAGGAAAACAACAAAACAAAAGTTGTTGGCGAATGATTCAGTTTGTAATTTTTGTGAACAAAAGGGAACGTTAGACAGCACTATGGATTAGTATTATAAATGGTGGAAAAGACCACATGTGTTGAAATAAAAAACTTAAAACCTGTATACCTAATGGTATCTTTTAGAATTTGCCACTCGTACTTATGTACGTACATACATACATACGTATAGTACGCGAGTATGCATTCGCAATTGAAATTGAGTTGAACCGGCAATACAAGATTGTGAAATGATTAAGTTAATTAATTGTAAGATCAATAATACCGCTGTCTCTGCCGCTGTCGCTGTCACTGTCACTGTTGTTCTTGCTGTTGTTTTTTTTTTTTGGCAGAGCTGCAATAAAAGCCAAATAAGAGTAGGCAAACAATTAACTCGAATCATTGCGGCTACAGGCTGAATGTGATGAGTACACTGACAGAAATGAACTGCCTTCAAAACTAAGAACATGTCTTTTAAACACTTAACGTTCAATTGAAATCACATTAATATTCCAAACATTTAAAAAAAAAAACATAAATTTTCAAACATTTTGAAAAGAAATTATAGTATCCTTAATAAAGGCAAATGCTGTTTTAAAAAAAAATAGCCGAAGTTTCGACAGAGCTATCGTAGTTCAAAGTGTTAAAAGAGGTATAGATACCCTTAGTCGAGCACTTAGTCGTGCACTACACTACACGAGTCTATTAAGCTTGCGAAAGATCACATCCCCGATGTCTAACAGTGTATTTCTGCTTGACTGTTGGTGTCTCAATTAACTTTTTCCACATAAGTATTTCGATCAAACTCTACTTTATTATAATCTGAGAAAATTTTGATGGTTACCATATGGCTATATCATGAAGCTGCCTAAGAAATGACTAGTGTAATATTAACTTTTAACAGACTAACTAGTTTATTTTATATTATTTTGTATTAGCTATCAAGAAATGTATTTTACGAACAACATATGAAATTTTAGAACATTTACTTGCTTTTGTGGCAGTGTAGTAGCTATACGAGTATTACGAGTAGCCTCTATTCGGTACTTGCGACCTTCTCGAGGAATCAACAGCTAAAGCCACACGCCACAACAACAACAACAACAACAGCAGCAGCAGCAGTAGCAGTACAACAACAGTAGCAACAAATTGACGTAGCTCTTTCTAAACACACAATTCAACGGCAAATATTATTATTATTATTGTTATTTGGTCGTTGCTGTTGTTGTTGTTGTTGCTGTTGTTCATTATTTACATATTTATTTATTTGCGCAACAATTTGAGTCGTTCTCTCTGTCGTTTTGGGCTACAGTTTTCCCTAAGTTCGACCAGACAATGGCGGGAAAATTAGCACAGCTGCTTAAAAAGCGTTGTAGTCGTTGTAGTCGTATTAAATGTGTATTAAACGGTAAGTACATGAAAAATATAAATACAAATATTTTTGCAACAAATTAAACAAACGACGAGGAGGCCACACAAATCTTCCCGATCTCCCCTCCCAACCTTCCCTTCGACCATTTCAACTTTCCGCCCTTTTTTTCCTGCTCTAGCAATTTGCCTATTTCCTTTCCCCTAAGCTAAAGCATTTTGCAACATTCACGCAATTATTTGAGCGCTATGTGAAAACTGTTTTCTGTGGTTTTAGTATGCCCAGCACTCGCTAATGGGGTATATAGTGTTTTCAGTTAGCAAATGGAACATTCTAGAATATATTTTTTACACATTTCATCAGACTAAAATGCTTTTAGCCTCAAATACTAAGCGTATTGCTTTGTCTCAATATAATGGTTTTTCCATGCTTTTATACATCTATCTTGTTTTCGATTAGTGTAACATTATAACATTGTTTTGGATTGAATTCTTAGTATTTAGGAAATTTTTTTAATAATTGCTATCATTATCTAATAAAGTACGTTGTTATTCCGTTGTGGCTATAAATTATTTAAAAATGTTTAACAGGCTGATGGAAACATTTCCGATACCATAAGCTACTATATATATATTCTTGATCAGCATCAATAACATTTTTTGCATAAAAGCTACATAGTATATATAGTATATTTTTGATATTTCCTTCCCTATCGCAATATCAACAAATATACCTTATCAAATTCTGTTCAAACTCAGAATTAGCCTTTTAAATACTATACGTGAATGTTTCTGAAACTTTCATTAGGATCGCTTAAGAAACAAGGAAATTACAATTCTTAAATTGAAATGTGTTTTTTATACCATCTGAGAGGTATTTTGGGTTTGTAGAGGCGTGGCGGACCGCATAATCTGAATAAGTTGTTAATCCGCCGAGTTGATATAGCAATGTCCATCTGTCTGCCTGTCCGTCTGTACGGTAGGATTCCATATTTAGACAATCTATACAAGATTGTTTTATTCTTTGGATGCCACATCCAATTTGCCCAGTTTGCTTCATTAAAAATTGTGAACTTTAATGATTAGTTAGTTCCATTAAACATTTGAAGACACTCACTGACTTTACTTTATTTTATTTCTGTTTTTAAATCCAAAATATTCAATAATTATAATTTAATTGTTATTTTAGTCAAATATACTCAATAGATAGTAATCTATTTAGCATTTGAAGTATTTTTGTTGAATTAAACAAGTTAAATTTAAAACTTATCATAGAAAAAATTGAACATAATTGTATTAGATTTAATTTATATTAACATGTATATGTATACCAATTAAAAGCTAAAAGCTATAATTAAATTATTAGTCATAGCTTCAAGATAATTTGTATTTTTGTTTTGTATAGGTTTTTTAAGGTATAGGTTTTTTGTAGTATGTATAGGTTTTTAATATTTAGGGTATCTAATTGAATAGCTTTGGCTAAGCGAAGCATACTTTTTAAT
Source organism: Drosophila tripunctata (assembly GCA_035047385.1). Lineage (NCBI taxonomy): Eukaryota > Metazoa > Arthropoda > Insecta > Diptera > Drosophilidae > Drosophila > Drosophila tripunctata. The sequence continues at coordinate 716,919 of JAWNPS010000270.1, read as the reverse complement.
ATGACTTTTTTATTATTATGATTTTTTGCCAGTTATTATAATAATTTTTTTTCATTATTTTTTTTTTGTTTTTTTTTTTTTGTATTCATTGCTCGAAAAGTTTCCACTTAATGTAAATTGCAATTAACAACATTTTGCAATAGGAAACGTTTGAGAGGTTGCAGCTGCTGTGAAAAGCGCGTCTGTCTAATTGATAAATTCTATATTTGATTGTGCCAGTACTGAATGCCAGTTAAACAGAGAGAGAGAGATAGATACAAATATACAGGTATAATTTTGCCAGACTCCAGATACAGATACGGATAGAGACTGGCCAGACTTTGCATAGCCTTCGTGAACGTCTAACGTCGTCATCGTTGTGGGACTTGCCCCTCAATTCATTATTATTTATTTATTTATCTATTAATTTTTGGCCAAATGTTTGCATGTTTCAATTAATATCACTTTGTATTCGTGCTCTATTAGAGGGCATTAGCGTTGGCACGCTAAGTGCTACAGATATGCCAACTCCCTAGCCATATACCATACTATATACCATATAACATTCAGTATTCAAACGCACAAAAAAAAAAAGTTTCATTCAGTTTTCAGATCCATGCCATTAGCAATGTGAAACGGAATTGTTTAATTATCGTTAATCAATGAAAACTCGCCACGCATCTGGCATAGATCGTATCGGCACATATCATAACATATACTATATACACACATGCATATCTTTTTATCCAAGACTCCGATCAGACTTTGTGTCAATTGCGAAAGGCTTTCAACATTGGATAACAAGTGGTTACTAGGTCTGGGAGGCTTGTCCCTATATCGAAACTAGTTTCATAAATCATGAAATAGTAGATAATTTCTTAAATATTGATATTATCGATTATCGATGGAAGTTGCTTCGTTGTCTGAGATTCTTTTCCCTATATCGATATGAGTTTCATAGGATCAGATCAGAGTATCCAGGACAATCTAAGAGTGATATTATCGGTTATCGATTAAAGAGATTACTAGGTCTGGAAGATTTATCCCTATATCGTAGCGAGTTTCAATGAATCTCACATCAGTAGTTAGCTAATCTTATACTGATATAATCGGTTATCGATAAAAGTTACTTCGAGGTCTTGGAAGCTTGTTCATATATCGAAACGAGCTACAATAAGTCATACATTAGATAGGGGCATTATATCATATAATTTTTCCGATTAGTCATACTATCGGTTATCGATAAAAGTAGTATTGAGTTTTGAGAGGCTAACTTATATACTTATCGAAGCCAGTTTCAACGGATTAAGCTTTATATCATATCAGATCACTTTTCCGAGTATTCAAGACACCCTAATAGTGATATTATGGGTTATCGATCAACTTTTTCTTTTGCTTTAAAAGATTTATTCCTATATCAATCCAAATTTTAAGGGATCATACCATATCGAATCTTCCATCAGTGTAGACAAGACAAACTTATAGTAATATTAACAGTTTTTTTTTCAAATAAAAAAACCTTCTTATTTTTAACTCTACTTTAAGTTTTGCTAATTCAATTAACTCTTTACCTGTTTATGTTATGCTCTACTTTAAAATTACCCAATACCAAGCTTTATCGTTACTCTTCGGTACTCGATATTATCAGGTATTTATATATCGCTACTTGATTCGCTGATTTCCATCCCTACTGTCGAGCCTACTGTTGTAAACGTTGTCAATTCATCAAAATGTCAAAACAGTACCAATCAAAAAAAAAAAAAGAAACCGAAAAGAATTAAGAAAAAAAACCCACAAAAAAATTAGACGCACAAGTTGCGAGTTTTATGGCGCGTTTTATAAACAGTTGACGATCGTTTTGCGATCGCTTTGATCTCTATATTCTGAATTATAATCTGCCGAATATGCGGGTTTTGTTATCTGCCATCTGTCTGCTGGCGCTTTGAGATGGTTATATGTATATATTTATATATGTCTATATCACTTGGTTTCCCCCACTCCCCTGCTGCTCTAGACAAGCACAATCCAAGGCCATTAAATATCAATGCGAAAGTTATAGCTCACCTGCGTCAGAGTCATATTGATATAGTGACGACAATACTAACTGTTTTTACTAGCAAACTCTGTTTAATTTGACATTCATATATGATATAGTATGAATCTGTTAAAAGAAATAAGTTTCGTTCAGTTAATCACTTAATTTACTTTGCATATAGCTTAGAGAACAATTTTAATTATAGTTTTAATACCCCAGACAAATAATCAAACTCAATTTCAATGTTTGCAATACCAGAAAAACAAATAAATAGCAACAAATGATTCAATTAAGTTAACCTCCATTTATGCGAATTACGGCATTACAATAGTCAATTGAAACTATTTGTTCTTGACGCATTTTTTGAATTTTTAAATCTTTACACCTTGTACCAAAAATTCAATTACTTGTTAAATGATTGAAAAAAAAAATACAATAAAATGTAAAGTTTTCTGTGTAAATGGCTAAAGAAGACATTTCCGAACCAACTTCTGTAGAAGTTTAAACTTGATTATTTCATTGAACTCCATGGAACCAAAAGTAAAACATTTTTTTAAGTAATCAATTTAAGAACTATATAATTATTTTGTAATGTTCCTAAACTCAAAAGCGAAGATCATAACTAAGCCATTAAAAAAGTCCAGCATTGCATTTAATTAGCTTGTTTTTTTTTTCAAAAAGTTGAAATATTAATGATATTGTTAGATTGGAATTTAAATTACTATATATTTTGAATACTTCCTATGCTTTAGATAAAGTCTAAAAACGTGGGAATCTTGATTTTCATTACCTTAAACTATTTATGGTTTCCGCTTTAGAGACTCAATCACTAAAAGTAATATTAACATTTAATCGATCGTTGTGGTTTATCGTTATCGTGTAAGTGTAACGGTCGCCGCACCCAAACCATAAAAAATAATAACGATGAAAAAAAAAACACTCCATAGAAATCAGTTTTTAACCTTGTTATTATTACTTATTATTGTTATGATTGCAATAGGGCCTCTACTTCCTCTTATATTTTTTGTTGCTTCTGCTTCTTATATTGATAAAAACAGTTATACTACAGTTTTTGTTCATTGTTCACTGTTCATTGTTCATTGTTGATTCGCTTGTTTTTATTGTTCACTGGCGATCGTTTAACGATCCGCTTCTGAGAGCCGTTTCGAATGCCGATATCATCGATTTTTGAACTGTGTTTGGTTTATTGTTTTCCATTTGTTTGTTTTGATATTAAATGTTTGCATTTAAATGTTTATGTTTATGTTTTGTTTTTGTTTTATTGTGTTCATTGTGCATCATGCAAAGTGTTCTGTAAATTTTCCTTGAAATTTTTGCATAAAACTATAAAAATATTTTTATAATAATAAATAAAACATGTAAGATCGCGGCAAGTAAAGATGCTCAACCGTTTGAAGCCTCGTCAGCAATACAAAAAGACCACTTTAGTTTGAAATAAATTTTTAATAAAACTTTTTAAATGAATTCCCAAACTATAATACAAATTTCATTACTATGTTTAGTGTTCTTGTCGAATACATTTTGCAAAAACTCATCAGTATAGGGTTTCATTTTGTTAACTAGGCTAAAAGCACAATTGTGCCTAATCATAATTATAAAAAATATTAATGATGACACCAAAAACCGTTGGATTTCTAAACATGCCACGCCCCATACAACATATACATATGTATATACATGTGTAGCATGTACCGCCCCCGATTCCCGCTGCTTTTTGAAGCTTTTTGCTCACTATGAAAGCAAATAAAAGTTCAATGTTTGAATAAATTAAATTAACAAACACTTTACAAGAATGTGTATGAGAGAGAGGGAGACATAATATGGGTGGAGGTAGTGTTTAAGGTGCCCACAACAACAACAACAACAACAACAACAACAACAAAAACAACAAGAACAACAAATAGCAACAAATGACAGCAACATGAACAAAATGACCATTTTCAATAACACTCACGTAGCATCCGAGTCAATAAATTACAACAAAAGCCAAATAACAACAACAAAGCAATACGCGAGTCCCACAATTCAAATTGCTGCTGCCCAGCACGTACAACAACAACAACAATGATATTATTAACGGGAGCAACAATAAACAATGAAATGTCTGCCCAAGCAACAACATTCGGAGGACAGCTGAGGGCCAGTTCAACACCCATTCTCTGTCTCACTCTCTCTATATCTCTCTCTACCTGTCTCTGTTCCACTTTCACGCTTAATCCTCTGACAAAAGAGTAGAGTAGTAGAGCAGTAGAGACCAATGTCCGTCCGTAGCCACTACTAACCCAGACCTCGACCCAGACCCAGTTTTTTTAAATTTTTGTTTTTCGTCTTTTTAGAGTGTTCCTTCATTCACAATGTATGTGAAGGCCAAGGACACCAGAAACAGCAACAGAAACAGAAACAGAGCCAGTTGCAGGTTGCAGTTGGCTGGACATGTTAACAGGTTACCAATCTTGACAGCTGCAGGCAACACTAACCGCTTACCATGGCCGATTTATTTTCAGCTACACTTTGCAACTTGATTTCTGTTCAATTCTATGCCAGTCATCTTATTCTTAATATATTTTAAAATATTTTACAAAATTTCATACAATTTTAAAGATGCCAAAAAATAAAAAAAATATCGATAAAATATAATGGAATTATTTTATAAAATTATAGCTGAAAAGGCAGCAATCAAGACTCTATCCTTCAGGACTATGAAAAGTACGATTCAGGACGATTAAGGCGCTACAGCTCCAACAATACTAAGTTAGGCTCGTCTGGGTACCAGGCCACATATATATATCTGGCAGCTAGATGACCAATTAGTATACGATCGAAGGACGAGCATTATCTAGAGACAAATCCAAATTGTATACACCTATAAAGTGTATAGAGTTGTTTCTGGGCTTCCTTTAGAACTATTTTTAACATTTAATTGTCCATTAGTATACATGTTCTGTAAGCCTTAAAATATATTTCCATGCACTATGAGACACCCCAACTAAGCATTAAAAATACTGGCCTAAATTGCTATATTCAAAAAGGTACTTAACAAATGGAATCTTCACTCTCCAAAGTCTGTCATAGCAAATCTACGTTAATATCAACTAATTATCGCATTGAGGAGAAAAGTATGCATAATTATTTTATTTTCGAATTACAACAGACATATCGTGACTAAGTATCATAAAACGAAACGAAAAACGCTTAACAAATTAACCAACTAGTGACGAAAGCGTTGGTCGATTGCAGTCAAACACATTTAACAGTATTTTCACTCAACATGTGTAATTGTTTTCGTCACTAGCGTGGCGTAGAGCGGCTTTAACAATGACATTCCTGCAAAGGGTATTATACCTCGAAAAAGTAATTAAAAGGCGCTCAATAAAAATACCTGGAGATAAATAAAACGATACGCCCAATTAAGGTAAACGGAACGTGCTTTATGTGTACAAGTATGTTAAATACAAATTTATATAGATATATATAATTTTGAGTAGAGTTGAGGTAGAACACCTGCTAGTATAACCCAGCCTGCTAATGATTAACAAATTCATGCTAGATTTAACAAATCAACAGAATTAATTACACGTCTGGACACAATACAAATGATAATTATTGATTAGACACAAAAACAATGCCGACAAAAGCGTAACAAAAGGGATTCTTTTTTCACGTGCAGGGGTCACAGTGGTACCACGTTATGAAACACCAGCTCATTAATGCCAGTAATCCCAAGCCAAACGTATCAATCAACAAACGATCGTATAGAAAGGGAAGGGTATGCAAAGAGAGAGCGAGAGAGAGAGAGAGAGAGAACAAACTGCTATAATAATCATTTAAGCATGCAATTAATTTGCACTTTTACAAATCGATTGAAAAAACAAGAAAGCAACGGCACTTTATAATACCCTATTGATCTTATATTGTCTATTGATCGTTTTCAAACGGTATTTATAAATAGCATTAAGGAGAATAAATAAAAATAGCATTCTTTTTGATTAACATTCGATGCGATTCAATGACCATCATATGTATTTATGATATATGGTTGGAAAGGCAAGAATAAATGGATTCAATTGGGTTAGACCCCAATTAAGTTTATACATACGTATCATTATATTTGCTATCTCTAATTAATCGAATGACTTTATTAAATAATGGATGGAAATATCAAATGTGTAAACATTTGCCAACTAATTAGTTTGCTGCTGCGTATTGTGGTAGCAACAAATACTATTTAGTGCTACTATACAATACAGTAGTAAACAACAGCAACATTAACAAAACAACAATCGAATTAAGTCAAGTATTTTCTCAAAGTCAATTTCAGGCAATCCATTTCAATTACGTGCTTATACTATTCGCGAATTATAAGCGCATTTTAAAATATTTTTAGACTGTCAATTGAATGTTTGGGATTTCTGTATTTTTGTATGTTTTAAAGTTGCCAATTCTAGTTTTGCAACGATTAAATGTTTTCATAAATATTATATTTAAATGGCAAACTGATAAATATTAAATATATGCTTACATATTAAGTATACGCATCGTACAATTTATAGATCTTATTTAAGACAAAAGCTTAAGAATTTGTTTTTGCATTAAAACTTTTGTTTTCTTTAAAGTATAGTAATTAAATCAAACAAAATATTATATATAAATTGGAATAGCTTAAAGTGTTAATATTATATGAATAATTTAATTATTATTATTATTATTTTATATGAATATTTTAATTAAATGAATATCAAGTATACGCTTCTTCAAATTTGTAGAACCTCTTTGTATCCAAAGCACTAAAATCTGTTTTTGTATGAAATCTTTTATATTCTTAAAGATATAGCAAACAAACCTTACGATATATAGAGGACAAATAACCCATTAGACGAATAGTTCGATCGAATTTTGACATGCAACAATCGATTAATGGAAATCGTAGATAAATCTAAAGTTAAATCAAAAAACCAAAAATTTCTAATTCTGTTTACTAAAACTATAATTGAAATCAGGAAAATATTTTTATTGCTATCAGCTTCAATAATTTACAATAGCTGCTTGCCATATCTAACAAATGTTTCGTAATTTATGATGAAATTTGAATTTTAAATGAAATATTTATTTAAGTTTATAAATATTTCAAAACTATTGATGATATAAGTACGATTTGTTTATTTGTTTTGCACCTTTTGATATTTAAACCAATGGAGAGTGAAGAATATGTTTTATTAATGACATTGCACGTCTAAATACATCTTAATCTAACCAACTATCTATTCCAATGAAATAACTCTCTGATTTATTAAGCCAGAGAATCCAAAACGTGATCTTGTTATAGAAGTAGTTTTAACAACAATACATACATATCTATATGTATGTGTATACTTGGAGATTGTTGCAGCTGATAATTGAAATTATAGAATTGCAATTCCAATAATGCATGCTGCTAATAAGCCGATAGGTTTAACCGGATTCATTAGCCAGGCTTGTTAGTTACACCATGAAGAGTTAACATGTCACACTATGTTATGTGTTCTCATTGTTGTTTTTGGTCTGTTATTGTTATTATTATTGTTATTGTTAATGTTATTGCTGTCACCTGTGTCCAGTTGTGAATAAATCGTGTGGTAAACTGCAAGAAATATGCGAGAGTCTAGACGAGTAAAGGGAGAGTCAAGAAGTCAAGAATAAGATACTACACTGAAAGAAATCGCACTTGATTTTTTATTTAAAGTAAATAAGCATTAAATCTTGATGAAAGTTTAAGACTATTATTATTATTATTATTATTATTATTATTATTATTATTATTATTATTATTATTATTATTATTATTATTATTATTATTATTATTATTATTATTATTATTATTATTATTATTATTATTATTATTATTATTATTATTATTATTATTATTATTATTATTATTATTATTATTATTATTATTATTATTATTATTATTATTATTATTATTATTTTATTATTATTATTATTATTATTATTATTATTATTATTATTATTAACTATTTTTATTTATTTTGTTAAAGAATAAAATTCAGAAATCACAAAATCATGAACTTTTTAATTTTAACTTCTTTTAAGCATCATATTTAAATATTTCTAGCAGTGTATAATGTTCATATAGTTATAAATTCCAACTGAAATATATATACAATTAATTACCAACAATGTTAACTGAAGCTTAAGCTGAAGTTGAAATTGACAATCACCTGGCTGTACCAAGTGAGTGTACGTACATATACCTACTATATGTAATAGGTACATACATATTACCAGAAGGGAGTTTGCATTTCGAAATGCCATAGAAATGGAAAGCGTTTTGTCTTGAGGTGCGGCTGCTGCAACAATTGGAATGGAATGCATCGAATGGTTAAACAATATGCAACAGGTTCACTGCAGAAACGGCAGAAACTGCTAACGGCTAACTGCTAACTGCTAGCTGCTAACTGCTAACTACTATCTGCTAGCTGTTAGCTGTTAACGGCTAACGGCAAAGCTCAAGGCCAGCAAGCTGCAGCAAGTGAACCGCACTGAACCAGAATAAACTGAAATGAACTGCAATAAACTGAACAAAGTTCCGCTCAGCTCAATTGCTGTGCACTGCATTTGCTATCAAAACTTGTATATTTTTTGTACCAAAACTGTTAAAATTTTCAATTTTATTGATAACTTTACTGTGAATGATTTAAAAAATACAAAACAATACAATTGAAGTACATTTTCAAACAATTAGGCAATAAAATGAATATATTTTTATAGTTATTTAACTTCTTTCCGCTTGTGTAGTGAAGTGCGACTGAAGTGTTCTAATTGGAATCCACTTACAGGTGTCGCTGGCATTTGGCAATGTTAAATAACTATTTTTTATATATTTTGTTTTGTTTTTTTCAACTAAATTTATTCGACAATCAGGAACTGTAGTGAGGCTGCCTAGTGCGGCTTCGCCTGGAGTCAAGAAACTGCCAACCCTGAGATCCGGCAAAAGCAATCAACCAAAAAAACTCCAAGCAAGCCAAGCGAACCAAGTCAACTACCCGGCTAGCCAACTAGCAAACTAGCCGGTTCTACAAAATTCTGCGCAATATTTCGTATAGATTTCTTGCGAAATTTTCAAATTTCAAGACACATCTGCCAAGAAATAAAAGCAATTTGAAATCGGTCAACGGGCAATGGCCAATGGACTCGGTTTGGCACGCTGCACGTTTCATATCAAAATACAAAAATAATCAAAAAGAATATACATAAATAAATAAAGCTTCCGCAATGAAATCTTTGCTTTGAATCTCTCAGTGTCTCCGTGTCTCAGTGTCTCCATGTCTCCATGTCTGCGTGTCTCTGTGTCTCTCGTTGTCTTTGTCTCAGCATTTAGCAAAATGTGTTATCGTTCAGATGCGGGCATGATTAGGCCAGGTTTGCTTAATATCGTCGACAACAAAATTATTTTGAACTTCAGCGTAGAGTTCGAAGAACTCGACATAAAAACATAAACATAAAAAATGGCAAACAAAATGGCGAACAAAACCAAAAACACAAACAAAATACTACTCGAAATTTTGTCGACTATTTAACTGAACATTAGAAGCGGCGGCTCCCGGGCCAAGCTTATAGCTTTGTAGCTTGTAGCTCATGTTGGCCAAGTCTGCCGACTGCACAAAGCCAAGTGAACAGCAACAGCAACAACAACAAACACAAACACAACAACAACACTCGATCACTGGTATTTTTAGTATGTGGCGTTGATTTACAAGGTGAACCGGTACAGAGGCAATACCAGTTCCAAGTTCCAGTACACAAGCCAGAGCACAGTCCCAGAGCCAGGCCATCAGTTGGTGTGTGTATAATTTCAATATATATATACATATTTTGCGTATTTTTTGGCAATAACTGGGCATAGTCTTCAGTTGGGTTCCGCTCCGATAGCATTAATTAATAAACTATTTAACAAATAACTACGTAAGCATCATCCAAAAACCATCACAATCTCAGATCGTTCGGTTATCATTTAGCGTGTTTTTTTTTTTTTTTTGTTATTTTTCTATGAGCCACTTGAGAAAACTTTCCCAATCCCAAATCCATCAGATAATTTGTTAATAACGTGCAAATAACACAATAATAACAATTGAAAACTCATCCAATCAGATCTGATCAGTTCAGAATGAAATTATATATCGCTTAGCTCATACACTTATTTTTCGGGTATATGGCGTATTACGTTATAGCTTAATTCCTTAAATATATGCATCTTTTTTTGTATTGTTTTATCTTTTGTTTAACATTTTCGAAACCAGTTTTACTTTTTTTTTTAAATGTGGAACTATTTTTGCACTGAACTGGAACGTGAGCCAGTTTTAAGTGCGAACCACTAGCCCACATTACTGATTTCCTTATAATGCGAACAAAAAAAACTCAAATCACTTTATTCTAAAGCCACTTTTATTGCTTAAAGCGTCATTAGTAGTCAAAGCTCTATTAAAATTCTTAAGCTAACCGCATTCTAAACAGATCTACGTTTTATTTTTAAAACATATTCAAAATGTTTTTGATTTATGTTTACAAACCACAAATGGTTTTAGGTAAACTTTACACTTGGAAAAACAAATTTATTTAAGTTAGAACTTATTTAGGCTTATTAATGTTAATGAATTTAAACTTTAATTTAATTAATATAATTTAATTTAATATTCATTTATCACATACATTTTGTTTGAATTGTAAGTGTATCTATGCTTCGCTTTGATTGATTTTGCTTTACTTTTTTTAGAGTGTATGTTTAGTGACGTCTGTTTGATGTTGTTTTTGTTGCAGTGTTGAATGATGCAAACTCGTGACCGCAAAAATGATAATAGTTAATAAATACTTGCGTTAAACGAACAAAAACAAAACAAAAGAGATGAAAGAAAAGGAAGGAAAAAAAAATGTTTATCAAAAAAGTACAACACGTTTTCTATAGAGGCATATTAAGATAGGTAGATAATTAGTTCAATGGAATACTGAATGTATGTAGGTACATAGCTGCTTATAGATAAATATATTTATGCGTAAATAGATAGCTGATCAACATATAGATAACTACAGATAAACAAACGTTACATATTTAGAAAGCTATGAAATTATAGAAGAATAGATGTATCGATAGAAGATATAAAAGTTTTAAAGAAAGAAAGATAAGATACTTTGAGAGATGGACTGATTTATTAAAAAAATTAATACTTGAAAAGAAAATAGATATGCAGATAGTTGCTAGACAGATAAATAGTTACGTAGGCATGGCTATAGAAATATAGATACATTTATAGATATATTAAAATAACTTGAAAAATGGACTAATAAATATAAGATGTTTATATATCTATCAATAGAAAAATTGATTTAACAGCATTAGTTGACAGAAGAATATTGAGCTACAGATAAATAGTAAAGAAGATAAATAGTAGAGTAAAGTAATAAAGATAACTAGAAATAATTTAAAAGATGGGCTAGTATATATTAGATATTTAAATATATAGCTATCAATACTTAAATAGAAGAATCGATACATAAGTAGATAGATGATAGACAGAGAAATAGATATACATGTTTTAAAAAGATAAATAAATGTGTAGATAACTACAGATAAATAGAGAACATTATAATAAACGAAAGATAAATCATCGATAAATACATAGATAGTCGAGAAAATATCTAAATAGGTTTAAATAGAAAATTACATAGTTGATTTAATAAATAATTATATATATATATATTGAAAGATTAGCAGATAAATATTTTTTTGAGTATATAGATAGACAGATAAGTAGGTTAATACATAACAGACATATGAACAGATAGATAATTATACAGATATAAAAAATCGTATATATGTAGATAAATTATATTATAGAAAAATAGGTATGTGGATAATGGATAAACAGATTATTAGGATTACAGATATGAAGATAAACAAATATATAGATGGGTAGTTTAAACTTACACAGATGTTAAAATAAAATAAAATATGAAACAATTGCTTTAAATTGCAATTTACTTAAATTACAGACTAAGTTTAACTAGTTTTAGGCCATAAAAATAAATAAATAAATGGTTATATTGTCAACAAGGAAATTTAAACAATAGGAAGACTTTAAAGTAAATGCTGCCGCTGCAGTTAACGTCATTATGATCATAATTGTCAAGATCATTACGATCTGGATCATTATCAGGTGGAAGATGGGAGGCGCCAAAAGCAAACGGACCACAACAACAGTAAAATAAACAGAAATAAGGGAAAATAAAAACACACAAACACTAACGACAAAAAAAAGCTTGAAAAAATGCCACATTTGCCCAATTGATTAGCGAAACGTTTACGCCGTACAGTGCGCCATAAAAGTTTGTGTACACAGCAGCAAATTGATTTTACGATGTGGAATGATGAGCACCACTAATGCGAACCGCCTCCGACACACTCGATCGTTTTATGTTGCTCTACCAACTGGTTGTGTCTGGTCTGATTTGGGTACGGAAATAAGTACGGAAAGGGGCATGGAAATGGGAATGGGAATGGGTATGGGTATGGGAATAGGCTCCGGACTTGGGGATCAACAAGTGGCAATGGCAGTGGCTTTTCGGCAGAGCCAAATTGACTTCTTGGCGTCTCGGCGTTTATTTAACATTTTATGGTATTTTCATTTCATTCGCTTGTTTACTTTTTATGGATTTATTGCCCAGTTGGGATGTGGGTGTGATGTGAGTGTATGTTTGGCAGTTTGTTGCTTTAGAAATATTCATCAAATATGTATTAATTTTTACATATATATTTATTTATCTTATTTTGCTTTTCCCTTTAATCGATAGTATTATTTGTGTGTGAAAAGTGGCATATTTAGTTGGTATTTAACGTCTGGAAAGTTCCGATTTAATTAATATGCAATTAGAGAGGGTTAAGTAATTTGCCACAACAATTATGACCTATATGTGCAATTTAACTATTCAACTCAAACAAACAAGCAAACATCGAAAACCAAACAAACACATTTGGTTTAAGCCAAGTTAACTTTAGGTAAACTTTTAAAGACTCCCATTGACGCACCGATCAAGGTCCATAGTTGATCGATCTCTAGTAATTTACAAGCTGCTAACTCTTAAATCAATTAAGAACTTAAAGGTTTGAACTAGAAATTACAATAGTAGCAAATGCTTAAGTCGTACTTCTTCTAGAACAATACGCAACTATACGTAAATTGTGATGTTTTAAATACCAATGCAAGTTTTTCTTCTTAAACTACGTATCTGACTGATGGTTTATTTGGCACTTGTACTTATGCTATAGTTTTCCTGGCTTTGTTTCTGTAAAACAATCTATCTATCTTACACATTGGAATAATCTCTCCTTATTTCGAATAAATCTCCTTGATCAAACTTTTTTTGAATCGAAATTAACTGAGTTTTTCCTACTTTTTTACCAAAGTCGTGTTGAATTCTATTTTTTCTCAGTTTATCAGATTTTCTTACTATTTTTATGTCATAAATACAATAATAATGCACAATAATACGAATGTATCTTGTATTGATGGCACTGACAGTTCCCTTTAACCAACTATGTTTAATTACTACCAAAATTATAATGAAATCTATTTTTTTTTTCTCTTCCAATATAAAATACTATATGTTCGTTGACTTTTTACTAATATTTCTTAATTCTGTGTCATATAAAAAGTCACTAAGTTTCCCTTTGCCAAGTTTGCTTAAAAGTGGCACAAAATAAATCTGTTTCCTGTTCGTTTCATCAATATATTGTACATACATACTATGTATGTAGTTACGTAATTCAATCAATAGATTCTCTGTTGAGGGCAGTTGAAGGGTTACATTTGATTGGAGCGGAAATGACGAAAATGCTGTAAGTTATTTGCAAAACGGTAAGTTTGCAATTAAATTGTCATAGCCGCTGATGTTTGAAATGTTTTGGATGACTCTTCAAAGAATGTGTTTGTGTCGTGTGTCGATCGACGTAGACAGACAAATTATTCAAATTATTTGCAAATATTAATTAATAAAACGAGCTTTTAACAAGTTCATAACTCAATATATATAGACAGAAATCTTTTAAAATATTTGTTAGCTGTGCATGCACTGTACCGAACTAGTGCCAACTTTTGCCTTCAACTCGTTCCGTGACTTTGACTTCAAATTGTATTGAATGCCGAGTGTTCACAGTACGTGTACAATCTGTGCAAATCCATGGGAGATCTGTGCAACAAGCATAACCCTCAGCTATGAGATCTGCCATTATCAATGGAACTTTTGTCGAAGTTATCTAAAAAAAGCATATTATTTTAATCGGATTATTGTGAAATGCTACAAGTAAATTATATTTAGGTATTTTAATATTATTTTTAAAAATATTTTTTAATATGCTTTAATTATAAAATAACTCAAACCGAAAAGTAAATCGTGAAGAAAAGTGTTCATTGTAAAGTATATAGCTTGAATTTATTGTAGTTCTCATAACTACTCTGTTATGGTGCTGTTAACTTAACAGCGGATAAGAAATTTAACATTTTGGCTGTACAACATGCAAGTATTTTAAGTATTGCTAATGTTTTTCTTTCCTAAAGCATAAAATAAAGGTATGTTTATAAAATTTAGAAAAAATTTAAATTGCATAGTAATGGAAACCTTATTTTTAAAGACTGCGTACGCACTTTTGAAGTAGTAAAAGTAGTCTATTAGGTTTTTTAGCAATGTTGATTAATGTGATAAGCTTTTCGGTTTTTTGAAGAAATTAATCTGCGTACTAAAGAATACTATAAGTTCGTAGTCTCTTATAATCGTCTTGCTCGACTACAATTTAGCTAAATTTGAATGAAATATAATTATGAAAATGTATGTGTTACTTAAATTTGAAAATTTAAAAAAATTACTAATTAAACTTTTACTAAAAAAAATATGCTCCTAAAAAAAATTTGCACTTTTGTAATAACTTTGTCATAAATTCAAGTAGATTATAATTTAGGTGCAAAAAAATTGTTCATACGATTCAACGAACTATTTATTTTTTATAACAGTGTATTTTACAGTACATATATGCATATATGTACACTATATACCCAATAAACGAAAAAAGACAATGTCGCGATTACAGATTATTAGGGCTTATCAAACTGCCATAAGGTAATAGATAAATGATTGCATATATTGCAATTTCTATGCACGATATAGCCAACAAATTAGTTGCATTACTTGTACTATATAACTAAGTACTCGCTGCTATTAGATGATGCAATTAGTTATTTGTTAAAGACAATCGAAGCTGTACAGAGAGAGAGAGAGAGAGAAAACTCGAAACTCATCTTGTTCTGAAAACTGTTTGCATGCATTTGCGAGTTAATCTAACAAATATTGCATAAATTGCTATGCAACTAATTGATAATAGTTTAGCAAGTAATAAAGACATTAATAGTCTTGACCCACCCCCTTCCCACAATGCATCCCCAATTCAAGGGGATGGGGAAAATGTAGTGGGAGAAGATGATGCAGCAAAGCGTAACAGAGTTTACGGTCACGTGATTGGCATACTTCTCCGTACTACAATTGCTGTGTGATTTTCACTTAAACTGCGCATCATTTAAGCCAACAACATCTTGGACAACAAAGCATTTCGGGCAGTTGAGGAATACTAACAATTTTTTTGGGGGCAAAAAAACAAAACTTCATCTTGTCTCTTCTTTCGCCGTTTTGTATTTTGTTGTTTTGCGCAATAAAATGTGTTGTTTATTTGTTTGTTCCCCAACCAAAATGTTCGTACCTCATTGTTATTTATTTATTTAATTAATTCAATTTAATATTTATTTAATATTTACACAATAATGTGCAAAAAACAACAAAGAAAGAAAAGAAAGATTAGCGTTAACACGCCAAAGATTTGATACTCTTGTAGAGCATTGTGCTGTTTAACAGTTGCTTGTTACTATAGCATATAGTAGTCTGATCTGCAGGAAATTTAATTTGAATATGGGGAATGGTAGTTAATACTTATAATGCGAAATTGGCTTAAATCGTTCAATAGACAGAAAAGTTTTTAATTGTAAGTTTTTTCAACTGATTGTTCCTATGGTATATAGTAGTCCGATCTGCATAAAATTTGTTCTGTATGTAAGGAATAGCAATAAATATATTAGTCGCGAATTTGGTTAAAATCGCTCAATAGAGACAAAAGTTTTCGTAAAATGTATATTGAACCATTTGATTCTAAGGTATATGACTGTTTGATCTTCAGGAAAGTTGGCTTTCATATGGAGAATAATAGCACTTCACTGCGTGAGTTTGGTTAAAATCGTTCATTACGCACCAGACTTTTTCATACTTAGTATTTCCAACCGATTGTTTCTATGGCAGCTATTTGATATAGTGGTTTTATTCTAATAAAATTTAATTTTCACATGGGAACTATCGCTAAATGAGTTTTCATCCGATTCTTCCTATATAATATAGTAACCGATCTGACCAATTTTCAGATAAGAATTCTATAAGGAAAAAATGAACATCTGTAGCAAAATTTAGCAAAATAGTTTTAAAACTGATGGTAAGACGGACGGTCGGACAGACAGACGTTTAGTTAAAGAAGCGGATGAATGAAGCATTTAGTTTATTTGCACTTTTCATTGGTGATTTCTTTCCCTTTTCTCCTCTCTCTCTGCTCTTCCAGCCCTCTTTTCTCAGCTTCCCCTCTCTTTGCTCTTCACTCTTCTCTGCACTACACTTCTCTTTTTGTCTTTTCTCTTCTTTGATCGACGTTGCGCGTTATTTGATTAAATGCTGTTCTTTATTTAATCAAATGAAGTGAAATGAAAGTCGTCACATAGGCAGCGGGTGGTTGGCGAGTGTGGAAATCTTGCCTTGTCAGCGGGTACGACAACCTTTTTTTATAAACAATTTTTTAGTCTTTATTTGTATTACGTTTTTTTTCTGCTGTTTTGCTGTTGTTGCGCTTATTAATTTATTTCTTCATTTGTTTTTTTTTTTTGCATTTGTTACATGGCAGCAACTTCTTGACAAGCTTTGACAAATTAAAGGCAACAAGGCAAAAAAAAAAAAAGGAAAACATTGTGTATCTGTAGCTGAATGTACATACATGTGTAACTGTAAGTGACAGTAGTTTGTTGTTCTATTTGCATTTCGTAACATTTATGATTGTGATCCGTCCGTTTGTCTGTTTATTGTTATATAAATGCGATAAATAAGACGCCTAATTCGTGCAATTTACGCTGGCAGGGCCAATGTGACGTATGAGTGATATACAAAGCGGTCTATGCAAATTATCAACAAAGGAAGTGCGCTGGAAAAGCCCTCACAATGGAAAAACGAAAAGTGCTACTGTGGCTGGGAAAATATGATGTTTGACATTGACATTGTGACAAAGTTGGAAACGTATTTAGTTCCTCAGTTGTTTAGAACTGTGTAACTAACTGTGCATCCTGTGCGCACAATGCAAGTTCAAGCGCATCAAGTATACGCCATGTGTGGCAAATTGAGCTCTAAAGCGCACGCAAGGGCTCGCATCTTTATTATATATATATAGTATACATATTATTCTTTAGTTTCGCAGTTATTGTGCTTGAAAGTCAGTTCGCAAATAACAGGTCACGACCAGTTTTGTGCACTAGACAAAATAGTAGCTAACTAAGTAGTTAATAAGTATTTATGATGTAAACACATTGCAGTAAGCAACTGCCCATCCCTCTCTCTCCCTCTCCCTATGCCTTACTCTTTGTAATATTAGTGTTTATATTATTATAACATACACATAAACTGTTAATATTTGCTTTATGAACTGTGCTCACAACAACATCCATCTTTGCACTAACTATTCAACTATTCAGCTATCCGATCTGATCGAAGTGTCAGCTGTGCAAGCACGTTTTCTTCTATAACTTTCCCCTACCCCCTCACGATACCTTTTTCCATATCACATATTCAAATCCAACTTACATATTGAAAAAACAAAATGTTACATACAGTTAAACTAAGTTAAAAAGTTAAGAATTTATTTTCTAACCCATAGACTTAAAGGGAATTTATAATCATTTACCTAACTATGTTAAACTAATTTTATTCCTTTACTTTTTATATAAATAAACTGTTGAAAAACTCTTGAAAACTTATAACTGTTCGAATTTTAATAGATCATAAAATATTTCAATAAGTTAATAACTACATATAAAAATGTTTGTTGTCTATCGCATTGAACAGAATTTTTTGTCCAAGACCTTGTACTTCTAACAGTGTTAAGTTGGGTCTATTAAGTTTATCGCAAAAGTTGTGCGGAAGAAAAGAAAACTAAATCACTATAAAATACATATACTGTATAGCACACATATCTGGTTCAGCCCCACCTACCGATTCCATATAGACATCTGCTAGAGCTGGAGCCATTAAAATCTGCAAATATCATATGGTAATACCAGTAGTAATCGTATAAAAATCTATATATTTAGCAGTTTTTGAAAACTTCCAAACGCAAAAGTCGACAATTTCGACTTATTTTTGCTTTTATTAGTTGCTTGGTGAAAATTTTAACAGTCGAAACCCGAAAAAACGAAAATCTTTAAACCACCAAAAGACGACTTTTTGAAAAATCGGAAATGACTTTTACTTCGACTTCTGAGTTTTTTAAATTCGAAGCTAAAGCAGAAGCTATAAATTGAAATTTAAACAATTTTTTCAAGCACTGATATTGAATATAAAAATCTTAAATATTTCAGAAAAAAAATGATAACTAGAATTACTTTTTTTAATACTAATGAAATAAGCAACTTATTGCAAAATAATTTATTAGGAACAACTCTGAATAAAATATATTTAGCTAGAATCGATTGAAGGTTCAGTTTTTTTATCAAGGTAAGTACCCCAGAAAGTACAGGCTCATTTATAGTCGGCTAGACCGACAATTAACCAGTTATAAACTCAATAAATAAATATATTTTTACTCACTTAACATTTCTCAGTGGAAAAGCCAAAACTAAAAGTTATTATAACCAATAAAGAAGAGTACTACAAGTTTCATTAACTTGTCAACACATCATCGTTGACAACCCTAAATTATATATATGTATATACATACATACAATCAGAATTAATGCTTTGTTTGGATAAATTTCTTAACAATTTTCAATACAATGATGACGATGATGTTGATGATGAGATAAACTTTGATAAACCTCTTGGAATGAAATCATCCCACTTGATTAATGCAAAATCATGAAATTTAATGCTGTATAAGCATTTAAGTACTATTAAAAGTCTATTATTCCCGGACTGAGGCAATGATTTGGCTAACTTTAAGACTGTTTAACGGTTTATTTGCCTTTTTAGTTAAATTGTGTTAAATATAAAGTGTAAAGAAATAAAATGTCACGTAAGCAAAAACAAAAAAACAAAACAAACACAGCCATGAAAACTACATAGAGTGAAGATTTATTAATATTTATATATATATACAATCCATGTGTGAATATCTCTGTAGTAAGATCCATACATACTATATAGATATTCATTATTTGTTGTGACTTAACGTGTACTTATTTCATTTATTTATTATGAAACTGCAAATACTACTACAATATATAGCAGTAGGCTCTTTCCTATATACAACTATTTGTGCTTGGATGTAAATGTAATATCATTATAAACTATTTGAACAAATAAACAATTGGCATAACAAATTTTGTTATCTGCACAATATAAAGATAACTATATGCACTATAAATATATATATATATTTATATAGTTAATCGTAACTCAAGTCGTTAGTTACATCTTAAGTCTCTAGGTTTGGGGTTATATTTGCAGAACAGAAATAAAAAAAATAAAAAAAAATAAAAAAAATTTTTATATATTTATGCCGGGAAATGTTTGAAAAATATATAAGAGGAAACTACGTTTTAAATAAAAATATTAATATTATATTTTTAGCGTTAATTCATCAGTTTTCTTTTAGAGTAAGTACTCTAATCAAATAATGCTTTTAAGAACGGCTTGAGTCAAGCGAGCCGACTGTGAGCGACTACGTATATATTTTACAAACCGATTTCAAACGAAGCTTTGCATGACAGTTATATTATTTAGTTGTTTGATTTTAACATAGTTTATGAAAGGATATCATATACGGACAGACGGACGCGCCAACAGATGGATGGACGAACAGGCAGATGGACAGACAGTCGGACGGGCAGTCAGACGGCCAGGCGGACGCACAGTCAGTCGGACAGTCGGACGGACAGGCGGACGGACGGACAGACGGACGGACAGACGGGTGGACAAAATAGCGAACGGAGAGACAGACAGACTCACGGTCAAACTGACGGGCAGACGGACATCAGTACAGTACTTTGAACCAGCTTAAAAATATATATGCCATAAAGGGTCTGCCACGCCTCCCCCTGTTAAACACAAACCGCTTTTGACAAACCTAATAGACTATGTTTAACTTTGGTAAAGTGCGTAGTCTAAAAATCGTACAATTTGTCGGCTGTAAGCCAAAACATATGACTGTGCGTTTACTACAAAGAAGAAAGAAGTAAATTTCTGTATAAGTTGTACATAAATATGTACAAAAAGCAAATAAATTTATAAATCATAATGAGTATTTACCTTTTAAAGCCTTTTTTGGCGAAATATACAAAGTGTGTCTTACTTTCAATATATGATGACAATGCCAATGATAGCGCCACCACATAAGATTCCGGCTAGCCAGATAGTGTGTGTCAGGAGGAGGAGTATACGAAGTAGTCAGTAGATCCATGGGGATGAGAATAAATACATATATCATAAATTTAGCAGATGATTTTGGCATCACGCGCCGCGTACTAAGAATGAGTTCAGGCGCTGACTTTAAGCCGTTGGCAAATATCAAAAATATCAAATAGTAAATAGCAAATGGGGATTACGGGAGCAGAGCGTTTCTTTCCGCTGGGATTACGAATACTTAAGTATATCGCTTATCATTATCAAGTGTATTCACAGCAGTCTGATGATGATGAGAACTTTGGCTCCAAATTACGCGACACATTTTGTTGTTGTTTTTCATGTCCCCGAAAATATACTTGTATGAAATCTTGTTTATTTGCAATTCATTTAGATAGATGTGCAGGTAGATGGAATACAGATCATAAAAGCACAACAAACACTTTCAAGAACTGTCTAACCTACATCTTAAGCATACTATATAGTAGGTTTGTTTATACTATATCAATGGTAAAGTGCACAAGCATACAGGTCTTCAGATTTCCAATAGTAAAATGCACCACAGCCTTCAGATCACCATTAATATCCCAACGCGGCATGTTCTCCACTAGCAATTGATTCTTTACATTTTGTAGATTGTAAATGTGCTGCAAATTATGCGAAAAATTTATATTAGAATTCAAAAATGTTATAGTAATGCATTAATAGCTTAAAATGTTTACATAGGAAATTAAGATATTAATTAAATAATATAATTATATCCCTCTTCAGAGTTATAAAATGATTTTGAATGATTAACATTTTTTTTTAAATTTAAAATATTTTAAATATGTTTACAAAATATTAAGTTAATGCCAATCAAATTCAATTTCAGCTGAAAATCTTTTAATTACTTTTCATTTTCACGAGTTTTCTTTAATGCTTTTGTACTTAAAATTTTATTAGCAACACTTTTTTTTAAGCTAATGCAAAAATATTTTTATTAGAATTACCATTTTAAGTGCTATTTAAGTAACCAATTCATTTAAAATGTATATTACATTAGAAACAAGTTTTACATTCACTGTACAAATATTAACAGCTGTAGATAGTCTGTTAATAACAGCGCGCTTGTTTTAAGGTTTTGCTCGCACTACTTGCTGTTTATAACAGCTGTAAGCACTATGTTAATAGCAGCTCATTTTTTAATAAGAAACAGCTGCAGTAAAGCATACCGACCTTAAGAGACTACGTACATACGTATTGTAAAACAACTTTTAATATGCAATTGGAGATAATTTTAAAAGCAAAATGACGGACGGACAGACGGTATATCGGTATATCGTCTGAGCTGTTAATGCTTTATGGACTCTCTCATGCTTCCCACTGCCCATTACACGCGAACTGCCTCTGTCAAACCTAATAGACCACTCTAAACCATTAAACACTACTTAGTCTACATAAGTGCAATTCTTAAATGTGTACTTACTCCCAATTTTGGTGGACATATGAGCTGATCTTTCGGTATTTGCAGGACGAGTACATGCCAGGGCTCGAAGGGATTCAGCACGGCTTGACAGAAGTCATCCCGCTTTAGCGAAAGCACTGTGGGCACCCATTCATTGCGTTCCCAACGCATAACATCCACCTCCATTTTAATGGGTGTTTGGGGTAGTTCCATTGTCACAATAATATCGCCCACTATGTGTAGAGTCTCGAAATCATTGTCTAGGACAAATTTCACATTGCTCGTGTTCACAAAGTCGGAGATGGGGGTGTTGCCACTATCACTATCACCCTCACAGGGCAACAACCACATTTTTTCATCGATAACAATGTTGTAGTTGGTGGACTAAAAAGAGTTAAGTATAAGTTTAGTTGGCGATTTTATAGCTAAAAGGATTCTAATACTCACCTCGGCCGCATGCAGCAGCGTAAGCGAATAAGCCAAGAGCAACAGTTGCAACATTTTGCGGTAACAACTGCAGCAGTTGATGGAGCTGCAACAATTTATACACTTTATGATCCGATTCAACTAATTGCTCGACAATTAGCTTTGAATAGAAGTCGGCTAATTAATCGTATCGCTGTAATTGCCAAAACACCAGCCCCCCTCATTAACCTATAATTGTTATTATTATTATTATTGCTCTTGTCTCTGATTTCAATTCGCTACAATTTGGCACCCAAATTGATGTCCCGCTCGGCATGCCAGCTGCGTAGGCAACAGCAAGGTCATCCTGTCCGGAAGCACCTCTCAACGCAAATGCAAATCGAAAAAAAAATTGTATAAAATAAAACTGGTAGAAATATGAAGGTAAACAAACAGTCGAGCCGACTCGACTCTGGAGAAACCCTCTCTTACTCTCTACTAATTCATAAAATTCTAAATTTAATCAACTGCTTAAATTTTCTATATGGTCTTCAGCGCTTTTCGAAATACAGATTTAATATAATTTTTCAGGCTTTACGAAATTTCGAACACATTCAAGAAATTTACAAAACATATTTCTGTATAACGAAAATTCAGGACAATATGGTAGAGTTTCAGAATTTGTATAGTATCAATATATGTATCAATTTACTGCATCTGGAGAGAGCTGTGCTTTTGAAAAACATATTTCAAAACACCACCCGAAAATTCGGAAATTTTTCGTTCATTTATTTAACATCTTCTGTTCAAAACTTCTCTAAAAAAAAAGTGTACAAATATGAGATTTCTATTCTATTTTTACTCATTAATTATCAGCATCGATAACTTCGATTAATTTATTTTTCTTCCATCTACAAACTATGATCTTTTCATTTGCTGCTATTTACGCACAATTCAATAGACCCAATTAATTTTACAGTATGTACAGGGTCAAAGAAGTACGCATGCGCCACATGCGTATGAACAAACATATGTATATCGAATATGTATATCGATCACTTTGCATTTATCACGTGACCGCGACACATACGGCGGACGCGAACACGGACGCAGAGCCGTGTACTGGGCCTTCGGGGCGGCCAGCAGCGTGACACAACATTGTGGGCCATGGCCATTCCGGCCAAAAAGCAAACAATTTGGGCCACACGCCCGTCGCGATAAGCTCAACGGTTGCGGATTACGGCCGGACCATAAACGATGGCACCAGCCGTAAAGCGCGTGGCGTCGTCTATTTATATATTTTTATTATACATATTAGCAACAGTTTAAGCTAAGTTTTTTTTTATTCTTTTTAGCTATTTAAAGCAACTTTTTATGACAAACTAGCTAGTTTTATCCATGAAGTTCAGCCAACACTTCCTAACACATTACTAACATTGCTAACATAATGTTAATTAAGAGAATTCTGTTAACATAGTTGACACATGTACACCATAGCATCAGTTTAAGCTTCATCATTACAATTTGCATATAAAAATATGTTCTATTAGCAAAAAAAAAATACACAACAATACTGGGCCATTTAACTAAACTTGAAATTTTAATTTTGCAACCTCAACTAATGCACTAGTTACAATGGAAGGACTAGCAAATAAATAGTTTATACTTAATTCGTTGTAAAAAAAAGTGTTGCCTACTTTCGGGCTTGGCTTCAAATTGCCTCAAGAGCCTGAAAATGATCAAAACAAAAATTATGAATAAATTGCTATAGCAATATATAGCTACAAATTCAAAATGATAAAATCTAAAATTATAAATGTTGCTAATTATCGTACAACTTAAAATAGAGGTATTAACAAAATTTCGTGTAAATATTAGTTACATATGTTAAAATCAGCTTTTGTATTTTTGGGTTTCAGTTCTTTCGTGTTATTGTCTGAATATAGAGATGTATATAGATTTGTATCTTAAAGGATTTTAGTCAAATTTTCTTCTAAACATTTCATTTACTAGCTTTACGCTTATCTAGTGTATTAAAATATATTTATATATTACATATTTGCTTAAATTTGAACACATATATCATCGGAAACTACAGCTAAAACTAAAGCTACATTTGAAATTACTAAACTAGTTGCATGCATTATAGCATATAGTCTGTCAGTTAATTTCATTATCTCAGTCAACTCGTGTCTTTTGTATACTAATAGCATTATGGTGGTATTTTTTTTTTGGCAGAGTATTCATAGTCGTATTAAGGGTGTAATTCTCATCTTGATCCAGTGTTGCAGCTAAAATATTGCCTGCTCTCGTTCCAGGCAGATCTTACGACATTATAAAGTGAAGGGGAGACTTGGACATGTCCTGCTGTTCGTCTGGCTCCGGATGGGCATAGAGTAGAACTTTGGAGCGCACAGTTTTGCAGCCGGAGGCGGTGACATCGATGGTGTTGAGCACTTCCTGAATGTCTTGCTCATACAGATGCATATCCTTGGCCTCGTGACGCACACACATCTCCAGATCGGTGACGTTAAATGGACGATAGTGTATCACAGTGGTGTCTGGCAGTTTTTTGATCATTTGCAACTGCTTATTATAGACCTCATCGCCGAGATAACGATTCAGATTGAATATATAGATGATGGTCAGCTGAATGAGATGCTCGTCGTTGCCATCAAATGCGAGATCGGTGCGTGAACGTATCAATTTGTTAATGGTATCAACATAATCCTGATCACAGGGCGACATGTTGTCAATGATCAACAGATTGCGTCCACAGAGATCCAGGCTATGTAGCATAGAAGTGACAACATCCATGCGCATTTGATTGTCCACGAGCTCAAAATCATTCCAGGCAATGCTATGCATATTCTCCTTCCACGGATACTGATAGGCCAGCAGTCGCATGGTCAGACTTTTGCCCAATCCCGATGAGCCCACCAATGCAATGGACTGAAACGAGCTGCCATTGGACATGGCCTGCTCCAGCTGGCTCAAGGCCAGCTCCTGATTCAGCACATCCTGACGTATGGTCTCGAACATCGTCTGCACCGGCATGCTTCTCGAACAGTAGTTCATTTTATTGTGCACTATGGCACGATATTCCCTCATATAGCGTTGCATGAAGCTGGACACTGCATCACCATTCCGAAACATTGTCACGCCACACCCGAGCACCAGTACCATCAGCACGGGCCACACAAAGCTTCGCCAAGCTGCACCCGACACTCCACGCTGATTGCTTTTGTCAGTTGTGCCAGGTTTAAGCAGCTTCAATGTGGACTTTTTGCTGCTGCTGTTGCTGTTGCTGCTAACTAGCAGTCGACGTAGACGGCGACGCGTCCACTGGCGCTGCAAATCTGTGCAGAGGTTCCAGCTGCTCAGCAACTGTCCGCCATTCACAAAGTGACCGGAGCGACGTTTCAGGAACGAATTGCTTCGCTGACGAGACGCTTTAATCTCTGACCCGGAACTGACATCACTGGCGATACCCATAGTATTACTAATTTTGGAGTCCATTTGAAACACGAAAACAAAAAAACAGGGATAGAAATATTAACAGTCGAGAAATTTTAAGCAGCTAAATGCAAAGCCTTACAAGTTGAATAAAACAATAAAAGTGTGTTAACCAAATGCCTTCCCAACAGCTTGCTGCGGCTTGCTAAGTTTAGTATTAAACATTAAATGAAATACAATTAGAATTAGAATAGAACAATGCTAAAACGTGTAATTACAATTTGTTGTTATCAACTGTGCGCGCCAAGTACTCGTTACTCGCCTATCGATGCTAAGCACGTACAAGCAGAGTATCGATAATACAAATATAGACTGATTAATTGAGTTATGTATTTCTAAATAACAACAAATTAACACTTGCTTAGCATAAAACGAAAATAAACTGTTGAAACTAGAAACTACAATAAGTTAAAAGTAAACAAAATCCATTGTTGGCAACCCACTTAATGTCTGCATAGTACTCACTTATCGATACCGCTGTTGCTGGCTGCCCATGTTTACAAATTATCGGAATGCTGCAAACAGCTGATCGCCAAACAAAATAGCAATCGAAATGCTTTTGGAAATCCCGCATTGTTATAGTTGAATTAAAACATTTCAAAACAATGGAAACGTAAGTGTTGAGTAAATTTATAGAATTATTAATTGTGTTGAATATTTAACAGCGTCAATGCCACATATTCGTATGTAACAAATCTAGAGGTAATGCAAATACTACAGAAAATAAAGAGCACCAAAAAGAAATTTGGCATGCGCAACCTGGCGACAGTCACCTATGAGGTAAAAACACAGTTTCCGAGTATGTACAATATATAAAGTAGTTCGCTTTGCTCTCTGGCAGGCTCTGCAGTATCTGGAGGAATCGCCGTGCAAGGCACAAACACGTGAGAGCATAACGAATTATTTGAGAGACTTGTCATCATATAAATTAAAGCCCCATGAGTTACTACAAATGGTTAACGATCCTCCCACCAGTGCGCTACACACACAGCTGGTATGTAAACACATACACATTCGTAACTCTTAAATGTTATCGATTTCACTTGCTTGCAGCTCATCGATGACAACAAAGCTCCACTTACAGACGAACAGAACGAAGCCATCATACAGCTGACAATCAAACATTTTCAGCCAACTAGTACGGAACAACAGGCCGTCGTCACGCAGGCGGCAAAAGAAACGAGTCCACAAACCGAGACAGCTAAAGATTTAAATTAATTGTCTATTTGATGTAATTTGCACATAAACACATACATATATAGAAAATATGAACATTTTTTTTAGCAAGTGCATGAACATTTGGGGTACTACTACTCCTCCATTCCAGACCCAGACATTTTATGATGCAGTGTTAGCGCTTTTGATCACCCAAATCTTCGATAACATCCTCATCGATTTCGGCCCACTTTTCGGGTATAACATCGAATAGATCATCCTTCACATCGCCCTGAATGACAATTTCATCGTCCCCAGTTACCGACGAGCCGCATGCAAATTTTGTGCCAAAAAACTTGGCAGCCACTTTGAGATCAATATCTGTAAAATATATACAAGAGAATTAAAAATTTTCCCAAAAAAAAGGTGTGTTGAAAATCTAACCGAAAGTGCTTAGGCCGGTTACAACGGTAACGGACTTCTTTTTGCCGCGGGCAGCACGAGACACACAGATGCGTTTGGGCACATCTTCCTTCTTCTTCACACGCAGCAAGCCCTTGCCGCCGCGTTTCTGTCGCTTCTTGTCATCGTCGGTGCCATCGGCCGCGGCCTGTTCCTCCTCAATTTTGAGACGTTCGAAATCATCCGGCAGATGGCGTTCCAGCCATTCCTTGCATTTGTCGTACTCCGGATAATATTCACAGTACTGCAATAACAACAACAAAACAAATTGGCCAACGTGCGAAAGAGAACGGCAATATTCGCATATGTACATATGTATGTGTTTCTTTCACTCACCTCTATCGGCATTGTGCAGTGTCCGCAATATTTCATGACTATGGGATAAGTAACGTTTTCACGGGGTCCCAGTTTAAGTCGCTCGGCGGCCACATTTGTGCTCTCGTTGGTCATTTCTCAATTGGTTAAACTTGATTAAGTTGTGCAAAAAAAAAAATGTAAACTATGCTAGCGCAGTTAATTCTGCACATTAACATCAAGAGCACATTTATCGAGCAATCGTCTATCGATATACCCACTGGCAATGCTAGCAGCCTTGTCAACTCTGGAAATAATGAGATGTGTGTGGCCAGAGCTTTTTCTTATTGGGAAATTAAACAAAGTTATTCTTAAATGTTTGTTGTAAAATTTTAAATAATATGAATTAACTGTTAAATATTGGTAAGGAATACTCGATATTATGCCTTTGCTTTGTATCGATATGATACCAAAATATCGCACGCAGAGTATTGATATGATATCGACACATCGCACGTTAAGTATCGAAAGCTAGTAATATCACGATACGTTTATCATCTCTAATTGCCATATTGTTGCCGCATTAATAATAGATAATAAACCACAATTAACAACTGTGCTGCTGTGTCTAAGATGCGGAAAGAGTTGCATGATTTAAACTGATAAGCATGCACGCAACATCCCATGCAAATGAAAGCGGTGCAGAAAAACACACCGGTGGCAGCACCGAGGGCAAAATTCGTTGCATTTTCCTTAGCGAATTTCATGCGACAGCAGGCTGCAAAATCAGCTGCCAGGTAAGTAGACACTGGCACAGTGGTTTGAAAGCTGTAATTAAATGTTATGCTATTTCTTTATACATAGGTGCCAGATAATTACATCTCGAAGGAGGTATTCGATGCCATCAATGTCTACATAATACCCAAACAGCATTTGCAACGATGCATTCTAACCGTAAATGCCATGGAGGTAAAGATCGTTGGTTATCCGGTTGGCATACAGGATCAGCAGAAATACGCCCGTAATGCATTCCTTTTCAATCTGTGTTTTGTCTGCGATTCACGTGCTCGGTCCGTGCAATTTGAGCCGGTGGTTAAGAAACTGTCCGAGTATCTCATCATGATGGAGGAGGAATCCTGTTTCCTTTCCCGCGAGGATGATAAACTGCGATTACAGAACATTTTCGAAACGGTGCTGCGGGATCTGAATGAGCGACAAGTGGCCACCATTGTCGAGGGCGATAATACCATATATTTGAAGATTGTTATGCATAAACCAGATCCACCATCGGTTAAAGATCACATGGTGCCGTTGCTTTTGGCCAATCTACGGGATACGCCGCTAGACAACTGGGATCTGACCACACAACAGGTAAGCTGGGTGTACTCAGCATTCGCCCATACTCATGCATAATACCCATCCACAGATCTTGCCCTATATCAATGGCATCAATCATGTGGCTCGCATTGCCGCCGAGGCGGATGTAGAGACGGATCTGGTCAAGTCTTGCATACAGAATCTGGTCTACTATGGGGTAGTGCAGCTGTTGCCGATACTAAAGTATAGCAACGTATATATGACACAAAATCTGAAGCATTTGATACAGAGTGCAGCGCTGAGCAATGCATGCCGTAAATATGTGGCATTGCAACCGGATAAAGTGTTGCCCAGTGTGCAGAGAATCTTTCAGTTTTATGCATCGATGACCCACGGTGTTACACTGCGTGCAATATGTCAACGGATCTGTCCACAGAATCACAATATTGATGAGCGTAAAATGGTGATATTTGGTTTGCAGCACAAGTTTATACGTTGCATACACAAATATCCGGTATTTACCGGTTCAGTGCCTTCGGGACGACAAAAGATGTACACGGGTCTCATCAGTTTCGATGAGATTTGCTGTAAAACTGGTTTATCGCCGTGCACCATCGAGCGGGACATTGAGAAGGATACAAATGTGACTGTGATTTGGAAGTAGCTAGTTAACAGCACCGACTGTGATTTGCAAGTAAAGTTAACAGTTGGTTAACAGCAGCCCCGTCATCCCATTTTTTTTTTTTTCTTTTTATTTTGTGTAGCTTGTAGTTATTACGTTTTCGAAATGTTTGTTCATGCTGAAGATTAAATATAAATATACATTTATAAATATTTCGTCATTTACTAAATTTATAATGTAGCGTAGAGTTGAGTCGTTTCGTTTAGCACAAGTTCAGATGAGCAAATACACTTATTTAGTTTAATAACTTTATTTGGTCATCCTTAAACAATTAAAGATTATTTCAAAAAATAAATTTATTTTATTTTAATTAGCTGAAGACTAAATAAATCACCTGCTTGGAATATTTTAAGTTACTTAAATTCTCTTAAGTTTGTTGTTCACGAACAAATGTATTGGAGGACTGCACGATTGAACTAAAAGCGCCAACTCGAATGTAAAGTTACTTTGGCCAATCGATATCTTGTATCGACAGTTAACAGCGCCCATTGGGCATAACATTAAGAGAACCAGACACACACAAGCAGGCAATGCCTTATAAAGCTGAATTAATTGAAATAATAATGCTGTACAAGTCTGCATTATAAATACTAAAATTAATAATTAAAAAGTAAAATTACTTGGCCAATCGATAGTTAGTATCGACAGTTAACAGCGCCTATTGAGCATAACATTTGAACTCAACTACAAGCACACACACATATATGCATGCGCAGGCAATGCCAAGTAAATTAAAATTAGTTACTAAATTTAAGCAATTAATGCTGTACAAGTCTGCAAATGGTAATAATGAAAGAAGCTAGTGCAGCTGCGAATGGCTATGGTATGTGTCAAATGTGCAATACAAATAAACACACAATATGCAAATCAATGTTTCGTGCACACACTCTGTGTTTTGTTGTCCAGCTGCAGTCGAGCGCAACAGCTGTTCGATATGAAACCCCCCCTACTACCCTCCGCAACTAACTCAAGCACTGTTAAAATATCATAACAACAGATGACTGCAAATAACATATGTACATATATATGCTATGTATGGTTGTACATATGTGGAATAGAAACAACAACAGAGCAAAGAAACCGGCAAAAACCAGAGAAAATGTTCAAAATAGCCGCGATCTTTGGCAACGTTGCCACTGTCACTGGCCACGTTTTCAAAATGTACAATACATACAGAAACAGATACACATATTTGTTGTTGTTGTTTTTGGCATTATTAAAGATGCTTAATAATTCTATGGGCACGACACGCACACTGTTACACACTATGTGAGTGAACTTTTGTGTGTGTGTGTGAGCTAGACACACTTATTTGCCGCTTTGGCAAAATTCTGTCATTGTTATTCGCATTTGCAGCGGCGCAGGCAGCGACGACAATTCATAAATAATGTCTGAAGATGCCAAGAGTGAGTATATATGTAACAACACACACACTTATACGTACTTGGGATGTGTCATGGATTGTAGAATATTTGCATTAAAAATTATACATAAACTTTTTACTGTTATCCAGGTCCACGCACCAGAAACATTATCGAGAATCAACTCTTCCGACGCCAGCGCAGCTTAAAGCTTGAGGCGCTGCAACGGCAGCGTTCCCAATATGCCAGCGTCGACGCCACCGAAGAAGTTGATGAGGCGGACACATTTGACAAGGTTAGTCCGCACACACACACACACACACATGGATAGCCTTGCATACAGTCTGTTGCGAAAGTTTTCTCTTCTTGAAATGCATAACAGTTTAGTTTTAATTTTATTCTGTAGCTGTTGTGATTTCGGTTTTAATCTCGCTAAACAGCTGAGAGCTCTTAAAAAAAATAAGCGCTTAGCTTAGAAAAGATGAAAAATATTTTATCTATTTATATTAGAGAAACCACGATTTCTGAAACGAATTAAGTGTATGTAGTCTTAAATGTTTTTGGTTTCTTCTATACAAAATATCCCTATAGCCTATAGAACTTGTTCAAATTTGTTAGGAGATAATCAAATAATCAACTTGTACTCGTTTTTAGGAATCGAAATATTCACTTAATTCAGGAAAAATTTTCTTAAATGTTATAAACTCGCTGGAAATTTTGTATGCAATAAATCTAAAACTAGTCTGCATACGTTTCAGGAAGGGTACTATTTGAACAATGCTGTTTTTTGTAAAGTTCTGAAATTTGTACTAAAGTTTTCAGCGCTAAATGGAGTATGCATACATATGGAAATAAATTATATTAGCCCGATTTCTACAACGAGTCCAGATTAGTTTTATATTCGAGATGTAAAGGAAGATAATTTTAGCTTCGGGAGTACAAATTTAATATATATCTTTATGATATTAAACTGAAAATTGTATTTACGCAAAAACATAAATTTATAATACAGCGAATCACGTAAATATTCGGTTTTTTTTTGCAACTTCAAGAATTCAATTATGAATTGAACTATTATCTTTTCATATTGGTACTAATAAATAAATAATTCTTTACACAACTTATATAATTCAAAAAAAAAAAAAAAAAAAAAGAACGAAATTTTGCGTTATTCTAATATTTGGTTTTTTTTATTTACAGCTAACAAAATTTGTTTTTTATTTAATATTGGATAATATTTTTTTTTTTATGATATTAATTATTTTTAAAGCGTACCTTAGACGTTTTGGCATATTTTTATAATATTTTTATAAACCCATGTGCAAATCGTGCAAATAATTTTTTACTCAACTGTACGCCATGCAAGGGCCATGATAAAACGCACATGAACATAATCGTAACCCCTATACATACGTACATAATCCTACTCTAACTTATAATATATATTTCTAAACTTTTATTGCAGACGTACATAGTCATCATATTTACGGAGAAAGCGAAACTACGTCATTGCCAGGATGTGGAGAAGATCATACAGGAGTTTGATATACAAACTACACTGGAAATTGTTAGGTACTTAAATATATATAGGGTATAGGAATGACAATACGCATATTATTATATTGCTTTATAGAAGTATTTTGCTTTAGTTAGCTCAATTTTGCAGCAATTACTAATAAAACCAGTTTTTATTTACTTATTAAATTGCAATCAAGAGTTGAGTTTAAACTAGATTTAACTGGGTTTTAGTAAAAGTATTTAAACAAACATATCTGTGATGTAGTTTTTAATTTAAATGTTAGATAATAATAATAATATTTATACAATTAGGTGTATTTAGTGAAAATTTTGATAATATAATAACAAATTTGGTCCTTCTTTAAATTCTAGTCTTGTAGATTTGCTCTAGAAACCGGGATCTATAATAAAAGTAGGTATACTTTCATTTCAGTGATCTAGTTTCCAATTTAATTGCTAGATAATAATAATATTTACACAATTATGCTTTTTTAGAGACAATTTTGATAATATATCAACCAATTTGGTCCTTCTTTAACTTTGCTCTAGAAACCGAGAAATGTAGTAAAAGTATTTATTTAAACATATCTGTAATGTAGTTTCCGATTTAATCGCTGGATAATAATAGTAAATACACAATTAGGCGTTTTTAGAGACAATTTTGATAATTTAACAACAAATTTGGTCCTTCTTTAATTTCTAGTCTTGTAGATTTCCTCTAGTTAAGATGCAGCATCATATTAACTATATTGTAAATTAAAATAAATTGTTATGTTTCCTTATTTTTAGCAATACCGAAAAGTATTTGTATCTGTCGGCCAGTCTGGACAGACTGTTACGGCTAGCCGATGCCGCTGAGCTGGAGAAGATGACGACGACGGGCAGCATACAGAAGTTTAATCATGGCTGCGTCTCGGACTTTCTGCTGCCTGGTATGACCAAGGAGCAGATATTAACCTATTGCGAGACACCAGTGCTGATCAAAGATGTGATAGAGCCACCGATACGTTCGTATATACAAAAGGGTTACATTGAGGACATGTTTCCACTGCATGATATTGTAGGGCATAAAACATATATACCCTAAGAACAACTTATTAAGTACTTTGCTTTATTGCAGCTGTATCTGGATCGTTTTAGCCTGAATGTGAAGCAGACCAAGTTGCCCATTGAGGAGATACGCAACTATTTTGGTTCCAGCATTGGTCTTTACTTTGGCTTCATTGAGTTCTATACGAAGGCATTGATATTTCCCGCTGCTTTTGGTTTACTGCAATGCCTGTGGGATCTCAATCTGTCGCTGGTGTGCAGTTTCTATGTGGTCTGGACAACGGTGGGTTCAATTTAAGTTTTATTAAGCGTTAAACTGTTTAATTTCGAACCTTTTTATACCCTCTGAGGGGTATATTGGGTTTGTGAAAAGTATGTAACAGGCAGAAGGAGGCGTGGCATACCCCATAAAGTATATATATTCTTGATCAGCATCAACAGCCGAGTCGATATAGCCATGTCCGTCTGTCTTTCTGTCCGTCTGTGCGTCTGTCCCTCTGTCCGTCTGTCTGTCTGTCCGTATGAACGAAAGGATCTCAGAGATGGTAAGAGCTACAAGTTCAAACTTGGCCAGTATCGACCACATATTTAGTCAGTCAATACAAGTTTCTTTCATTTTTTTGATGCCACGCCCCATTCACCCACAATAACCGAAAAACCAGACATACCTCGGAAAAAATACATTTTTTTTGCAAATATCTCGGTAACTACGCCACTTAGGGACACCAATTTTGGCATGCAGGTTGCTAAATGCAACATAAAGACAATGCCATCAAAATTTTTTGGATGCCACGCCTCCTTCGCCCACCAAAAGCACCATTTCGTTGTAACTTTGCAAGCGGTTGGCTCACTTATTTCTTAACGTATAGTTTTGTTACTAAGCATTTACTTGCAGACAAATAATATCAAACGATTGTGAAAATTTCATTAAAATCGGACTATAAATAAAAAAGTTTCTCAAACAACGAAAATCGTTACATTCAAGCAAGGCATAGCCACGCTGTGCACAAAAGCAACGAAAACGAACGGAACTCATATAATTGGAAACGAAGCTCAGAGGGTATTACACGGTCGGCATGCCCGAATGACATTTCTTTCTTGTTTTTTAGATCTTTTTGGAGCTGTGGAAGCGTAAATGCGCTGGCTACTCGTATCGCTGGGGCACCATTGAGATGAGCAGTTTGGACAAGCCACGTGCCGCTTACCAGGGCCAATTGAAGCCGGATCCCATAACGGGCAAAATGACACTGCATTATCCGATGCGCTACACATACCTGCAAATGTATTGCATTTCGTATCCGGTTGTCTTGGGCTGTGTTGTAGCCGCTGCCTGTTTCGCTCTGTATCAGTTTCAAATCGAAGCGGAAGTATTGGCCGATTTCGGTGCCGACTCTTGGCTACTCTATATACCAGTGATTGTACAATCTGTGCTAATTGCAATCTTCTCGTGGGCATACGAGAAGCTTGCCACATTCCTCACCAATCTGGAGAATCATCGAACGCGTTCACAGTACGAGCGGCATCGTGTCAACAAATTGATACTCTTTGAGATTGTTAACAATTTCTTTTCGCAATTCTATATTGCCTTTGTGCTGCAGGATTTGAAGCAGCTCAAGTATCAGCTAATGATGCAGTTGCTCATCTTTCAACTGCTGTGCATTGCCCAGGAGATTGGCATACCATTGATGGCGGTGCTGCGGCAAAAGTATGCCAAATATTGCCACAAAGAGATCGATCCCGAGAAGATGCGTGCAATTAGCAATCAGCCACGCTATGAGCAATCATTCTATGAATCCGGTCTCGATGCCTATCATTCCACATACGAGGACTACTTGCAGGTCTGCATACAGTTTGGCTATGTGGTGCTCTTTGCCGCCGTCGCACCCTTCGCAGCCATCGGTGCTCTCATCAACAACATCTTTGCCGTACACATTGACATCTTTAAGCTGTGCAACATCTTCAAGCGTCCCTTTGGCCGTCGGGCCAAGAACATTGGCGCCTGGCAGCTGGCCTTTGAACTGCTCTCGGTCATGTCACTGCTGAGCAACTGCGGTCTGCTCTTCCTCCAGCCAAATGTCAAGTGAGTACTCTAAAACTTACTTACTACACAAGAGAATGCGTATGTACGTCTGTCCATCCGTCTGTCTCTTTTCTATTAACAACTGGATCTCTGAGTCTATAAGAGTTACAACTATCAAATTTGGTATGTAGATTTAACTATGCTGCACGTAGATCAAACTTATTTCTAAATTTTGCCACGCCCTCTGGCGCCTACGTAAATCGGAAAAACAATTTTCCACTATAACTCAGAAAATATTTGAGATATCTCAACCAAACTCACATATTATGTGTATCGGTACAATTCAATGAATTTTGATCAACTTTGCTTGAAATCGACAAACTATATACTATAGTTTCCATGTGATAAAAATTTCCAAATCTGTTTTTTTTTTTTGCAAACTCTTTTGTTTTTGAAGATATTGTAATTAAACTGGCGCAATATGTGTATGATAGAACTATCTATAGCCAGATCAACTTTGGTTAGAATCGACCAACTATATCCTATAGTTTCCAAGTGATAAAAATTAAAAAACAAATTTTCAACTCTGTATTTTATGCCAACTCTATTGTTTTTAAGATATCTTAATAAAACTGACACAATTTGTGTATGATAGGACTATCTATAGCCAGACCAACTTTGGTTGGAATCGAACAACTATATCCTATAGTTTTCATATGATAAATGTGGGAAATTGCAAAATCTTTCATTCAATATCCTCACATTAACTTATACTTTTCATACACAGACAATTCTTTTCGCACTGGGTGCCCTCGATACCGGATCTATCGTTTGTCATATTCGAACATATGCTGTTGGGTCTAAAATTCCTTATACACAAGGTGATACACGAGCGTCCACGCTGGGTACGCATTGGACTGCTCAAGGCAGACTTTGAGACGAGTCAGGCGCTCAAGCAGCTCAAGTGAGTTATACACTTCCTAAACTCTTAAATATTCTATATAAAACTCTTAAATTTTATTTTGCTATTCCATAGAAAATTCAAAGCTGGCAATAAGATGGCATAAGAGGCGTAAGAACGTATCCAAATTATACAAATGCGATCCCAGTCCGAGTGTAACCAGTCCATTTACATGATTATTTATTTAAAGTATGCTTTAAATTTAAATTTTAAATGCTTTTATTTTGATTGCAAATCTCAATACTAATGGTGCCTTAATATGTACTTATAAATATTATATATTATGCAACTTATCATTATTATTATTATACATTTATTGTGCCTACAATTTTATAAAAACGCATCCAAACGATATTAATAGCATAAAGTATGTGTATATATATATAATATATAGTTTTATTTACGGGTAGAGTTTAAGAATAAGGTGTGAACTGAAATGCTCGACTCTCGCTGTCTCTTTTCAAACCATGAGTATTGTTTTATATATTTTATACTTTATATTTCAATCTCTTTTTATACCCTCTGAGGGGTATATTGGATATATTGTTTCTCTGTTTCTTTGTTTGGTGCTCGACAAGTAGAAATCTTTATGCTCATATGTTTTAAATAACTTTTAGCTATACAGTGTGTTAAGAAAGTGTTTTCAAACGTATTGGAGTCTGCTTTCGTAACTAGCGTGGACTTTTACGCAAGTTCTTTGAGTATTCATCATTGCTGTTTGATGTGCTGCTATTAAATTTAAATTTTCACAAATTTAGAAACACTAAATTATATGTAGTAAATGTTTTTGAAGTCTGCTTCCGTACCTAACGTGGACTACTATTCAAGTTCTTAAATTAGACATTACTATTTGTTGATGTTCTGCTATTATAATTGAATTTACACAAATTAAAAATAAATATATGCTACATACGCTATATATTCTGCTTTCGTACCTAGCGTGGTCGTCTATCCATGCTCTTGTTGTATCCAGCATTATACTTTTAGGTATTATGAATAACTCTTACATACACGCAAATGTAGTATAAGTCTTTGTTGTCTGTTTCGTATCTAGCGTAAACTCACATACCATATAAACTTGCATATTTCGATGCTGTCATATTTAACGATTCCCTCGAAAATGTTTAAATGCCAGTAAAGCATCGATGCCATGCAAAATTCCCGCCGCATAGCCCATATACTAAGAGAGACAATATATATATTATATATTTAAGATATAGAAATTGAGGAAACTTTGTAGCTACTCACATAGGTGGCAGTCATGGCGGGATATGCCCAGAAACCGGGACGTACCAGAAACTGCGGATGCAACCAGACAATGCAAATGAATCCCATGTAGCTGGCGGAACTAAAGTACATGCAACAAGCCATTGCATTGAAGAGCGTCTCCTAAGAGAGTAATAACATTTCTATATCTAAAATTCCTATCAAATAGAGTTCTACTTACGAAAAGCGATTGTCGTATGAGGGAATACGATTTATCCGAAAAGCAATAGCATAGAAACAATATTGAAGTTGTGGTAAAACAGTGCCCAGTTGTGGCTAGAAAACTGGTCAGTGCCTGTCCAATAGTGTCAGCATACGGCACACCGTACTGTATGAGTAAACCCTCACACAACACAGCCAATCCCAACTGCATTAGCTTCAGTAATCCGCCACGGGAGATCACAAATCCAAAATTGATGCAAGTACAGACGCGACAGCAGCCGATCTTGATGCCAAATGGTTGACTCACTCCCCGTACTCCAAAGGATGCCATTGTGTTGTTGACTCTTTAACTTTTGTTTATCTACTGATGCTCACAGACTGCCTCAACATCTATTTGACTGCCTGTCTGCGTACGTGCAACATGCAACATGCAGCATCTGTTTCGAGGCGCTTCTATAAATAGCGCCGTGTCCCTTAAACCCCAAGCGGCTTCTACGGCGCACAATGCTTCAACTTTCCCAAAATACACACACACCACACACTATAATTCTCTTTGTTTTCGTAGTTCCTATTTAAATGTCTTGAGTCTGGCATTATAAAAGATTTCACTTGTAGTATGAAAAAAATAAAGTCTATTCAATATCTAAGGAAATTGTATGAAAACTTTTGAAATTTTTACAACTGTTAGACTCAAGTTAGAAATCTTTAGCTTGTTATATTTTGGAATTAAAAGGGGACACACCCGAGGGCTAATACCCTCTACAAGGTCGGGCGTACTCGACAGTTGGGCATTTTAGTTAGGTCCTTTTATTACCACTTCTTAAACTTTTAACTACGATATCTTTGCTATAACTACAGCGAAATACCATTTTACACTGTATTTTACCGCATAAATAATTTTAGAAAATTATCTAAAATTTGGGTTTTTTTTGACATTTTTCAAAAAAATTTTGGAAATTTTTTTTTTTCTAAAAACTGTTTGAATCAAGCAGGCAATTTATGCTGATTATAAAAATATATACTTTATAGGGTCGAAAATGAGTTTTATGCTTGTTATAGGCAGTTATAGACCCGTTACCAGGTATTCTACAATTTTGTACTGCTATAACTTTGCCAAAACTGCACAGATTTTCGATTGGAATATCATTATAAGCTATATTTTACATTCCTATTGATTTTACATTAAAATTTCGAATTTAATTTTAATTTTTTTCTGAAATTTCCAAGCCCTAATGGCTTCCGCTTTAGGTCCAAATGTGGACTACCGTCCACTGTGATTTAATAACTTTTGTACTTGAAAAGTTGATTGATTATGATAATAAATGTAATGTTACAAATATGGGTTTCTTATAAAGTTTCTCTTAAGTTCAATATGAAAATCCAAACATCTTTAGTTGTTATAGAATTGACTTTAAAATTTATTAATTTCTTGTGTTTTGATATCAAAAAGTAGCAAACGGTTTTGGGTATTTACAATAGTTAGGAATGCATCAGTATAATATTTCGTACATAAGTTAACGAAATCTGAGCATTGCACTAAATTTGGGTATTGGAATACTCGTGTCTGGTGTCTCTATATGGATGCGGTTGACAGACCGGCGACAGCATTCTTCTTCGATTTGCTCATACCAAAGAAATCCCACCAAGGTGTAGACCTCGTTGCGGTCGCGGCAGCTGTAGATGTGGTCGGAGTGGCTGCATCGTTGGCAACAGTGGCGACCTCCATGCTGGCATTCTGCACGATTCCATTTCCATCGGACACCAGACCACTACTGTGGGCGACTTCAAGCGGAGTAATGGCCGAATTTGGCTCGGCTGGAGGACTGACATTGGTTGTTCGCATTGTGGTATTCGATTGCTGTGGAGTCGGTGCCAGACTGGCTCGTGGTGTACCAGTTGCGGTATTCCGCCGACGGTTTCCGCCACCAAACAATTTACCTACGTACGGCATGCACATGATGCACCAGTTATGAGTTTCCGTAACCGTTTGCTTAAAATTAAATTTTTATATTCAAAGCTATGGATCGAAAGGCAAATTTATATAAACTTCATGTAATTTTTGTGTATATTAAATTCGATGTGAATCTGAAATGTCAAGTGCTTGAACACTATTCCCAATGGCTACCTAATCAAAAAAAATTTGAAACAGGAACTTTGATTTGGAATTTTTTTTCGAAAGCAATTTCAATTGTACGATTTCTGAAACATATGTAAATTCCATTATATATAGGCATTGTAACGCATATAACAGTCGGTAGCATACTTTTTGGGATTGCTTAAGAAGTTTTAAAGAAACTTTAAAAAAAAAGCTTTGAGTATTGAAAGAATTTCAAAAACTTCTTTAGATATCTAGCTAGTGAATGACATTGTAATACATTTACAAGTTGTTTTTCAATTATAAAACTGTTGAAGTTTACTTTAAAATAGCCAAATCGGCAACTTTCTTAAACCTTATTTATAATTGATTGTCTAGGTCGTGTTCAATTACTTGTTGCAGGCAGTGTAACTGCACTTTGTTGTTATGCGATTGGCAAATTTAAGTACTAGTATTTTGGAAAATTACAGTCGAACATTTTCCGTCACTTTCGCAGCAGGAAGCGACTCATCAATTACTATAGTGACAAACAAATAAATTTAAGTGTTTTTTAGTACTATATAGCTTTTTAAACACAATCACACACACACACACGCACACATATCAGTTCTGTCAAGTTAGCTTTTTAAAGCGACAGTGCGGTAAACATTATTATTAATTTATTTTTAAACATATTGTATATTTACGACGAACCTCGCTGAACCGGTTTGGTTTGAGTTTTTAGGCGAACTGGAGTTTAATACAAAATCTATTGAAAATTTTTGTCTTAATATAATATAAAGAATAATTTATGAAAAACTAATAACTTTTACTTTATTTTAGGAATTTTTGTCTTGCACATTTATAGGTCATTTGTCTATAAATAAGACTAAAATAATTAATTATTTAAAAAAATATTTATTTTTAGATTTATGATCTTATTTTTATGAGAATATTCAAACTTATTTTAAGAATATACTATTCTTGTTTCATGTGCTTTCAAAATTTAGTTTTGTTCTTTAATTTTAAGAACTTTATATTCAAGTATTTAGACAAAATTTCTTTGTTTTCAGAGTAAAATCTTATTTTGAGAACATTAGAGGTTTGACAATTATTTTTCATTCCAGCAAATGGGGCTTGGCAACCAAATAACATGACTGCTTAAATAAAAAGTCCATATGAAAAATTTAGCGTTAGTAGCACGTACTATCTCCGAGATTTGTTCGTTTATACGGACAGACCGATGGACCTAGCTAAATTGACTCGGCTTGTGATGCTGATGTATATAGTATATTTATGTTTATAGTTTTAACAAGCTTAATATGTATAGCCTTGGCAAAGGATTCTATTCAACTGAAGGCTACTTTTTTCTTTATTAAATTTTTACTTTATTCTAGCTATTTTAGAGTCTTGAAGTGTTGACAGCGCTGACACACGTACCACATGTGAACTTAATCGGTCGCATTTCAATAACGGCACTTAAGCTTCGTTTTACTTTTCACTGTTTATTGAGCTTTCGAGTCGTGCTGAGCGGAAGCGAGACAGCGACAGCGGCAGCGACAGCTAGAGACGAAGTGGAAGTCGAACTAAACAACAGTAATAAAGCAGCCAAAGTGCCGTCGGCAGCGGAACGATTAGTGTAATTTATCAGCCACAACGACAATTTGAATTTTTGTGGGAGTGAACAATTGATAGACAGAACGGGGAGTGGGCGAGTGGAGTGGGCTGGTGGGGGGGAGTAGTGCATGTATATAGATGTGTACTATATGTGTTGGCGGGCGGTAAGCTTTTTGACAATAAAATTAACTTGGTTGTTATCAAAATCAATTATTGTAGTCGCAGCTGCGATTGATGCGACTGCTGGCTAAAGCGTCGCAAAAGCAACGCAGAGTGAGAAGCTGTTGACGTCAACGCAGGCAGCGAAGTGAGACGGCAGCGACGCTTTAGAATGCTGTAACAATTGAAACCGTTGCATTTCCATATGTGCATACAACACACATACATATATATAAATATACATATATACTTGCTGATTGCTGTTGTTGGCTATTTGCCAATTCTGTCACGATTTTTGCACGTGCAAAAGCTGCGACGCCTGCGCAACAGTCCGCTGCGTGCTGCGCACTGCTCGCTGCTATGCGGAAGCAATGCGCATTTATCGGCATCGATAACAAGCAAGCAGTGCAACATTGGGCAGCAGTTATCCTGCTCTGTTATCGGCGCCAAAATTTGTTGTGAGGTTATGACAATTGCAGCACTCTTCGAAATCGTATAAGTATGTATTTGAAAAAAGGCATTAAATTGGCCAAAATATAATAAATTGTGATAATTAAAAATTAATTACCAGCTAACTCAATACACAGTTTTAATAAGCTGCGAACTAATAAAGAGAAAATAAAACAAATATATTATATTATACAACGTGTACTAGTTAAATATATAATTAATAATTTGTAGCTGCATAATATGTAGCTCCACCTCACAAAGTTACAGTGCTCGATAGTTGTACTATGCCTGGCTATCGTACCTATTTTTCGAGATATGTATTTCGATGATTTACCATTATTAATTTTTATAAGACTCTTATTTTTCGAAATTTTTAAGCA
This sequence comes from Drosophila tripunctata, assembly GCA_035047385.1. Classification (NCBI taxonomy): domain Eukaryota; kingdom Metazoa; phylum Arthropoda; class Insecta; order Diptera; family Drosophilidae; genus Drosophila; species Drosophila tripunctata. The sequence continues at coordinate 673,859 of JAWNPS010000270.1, read as the reverse complement.
ACATTTTTCTGGTTTTTTTTTTTCTTGATTTCTTTCTGATCGTGTAAGCGAAGCGAAGCCTTGCAAAATTCTTGATCTGCGTGCACAACTTAAAAGAATTAAGATCAATTTTTTTCTAGTTTCGCTAGCAACTGAATTCGTCACAAAAACATAAGTCTTTAGTTGCCTTAGACAACTAGGCGAGCAAGTATTCCAAAAAAAGCTTAAATAGTTTGTTTAAAGTAATACTAAGATATGAATAACAAAGTTTAATGTATGTATGAACATTCGTCATTTTCTTTAATGTACAACTGTTTTTGTTAAGTAATGACGTCAAATAAACAAAGGAAGACACATTGACAAATGTTTATGAATATTAACAGTGTGTTCAATAAGTGTTTTGACCGAGTGAAAAAAAAATATTATTTTGGTATTGTTATAGGTATTGAATAGGTAGGATTTTTAGGTCCCATAGGGCGGGAGGGTTTATGCAGCTTAATCACCTTGTTATCAGTAAGTATAAGAGCTAGAGCCAACGAATTTCCACGATCGTCTGTTTGTCCGATTATTCAAGTGCCTAGATCTCAGTGATTATCTGTACCATCTATCGGAATGAACGTCGGTTTTAACTCTAAATTTATAAAAGCTAGAGCCACCAAATTTGAATGATCGTATAAGTGTGTTAATCTTAATCTATGCACTTAATAGCTTGAATCACCAAATGTCTGTCTGATTCTATGATTTTAGTATGTATATATATGTGGTAGAACCACCAAGTTTCTTTACCAGCTGTTCTAATACTTTAAGAGCTAGAGCTACCAAAATTGCATGATCGTCTGCCTGCAGAAAAGCCTTAGTCTTAAAGACTATAAGAGTCACCAAATGTCTGTCTGCCTAGATGAACGATCTTAGTAAGCATATTTGTTATCACTATCTGTCTGTAAGAGCACATTGCATCTAGACCTGTTGTATAAGAGCTAGAGCTACCATATTTACGTGATCGTCTTTACCTTAGGTCTGCACTCTAAAAGAGCTAGAGCCACCAAACCTTAATTTCAAAGCCTATTAGAGCTAGAGTCACCAATTGCTTAAATTGTTTAATGTTAAATATAGTATTAAATTTTTTATGATATAGGTTAAGTTCGCACAACTCTATAATAGATATTATGGAAAAATGGGTCAAGGTTAAGTACACACAGATTTTTGTTAAAAATAAACTTTTACTTTTTATTACTTTCAGTTTTATTTCTTCCCATCGTGTAAGAACAGAAATTTGAAAATATAAATATTTTGAGTTTGTTTTGTTTAAGCATTTTCCCAGCCAACTGTATAGTCCATTAACATGTGTATGTATATATATTAAATACATTTACGTATAGTATGTAGTTATTTATAAATCAAATGAATATACACAACATATACTAAGGCGCCAGTCCGAAACGGCCTCCCATTTGGGGCCGTAGAGGCAGTTTTCAGTGTTCGGATGCGGACAATGTCGAGACAATTTCAGATTCGCAAGTGTTTTACAATTAATTTTCTTATTAATTAAAGATTTCTTATATACAAATATACAAACAATATAAACAAATAGTTTCTGCAATTTTGTTGTGACATTTATATTCACAACAGAGCGCGTTTGAAGTCCATTAGTGCGGTGGGTGTGCTTTTAAGAATTGTTGTGACACATTTGCATATGGCTATAATTACAGCAGTTGAAACAGACAGATAAGAAGCTGAAAGAAAAACACACATGTAAATTGCATTTTTCCCGTTCTATTTTCCCTGCAAATAAATAAGGGTAAAGTCAAAAACCCGGTTCGATTTTGCTCCACTTTCAACTCGAAATTTGTACTTTGAGCAACTTATGTGGAAACTACGCCCCATTTGAATGCCAGCCCAACAAAGCAATTATATACAGATTTTCAGATATATGTATATGTATATATATCTGTACCTATAGCACGTATTACGCATTAGCGTAAATAACAAAATTTTCTAAAAGAAGACAAGAATTTTCTAAAACGTCACAGCAAACAAATTCATTCAATATTCAATATATATAGACTATACATAAATACGAGTGTTCGATTGTATTCGAAAAATGCAAACAACTCAGACCTGTTCTAAATTTCCACTACGCCCGTTGTGGGTTTAATATACTCTGCGGGAAATTAATGTGAATAACCGAGTGAAAATTCATATGCATTTCGAAAACATTTTCAAAAACTTGTGGGAAATACGTTGTTATTATTATTTCAAACATTTTAATTTAAAGAAAAAAAAGCACTATACTCTCTGTCAGGGTATTACACGTCCTGGCTTTCAGTTTATATTTTTTCCAAATTAGTTCTAGGACAATAAATTTCTTGTTAAGTGCAGAAATGTGAATTCTAAATAGTAACAGTAATAAAAAAATATATATAATATACTAGAATTAAGTGCTCTATAATCTAAATATATGCCTAATGGTCAGTTGTTTATTTACTTTTCTGTAAATATTGTAAAAAAAACAGAGTAAATAAAAGTTTTCAACTCGTTTTCTAAACAAACATTTCACTAACAACCTACACCAAGTCAATACATGTAGCATTCGCAGTTTGTCGAGTGTAATTTTAATTGACAATTGTTTGAGTTAAAAAAAAAAACAAAACAACAACAACAACAAAACTAGATGAGAACACAAGTACTTTTCATTGTTAAGACGTAGAGAATTGTAAACATTTGTTGTTTATCTATAAGTGAAGTGCAGGCGACAGATACAGATACAATTGCAGACGTAGAAACAGATACAATTTGGCAGAAGAAACCAAACTATCAAAATTTGTTAGTCATTTTTCATGTAAGTAAAGGTACAAAAAGAACTATAAACATTTGATAAAATTAATAGAAATATGTGCAGATTGTTATACAGATAACATTTTTATAATTTTTAATTGCAAATTTACTTCTAAATTCATCAGAACAACTAGTTCTGCAGGCATCGTTAATAATAATTATTGCATTGATTTTTAATTAAAATATAAGCTTAGTAATACTACAACTTAAAAGGTAGCGAAATTTTTTAAATTTTCGGAAAATATGTGTTGTGGTTTCAGTTTTAGGATATGTTTGAAGCCAGCAGTGTGAAAGCATGACTTGATGATTCAGTGAATTGTTGGAAAAGCTGGAAAAAGAACCCAGTTGCTATAAGCACTATGAGCAAACACTTGTTGTTTAACAGAAACATGTACATGCTATGATAAAGATGCAGTGATGACGTACAAATGTACTATACTTGTACCCTGTGCGAGTAAACAAACTAAATGAGTCTGTAAAGTTGTTCAAAAAAAAAAAGAAGAAAATATGTACTTTAACTGGGACGCTGATACCCAGATTAGATATTCATCAAAAACATATATTTTGTTCTGAGGTATATCTAATTTTTTTAATTATTTTAGGCGACTGGGGTTTAGCATCAAAAGAATAAAACAAAATTTTATGGGTGAACTGAATATGAAGTCTATATGCTAAATTTGACGCTTATAACTTTTAGCAGCTCAGAGATCTGTTCGTTAATGCGGAAGGCGGATAGACAGTGCAATTAGAAATGGACAGAAGGAGGCGTGGCAGACACCATAAAGTGTATATATATTCTTGATTAGCATCACAAGCCGAATCGATTAAAAATATCGAATATGCCAAAGTCTATAAGATACGCCGAATACTAAAGAGTCTAAAAGGTATAAGCTGAAAAGTTTTGAGAATATTTTTACCAATTTTTCACAATGTTTTTATGATATACTTTTCTATATCTTGATCAAATCTCTTTCAATCCTATATTCTATATAAGTTTGAATATGAAATATATTTATATATACCTCATCTTTCAAGTATTTATACAACAATTTCATAAAATTTGTTTGTTATGTTGCCTAAGCGTAACTACAAGGTCTTTTGCAGTCGATTTGCTTGACTGCAGCATTACTCACCACACTCAGGTGGAGGTACACTTAGAATTCCACTATTTATGCTACGTTCCGGGTTTGTACTTGTATACAGAATACCTTTATTTTTGGCTTATCAGTTGATTGGAAATCGAAGATGAAATATCAAGAGTTATAGTCACTCGGAAACGTCATCGTTTTTTGCATTAGTCGGCGACTCTTTGGGTGGTGAGACAGAGAGAGATATAGAGAGGGATAGAGCTGCTGCAATGATCGCTTGGCTGCGACTGCATTGTCGTTGCCTTGGCATTGAGTTTAAGCATCGCTTTCAATCGTTCAGTACATTGGCTCCAGTTACATAACGCTTTTTATGCACAATTCAATGAGATGGCAGCTCATTAAACTAAATCCGTTTGGGGAATTCGATTCCAAAAACGAGCATGAACAGTGCAATTAGAAATGGACAGAAGGAGGCGTGGCAGACACCATAAAGTGTATATATATTCTTGATTAGCATCACAAGCTGAATCGATTAAAAATATCGGACTGTCCGCCTGTCCGTATAAAAGAAACATATTTCTGAATCGGTTACAGCTACACGCGTTCAAGTTGGTACACATACCAATAAGAGTTCCCACAATGAGGGAAAAACTATTTTCGAAATTTTTTTATTCTTAAAAGTATTCTTTGGTAATCAGAGAGCTTGGGATGGCTATGAAAATATCTCATCTCTTCATCTCTAAGAATTATCGAAATCTATCGCAATAGCTGCATCAATTTCGAAACGCTTTTCATTTCCAATACCGATACCAATTCCGATTTTCCCCTATCAAGCCATATTATACATATGTATGTTATGCACGAGTTATCGCCTCTAAGCTGCAACGTCGACTTCTACGATAGCGTCGTCGTCGTCGTGGACGTTGACGCCGACGTAGACGCTGACGTTGACTTCGTCTAGTTGGTTGTTGTTGCAGCTGTTTTTTTTTTTTTTTGCTTTTGGCACAATCGAAAGTTACGTTTGGGCTTTACGTAGACCGCATTAGTTGTACGCTGAGTGTCGTCGACATCAGTTCACAGTTTCAAATTTGAAAGATCCCAAAAGCCAATTGTCAACAGCATTAAAATCATTTCAAATTTTGTGAGTAAAACAATTAAAGTCCATTGCTCAATATTGGTCAAGTGGGGTACAGTGGTCAAGTGTTTGCTGAAGCATTACAATCTCAGAACTGTGAAAGTATTTCAACATTTTGGTCCAACGATTTCAGTATAGAAAGTGTAAGAATTGTATCAAATTTAAAATGAAGCGCAAGTGAAACAGCAACTTATCTATGGATTATATGAAATGTTCTGTACACAGGGAGAAAAATTCAAGAGTTTCACTAAGAATGTAGATGTTAAGAATTTCTGCAGGAATAAATTAAATTTCGGAAGTCTTTTTATGCACAAAATGTGAGCAAAATGTAATAAATAATTTTTATGTTTTGGAAAATACGCTCATCCGAATTTTTTCTGTGTACTAATTTCGATTTAAAGCTGAGCTGACAAAGTTAAGAGTTGCATATTTTTCAAGTTATGCTTTAAATTATTTTAAACGAATTTTGAACATATTAAAACAGTTAGGACACCGAATTTTGAAAGATTTTCGGGAGTATCAAAACCAAAAACTGTTAAAAACAGAAACTTATAAAGAATTATCTTATTAAGATACTTTCTAAAAATTGTTATTGTTTTAATGATTCTACTCTTGTTGTTGTGCTGCATATTTAAATGACTTAAAAAGCAAAGATCCCTAATTTTGAATGATTTTTGGGAGTGCAAAAGCACTAGAAACAATAAAACTAAATATATAAACAAAATTAATTAATATTTTATTAAAATTTTCAATCTCTTAATGTTCTATAAAGAATCGAAAATGAACTTTGTGAGGTCTTATCTGTACGTCTGATTTATTTTAAATTTTTTCTTGAAGTTACTAAACAATTTTTAAAGAAATTTTGTCTGTCTTTCAATCGGTTTGAAATACTAACAAATAAAGTTAAAAAATACTCCAATATTTTTTTTTTTTTTAATATTATAGAAACTATAGAGTAACTTTCTTTTAACTTATTTAAACAAGTTTTTATATAAAATTTCTCGACTAATCGTTGCAAGCTCATATGACATGTATCAATAATTATACCAATTTTATAACATTTGATCTAAATATATACACATATGTGTATATATTTATATTTTTCATTCCATTTGAATTCGTTCTCATTCATATGATTTCCATAGTGCAAAATCAGAATCACAAATGTTAGGCATGTGACTATATTATATGATAACTTGCAATACTTCCACTCCCAGTACCGTTTTCTATTATTTATAAACTTTAATTTGTGCAATTAACTTGCAAATCGCCTCAGCAGCCAAACAACTGATTAAATATATTAAAATTAAACTATAAATAATAATCATAACAATACAAAAAACAATCTCATCGTGATAAGTGCAAAATTCATATTCGCATTTCTCCTACAATTTCGCCAGCGGGCAAAAAAAAAAAAAAAACAAAAAGAATATATATGTATCTATACCATTAATCCCTAGCCAAAGTTGTATACCCTAACTCCCCCATGTAGCCCTTAAAGCTCTCTAGACCGAAACGATTTCCATTCCCATTCCCATTTCGATTCCCATTTGAATTCCCAGTCGTAGCACTGAGCGGATCTCTGATTAGCTCGCATCCCATCATGTTCTATGTAAACGTTCCGCATTCATTTCCCTTACAATCGCAATTGACTAATGTACATCTGTCTGTATGTACGTATGTACATATGTATTTTTATAAACATTTCGATAGTTATTTTATTTAAATGCAAATCATGCAAATACCATAAAACACTACACAGTTTAACAAAAAACAGAGAACGTGTGTCATTTTGCACAACTCAGTTAAGAATTCTGTTCATGAATCGAAATAGTTCTCTTTGGGGTTCCGCATCTACTATATGCCACTACAAGCAGTTACAGTGAAGACTCTACGAAGCGAACAATTGATGAACATAAGGGAATTTGTGTACCGAGTATCTTAAATATATTCCAAGTTTTCGAGTTTCTTGAACATAAACTCTAGTACTTTATGGCTTGATTATCATCATTAGAACTATAAAGAATAGATGCACTTAATTTAAACAAATTAACTGTTAATCCCTAAAGACAATCAGGGTAAAAAAAAACCTTCTTAATAGGTTTTTTCTTCGTTTTCATTTCCCAGCTTTAAGAGCATAAGTATAAAAAATTTCAGGAAAATATTTCAAGATATCTCTACAGTTCGTTCACTTCTATTGATATATACTGTATTACACTTATTGGTAATTCAGTGATCGCACGATGAAAATTTCTTGCTCTCCTTTCACAAACTCTTTCGTATACAAGCATTTCGACAATTTTCAAACTTCAGATTATTCATAGCGTCTTCTCGGTTAAAAAGTGTCTAAGCACGTGTTGCGGTCATCGTGTCCATTAAAGATGTCAAAAAAATGCAAATAAAACTGGTAAAGTGGCTCTTAGGAAATGAATGCACACGTGATATATGATATCAAGTTAATTGAATATTCAGTTGAACATATATATAATATTAGCATAACTGATAACATACTAAAAGTAACATATTTCACGCGACAAGACGTCAAAGTGATGATGTTTCCATCGATTGAGTAAGGGCAAACTATACTAGTGGAACTGATTTAAATAAGAAGATAAACTATATAACTAACTATATTTTATGTAGTATTACATCAAGTATATCGTATCAGAATTGAAACTAGTATTAGTATTTAAAAGTATTTGTAAATTTCAAAAAATAAACTGTAAGCTTTAAGTTCTACAAAAATTTGAGTTTTTAAAGAAAAACTTGACAGTAGAGCTAAGACTGACAAGTTGTAAAGTTAAAAAAAATTTCTAGGCAAATTTATAGTCTATCGTAAAAATTGAATATTATATAGTAGTACAGAAAAGTAAGTTATGTAGTTTTGAGTGTTACAATGTATGAATTGGGTAATAAATAGGAAACTCGACTCTCGTTAGATATTGGAAAACTCTTTTAGATAAACTCTATGAAATAGTTGATAACATATTAATAATTTAACTAAAAATAGTATCTGTTATAAGAAAAGTTTCTAATTTTAACAAATAAAATACAAAAAAGCTTGGAGTATTACATACTATACTGTTTGAAATTAAATTGTTTGTAGTGCAGTGTTAAATGGCACACGACAATGTGTTGAGGAATTTCATGACTCTCATCTGATGCGTAGCGCAGTTTGTACGTTAAACAATTAATTAAAACTTAATTAAAGCCAAATAAATCACTGACAGCTGTTGTTACAGTAAATTGAACAAGCAAATGAAACGAAACTGAAACTCGTCGTTGTTGTTAGCTGATAAGATGATTTTTTCTATCTTTTTTTAAATCAATTAATTAGCACAAATGCTTAGCTGCTTAGAGTTTGGCAACTAGCTTTAATGGTTGCTGGTGGGGAAAGGGTTGGAGTTTGGGTTTGGGTTGTGGATGGGGAAGGGCCTCCCATATACGATATCATGCTTGAGATTGGCCAACAATCGGATGAAGTCGAGCGTGACCGTGGGCAGCGGTTGCTGCAACTGGGTTAATTTTCAATAAACTTTACATAGATTGACTATTAGAGCTGTTACTAACATTTAATATAATTATGAAGTTTCTTGTTGTTGCTGCAATAGTTTTGTTTTTTTTTTGGTCAAGTATTTCATGGTCTTTTCTTATTGTTTTTTTGTCTGCTTCATTTTCATTTCATTCATTCATTCGATGCAGACAGACCGGAAGACGGACAAACACAATTGCAGCTTTGAAATGGAACTGGAGAGTTATATGCAGGCATCGGCATCGCCCAACAGCAAACGTTTTGTTGTCGAAGATTCAAGTAAGTCTACCACACAAGTGTTATAGTATGTTATATATAATATACCTTAAATAGCTTCCGGCTTAGAAAGTGACCAGGCGTTGGCGGAAGTGCGTAAAGTTTTTAAAATACCCGTACCTTTTACACTAAAAGGGCATATAGCATTCAAATGAAACTTTTTTATAAATTAAAATATAAAAAGTTAATAAAACAAATAATTTTGATAATAAATGAAATTATGAAATGAATAAAAAATAAAATTCGACCGAACTATAGGAAAGTATAACATACATGATATGTGTTTTAGGTACTCAAAAAAAAGAAATGTCAGTCTCTTAGATCTAGGTATTTATACGGAGAGACAGACAGACGGACGAACAGACGAACGGGCGGACGAACGAACAGACGGACGGACGGACGGACGGACGGACGGACGGACGGACGGACGGACGGACGGACGGACGGACGAACAGTCGAACAGGCAGACGGACGGCCGAACAGACAGCCTTTGACTGTTGACGAATATTTCTACTTTAATATACACAAATCGCGTCTGACAAATCGAACAGTTTATTTTGAACTCTTGTAATGTAGGTAGTCTTAAAATATACTTATAGTATTTACACACATATAATATATAGAATTTAAAAAAACTTTAAATATAATTTAAAAATTTCTTTTCCAATCTCATTTGAACATTAAAGACGTTGTCTCATGTTATTTTTAAAATCTTAAAAACTAATTTGCACACAAAACTAAAGACTTTTCGTTTAAGTAACAGGTATTTGACAGTCGGCTTAGTTTTTTTTTGAGCGCGTGTGTTGGCTGTGCGACATTGTCCTCCAGCCGCCCACTTTACCGCCCCTTCGCCGAATTGGCAACGGGGAAAGAGGTAAATACAACGAAGCAGACAGGCAGGCAGGCAACAAGCTAACAAACGGCACCTTAGCCGACATTCAGCCAATCACCGATTATCAGCAAGTTGAAGTTCAACGCCAGTCAACAACAGTTTGGCCATGAGACACATACTCAGACTGAGTAAATGAGTCTGAGTCGCAGTCTGAGACGAAACTTGGAATGGGATTGTGTGTCATAGACTCGAACTTAGATTGTGCGTTGAACGCATCATTAGTGTTGACGGCATTGGTTAGACTCAAATAGCTAGGTAGATGAAAACAGCTAGAAACAAGCTGTACTTTTTTTGTGGACAAGGGAGTCATGAAATCGTATGATGATATATTTTCAAAAAGTTATGCCTAGAAAACTGCTTGCCAAAATTGCTATACCCAAGCATAATAGATTCCCAGACATTCGCCAAAAACAAAGATCTTTGCGAGAGGTATGCCTAGTTTTTCACTCATTGTGGGCGAAAGGAGCTTGGCATTAAAGGTATAAAACAAACTCGTATTAACCGACTATAAAAGGAGTCCACATACCAAATTTACCGCTTGTAGCTCTTCCCAACTCAGAGATCTGTTCGTTAACAAATATATTTTTATACTTTATGTGGTCTGTCACACCTGGTACATATTTTCAACAAAGTTTATATAGCCTTATCAGACAGTTAACCACCTACCCTAAAAGTAAGTTATAAACACTACCAAATAGTCACTATACATTTTCGAAAACTAGCTATAAATTAGCGAAAGTAACAACACTGCGCACACATCAGTCAGGCCTTCGGGGCATACGCAAAAACTGGAACACTTTCACATATGTTATGTTTCTTCCTCCCTCTCTCTATCTACATATCTCTCTCTTTCGCACCGTCTGTCTTTCTAGTCACAAAGGTGACCTCCGATGGGGAACCGCACGGAATGATGACCATGGTGGCTGGTTTATCGGGCCTACTAGCAGCCATTATAATACTCGCCGTACTCGTTTCCATGGTGGCCTGTCGCAAACACAAAACGTAACTAATTTCCGTTTATAGATTCGATTATCCAGTTGGATATATATATTTTAACAGAATTTCGTTATCTTTTCTTTTAGTAAAAAACAACAGAGCACCTTGGGGAAATCAGCGGTGGTGGCAATGACAAGTGTGGAAAACTCACAGCATCAACTTGGCGGCAATTTGAATACCGCATTTGCCGAAAGCACTTTGACCCTCAGCGTTGATGATAACGATAAGGATAAGGAGAATCAACGTCCCACTGCGATTATTGTCGAGCGCTATTAAACTACTATTTGGAATTACACAATAGTTATTTAAGAAAGCGCTTCTTAAATGCACGTGATGTTTGTGAACTGTTTGAGACTGAACATTAGCATATTAAGCTACATATATCATATATTATATTAATATTATATTTCGTATTGTTTTTTTTTTATATATATATAAATTTACTGATCGATAATAACAAATGTAGGGCACAAACTTTATTTTTATATTTCTATTTTATACATTAAAAATTTTAAACAAAAAGCAAAAAAACGAGTAAATCAATTTATTGAAATTATACTAAAGATTTCAAGCACTTGATTTCTAGATTCTCGGTTATAGAGAAACAGGATAGGAAACAAGACGAGAAGTATTTTGGTGTATGTATGTCTGGTTTTTCGCATATTGTGGGCGAATAGGGCGTGGCATCGAAAAAAAAGATTCTAGTATTGCCAGACTGAATATGTGTATGATACTGACTAAAATGGATATTGTAGCTCTTACCATCTCTGAGTTCTGTTTGTTCATATGGACAGACAGACAGACGGACATGGCTATATCGACTCGTCCTGTGATGCTGATCAAGAATATATGTATACTTTATGGGGTCTGCAACGCATCCTTCTGCCTGTTACATACTTTTGATAAACAAAATATACCTCTCAAAGGGTATAAAAATTATATAACGCTCTATATATAATCCCATATCGAGTTCTACAGAGTAACCAACAAATTTTTATACCCTCTGAGGGGTATAATGGGTTTGTCAGAAGTATGTAACAGGCAGAAGGAGGCGTTTCCGACCCCATAAAGTATATATATTCTGGATCAGCATCACAAGCCGAGTCGATATAGCCATGTCCGTCTGTCCGTCTGTCCGTCTGTGCGTCTGTGCGTCTGTCCGTATGAACAAACAGATCTCAGAGATGGTAAGAGCTACAAGTTCAAACTTAGTCAGCATCGATCACATATTTAGTCAGGCAATACAAGAATCTTTTTTTTTTTGATGCCACGCCCCATTCGCCCACAATAAGCGAAAAACTAGACATACCTCGGAAAAAATACATGTTTTTTGCAAATATCTCGGTAACTATAATACCTAGGGACACCAATTTTGGCATGCAGGTTGCTGTTTGCAATATAAATATAATGCCATCAAAATTTATTGGATGCCACGCCCCCTTCGCCCACAATTGCGTTGTAACTTTGCATGCCGCTGGCTCACTTATTTCTTAACGTATAGTGTTGTAACTTAGTATTTATCTGCAGACAAATAATATCAAACGATTGTGAAAATTTCATTAAAATTGGACTATAATTAAAAAAGTTTGTCATACAACGCAAATCGTTCCTTTCAAGCAAGGCAAAACCACGTGCATTGCATTGAGCTGTGCACTCAAGCAACGAAAAACGTGCGAGCGAGACAGACATACAAATATGTGTGCATGTTAAGTTCTTGCAGCAGCTACTTCAATTTGAACTTATCTAATTGGAAACGAAGCTCAGAGGGTATTACACGGTCGGCATGCCCGACTGACAGTTTCTTTCTTGTTAAAATATTCCCTAATGGCTTATGCACATGGGTATAATATATAACAAGTCTCTAAAATATAGGTGTTTCCAAAACTGAACAATAATAACAATACTGTTAATTGGAACGTACAACGTACTTTAGTCGTTTATTTGTGTACTTATCACATAAAATATATAAATGTAGAAAAAAATGTATAAAAGTGTAGAAAATGTTGAATTGGATGTTGTATGTGCACTTAGAGCGCTGTGCTGCGGCATCCAACGACCATGGCCAAGAGTGACATGCGAATGTACATGCCATATTCGGCTTGACGGAAGTATGCGGCACGTGGATCCGAATCAAAGTCACGGCTAATCTCCTCCACGCGTGGCAGTGGATGCAACACAATGGTACGCTTATTTGCCCGTGTCATCATCTTGGGTGTGACAATAAAGTGGCCACAGCTCTGCAAAGATATGAAAAGCATAATATATGATTTTCTTAGAAACTTTGAAATAAGTATATTACAGAACTAATTTACTCAGAAGTGTAATTCGATTAAAGGAATATCGCTTTAATCCATATCCCTTACATGCTATTGAATTCATATAAAAATTACTATTTTCTTTAGCGTACCTGTTCGAATTTCCTGCATTTTTTTAAGAAATCCAGCCCAACAATTTTAATTTAGATTAAATTTTAGACACATTATAAACAAAAAAAATTCTACAAATTTTGGTATATTACACATGTCTGACAAAATTCGATGTACGCTACAGAGAAGTGCAATAAGTATTCAATTTTTAAATTGATCCGAATATTGATCTATACCCGTTGTGATTTATTCACATTTCTTGAGCGAAAAAAAAATCATCTTTCATTCAAATTATTATTCAAGAACCAGTGCTACTCATTCAGTGAGCGTTCAAAAAGCGGTTGCTACTCATTCAGTGATCGTATATTGACCCCGTGACACTGTTTGACTTTGTTCTGTGAATCAAATTAGAGCGTCCGACACTCGCTCTGTGAGCGTCGCGCTACTTAGTCTGTGATTGGGACGTGAGCGTAAGTTTGTTGTGCGTTAAAAGTATGCCTGCCACAACGCATGCAATAAAATTAAGAACGGTAAATAAGACTCTCTAGCAGTGTGCACACAAACCAGAAAAGGTCTTTGCTTGTGCGTCGCTTGCTAGTTGCAACTCAGTCTATGCGATTCTCATAAAATTGTCATTTGATACTTGTTTTGTAATTTTTTCTGATACTTGTTTTTGAGCGTCGAAAACCAACGCTCACTTTTCATTCATCCCTCACTGATTTTTCTGATACTTGCTTTTTTGGTGAACAAAATTTTCGCTCACATTAAAATCATACTATACTATGACGCTCACTTGTTACTTGAACGATACTTGATCGAAAATGTAGAGCTACTATACTTGATTTAATCTGATTTTTCGTAGAAGTGAACAATCATACCCGAGTATACCCATTTGTAGTTCTCTGATCTGTATTTGATTGAACACTTACGCGTTTGTATTCCTCCTCAGAGCGGAAACGTTCCCGCTGAATGCGTGTCATGTAGAGGACATCGGTGCTGGGCAGCGCCTGTTCGATGCTATCGAAGGTACGCTGGGTGACGCCGCGCTGATCCAGATAACGTACAATTGTATCGGGCATGCCCAGACCAGGTGGCGCCACATACTGCAGCGTGACGTTGTACAGGGTGAGCAGGCGTGCCAGAGAGTGAACGGTGCGACCGTTCTTCAGATCACCGACCATGGTGATGGTCAGACCGTTGACAGTACCAATTTCCTCGCGTATGGTGAAGACGTCGAGCAGAGCCTGTGTGGGATGCTCACCGACACCATCGCCGGCATTGATTAACGGCTTGCGGGAGAAGGAAGCGGCACGCTAAAGAAGTAGCAGAAGAAGAAGTCGTCTTAATAATTTGTATGTGAGTTTCGAAACATAGGTGCATTAACTTACGGCTACTGCGCCCGGTTCGGGATGACGTAGTACTAGAACATCCGCATAGCTGGCCATCACCTTGATGCTATCCTCTAGAGTCTCGCCCTTCTTAACCGATGACGTGACCTGATCCATGTTGATGACATGACCGCCCAGACGTTGCATGGCCGCACCAAAGCTGCATTGAGTGCGTGTGCTCACCTCATAGAAGATGCTAGCCATGATCTTGCCACGCAACAGATCATCCACCGGACGATCCTTGGTCACACGCGATTTGAGCAATTGCGCCAGATTGAAGATATCATTGAGATGCTCCTTGCCAAACATGTCCACCGAGATGACATGCTTACCCACCAGACTATGTGCCACCGGATTGGGTGAGTTCTTTTGCAAGTACTCCTTGAGCGTTGTGGCATTGCCGGAGGAGTCAAGACGCAGTCGGGGTGATGGCGAGACCGGACGCAAGAAACTGCCCGCTGCCGGTGAGGTGTTGGCGGGGTCGTCCTCAAAGTGTACGGTTGTTGCACGGCCTTCGGTGTGCAGTAGACGGGCAAAGGTGTCATTGACATCCGTATCGCTGGGCAGTTCAGAGGAACCTTCGGCTTCGACGGTTTTCTGTGGCAACGGCAACTTGGCACGCACATTCTGACCGTAACCGGGTTGGACCAACACCTGGCCATCAATGTAGGCCACCTCGCCGCGCAGGACCACACGATGGACGCGACCCTTGACCTTGGTGCCATTGAAGGGCGACCAACGTGCCTTGGTCTTGAGCTCATTGTTGCTAATGGTCCACTCCTCATCCAAATCGATTTCCACATATGTCTGCGGCTGTTCCGGCAGATTGAAAATGTTGCGGGGATTGCGATAGAACTTGCGTTTAATGTCCTCCATGGTCAGGCGACCCTCGTGCACGGCCTGCAGCAGCAGCGGTAGTATGGTCTCCAGACCGGTAAAACCCGGCGGTGGACGCTCTGATTGCTTCTCCTCAAGCGTATGCGGTGCATGATCGGTGGCAAACACATCAATGTATTCCATGTGCTCCCACAGCGACTCCTGATCCTCGGGCGAGCAGAGCAGTGGACGCACTTCGGCCATGCCAGCGCCCAAACGTTCCACATCCCGAGTGCTGAGGAACAAATGATGTGGACACACCTCACAGGTCACCCGCATGCCCTTCTCTTTGGCGGCACGTATCAACTGGATCTCCTCCTTGCGTGCCACATGACAAATGTGTATGGGACGCTCCAGTAGATGGGCCAAGAGCATTACGGCCGCCATACTCTGACGCTCCGCATGACAGACAATGGGCGCCCGTTTGGGCCAACGCGATAAGTGACGCTGCCACGCGGCCATATCACTCAGCCGCAATGTGCCGAAAGTATCGTTCAGATACATCTTCAGGCCACACGCCTGCGTTGCCAACTCATGCACATGCTCCCAATTATTGTCCGAGGCACCCACATACAAGGCATAATCACAACGTGCTCCCAGTCGTGCCAGCTCACGGAACTGATTGAATGTCTCACGATCCACAATCGAGGGATTCGTATTGGGCATGGCACACACCATGGTGACACCACCGGCCAATGCCGCTGCTGTTCCACTCGCAAAGTCCTCCTTGTGTGTGGCACCCGGTTCCCTCAGATGGACATGCACATCTATAAAACCGGGCAGCTTCACAATCCGACGCGATGTCATGCAGTCCGTGTGCGTCTTCATGCTCGGATTGCGTCCCGTCACTCGCATCGATTCCACCAGCAACTTGGTGCATTTGACATCCGTCACAAGCGGTATGGAAAAGTCCACAGCCAGGCGACGCGTACGATAACCGTGGGTCATAAACGAAGAGACTCTAAAATACAAATTAAAAGTGTATTTTGAAATTAATCGAGGGAACAAGTAAGCAAAGTACAGTCGAGCACGCCCAACCGTCTAATACCCCCTTTAAGCGAATCTGAAGTTAAGGACAATGATAACAAAGTCTATATGTTGTATTTAGAAACCTTCATGTCAAAATTGGTGTACCCAAGTAATATAATTACTAAAAAATTCGCCAAAAACACCGATTCTTCTCGAGGCATGGCCAGTTTTAACCTAATTGTGGGCGAAAGCGACGGAGCATCCGAGAAATAAAACAAACTTGTATTAACTCCCTTAATATAGAGTCTATATAACAAATTTGACGCTTTTAGCTCTTACCATCTCAGAGATCTGATCGTTTAAGTGGAAAGGCGGCCAGACGGACGCTCAGATAGAAGCGTGGCATTAAAAAACTTTTGATAACTTAGTCTATATGTTGTATCTAGAAACCTTTATGCCAAAATTGATGTACCCAAGTACCATAGTTACTGAAATTTTCACCCAGCGCATAGATTTTTCCGAGGTAAGGATAGTTTTAACCGAATTGTGGGCGAAAGGCGCGTGACATTCGAGAAATAAAACAAACTTGTATTAACTCACTTAATATAGAGTCTATATACCAAATTTGACGCTTTTAGCTCTTACCATCTCAGAGATCTGATCGTTTAAGCGGAACGACGGCCAGACGGACGCACAGACCGAAGCGTGACATTGAAAAACGTTTGATAACAAAGTCTATATGTTGTAGCTAGAAACTTTCATGCCAAAATTGGTATACCCAAGTATTATAATTACTAAAATATTCGCCAAAAATATCTTTTTTTTTTCGAGGTATGGCTAGTTTTTTTGTCATTGCGGCCGAAAGGGGCGGAGCACACGAGAAATAAAGCAAACTTGTATTAACTAACTTAATATAGAGTCTATGTACCAAATTTCACGGTTTTCGCTCTTACCATCTCAGAGATCTGATCGTTTAAGCGAAAAGGCGGCCAGACGGACGCACAGACTGACGGACAGGACTATATACGCCTCTTTTTTACCTATAACTTTCTTCCAACAAATTAAATGAGCCTTAAGCAGGGAGTATACAGAGCGGTACATACAGAGCATTTGCTAAGTCGAGCACACTCGCTTACCTGCGCACACCTCCACCTCGCATAGGCAAATTAATAACCATATCGAACTGTTTGGTTGCCAGGAACTCGGCTAAATGTCGCAGCTCTCCGTTGATATCATCGGGCGTTGTCTTATCGAATGTCCACTGTACAGACTCCACCTGCAATAGAAAAAAACAGCGAGTTAGTTAATAGTGTTTGAGCACACTGTGCGGCACATGCAACCCGAGGTCAAGGCCAAATCATGCACAATTAAGTGTTAAATATTTGTAAATGTTAAACATCGCAGTTATCGCATTTTTATGGACAATAACTTCTACCAATAATATCGGGTATTACACGCACAGTGGTGCAGATTGTAGTGAAAAGTGGTGCACATTCGCAACAATATTGGAGCACTAAAGAACGAGAATGGTTTTTTTTTTGAGAAGCGTGTCAAATCCCTAGATAAATTGACAAACAGAAAATCGAATTAACACCTAAAATCGGTAAAGAAAATCGAAGAAGTTCAAAATGACTATAATTAAAAAAAAGTATGAGATTTTTTTACCGATTAGTTGGCGATTAATGATAGATTTCGTTTATGTAAAAAATCAAGTGTGCCCATAATATTTGTTCACATTTGAGCAAAATATGGGCACACTGAAAATTTTGTATGTACGAAAACAAAAACAAATCTAAAACTAATATACATATATTAAATTCAGGAATTGGGCTAGTAATTTGTTTGACATAGTTTTTGTTGACAAAGTTTTCACATATTTTTTTTGAGGACTACTAGACTGAAACTAAAATTCTCAAATAATTTAAGATTAAACATGGAATTTTTGACATAAAAAGTCAACCATTTCAGACTTATTTTATTATATTATATTATACATTATGGTTCGACTTAAAAGGAAGATTTTAATCACATAATTTTAGGCGATATGAGTCAGCTAATAGACCCCTATTTGCCCCACTGTGCCAACTGCGAGTCTCTGTCTGTTGTGTTTACATGGCAAAAAGCTGATAAGAACCGTTTGCCAGCCAACCACCACTCGACTAGCCGGAAGTGTAGGAAGAGACGAGTCAACAATTTGACTTCTCCAGTGCTCAAAGTGGTGAACTGTGCTTCGATGCTTCGATGATCTTATCAATGAATCAAACAAGAGCAACACGACAATGACAACATCAATGACAATGGGCAAGAAAATGTCATTCGATCATTGTGATTGAAATCAGTTGCAAATGAGTATCAACTAAAAGCAGCAGTAAATTGTGCTGCGCATTTTTCCAGAGAAACAACAGAGAGAAGGTGAGATAGACAGATGGGTTGTCCCTGTTCCAAGGACATGGACAACACTGCGCTGCCCCGCAATCCCTTGCAGCAGTTGAAGGCAGCAGAGACAGTGCCACACGCACGTGGCATGCAACATCGTCGACGTCGTCGTCACGAGGAGAAGCGTCAGCGTCAATTGGCCAAATTGCAGAAGCGTAACGCACGCAAGCGTCGTCAGCAGCGAACTGCAACAAATGGCGGTGGCGGTGGCGGTGGCGACTACCGTCTCAGCAACAGCTTGCGTCACAGCGCCAGCATCCCATATGCCCCACAGCTACGTATACGCGGTGGCAGCAACGGCAGCACTGCCACCGAATGCATTAGTGCTCTCTATGCGCGCACCTTGGAACAGCAGCGAGAGGAGCATCAGCAGAGCATTGAGCTGCGCACGAGGCATCAATTGGAGCGACAACTGTACACGTTCCTGCTCAATCAGCTGCTGTTGGGCATTCAGTTCTTTGGCCACTACGAGCACGATTTGGCCAACATGGATGAGCAGTTGTTGGCCAAACAGCGTGCCTGCGCCCAAACGATGTCGGAGCACAGTTTGCTATTCGCGAGCGCCATTGATGCGGCGGTTGCCAAGCGACTGCTTTTCAAGGCCACGTAAGTACAGTGGTAATTCGGTATAAACTACAGCTGTCTATGGTACCTATCTCCAGAACATGTCTCGAGTATAGTGTAAAAATTTCAAGTCAATTGTCGCGAAACTAACAAAGCTACAGCGTTTTAAGCGACCGACCTGGAAACTTGAGTGTTCACGTATAAAAACTTTAAAACGGTTTTCTCCAAAGCGTTTTTCACTTTTTGTGGAGGCGGTGAGGGGCGTGGCCAACATAAAAATTATATAAAAACTGCGTGCAGCATAGACGAACCAACATACCAAATTTGGTAGCTGTAGCTTTTATAGTCTTTGAGATGCAGGTGTTGAAACGAAAAGACAGACGGACGGACGGACAAACGGACGGACAGATATTAGCTGCGTGCAGCACAGATGAATCTACAAACCAAATTTGGTAGCTGTAGCTCTTATAGTCTCTGAGATCCAGGTGTTGAAACGTGGAGACAGACGGACGGACGAACGGACAAACGGACATACGGACATATATATCACACACAAATCGCCTCTGACAAGCCTAATAGACTACTTTGAACTGTTCTTTATAACTCCCCAGTGATGGACCCCCGCGACACTTGGCCCAGCTTCAGGAACGTACTAATGGAAGCGCCGCCTCTTTGCCAGAACCGTTACAAAAGCCCCTCACGTACGTGGTGTTTGATAACGTGGACGTTGCGCGACCGAATGATGCCAACTATGACTCGATATCCGCACTATGCAAAGTGCTACTCGAGACGGATTACTACAATACGACACCATGTCGGGCGCAGTACGTGCGGCTGTTGGAGCAGAGCCGTTGGTTGGGCTATGTACGGCTCAAGCTGCGTGAAGCGGCTCCAATGCTGCAGCGCAGCTGCAGTGGTAGCAGTCCAAGCGATGATGGCGACATAGACACCGATGGCATCTATACGGACGGCAGTTCTGGCTACAGCACCGGAACTGGAACTGGCAACAGAAGAGGTAGCTGGACTGAGGGTGACTATGATCATGTGTATATAGCACGTTTGAATACCGAACGATCTCTCGAGGAGCTAAAGCTTAAAAGAGTTGAACTCCAGCGAAATGTGCTGCCAGAGGAGTGCATTTGTCGGCTGGGCAGTTGTCTGCCCGCCTGGCTAGAGCAGAGCGACGACGAACTGGACTCCCAGGACAGCGGTAGTGAGAGTGAGCAAGGTAATGGCACGATTAATCAAATTATAGCATACAATATCTTACTATGATGATATATGTTAGAGAAGCATATCAATGAAAAACATTTTCTCCTCACTTGATTTTGATTTACAATCACATGAAAAATATAAAAAATTGAAGAATAATATTTAAAACTGATGAAAATGTAAATAATCCGTTTATGTAATCGATTATATTTGTTTTCATTAATTAATCAATTATTTATATTTGAATCGATTAATCGTTTTCAACAATTTTTATAGATTAAATAGTAATTTCTTACTATGTTACAGAAGCATACCAAGGAAAAATATTTTCACCTCACTTGATTTTAGTTCACAATCACATGAAAAATATCGAAAATTGCAGAATATTAATTTGATTAATCAATTAATTTCAGTTTTCATCGATGAAATTTTAAATAATATTTAAAACTGACGAAAATGTAAATAATCCGTTTGTGCAATCGGTTATTTTTGTTTTCATTGATTAATCGATTATTTATATATGGATCGATTAATCGTTTTCATCAATTTTCATAGATTAAACGTGATAAGTAATTGCTTAGCTCAAATTAATGGCATAATTCTGTACTCGACTCTCGTAATTTTTTGCTATATTCGATTATTTTATTTTTCATCAATTAATCGATTGTTTCAATTTTCCTCGATGAATCGATAATTTGGCTTTTCATTGATTAATGTGAATTTAAATTTTTACTATATTCGATTATTTTGTTTTTCATCACTTAATCGATTGTTTCCATATTCATCGATTAATCGAATTGGCTTTTCATTGATTAATGTTAATTTTTAATGCCGTCCTTAGAGGAAAGCAATCGGGATGCTGATGGAGAGGAGCAGCCGTCTGGCTATGAAACGGTTCAGGTGCTGCGTCAATGTCGTGTGGAGCAACAGCGACATCGAATGCTGCTGCAGCAGTGCTATCTCAGCTCGCAGCAGTTTATGCATTACTTTGGCGAACTGCTGCGACAGCAGCTATCCGAGGAGCTAAACATTAACCAGAAGGAGCTGTCGAGTGGCAGCTATCGAGGCTGCAGCATCTATACTGCCACAGAGGAACTGGTGCCCGCCATACATGTGCCACACGGCTGGCCGGATTGTGCTTTTGAGTTCAATCTGAGGACACGACCGCTCTTCACGGATCCACAAAGCGGAGAACAGTATCAATTTCCAACAGCGGCGATGAGAAAACGCATACAATCCTTTGGTTATCATGTGGTGCCGGTGGGTTATGCCCCGAAGCGAGCACGTAATCCCTTCCGGGAGCTAGAGTGGCGTATTATCTTCCCGCAGGCAGAACTCTATCTGGAGCGTCAGTTGAGCCGACTGCAATTAAAATTACTGTTGATCCTGAAGACCTTAATGCGTAGCTTTATGAACGACAAGTGCCAGGCAATGGGTCATATTGTGGAGCAGCTACGTACGCATCTCTTTTGGCAGTGCGAAAGAGATGGCAACCAGAGGGGCGAGGGAGAAGAGTTTCTGGGTGAACAACTCGTGCGCTTTGTGCGCTCCTTTGTGGATTGTCTGGCCAAAAAGCATTTGAGTGATTATTTCATTGAGCGGCGGAATCTTTTCGAGCATGTGCCAGAGGATGCACTAATGGAACTACGCTCCATTATGGCCGGCATTGCGGAACAGCCGCTTGTACATGTGCTGCAGGCATTGGGCAATCTGCAGCATGCCACCGACTTTTATCCCAAACTCAATTATGCTCAAGTGTTGGACACTCTAATCACAGTCGACTATGTGCAGTTGCGCAACAGGTCAAAGTTTGCAAGGCAGCCATTGCTTACGCTGCAGCAGCAGCAGCAGGCGACGGAGACGGATGCCAAGACGGACGAGCAGACGCCACGTGCTTCTGATGCACAGGGTCTGCTCGGTTTGCGGCAGCATCAGGAGCGTACGCGTGGCAAGCTGCGACGCAAGACGCAACTGCTGCGTGCCCAGCAATTAAAGCTGGCCGAGCAGCGACGCAGCTCCACGAACTCTTTGGTTCTTGACATGCCACTGCTAATGCCCAGAACCTCTCAGATCTCCAATGCATCCAACTCTACGGCCAACTCCGACGCCGGGCCACAACTCAACGATGGTGTCGAGATTTTGCGACGCACAAATCTGCTGGAATTGCTACTGGATCACATGCTGGCCATGTTGGCCAAAGCCATCGAGTTGCATAATCCGCAGCATGCTCAGCTCTATCTGGAGCAGGCACAACTTTTGTGTCGGCTCTATCAGCAACTTGGTTGCTCCCAGCAGGCTCCACACTTTGCCGAACTCATTTGTCAGGCAGCCAGTCGGCTTGAAAGATGCTCGGCTAGTCCAAGACGCAGCTCCAGTTCCAGTTCCCATCACAAATCCCTTAAATTTGTTGAGCACGTTGTACAGTTGCATTCGGGTGAAGTGTTACCCCTGCATCCCCCTTCACCACCGAGCACATTACGTATGCCTACTCCGTCTACTCCTACTCCTACTTCAACTCCTTCTACTCCTACTACTACTCCTACTCCTACTCCTACTCCTACTCCTACTCCTACTTCTACTCCTACTCCTACTCCCCCAAATCCCTCAGCAGCGAATGTTAATGAAATCATTGAGGAGGCAACACTAGCAAAGGAGAAGGAGACAACACCAGCAGCAAATCAAGCAGAGCAAGTAAATGCCACGACCACGCTTGGTACGTTACTGCAGCGCATACAATTGGATTCTCCGGTGGCTATACAAACCATCAGCTCCAAGACGGAACAACTAATGCAGAACCTCGAACTACGCAATTTGCTCAAACGTAATACACAGAAATTGAAGAGTGCTTTTAACTAGGAACTAAGTAATCCTACTTCGATATGCTTCAGCCAAGTGTTAACTTCATATCATGTTTTATAATCATTTGATTCTTAATAAAAACAAAAAAGAAATTGTTAAAAAAAAATTTTTTAAAAATGTCAAGGTATGGAAAGATTTTAAAAATAAATTGTAGAACTTTCAATCGGATCAAATGCAGATTAAAAAGCTATTCCGCCAAAGAGGTATAAAGCAATTTCAATTGCACATATATAATAAGCTTAAAACTACTTTTTCGATCCCATAAACTATATAAACCTAAGTCTGTTTTTACACGGTAGATTGGTTCCAAAAGAAGTCGAAAAAAAGACATTGATTGTGATATAAACATACTTCGCAAAAATTAAATTTGCCAAAAAATATTTAAGCACATAAAATTTTAAATACAACCGTTTAAAAAAAAACTAAAAATATTAAATTTTCAAACCGTATTATATCAAAACCGTGTTTAATCAGGCTTAGGTGTATGTATATTCCAGACCTACACAAAATTTCTAATTGATTAAAATTGTTTTTGGAAACAAAATGAAAGCACAATTTTTTTTGGATTTATTTAAAAATCGTCAAGGAAAATTTTGAAAATAAATAAATTCCCGAAATTCTTAAATTTTCAATGCAGAACTCACTATGCGGTAAAATGCAATGTAGAATGATTTTTCGTTTAAAAATCTGCGCAGTTTTGGCTAAGATATCGCACTTAAAAGTTCAAAAATTGGGAAACACGCCCCTCAACTGCCCATAACTAGCTTAAAACCCATTTCCGGCCCCATAAAGTATATACATATTTTCAAAATTAATATAAATTTTCCAATCACTTAGAACAGTTAATAAAAAAAAATTTTTTGAAAAATTTTTCGAAAATATTTCAAGGGTTGGGTATGAAAAATTTTGAAAAGAAATCAATTTCTAGAAAAGTTTGAATGCATAATAAATAATGCGGCAAAATACTGTGCAAAATGCTATATTGCTCGGCAATCGCAGCATTTTTAGCAGAGATATTATATAGTCTAAATTTTATAGAAAAGATGATAATAGAATTTTAACCAAACCTAGTGCGTTAGTTTTAGAAAGACTTTAAGTTGCAACTTAACTTAATAAAAAAGATGCAAATTACTTACGTCCACACCGTGTTCCGCATAAAAATCTCCTGTGCCCATAGAAGCGTAGAGCTTATAGCCCATCTTGGCTAAGTCCCTTATAGACGACAGCAGTTCCATTTTGTGCTAAAAGGAGGGGGAAGCGGAGTAGCAATATAAGTACTATGTTGAGCAATGTAAACTGCCTAGTCGAACTCACCTTAAAGCTGCCAATGGAGAGTAGTATAGCATTTTTGGGTATCTGAAAGCCCGTGGACATCATGGCCTTCAAGTAGGCCTCATAGCGATTATCGCCGAAGCAGGCAACCTCACCGGTTGAGGCCATCTCGACGCCCAGCTGTACATCGGCACCGGCAAGACGGGAGAAACTGAATTGTGGCACTTTGACACCGACTTTGCCGACACCGTGGAGCACATCAATGGGTTCCACATCCATGCCGACAATGGCACGCGTGGCAGTGGCAACAAAATCATGATCCAGGGTCTTGGAGACAAAGGGAAAGGAGCGTGAGACGCGCACATTGCACTCGATGACCTTGAGTTCATTGTTCTTGGCAATGAGTTGCATATTAAAGGGTCCCGTAACATCCAAGACACTCGCCAGATCCCGAGTAATACGCTTAATGGCCTCCAATGTCTCCGCATTGAGATCCTGCGGTGGTGTCACCAACGTTGCATCTCCCGAATGTACACCCGCGTTCTCCACATGCTCAGAGACGGCCATGCATAGGATTTGTCCATCGGCCGCCACAGCATCCACATCTATCTCCTTGGCTTCAGTGAGAAACTTGGAGATGACCACCGGATGTTCGCGACTCACCTCGGAGGCGGCATTCAAATATGTCTCCAGATCCTGATCCGAATAGGCGACATTCATGGCCGCACCGGACAGCACATAGGAGGGACGCACCAGACAGGGATAGCCCACCTCTTGGCAAAAGTCAACAGCAGACTGCAGATTCGTTAGCTCCTTCCACAACGGCTGCAGAATACCCTTGCGATCCAACATGCGCGAAAACTTGAAACGATTCTCGGCACAATCAATCGATTCGGGTGAAGTGCCCAAGACCTTGGCCTGCTGACGATGCAGATCCATGGCAATGTTATTGGGCAATTGTCCGCCCATGGACAGAATAATGCCATCGGAACGTTCCAGTTCGTAAATGTCCATGACAACCTCAAAGCTAATCTCCTCAAAATACAAACGATCACACATATCGTAGTCAGTGGACACCGTTTCCGGATTATAGTTGATCATAATGGTGGATTTCTTGAGTCTACGCAACTCCCGCAGACAGCCGACGGCACACCAATCAAACTCCACCGAGGAGCCAATGCGATAGACACCCGAACCGACCACAATCGTGTGTCCACCCGGAAAGAGTACATCATGCTCGGAGGCATTATAGGTATTATACAGATAATTGGTGCTCGCTGGCCATTCACCGGCCACCGTATCGATTTGCTTGACATACGGCCGTATATTGTGCTCCAGACGCTGCTGACGTACGGCCAGCTCTGTGCTCTTGGTGGCCATGGCAATCTGTTTGTCCGCAAAACCCATCCGCTTGGCACTAAGCAACAGCCTTGGCGTTAGCTGACTACCCGCCGTCTCCAGTTGGCCATAGAAGTCGATGATGTGCTGCAACTTGTGCAGAAACCAACGATCGATTTTGGTCAAGTCATGTAGCTCCTCAATGGATATGCCCGCCTTTAAGGCAGCAGCCAAAACAAATGGCCGGCGATCTGTCGGCTCCGACAGCTGATCTTTGTCGAGTGGCGAACGATACGGATCAAAGCCCTGCACATCGCCATCGACCATGCGGAGAGCTTTCTGAAATGCCTCTTCGAAACTACGACCAATGGCCATCACCTCGCCCACACTCTTCATGGAGCTGCCAATGTGTTTGCTGACACGCACGAATTTGGCCAGATCCCAGCGTGGTATCTTCACCACACAATAATCCAAACTGGGCTCAAAACACGCCGTCGTATTGCCCGTCACCGAGTTCCGAATCTCTGGCAACGGTTCACCCAAAGCCAACTTGGCAGCCACATAGGCCAAGGGATAACCCGTAGCCTTGCTGGCCAAAGCGGAACTACGAGACAAACGGGCATTCACTTCGATAATGTAATACTGCTCCGAATCGGGACACAAGGCATACTGTATGTTGCACTCGCCGACGACGCCAAAGTGACGGATTACCTTGATGGCGGTGCTACGCAGCATTTGATACTCGCGATCGGAGAGCGTTTGCGAGGGTGCAACCACAATACTTTCGCCCGTGTGTATGCCCAACGGATCAAAGTTCTCCATGTTGCAGACGGTTATGCAATTGTCATAGGCATCGCGTACCACCTCATACTCCACCTCCTTCCAACCCTTCAACGACTTGTCCACAATCAATTGACTGGAATGAGCGAGTGCCTGTTGGGCCAATGTCTGCAGTTCCTGCTCATTGTTGGCAAATCCGGAACCCAGGCCGCCCAGCGAGAAAGCGGCACGTGCCATCACCGGATAGCCCAGACGGCCGGCTGCATCCAGAGCTTCGGCAACCGTATAGACTGCCTCCGAGGGCGCTACACGTTCACCAATCTCATTGACACGCTCGGCAAACAGCTTGCGATCCTCCGTCTCAATGATGGACTGTATGGGTGTGCCCAGAATACGTACATTATATTTGGCAAACACACCCGCACGTTCCAGTTCCACGCCGCAATTCAGAGCCGTTTGGCCGCCAAAGGTGAGCAGTACGCCATTGGGACGCTCCGATTTGATCACCTGCTCCACATAGTCGGGTGTGAGGGGCAGAAAGTAGCACTTATCCGCCATACCCTTGGACGTTTGCACAGTGGCAATGTTGGGATTAATGAGCACCGTCTGTATATTACATTCCCGCATCGCTTTTATTGCCTGCGATCCGGAATAATCAAATTCACCCGCTTGGCCAATGGACAGACCGCCGGAGCCCAAGATGAGCACCTTGCGTGGACGCGGCTGTGCATCCGGTCGTATGACATGCAGACGCCGTTCAATCAACTGCGGCACACTAATCTTCGGCTGACGTATGGCGTCCAGAAACACATCGAATAGAAACTCTGTATCCTGCGGACCGGCATGATGTTCCGGATGGAATTGTACCGAAAAATACGGTTTGCTGCGATGCACAATACCCTCGTTGGTGCCATCGTTGGCATTCACAAACAATTCCTCCCAATCGGCTGGAAGTTTCTGTAGATCCACAGCATAACCGTGATTCTGTGAGGTGAGCAGACAGCGACCCGTAGCACGATGCAAACAGGGCAGATTGTGACCACGATTGCCGTACTTCATCTTGAACGTATCGCAACCAATGGCCGAGGCCAACAGTTGATGGCCCAGGCAGATGCCAAAGATGGGCTTGGTGCCTAGTGCAATTACACGCTGTACATGCTCCACAATCAGCTTGCAACTGCTGGGATTACCGGGTCCGTTGCACAGAAATAGGGCATCATACTGATCATCCTGCAGCTGGGCACTCCAGGGCAACAGCTGCACAGAGGCGCCACGCTGCAGCAGGCAACGCAATTGATTCAGCTTAAGACCGCAATCCAAGACCGCAATTCGTGGACCGTTCTCTTGTGGCGCCTTATAGAGCACCGCCTCCTTGATGGCACACTCCTTGGCCAAATTGCGTTGATTGGGATCCACAATGGGCTTCAGCGGCTCTTTGGGCTCCTCGTAGACAATGCGACCCAATAGACTACCCTGTTCCCGTAGCTTTTTGGTTAGGGCTCGCGTATCAATGCCACTGATGCCGGGCACATTGTGCTCCTTCAGCCACTGGGAGAGCGTCTTTTGGGAACGCCAATGCGATGGCGTCTCACAGATCTCCCCCACCACTAGGCCAGCTGCCTGCACAGCACCATCCAACCACTCAAAGTGCTCGGGCAGTCCAAATGCATCCAATTGAGACACATCCGGCACTCCGTAGTTGCCAATCAACGGATAGGTCAGCACCAGTATCTGTGAGCTATAGGATCGATCCGTCAGTGCTTCCGTATAGCCAACCATGCCCGTTTGAAAGACCACTTCGCCCTCGGTGAGCGTGTTCTTAGCACCAAAGGAGCAGCCGGGCATTACGGTGCCATCCTCCAGTACTAGATAACAATCTGTGTTCGACATTCTGCTAAAAAGTAGAAAAATTTTAAAATTTTTTAAAATTTTAGCCAAATATTAGCTAGTTTAGCTACTTTATAGCTAAAAACATGATGAAATTCTTAAGACTAAAACTTAAACTTTAAAATGTATACATATTAAGTTTGTATAGGAAAAAGTCTGTTTGGTAAGAGCCATAAACATTAAATTTGGTATATGGACTCTATATTAAGTTAGCCAATAAGAGTTTGTTTTAATTTCTTATTGCCACACCCCACGCGCCCACAATTGGGGCAAAACTAGATAGACCTCAGAAAAAATTCTTGTTTTTGGGAAATATCTCAGTAACTAAGACAATTTGGTAGACAAATTTTGGCGTGCAATCTCCTAAATACAACATATAGACAATATTATCATTGTTCGTTGCCACGCCTTCTTCGCCCATAACAAATGCAAATAAATAATGATATTTACATTAACAATTTGTCATTTAAAAATGTTTTTCCCACACAAAATTCCGCCTGTATCCGATGACAGACAAACAATAAACGAAATACGACTTTTAGATAAATTTCGATCTGTCTGCACTTTAGTTTTAAATGTATTATCAACAGATAATGAATACGATATGAAAACTGTGTGATTATTATTGCTCTGTTCTTCTCGGGTAACCAAAAAATAATAATTAAAACTAAAAGTGTTCAACTCAAACAACTGATAAGGAAAATGGTTTTGGGCCGTCTACAGAATGTTGAATACTCTACCAAATACTAAATGAAATCGAAACTTGTAAGCTCGTGTAGATTCGTAGATATTCTATATAATTTATTTGTATGATTTTAAATATATATTTGGATAATCTGGATAAAATACTTTAATTAACTATACAATAATAATTAAGTAAATATTTCCCTTTTATAGGAATATTGATTATCAAAGGTAAAAAAAACATATTAATTTATACTTAAATAATGTAAAAATTTAAAAATAATATATTTTGAAAATATTAGTCCTAAATATTTTATAAAATAATAGATCTCAAGTCAATCAAAGTCATAATTTTCCAAGTAGAAGGTCGCTAAAACTACAAAAGTATGTTTTTGAATAATTTTGGTTAAACCAAAAAGCAGAAGAGTTTTATTAATTTTATCTAAAAAAAAAGCCATGTTCGTCTGTCTGCATGATCTCAAAGAATTGAAGAAATAAAGTACGCCGCGGCTATAGGTCTATAAACAAGTAGATTAAATTTGGTGTAAAATGTTTTAAGAAGCTCTTGCGAAATTTTACCCAAAGTTCCAAATTGTATACCATCTGCTATATGGTAAAAATGGGACAACTATATCGGACAGGATAATTTACGTACATATTTAGTTCTTGTTTGTTTGGAATATCGGGAATCAAATCTCCCAAAAAAAATGATCTCAACAATTTTTAAACATATTTTTTAAATAAGTACAGGGTCTCTTACAGTCGGTTTGCTCGACCCTACTTTGATTAGACTTTTGCGGTTCAACTTATCTTCGACCTCTAGAGAGTTTTACAAGTTCTGAGAAAAGTGTAGTAGTAGCAGAAGTAGTGGTGGTGGAAAGTAGTCAAAGGGTTGCGGTCAGTGTTGCCGAGCAACTTGTTGAAGTTGATTTCCAATTGGAACACGCACATACCTCAATAACAAACACATTGGGAAGCTTATCAGTATCAATTGAGTGCATAAAAACCACATATGGATGTGTAGATAAATGTTCAGATAAAAGTGCATGCAGCACATGTGGATATATATGAAAACATATGCACATGTAAGTAAGAAATATAGAATTGTGCGTAGTATGTAAATACATTTTGAACAAGAATAAAAAGTACAGTCGAGCATGCCCGACCGCATAATACCCTATTTATTTACAATTTTTTTTTTCTTATGAGTGAAAGGGTCGTGTCTTCGTAAAATGTATGATAGCATAAGCTTTATGTTGTATTAAGTAACCGACATACCGAAATTCGTGTACCCAAGTATCATAGTTATTGAGATATTCGCCAAAAACCTTATTTTTTTACGAGGTATATCTAGTTTTCCGTTTCTAAAGAGCAAATGGGGCGTGGCATTAAAGAAATAAAATAATTTCATATTAGCTAACTAAATATGGAGTACACATATCAAATTTCATACTTGTAGCTCTTGCCATCTCAGAGATTTGCTCGTTTAAACGGACAGACAGACGAATGGACAGCAGGACATGTCTCTAACACGGCGGCTTGTACGGCTGATCAAACATATATCTATCTGCCACGCCTTCTTCTGCCTGTTACATACTGCCAGCAAACTAATAACACCCTTGTTAAAGGGTATTAAAATGTGCCTACAGTGTTCAACTTGAACTTAAGACCGGTTCATATTTTATACCTGTGTACACTGTACACACACACATAGACAGATGTACACACGTACATACGTGTATTGTTGGTCAGACACGCTCTCAAATGTTAATGGCATTTAACGGGGCCGCTTTTACGCCGCATTCATCAAAACATTAACTAACTAAATAACTACAAATTACATTCATCATACATCGAGAACAATTGGGAGCAAAATGGGATATCATTGATAAACGTTATCTGTTATCACTCCACTTACGTTTCGTTGTAGTTGTTGTCGTTGTAGCTGTTTTTGTTATTGTTTATCGTTGATGTTTTGTATGAAATTCGCTAATTTAGTTCAGTTCACGTGTGCACGTGTTTTATGAAAAATTGCAAATGGCGACCGCGACAGAACTCAGAACGAACAACCGGCTTCAGCCATGGAATTCGTCGACTGAAACAATAAATCGTTGGCGAAGCGTTGATAAAGTTTTCCATACGCTTGGAAGCCACGATTAACAGCCAGCCAGCCGAATCTTAACAGCGCTGCAAACGCACGAGCGACAAGCTGTTGCTCAGCGCTGTTAACCGATTCAAATAATGCTGTTAAGCTAACATGATATCGGCAAGTCGTTTGTGTTGCACGCGTATCGATGCTTTTAGTTAATTAGTATATTTGTTTTGTATATGTTTAACAAAATACATTTGCTTAAAGCAATTGAATGCTTTGCTTTCGTTTTGAGTAAATCAATGGTTACATTGATATATTGCTAATTGTTTTGTATTCAGTATATCGTTGGTTTGCTGTGCTATCGATATACATTAATTCCACTGCTGCCACTATCGATTGATAACTTGTTGTGTACGTTAACTTTTGAAATTAAACAACGCTTAAAGCATAGAACATTTATGCAGGCAGATAGTAAAAACAAACGTCAAGGAATTTCTTTTTGCAAAATGCAATACAAATTTAATTATATTTTCAGTTTTTATTCATAAGTTACATATGTATGTATGTACATATATACGTGTACATCTATAAGGTATATACATACGTCATGTGCCTGTTGCATACATATTGTGTAAATGTAAATTATATAAGTTTATGTTTATGTTTATGTTTATGTATATGTATGTAGTACAAAAGCATAACAAATAAATAACAAGAAATCATATGTATGTAGTATAAAAGTATTAGGACAACGCATACATTTTGGTCTACTTGGATGCGGGGCCATCGAATGCTCCACTTTTGTTTGGTTTTGTTAATAACGCACAGAGAGAAAAACAAACATACTAATATACATAAATGTTTGCAGTTTAAAATTAGAACAAAAAATTCACATAATAAAATATTAAAGTGTGTGTGTTTTCAAATTCATTGCTAAATGCGCTGGTCAAAAGCCGGGGATTCACCATCACTTTGCTCTCTTAAACATTTGTCGGCGCATCCATGCCACAGATAATGGACTTGACCACCGCAGCGGCAGAGAGGGAGGCATAGTTCTGCCACTTGCGTGTGGTCATGCCATCCTTGTAGTCGGATATACCCTTGACCAGTATAAAGCCCTCCCGGCAATTGCCAATGATGCTGTCCAGCACACTGCTCATCTCCACATCCGTGGCGAGTAGACCAAATTTACGGGCAAACTGTGTGCGCAAATCATCATTACGTACTAGATCCCGTCCGGAGCCAATGGGACCCAAATGCAGACGCAAACGTGTCACACCATTCAACTCATCGGCCGCAATGGGATGGGCCACCTCGATCACCTCGTTGTTGCCAATGTTCATGAAGAGTTTGTCTGTCTTGGCATCGGGACGTCCAAAGTCACTGTCTGTGCGCTGGGCGAGCGTTTGCTGAGCATCATGCAAATACGACTCCCAGGGACGCTTCACCTCCATGTTGGCCTGCAAACTCTCCGCAATGTGCTGCAGTGAATCGTTGATGGGGAAATATGTCTTCACATCCTCGCCGCTCTTGTACACATACACATACGGTTTCTCCTTGCTGCAAAATGCATTAAAAATTTAATTTTAGTTACAATAGTTTATATTAATATTACAATATATATTAAATAACGATATTATCAACCGATTTTGGTTTGTAGTTATCTATTTTAGGATAAGCACTAAAGAACACACACTTGCCACGTCGCTCAATAGGCAGTAATGATTTTCATACTAGGTATTTCCAGCCGATTGTTCCTATAGCAGCTATATGATATAGTAGTTCGATCAGAATGAAATTTGATATATAATATTAGGTACTAAATGCTTGTTGTGTAAATTCAGCTGCAATTACCAAAAAAACAACAGGCTTTTTGGACTTAGTATATCTAACAGATTGTTCCTATGGCAGCCACATATATGATATAGTGGTTCGATATGGATGAAATTTAGTTTGCAAGTGGAACTTGATTCTAAATGCTTATTTTCTAAGTTTGGATTCAATTACAAAAAAAAAAAAACGCAAAAACTTTTCGTATTAAGTATTACCAACCTATTGTTCATACGGCAGCTATATGATATAGTAGTTCTATCTGAATAAAACTACGTTTGCACGTGGAATTTGGTACTAAACCCATATAAAATGTCTTGCGTAGAGATTGCCCAACAAAAATTTGTTTTCAATCAATTGTTCCTATAAGAGCTATATGATATAGTGATCTGATCTGTGGAATTTTAGAACTGCGTGCAGAAAGAACACACATCTGTACCAAATTTCATGAAGATAGCTTTAAAACTGAGAGACTCGGTGAATGGATGCACAGACGGACTTTCCAGTTGATGCTGATCGAGAACATATATATACATATATCAATCAATTTAATTTGTCTAGTTGTTTACCTGTTGATAAGCGCACGCTGTTTGTCCACATACGAGATAACCACATCGCCCAATCGCACATGCTTCTTGTAGTCGGTATAATGGGGCACTCCGCCAGCCACGCCCACAATGAAGACATAGTCAACCTTTTGGAATGTGCCCAGCAGTCGGGTGGTCGTGTTGCCAGTCGCAGTCATCGCCTCCCTCGTATTGCCCACCGATGGCAGCTTTGTGCTCACAATACGATGTGCTCCAATGTTGCCCAAGGTGTAAACATTTGATTCGCCTGACAAATGTACAAAAATTGATTAGTTTTTATTGTATGCTTTTTTTAATGGGGGAGGCCAAACTATCGAATGGGCATGATGTGTATGCATATATACACTTGTAGTGTAGTTCACTTGACACACTGTACACCGAATAAAAATGTATGTACACTTTCCTGCCTACACTGAATAACTTTATTACAACAATAATTTCTACAAATTGCTAAATTTAAGAAGAAAAATGTTTAAGTTCTTAAGTCTCTTGTGGTTATAGTTTACATCGCTGGATTATGCTTTGCTCAAGTCTCTCTAGTATTTTGTATAAACTCTTGCAAACTGCTAAAAAATGGTATTTATTTTTGATTAAAATTATTTTTTTGTTTCATTTGCAAATCTCCACATTTGTGTAAAAAACATAGCAAGTCTACTTTTATTTTTAAATTTGGGTTCATATTTCGAAAGGCTGACAGCTCGATAGTATTTAAAGACTATCGATAAATAATCTCTTGTAGAAAAAGGTCGCGAAATGTGTTGTTTTCTTTAACACAAAGTTTTAGTTTGTCATAAATCAAGATATGTTCTTATGTTAAATTTCCTTTAGGGTTTCGGAATACACAGATTTTAAAAGAGAAAATAAAAAATAAATAGTACAATAGTATCTAGAGTACTATCGATAGCATTATCGCTACAAATAGGTCTCGAGACAGCAAAAAAAACTCCTTATTTACCAAGTAAAATAACGCTAGCCAACAAAAATAGTTTTAAATCATTTTTTTTTTATCGATAATGTCGATAGTTTTTGGCAAACAAAAAAAAATAGCCTATTCATCTATGAACGATTTGGCAATCCGAAATATCACTATTTCTGGGTCTATAAACAAGGAAACATAAGTTGAGGTATTTATATAATAATTTAAAAACACCAAAGTTTTTATTTCCTGCACAGTTCTTCTTTACCTAAATCATAAAAAGGTTATTATAGTCTTTTTTTTTGTAACAGTGTATCAGCTGTGTGTGTAGTGTAGTTATGTCTGTATGAATGAACATTTCCCCTTATCCTGTGGACTGTGAGAATGTTTACAAGTCATTGCTGTTTTATTGTATTGTGATTTGATGTGCGTGACAACGAGAACATATATATATATATATATAAACGAAAATATGATGCCAAAAGTTTAATAATCGTGTAGTTTGTGTGTGTGTGCTTAATCCATTGGCCCATGACAACAATAATAATAATAGACAACAAATAACAAAGAGAAAAAAAGTCACCTTTACGCTTACAATGACAACAACAAATATACCAACAAACGACGATTGCGACGAAACACAAAAATACTAATAATAATAATAATAAAACCAAAGGCCAAGTTCACAATTATTACAGATGCTTTTGCCTTCCACTTTAAGCAAAAGAAACTAAAAATAGAAACTGGAAACAAACAAATTTCCCAGTATTGTCTTGATAGGAGTTTTTAAAAGTATTCTATGCAATTATTTAAATAAAATTTAATGGAAATGTAGTTTTTAAAGTAACTAGTAAAGTTGTGCATATTTTTAAAAATTTATAATTTTTTGTATTAAGCGTTTTAAGTGTTTTAAGCGCTTTAAATGTAATCACTTTCGTTTAATAGCAATTGCTCAACTGTAAGCCAGTCAGTTAACATTACGTTAGTAACAGCAAACTGTAAGGCGAGCGCAATGTTAACATGCTATGCACATGTTACAGTCCAATTCAGCTAAAACTGCACGGTTACTGCTGGCGTACATAGCTTTGAGTTTGCAATGCATTAAGCTTAATCAATGTGAACTTGATCTTAGGTTGTATTTATATTAACATTTACATTTACATTTAGTGTAACATTTAACATGAATGGCTATGTAGAGTAAGTCTATGTAAATTGAAGGACGACTTTTGTGTGCTTACCAAATCGGCCTTTCTTTTTGGATTTTCTGAGTGAGTTCGTTAGATTGGGATCGGTATCTGTTATATAGATATATGTATATATATACACACACGCGTATATATATCAATTTTGGATTTGCATTCAATGGATAGGAATTGATTAATTTCGATTAATTATAATTTTGCATGGTTGTGAATTGTTGTTTGTGTGTGTGAGTGGGTGTGTGTGTGTGTTGTATATAGGTTTAGATCATTTCGAGCAGTATAAGAAAGACATAGAGAGAGAGAGAGCAACAATAGAAAGAGAAAGAGAGAGAGAGAGAAATGGTTGGAAGTTAATTAAATTTGCTCTCAAAACAATTTCTTGGTCATTCACATTTCTTTCGATTGCTCTAACAATTTGCAACCATTTTTTTTTGGGTGGCGCCACCTACCGACTGTCGTATATCGGACAAATGTCTCCTTGTTCTCCAACATTGCATCCACGGCCAACTTCTCACAATACTGCGTCGTAATAATGGCAATCGTTGGCTGCTTATTCGAGGCTATCGTCGGCATCTGTTTGACCACCTTGATCTCCTTATCCTCATAGTGGATGCGTGTGTAGGCATTATATTCCATTGTCTTGATGAGACCCCGTTCCTGCAGGGATTGCATAACGAGCAGCACATCCTGTTCACTCCAGCCGTAGTCCCTGTTTGAAAGAGTATACATTAGTTAGTAATTACAATAGAGTTGGGGAGTTAGCTGGGAGTTCATATATTCAGTTCTATACATTCTTAATCAGCATAAATCTGTCCAACTGTTTCTATATCAAATAGTCTATCATTTTAAATCTTTTTACAGGTTCATCAGCCCCCCAATGTTATATAGCTAACATAGGTATTCTCCCTCTAAGTCACTATCGATAGTACTACCATGCACTATCGACGTATGAAACTACCATCGATAGTAGAGCGATGGTTCCATCGATAGTTCTCCACCTCTAGATAGGAACAATTGGATGAAAAAACACTTGTAAAAGGTCTCGTTCTTTTTTCTTGCTTTCTTTTTTGTTAATCTGGTCTTTTTTCAATATTCTTCAACTTATTTTGTTGAATAATTTATGTATACTTTTATAAACTACTGATATCGAAATATATATAATCGAATACGTAAGAAATCCTTTTTATTCCTAGAAGAAACTCCTTTTGTGTGATATTTTGTTGAAGGCTTGAAAACTTACTTGGCCAAATCCTCGGGTGATATGGGATTTGGATATGCCTGCTCAATGAGTTCCAGCACCTTCTCCTGCGTCAATGGTGGAGATTCGAATTGTGATTCTTCCATAGAAACTGTGTAGACAGAAAGAAGGACGAAAACACACGCACACACACTTATTGTTAGCATTTGTTGTATAGTATTAAATTTAGTATGGTTAAGTGGTTACAAGATTATTGGGTGGGCGGGCAACAGCAGCAATTAGAAGGGGCGTGGTTAAACATGGTTAGCAAACACACACGCACACACATTGGCCACTTGACGGCGATTAAAAACTCAAGCAGCGTTTACTTAATTGCAGCCACCAGACAAATTGAGCACTTCACTGTCTCCCTGTCTGTCTGAGCGGCACACTCTTGGGCGGGGGCGGTGGTGGGCGTTGAGGGCATGGCGCGAAAAACACAGCATAAGTGCAAAGGCAATGGCCTCAACAACAGTTTTACAAGCAGCGATAAGCTGAACAGTTTGACAGCGACTCGTTAGAGGGTTAACATTTTAGTAGAGATGCATTTTGGCTGCTGTTAGCGTCCCTAGCGTGGACTGCGACTTACAGTGATTGGTGAATTGAGAAGAACTATCGGGTGGCAGAGAGAGAGAGAAAGAGAGAGGGAAGGAGAAAGTAAAAGAGTGAGTAGAACAGAGGCATCTGAGTCCTTTAGCAAACAGTTTGAAACCAACTACGCAGTTACAGTTTGCTGTTACAGCGCTTGAGAGCCAAGACCGCAGCTTGAAAGCTACTGGCAAAGTATAGTATGCTCATATGGAATTGTAGAGGAATCTAATTTCAAGCAGTAGGCATTCTGCTAACGAGATTGGAACAGCTAAGCAGCGATAAACAGCAGTCACAATCAATAGCAGTGACTTTGGAAAGAATTTAGGATTGTAAA
This sequence comes from Drosophila tripunctata, assembly GCA_035047385.1. Classification (NCBI taxonomy): domain Eukaryota; kingdom Metazoa; phylum Arthropoda; class Insecta; order Diptera; family Drosophilidae; genus Drosophila; species Drosophila tripunctata. Next base: position 635,706 of record JAWNPS010000270.1, on the reverse strand, counting down.
TCATTTAGAAAATATGAAATACTATAAGATTTTACCAATATTTTATAGAATATCTGTTGTTTAGAAATATTTTTGAAAATTAATTGGATGGAAAAGCTATGCTTAATAATAACAATTAATTTTAAACGAAAATTTTGATTTAATAATATTATTTTGCATTTACTTCACAAAATGATCAAATAAACTATTCTATAAAACAGCTTTCAACTCATATTGGTTTAGCAAACTATGTTTCCAACTTATTTTAATTTAATTACAATTTACCAAATTAATTTATCAAAGTAAATCGCCGCAATTACTGCTTAAAACCCAGCTTCAAGAAACTCAGCAACGCATGCAGTTTTAGAGTCAATGCTAATAGGATGTTATATGCAGCAGTTGAGTACACGAGCTGCCGCTGTTAAAAGCAGCGTACATAGTCTGTTAATTGGCCACTCACATAACAGTTTAAAAGCAACGCACTTACAGCTTGAGAGCAACTGAATAGACACCGCGCTGTTAGTAAGTAAGTATTTTACTTAGTTTCGAAAGCAGTTTACGCCACAGTTATAAATTGTTAATAACGTTGTTTATTAAATATTATTACATAGTTTTTGTTGTTTTTTTTATGGAATTGAAAACGCAGTGCATATTCATTTCTTTTGTACACTGTTAGAAAAAGTGCGTGCAAACGTAACGACAACAAAACAACGTAACGAACAAAGAAACAAAACAAAAAGAAAAACAAAACAAAAGAGACATGAGCAACGAGTATCAACCACACAACGCTCTGTACAATCAAGTACAGGGTATCAAAACAGTGGCAAAAAAAACTGTAGAGCGTAGCTGTGATGTAGAAATGGTAGAAGGGGGCGGGGTGTCGTTATCGTTATCGGGGGGGAGAGGGGGTTGATTAAGCATATCATTTGCGTCGAGCGCTCAGCTGATCAGTGTACATGTCCAGCCAAATGGCCTTCATCAGATTGTCGCCATCACCTGTTTTCTTCTGGGCCAACAGTGCCTCCTCAAACTTGCGATTGCAGTCCCCATAACAGTAGATGATATATCCATCGCGTGCTGTGCAGACAAACGTACACACAGACGCACACACCCCGAAAAAATCAAAAGAAACCATACACCAAATATATATATCAGATATCATACGCAGATACAAATGGTATAGACACACAGAGAGAGAAAGAGAGAAAGAGTTTGTTTGAGAATCAGAGTAAGTAATTCCTCAGTTCAATGGAGATATACTTACGTGGACGTGACGGCGGCGCTGATGTCTCCTCCAAAATACGTAACTCAATCTCAATGGATTGTATCTCGGCATAGCCATGCTGCAACAGTTTCATTATCTTCTTGATAAATCCAACATAATCTGTAAAACGTTGGTAAACGGTAATGTGAGATCGAGTCTAAACAAATTGTACGAAGAAATTTCATATCATAAGGCAGTATGTATATTAATGGATCATACAAGGTTTAAATTTAATTTTTTTATAAAATAGTGTTCTTAAGTAGAGGCCAGGATATTTTGTAATAGATATTATTTTGTACATTTTTAATTTTTTTAAATTGAAAACAAGAATAAAAAGCAATATTAATAATATAATAAACTCTGGCTCTCAATATTTTTAATTCTTATGGGCAAAGGGGGCGTGGCATCAAAAATGTATGATACGATTGTCTTTATGTTGTATCTAGCAACCTACATAACGAAATTGGGGTCAGCAAGTGCCATGTTACTGATATGTTTACCAAAAACTTAGTTTTTTTTTTCTAATTTTTCCCTTATTGTAGGCGAATGGGGAGTCGCATCTAAGAAATAAAACAAATTTATGTAGACTGACTATGAATATGACTGAATATGGAGTCTATATACCAAATTTCGGCTTTGTAGCTCTTACCATCTCAGAGATCTACTCGTTTTTATACGGTGAAACAGACAGACGAATAGACAATAAACTCGGAAATATGATAAAACTCAGAATGAAACTGTAACATTTGGTTCCATTTCCAATTCCATTCCAATATACTTTTAAATTTTATCTGATTCTAATATCGAATTTAAAACTTTTACTTTAAATTATATGTTCTATATCTATCAGGCAGCTTATGTGGACCCTGGAAAAAGGGACGATAGGGTTTGCTTATTGCTTTCAACCCTTTTCCAACTATAAGCAATGGAAAATTTGAACTTTTTTCTACAAAATATTTCAAATTTGCAAACTTTGTACAATTTTTAATATATGGCGAAATTGTAGCGAAAGTGATTTGAGTTTTTAAAGGCTGCAATTTATGCTTAAATGTGGAACAATTTTAAAACATTCTCGAAAGTTTGTGGCTTATGAATGAACTAAGTATATATATATGAATCTATAAATGTATATATAATGTTGCATACGTACCTCGTGGAAAGTCCTGCGGACTGACGAGCTCCTTGAAGAAGTCCTGGGCAATGTGTGCCTGTTTGTCATCGCTGGTTAGCCAGTCGCGGAACCAGAAGCGCAATGTGCGCGACTCCTGCGAATGTTTGCCCGTATTGGCGCTAACCAGAAAGACACGAAACTCTAAGGATAATGCGGCCGCCTTGCTGGCGCTCTTCTGTCCGGCAATTGTGTCCTTATTGATAATGATGCCGGTATGGGCACCGCCAGCGACATGGACACGGTCATTGATCTCATCGATGAGCTTGCGCTCGATGAGAATGACGGTACTGTTGGCTGTCTTGCCACGTGGCGTCATCACAACCTGCTCTGTCCGTGGCGGCGACTGACTTCTTTGGGAAACGTTGGTGTTCTGGCTGCGATTTTGGTCGCTTTTGCCCTCCGTTGTGACTGCGACACTTTTATTGCTGTTGTAACTGCTGTTGTTGTTGTTACTGTTAGTGTTGGTGTTGTTGTTGGCGGTGCCATTCGGCAGGGCACCGTTGCCATTTGATTGCGCCTTGTTTGGCTTGGGAGGCGGCGGCGGTGGCGCCATCTGTGTCTGACTTCTGCGCCCTGACATAATTCCCGATTTCAGCTATTTGTTATTTCTACAAGTTTTTGTTGTTGTTGTTGTTGTTGTTGTTATTGTTATTGTTGGTATGGCCTTGAGCCCAGCGTGTTGTTGCCTGCAATACACATACAAAAGCAAAAAGAGTACACCGATTATTTTTAGAGTTTTTCCGACTTTCGCATTTTCCCCATATCCGTTGCAAGTGTCTGTCTGTCTGTCTGTGCTGTGCGCTGTGGCAACGCGCCAAACAAATTTCGAATTCATAAATAATTGGTGTCATAAATTCCAAGCCTCATGCCACATGCCACCTGCCAACGTGCCCCACCTGACTAACTGGCGACCCAGTGACTTGCTGCCAACCCCAAAATAATATAAAGGCCACAAATGAAAACGAAAACAAACAAACCAAAAATATGCCAAGAAAATCAATAAGAAATTCGTTACGTTTTGTTTTTACCAAACTGCAGAGACAACAACTAACATTATCTACAACATTACTTCACACACACACACCCCTCTGTTACACACACACAGACACACACAACCCTTGGGGATGCAACCCAGTGCTGCAAAATCTACGTATTTTTACGTAGATCTACGTATTTTCAGCCCCGATCTACGTATCTACGTAAAGAGCTCCCAAATCTACGTATTTTTTTTAAATTGTACAAAAAAAAATTTTAGCAAATTTTTTTTAGATATAAACAAGAATTTAAATGTTTAATTTAAAAGTAAACGAGTAATTTGCAATTTACCAACACTAACAGTGTGCTAGCAGCAGGCTTTAGTCAAGATGTTGCCTAATGTTGCCAGAAAGAACAGGCTGGCAACGATATTCATTATTCTCAGCTGTGCAGCACATGTAAATTTTTGTCGCGATAAAAAGTTCCTAAAGTTTGGTTGTTTTTATATTGATCTCAAATGGAAAACTACTCTTCTATAAGCAGTGAAAGCGATAAGGAGCAATCCACCACTTCCACAAAGAAACGGAAACGCCACTATGACATGAAATATTCGGATAGTTGGGAGCACGACAAAAAATATTGCGGCTGGCTGAAAAGAAGCGTCAAGGGTGGCAATTTTTGCTTTTGCAAAATTTACAAAAGACCATTTAAAGCAAATATCATCTGAGCCATCGAAAGAGCACCTAAGCTATTTTAATAAAAATATTCACTCCTAAATATTAAAAAAAATGTTAATTTTATTAATAAAAACTTATATGTAAACAAATATGGCATATATATAATTAAAATACCCTTTATAATTGGCTTTGTTTGACTTTAAAAAAAAATACGTAGATCTACGTATTTGACCAAATTTTGGCTACGTAAAAATACGTAGATTTTTAGTTCAAGCTACGTATAAAAAAAAATTTCATTTTGCAGCACTGATGCAACCCCACCAGCAATTAAAGCCACAGCCGTCTTCCGGCCAAATGTCACCCAAAAGGTTTTTGAACTCGTTTAAAAACAAAAAAAATGTATATATAAAAAGCGAACAGGAAACTTAGCAAAGCACAATGGTGAAAAGAGGCACATTGTTGGACATAAATACCATCTAAAAAATCAGTATTTTACCCTGAATTTTACATACAATCTAAAGCAGCATAGAGGCAGAGGATATTACACGATCAGGTGTGCCTGACGCTTGGGCAGTTAGATTAGCTTGAAGTCCCCTAATCAGCTTTTTTGACACTTCAAGCTACGATAACTAAGCTGCAAATGCAGCGATTTTCAAACAAAATATCATTTTACACTGCATTTCACAGCATAATTAATACTGCATCAAAAATTCAAATTTTATAATTTTTTTTTCTAAAAACTATTTAGATTGATTAGACAGCTTGTGCTGATTATGAAAATATATAGTTTATAGGATCGAAAATGAGTTTTAAGCTTGTTATGGGCAGTTGTTGCCTCTTCAAAAACTTTAAACTACAATAACTTTGTCAAAACTGCAGCTATTTTCGGGTGGAATAGCGTTTTAAATTGCATTTGGATCCATTAAAAATTCTTTAATTTCTTTTTAAAGTTTGACATTTTATCAAAAAACTTTTGTTCTGTCAATATTTTCATTTTGTAATTTGTATGTTTTGAATTTATAAATTAGCAATTTTGAAATTTTAGCACCATTTGTAGAGGTTAAGTCAGAATATCAGGCCATTTTCCCATAGTACAATTGAGCGGCTAAGGGGGCTGCGGGTTAGGTCAGCCACAAATGGGGTTGCTTGGGCGGCACAACAAAATTTGCATAAGGTAAACAGAAGAACATAAAGCAGCACATTTTGCAGGGATGCAAGAAGAGGCGAAAAAAAGAAGAACCAAAACAGGAAACGGCTGGAAAACGTTTTCAAGATGGGAAAACATATCGCAAAACTCAAATATTAAATGGAAAATTAATTAAAAAGAATTTTAATTAAATTTATATTTGCATAACTGCATAAATTAGTAGCTAAAAAATGTCTATCAAGTTTGTTAGAAAATTAATTTGGGTGTTGTAGGCAGAAGAAAGCATAAATAATATATTGTCTTGGTCAATATTGCTTGTTATATACAGTTACAACTTAGGGACTTTAAGAGCTAGAGCCAATACATTTCTGGATGAGATTCGAGTAACTATATAAAGACTTTTGTATAGCAAAGATTTTGTTGGGTTTCATGGCTGATGTATCGATAAATGTAAATTTATCGTCAGCAATTAATCGACTTATTTGTGTTACACATATACTTAATTTAAACCGAATTAATTAAACATATATGAAAAATTTCGTGGTCAAAGGTCAAATAGTTTTAGTATGAAAAACTTTGTTGTTATCTGGAATATGGCAAACAAATTCACAGGTTAAGTGTTTGGCATAAATATACATATGTCGATTGACTTTGGTTCAGGTCGGGTCACTGTATCATATAGCTGTCATACCATGTAATAGTTACAAAACAACACTTACATTAACATTAAATTTATTATATTAAATTCATATGTATGTACATACAAATGTACTACATAAAGTAAATGTATAAAAAAAATCAACAAAATCTATTTATAGCTTCAAGGTTAAAGTGCGGTTTTAATGTGATATATGTATATAGTATAGTATGTACATATAATTTAGCTTACTGAATTTATTGTTTAGAACCTTAGCTAAACTGTACAACTTCTAGAGAGTAACATAAGTTGGTGGTAATCGTAGTTAAATTTGAGATAACAAAGTTATATACGTTTAAATAATATGTAATTTTGGATTTCGTTTCTAAAGTGGACAGCCGTTTACAGTAAGAATATATATCATATACATATGTCACATCAGGTATTAAATTATAAATATTTTTCTCACAAAGTCTAGAAACTTATTTAATAATATTCAATAAAATAATGGAAAATTTTTACATCACAGTTTTGCAATTGAAATTTTTGTAATTTAACTTTAAATTGTAATTGACAAGTTGGAATAATATACACTCTTCCCACGAGAAGGCTTATTTAATTTAATTAAATGAATTGGAATATATTTGCATAATATATATAAAAATGTATATGTCTATATAGCAAAAGTAATTCCCTTACGAGTCATTTCCCCAGAAGATGACACAACAATTTGGCTAGCATTAAAAAAAAAAACAAGAAGGAAATTCGCAAATGCTTTCAACAAAATTCCATTGCGTATTAGCAGAATTATATCAGGTCATCACAGGGGACGCAATGCTCAGTGTCATCGTCATCATTATCGTCATAATCATCATCATCATCATTGTATTACCCAGCCCACTTAATTAGATTAAAGAGCATCTCCCTTGGCGAAACAGCTGCTGCTGCTGCTGAAAAAAGGGTGCACTCGAATTTCATGGCCGGAAATTATTTGCCGTCTGCAATTTCAATTAAAATAAACTGTGCGCACACAGTTTGACAGCCACTGTGACTGTATCAAGTATGGCACGGCACGCCTTTAACCCATTCCCAAACCCAAACCCAAAGCATCCATTCATGCATCCCATTTACCCTAACATTTGCCCACTTTAAATTCCTCTTTAAACCAATCCAAACCCGAGTGCATTTCTTAGCTTCCGCTCTTACAACTCCATTTTATAGCTTATGAAATTGTCAGGGCTGGGCAAACGAAGAATTTCATAAGCCACTGTTGCTGTTTGCCATTTACTTATTAAAGGTTTTTATATATAAGTATATTGCATTAAGTTTACCGATCTTTTTGGGGCGTTGTCTTCGCGTAATGAAATTGAAATGGGAAAAGTGAAAATTCCAATGCCAAGTGTTTGACGATGCGTAACGCTAATACTATACTAAACTTCCCTTCCAAGTGGCATAAGAAGCGGGGTTTCCCCTCACAACAACAGCAACAGTGACGTGTAGAAGAGAAGTTATGGGTGAGCGCATTGCAAGTCGCCAGAGAGCTAGAGTCACGTGTTGTCTAACCGACGACCCATTACAATTCATATTTGAAAAGAAAGGGGCCAGATATCCGTTGCATATACCCTGTAAACACACTCGCACATAGGTTGTATTGGCAATATACAACTTCTTGACATTAAACACAAATCTTAATATTAGCAAATTTTGCAAAATAACTTAACTTATTTGATATTGGGCTTTTTTAAGCTTAATTTTCAATTACAGGGTATTACATAGTCTATAGTATTGAGTTGTACACACATTCGTCTATGTTTTGGCTGCTTGTAACTGCCACGCCCACTGCCTACACAGCCCCCATACAAAACACACAGCATTCGCAAACATTTTGCTGCGGGCTTCCTCCAGAGCACAGTGGGCGATAAAGGCCAAAGTCAGCGCCAAAAACATAAGCTAAAACCGCAATAAACACACGCATACACTCCTATATTGACGCCTATTAGTTGCGGTTACCTGCTGCTCGTAGGCGCCGATCTGCCAAGCTTTTTTATCCAGCGAAAAAGGCGAAATGGAAAACAAATCGTTGAAAAGTAGTGCGGTTAGAAATCTGTGGACGTGTCTTACAAAAAAATGGGAAAGCTTAAAAAACAACGGATGTATGGACATATCTACAAATGTATGTATGGCTACGAAAGTTAGGTTATTTGGTGTATATCGATAACTGCTGTCGAATATTACATGAAAGTAAGTATAATTGGTGTATATTGAAACTTATTTGTTATCGATTATTACAAAATATATGAATCGATAATCATTTCATGTAGTTCACTATACAAACATGTTAATTGTGCGTATATCGATATATAGATAGATAGATATTCGATACTTTTTCGATAAGTCAAACTATCTCTCGAAAAGCAAAATACATGCTTTAAAGTTTTGCTAAAAGCTCATTGGTTTTTCTATTCTATTTTACATATTTATTTGAAAGATCGTCCTTTATATACTGCTTTAAATTAATATTTGAGGTAATGCTTTATAGAAGTAGAGTCATACAATACGTTGGATTATTCCAAATAAATACAATTAAAGCCCATGTCAACAAAGTAATTTTAAAATGCACTAAAAAACAAGTACATAACATAGCAGTGAGTATGAAAAGTTGTGTAGAAATTTGTACAAAGGGTAATTTATCAACCAGCAAATTAATTTAAATTACCCGCATTTTAGATATGCAAACTAATGTACATAAACATATATATGTGTATATAAACAAATGTTTAAACATACATATGTATATACAAAACATGTACATATATATATATATGTATATTCGAAAATATGTTGACTTATGCATAAAGTATTTCAATAATGTACAAATTCCCTCAAAATTCATAAATGAATATATGTACACGAAAATTAATTAAAATGGAAAAAACGAAAAAATAGAAGACACATCAGTCGAAAATTGTTTATAAACAAACAAATTGACTTCAAGTATTTTTCAAAGAAACGCCAAATTCAAAGTACAATCAAAAATTAAAATGAAGCAAAGAAAAAACAATAAATAAATAAATTGTTGTAGTGCGTATAAACTTGCAACACTAGACAACCGAAATATAGAATATGTCCGGGTCTAACTGTATGTACGTATATATAGATATTAATATACATATATACATATATATATCTCAATGTAGCAAGTGGCAAGCAGAGAAACAAAAAAGTCAACAAACGCAGCGTTGCCATAATTTCAAGAGCCTACAAAATAGCTAGTTTAGCTATAAAAGTTGTGTAAATTAAACACAAAATATAATATTAACTCTTTTAATGCAAGCAAACACTGTATTTTCTCCTAGAACTAAGAAATATCTCTATTTAATACAAATTAAAAACGAGTTCTTAATATCTGTTTTCTAGTAATTTTAGCATTTTAGCTTGAAGTGCTTATATTAAGCATTTTAATCCTAAAGATCTAAGCTTTTCTAATAGCAACAAATTTCATTATTAATGTCGTTCTAATCGCACAGCTTAAATTCAGGCAAATTGTTATTCCCAAATGATTTCGAAATTGACATTAAGCTCTGTTAATTATAGAAACTTTTATGGCTTATCTTAAAAAAAGAACTTTTATCACTATTGCAACAATGTACATAAAACATACATATATATCCATTACAAAAGCAATTATTTTGTTGTATTTTTTTGAAAAATGTTTTTTAAAAACTTGTTAGTTTATTAGTCATTACATTGTCAGATTTTGGACATTCGTAAAGTGATTTTAAAAAATAAACTACCTGTGACAAAACCCAGTATACTACTCCGTACTACGTCGTAGTATAACAAGCTGTTTTCTCCAACTTCCAACTCCACCTTCCTTCAACTAAAAATTTTAACTTTTAAAAGCAAAATCTTATTTTAAGAAGAGTTTTTCATCAATTTAGCTATTAGGCTTCTCTATAATTTAATAGCTATAAATAAGCTAAACTGACAACGCTGGCCAATTGCTTAATCAGCCAGATGCTTGACTGTGGCATGCGGCAAAAGGCAGATAGACGGCAACGTGCAGAAGGGGGCGTGGTCAATGACCACCCACACGAATTCGCTTCTCACTCCACAGACGTCGATCAGAATCCGGCGTCCGTTTGCGCTTCCTCCACTTTTATCGTCACTTCTGTTTGCATGGCTGAGAACAACAACAACTACAACAACAACAACAACTACAACAACAGCAACAGCAACAACAACAGCAAAAGCAACAACAACAACAACAAGTTGAACTACGATTGTTAATTAGCCATAAAACGTTCAATGAAGCGCACCGCTCTATTTGATTTTTCCCCCATTTTTCCCCTTCTTCACATTTGCGGCACTTGCAACGTTAAAGTGACTCATTTTGTTGTCCAAGCAACAAACTATGATTACATTGTTCCAATATATTTATATATACATATAGTCGATATAATCTATATATAAGTATATAGAATGTAGTATATAGTGCTTGCTCATTTGTGTCAAGAAATCGTCGGTTCACTATTTGACTCGATGTCACGTTCGCTTCGGCTAATTACTTTACACAAATTAACTGAAATTAAGCGGCAATTAGTTTTCTAGTTTGCTTTTTGCTCAAAATACAATTTAAGTATGCAAAACGCTAAAAACTTAATTTGTTTAGCCTTTTGTTTAGGCATGGGAACTGCATATATATATATTTCAAGTGCAAACTACACAAGAAACTAAGGTCGCACCTGAACGTAAAGAGAGCTCGACTTGGGAATTAAATTGGGAAATGTTTAAAGATATAGCATAAGATTGCTATAAGTATAGTAGAGTATAGTACAGTATAGAATAGTATAGTATGGTATAGTATATTTTAGTATAGTATAGTATGGTATAGTAAGTACAGTATAGTATAATAAAGTATAACATGGTAAGAAATTCAAGAATTTAGTTTGAAAATTGTTAAAGTGATAAGATAAGATTTGCTTAAATAGTATTGTATAGCTTTTGCTATAGTTTAAAACAGTGTTGTCCGAGATTTGTTTAGGTTTATAAGCTGAAGCTTTTAAAAAAGAACTTACTATTCAAAAAGTGAAAACATTAATGAATTCTTACACTTAGATTACAAACATATGTCCTGATTAATGAAATAGACTTAAATTTTTGAAAAAATTTAAGGAATAGCTCTCTTATTGGTTGCCAGAAACCCAAAAGGGGTTACTTAAGCACCCCTTGGCTTAATATGGATCCATATAAATTATTATCCATATAAACTAACGTACATTACAAAAGCGCATACCATTGTCTGACGTCACTGTTCTTAGCACTGCAAACTGGTGCAATAAATTTACCTCAACTGTTTCGCTCGCAGCTACCAAGTCAATGCATCGATCTTAATGTAACTTTTAGAACATATTTGCATTTAGATACTTGTTTTCTTCAAGATACAAACGAAGCAAAGCATAGTTCTTAAGAGTTTTTCTAATAGTTTGAGCTTTAAGGAGTTTAAAGAGAATTTATGATCCAGTTTGGCAACTTAAACTTTAGAACTAGTTTATAGCCTTGTTTTCTGGTACTAAATTATTGGATTGTACTCGTTTTTTCAAGTACAAGAAAACTAAACTTCTTAGCATCTGAATAACAAATACTTTATGTAATTCATTTAACATTCATACATATTCTTAAAGAAGCAAGCATTATCAACACTCTTTCAGTCTCAGTTTCAGTTTCGAATCAAAGCACGTTTACAGATTTAGCAATTAATCGACTTGAAAACTGTTATCGTTGTGGAAACAAAGTGAACCACTAATTGATATACAAAGTATGACTAAATAGCAATTATTATATTGGGTGTGATATTCCAAATAACTAAAGCATTGTCGTCATTATAAATATAGAAACTTTTGCAAACAATATTACTAAGCTACAAGTTTGTTTGTCCACTGATGTGTCGATGATGACGTCGTCAGATCGAGGGTCAAAACAATTGGAATTGAAAACCAGATTTGAGGTGGCGAACTATATTCATTTACATACCGCACGATCAACGTTGAAACCGTGAGCGGGTTTTATGGTGAAGGGGTAGTGGAAAGTGGGAATGGTAGGGTATGATGATTCAATTAACCAAAATAAAAACATGCCCCAAGAGCATACGTTTGTATATATTCCAATGCGCAAATTTAGCAAGTCTGTCTACAGTTTTTCCTCATTTGAAAGTCACATTTGTGATTCACAGTCAAAGTTCACGGACAATTTGGCAAAAACAAAGATCGTTTCTGAAGGTTCCTCTCCCGTTACATTTTCCCCCCATTACCTCCTTTATTCCCTTTCCCATTTTTCCCATCACATGCAACACTAGCGTGATGTCAAGTGATGATGATGATGTTACTAGTACAGACAATAAATTGTCATAATTTGTTTTCAACTTTTTTTTTGTATACTAAGTACGTGATCATTTTCAATTATTATACATTATATTGTACTAGTAATGCAGTTCTCGGTGCTCTGAGATTTATAGATCAGATTTGCAAACCGGTTTAAGTACTCGAATTGTTTAAGTTTTCATTTTGTGGCTGTTTTTAGAGAGTGTGTTAATGTTTTGGCAAAGGAAAGTAAGTAGATTTTAGGTAAGATAAAAATTTGATACCTTTGTATAGTTCTATAAACAGTACAAATATATTGTACAAATGGTTTGATAGCCTAAATTTCGATTTACTATATTCTTATAACTAATTTAAGCTACATGTATAGTCCAAGTAAAGAGTGAAAATTGTCATTTAATTTTAACAACTGTCATCTTTATTTAAAACCAATTCTGAACACACTTTATTAAACTTAATAAACAGTATCTATATGGCTAATACTTTCAGAATAAAATATATTTTTTTTTTTAAATTTAGTAGCACAGGTTACTCGAAAAAAAACCTTATAAAACATGTATCATAGTATAGAATATGGTAATTATTATTATAGTAATTTGTTTGTTGCTCTCATTCGTAACTTATCTCATATCTTAATGTTCTCAAAAAGATTTCAATTTTTGTTCGTTTTGTTTTCTTAGTCAAGAGTCGCCGCGTCGACAGTCTGTCTAAGTAAGTAGTGGGCCGTCTGTCTACTGCATGGAGAAATTCTTGAGCAATCTGCCAAATATTTGTATACCCAAAGTAGTATATCTTTCCGCAGACACCTCCAATCAGACATACATACTTAACTACAATGTTGATTTTTGTTTTAGTTTCTTATTTATGCTTTTATATTTTCCTTTGCCAAATTGAGTCGATTGTGTTTGGAAATGTTTTTTCTACTCGAGTTTACATCAAAATTTTTTTTGGCGCCGAGCATTAAATAAACTTGAGTGGGCGACAGATCGGTTCAAGATGATGATGATGATGTAGATGGACAATTGGTTGCCATCGATTGCAGTAACATTTTGTTGTGTGTGTGTGTTTTGGGCATTCGATAAAAGTCGGGGAATATACATAAATATTTCAACATGAATGCGTCATGTGCACAGTGCACTATGGGCGATTTTTCATAATGGGCGGCATAAAGTCATAAAATTGATGGTGAAATATTAAGGAAATGTTTTTTTATATTAATAGTAAACACTTCAGATAGCTGAAAAACAATTTTTGTTTTTATCGGGTGGCAACTCTCTTTTTGTGGCAGCCCTTCAAAACCAACTGATCTGTTGAAGCTCGCAATTATATAAATTGGCGCGAAAAATTTCATGCTGTTGAAAGTGCTTAAATTATTATTGGTTTCACTTAAATTAATAAGTGTATATGGATAGCAAAGCTCAAGGTATTTAGAATCTTTTATTTATGATAAATGTGTATAAATGATCGTGGTGCTTTTAATGTCCGATGTTATTGTTGATTGTATTTTTAGCAAAAATCTAACAATTTTAATTGTGTTCCGTGGAGTATTTCTTTAAAAGTGCATATCAAAACATGCAACTAAAAATGGCAAGTTACTAACGAATGTTTCTAGGTTATTGTAGTAATCATTTTTTCTGCTCCTTTTTGTTCCTTTTAAAAAAAATTGCACTTGAAGTTTCCTTTACGTTCAACAACAACACGCTTTTTTAAATGATGAAGACACCGAATCAGACAACGAAAGCGATGACAACCATGAGAATTCTTTTGTTTTGGATGAAGAAGATTATTAACTTTATGTTTTTTTATGTTTGGAATACTGTTAAAACATTATTTTTTCTATTTTTATGCTTTGCTTTATAGTAAAAATTGAAATTTTTGTACAAGTGCCGGGGCTATAAAGGGGCGGAAAATAAAGGCGTGGTCAAATTGACTAAAAAAAAATCCGAAATTAAAGTAAAATATTAGTAACACTTACAAAAAAAAATTAAGCTTCTAGCTCTATTTTTAAACTTTATGCCGCCAAAATCAACAAATCGCCCATAGTGCAGTGGAGCAATAATTACGCTTGGATCAATATTAGAAACTGCGACAACTGTAATACGGTAATGCAATTCCGAAAAGAAACTCAGTTCTAGGCCTATTTGACACACTTTGCGTGGTGTTTTGGATGGAGGGAAAAAAGTTCACTTAAAAGCCAATTGCAAGACTCTTTCCCCCAAACAAATGTTTAAACAAACTCACCCTCGCTCAAGAGTCATATACACGCAAGGCATTTACATGCATATCTACAAGTGGGTCGACTGAAATATACCCTCTAAATAGAATTTTAGGCAAAGCCTTGAGCAAACAGGGTACAAATAAACTTAGAAACTGTTTCTAATCATATCTAATCAGTCTAACAAATTGTAAATAATAATGCTTATCAAATACATGTGAGTGACAAACTTATTAACAACTAATTTGTTGTTTATTAATTTATTTCAAGTTGACAACTTTTATCACAAATTAATAGTAAATTTAAAGTATATAAAATTTAATGAATCTTGCTGAAATATTCAGGAGCGCTTAATAATAATATTCTAAAGGTTTGTGCCAAGTTTGAACAGAATACGATTAGATTTATTTGTTTATAACGCGATACATAGGAAAAAGGGCGTGATATCATATTGACATCAAACTTTTACTGCGTGTAGCTCAGTAGACAGAAGCACAGTGCATAGGACTGTGCTCTGCTGCAGCGCTGCCGTCACTAGTAGAGCGTAAACGGTCGTGTGATGCAGCTTCGACTCGTGTCATTTACTGCAAAGCAAAAAAACGTTTTGGACTTCGTGTCTGTGTCGTATGAATATTTTTTTTATCTAGCTCTTAACAACTCTGAGATTTGTACGATTACGCGTACGGATATCACTATATCAGCTCTGCTAGTAATACTGATAAAAAATACATTGCTATAAAGCACTAAGAATATTCTTAAATTGAACTTAACGTTGAGAACTAACATGCTCAATTAGCTCCACAAGCACAGGGTATTTCAAATAGCAAAAGCGAAAAAACATAGGCGGTTTGCTTTTGTTCTTTGCTACAAATTATAGAAATATATATGTATGTGTATATATACCATATAGTTGGGGCTGCCCAGCGGTCTGCAGTTTGTCGATGGTTCCAATGCATGCGATGCGTTCTTTAGGGCTGCTCCATAAATCAGACGTTAGACGACTTGGCAAACGGTTGGCTTGACAGTTTTATGACCACAAACACCATCGAAAACTGGGGCGAAATGGAAAATTGCGTTTCCCCGCCGCTGAAAACCCGACCCTTTTCGCTTTGGCAGTGGCATGGCAACCAACCCTATGGCCAATAAGGCATTTTCCTTCTATACAAGCCGATTGCATTGTGACAAAAGTGGTGGGATTTTGTTGCTGTGGGCAGCCTGATTAGCGGGTCATTATGTGACCCACTTTATGAATTTGCCTATTCGAGCTATACTACAAGGTGTAAATCAGCCAAGCATTACAAATGTGAATGCATGCTTGGGATATATGTATGTATCCAAGTGTAGAAAGTTATCTTTGATATTTGCTGTCTGCTGATAAGGTCACATTTCCAGATATCCAGCTGGGAAACTGTTTTGCTAATTTCCCCAAGGATTCTGAAGTTTGAAAGTACAATAAATTTATAATATTTACATACTTTTTTTATGTAAATGTATGAAATCTTTGGCATTTCGGAAATATTTCAGTTTGTTTAGAAATTTTAAATTTTTTGCATGCAATTTGCATTATTTCAGTTGTAAGCATTGTAAATAATAGTCTGGCAACATTGTAGTTCAACTAATATCTGGCGCAACAGTCGGAGCATAAGCGCAGCCAACTTAACTAGGCAGGCAAGCGCAAGAGAAGCTTACAGCGAAAAACTTTAATCTAAAGAAATTTTAGTTGATTAATTAGACTAATTTGGTAAAATAGTTTTGGAAAATTCTACCAACTTTTGCAATATGGTAGAATTGTATATTATTGGAAACTCTAAAAATATACTTATTTGTGGTTTATAGATCTTTTTTAAATTATTTAATTTAATTAATTAATTAATTTAATTAAACTCTAGCATATTCTTGCTAGCTAAACTTTTATGTATTTATTGTGATACTATATTTTATTATTTGCTTAAAACTGATTTGAAATTTCAGCAAAGTTTGCGGCGTTCAACTTTTTTAAAGTTTTCGGAAATATTAAAACTTAGAACTTATTTGGATCACATTTTTGTAACTATTTTTTCAAACTTGTGTTAAGCTCGAAAACAGAAATAATGTTTACAAAAGAAAAACTCAGAATCTATAGTTGTTCAACTGAGTTATAAAGTCTGCATTTTGATAAGTTTGAGTTTTAGCTTCAATTCTGGTGCCAGTTAACGTTCCAGTTCCACTTCCAGAGATTGTCGCCGAACTAAATACCAGCTAGATAGATGATGGCCTGCTAATCTCAAATTGCATTTGATTGTCGCCATGCAAATGAGGTTATTACACACAAACACTTCGGTATTCACACGTACATATGTACATACATAATTTCATATCAATTTACAGCAATTGCGGCAGACGCGTCTCCCCCACATTCTAAGGCGAATGAGATGAGGCTAAAAACGATAGCCAGAACACCAGCAAATAGTGCAAGAGAGAGAGAGAGAGAGGAGGCGAGAGCGAGAGAGTGAGAAAGATATAGTAAAGGAAAAGGCAACAAAAAAATATATAGAGTACAAATTATTTTTAAAGCACAGACAGCTGGGATTGGCCATACGAACGGCCTCAAAGTTGAACGAACCGAACCGCACATGGCCCCAAAAAAAAAAAGTATTTTCCACAAGGTGCATTACCTGTATTACCATTATCTTTTAGTATATTGCGGTATCTACTAAATACATACTACACATAACAAAGGGAATCTAAATATACTTCCGCAAGATTATTTCATTTATTAGCTATGTTATTTATTATCTGTAATTTGTATAGTTTTTCCCAACTACATTTACTTTCTTTTTGTTTTGTTTTGTTGTTTCATCTTTACCGTTAGGCATTGAAACATTTGTATTGCTTCCAGGGCCAAAACATTCATTTGGTTTTATTACACTACTCAGATATCATCTCTTTTGCCTCTTTCCGGTTCAACCGCCCCATCCATGGCCAAAGTATATTTTTTTTAGCTCAATTAAAGAACAGGTTGTAATCTTATTTGATATATATAGTAGTAGTTCAGATCTGCAGTCGACACTTTGAAGCACACTATAAATCTCAACTAACTTAAGCTCTATAAAAATACAGAATTTTTCTTTGGCATTACTGAAGTGGAAAGTAAAAAGTTAGCTTATTCCATAAATGTTCTATTTTAAATCAAATATATTTTCAGCAAAGTTTTTGAAAATCGATTTTTCTACGCTTTGAGGGGTATATTGGGTTTGTGAAAAGTATGTAACAGGCAGAAGGAGGCGTGGCAGTGTATATATTCTTGATCATTATTAATAGCCGAGTCGTTATAGCCATGTCCATCTGTCCGTCTGTCTATTTGTCCGTATGAACTAACAGATCTCAGAGATGGTGAGAGCTACAAGTTCAAAGTTGGTCGGTATCGATCACATATTTAGTCTTCGTGCTATGACTTTATCGGTTCTAACGAAATATAAATACCGTTGAGTTTTGTGAGGGTCCATTATAATTTTGCTTAAATTCTTCTGTAAGTTACAAAGTTTATACAAGTGAGTCAAGCTAAATTCTCATTTATGCAAAATTTACAAATTATTTTTCAACAGAATTTCAGCGAATCAATCTTCAATTTTATGCATGGTGGGAAAATGGCGATAGTTAATCCAAAAATTGTGTTAAACAAGCAAATATTTGTTTTCATTATTTACTGTGCATTATTATTGTTGTTGTTACGCTTTGTTTAATTTAATATTTAAAATGTCCGAGACGAGTTGATCAACTGCTATTGGCCCAGTTTTCAAAACTATATATGCAAGTATGAAAAAAAAAAAATAAGACATTTTTTTTTTCCTAATTAAACCGTTTAAGCGAATCCCTTGTGGTGGAAGCAACTTGATTTGCGTGCACTAATTTTGAGCTTATAGCACACAAATATAAATCTTTAGTTTGCTTGTGGTACTAGGCTAAACAAACTAGTAGAAACGGCTACAGTTGAGTAAGCAAACTGTAAAAGACTACGTACCTATTCTAGAGTAACAGCAAATACACAGTTTGAGATGTTTTAAGTCCCCTAATATTGATCATATTTAATCACCTATTTCGACCAACGCTTCATACGACAGCTATGCGTTATAGTTATACGGTTCTAAATTAATTTGATAGGAATATACAACAAATAATATCACACCATTAACGTGAGTTGGGTACTCAAAAAATCTACAACAAAAACACCAAAAACTTATCATCAAAACTGAATTTAATGATTTAATGATATGGCGGCTATATAGATATACGATGCCAGTAAAAGTTAGTCAGCATACATAGAATACTATCTTACACCAACTATGTAAGTTTGGTGGAGACAATTCAAATACTTTTCGAGTTATAAAAGTTGGGAACTCGTTTATCACGATTTTCTTAGGCGGTAGGGGCGTGGGAAAAATCTAAAAAAAACTTGTACTACATGAAGCTAAGACGGACAAACATGCCAAATTTGGTAGCTGTAGCTCTTATAGTCTCTGAGATACAGATACGAGGAGACAGACGGACGAATGGACGGACAAACGTATATGCTTGGCTATGGCGACTCAGCTGTTAATGTTGCTCAAAAATACACATACTATTAAGGGCTCAACCACGCCATTTCCAGCTTTTACATACAAACCGCCACCGACCAACCTAATAGACTACTTTAAACTGTTTTAAAGTGCGTAGTCTCCAAATGAGATCATACGCCGAGTCTCTATGATATTTTGACTGCACAGTAATATGTGTGTGTATCATTTGTTCCATTTCGGCGTTAAAAGTTGCCCAAATGAAATTTTTAATGGCACATGGATGACGCATTTTGAATGCAGGTCAGTGAGTGAATACTGTACGCAGACACTGTACAGTGTGTACTTGTGTTAAATCCAACAATAAACGGAAATACACATGTAGATAATGTTTGAAACTAAAGCAACAAAACTTGCTGATAATATTAATGCTTAATATGCGATTTGCAAATTTACCAAATTACTTGAATTTCTACATATGCGGACATAGCGATAAAAGTCGCGAGCGCGTTATCAGCGCGTTTCCAAAGCGGTTTATTGGTAAAGTTTTTGGTTTTTTTTTACATTTTTTGTTCGTGTTCTTTTTAAAAATGGTAATTGGTGTTTATAAATAGTTGAATTGTAGCTACAGGTGAAAGTACAGCTGCTTGTGTGGGTGAATGTCTCTTCGTCGCTTCCCCTTTCCCGGCTTTCCCCTCTTTACAATCCCCACTTAAACAACCAAAATAAGTAACATTGAACTCACCTGTTGCTGCTGCTACTGTTGTTTATTGCAGTTGTAGTTGTGTTTTTATTTGTATGTATTATTTTATATATATTTTGCAACCGGTTTAATTTGTTATTTTTTCCTTTTCACTGGATCTCTTCTAATTTGTGCGCTGATTAAATCCGCTCTAAAAATTGTACAAACAAAACAGACAAGTTGTAAAATACAAATTTAAGCAAAAAACAAAAAAAGATGTTGAGCATGATTGAACATGTAATAATCTCTGCCTGTCACTACTTAAAGTTTCAAAACTATATGAAATACATGCATAAATGAAAAGTCATTCAGTTCTTTTTATGTCGTATAGACGCAGGTGGGCGTGGCATCCAGCAATTTATGCTGAATTTGTCTTTATATTATAACTAGTAACCAGCAGGCCGAAATTGGTTAACACAAGCTTCATAGTTACTGAGATATATTTGTCAAAAACTTAAATTTATCTCAAGCTAAGTCTACTTTCTTTCTAATTGTGGGCGCATGAGGCGTGGCAGCAAAAAAAAATCAAGCCCTTATTAGCTGACTAAATATGGAGTACATATACCAAATTTCAGCATTATAGCTCTTACCAGCTCAGAGATCTATGCGTTTAAACAGTTTAATGCGTACGGACAAACGTACGGACAGATGTACAACGCTATATAGACACGGCTTGTGTTGCTGTTAAAGAATATATGTATGTACTTTAAGGTATATGTCACGCCTTCTGCTGGCTACGACAAACCTAATAGACTACTTTGTACATCTTTTCAAGTGCAAGGTCTTAAAAAATGCGTTAAAAAAATCAATTGCCATAAAAGGTAAACAACTACAACAACTTTTGGCACATTTCAATGATAGTATTGTGTGCTAATGTGTACACAATATTGTGTATCTGTAACTACACATATTCATTTTTGATATCTTATCTTATCGGATGCCTTGAACAATTTCTCATTATCAGCTGATAAGAAGCGCAAAGCAGCGACGCGTCTGCGTCGTTTGCAAATCGATCATACATGTATTTTTATTTTTATTTTTTTTTTTTTTAGTTCATATTATTGTTTGTTAATATGACGGCAGCAATGCTTGTAACACGCTGACTAATTTTAAATACTCTGTTATATTTTTTTTTAAATAATAGCTGACGTCATCGAAATATGCGATCATCAGCGGCAAAAGTCGATTTCTCGATAGATTCTAAACAAAAAGTGATATTTTGATGATTCACGCTATCATTCCTATATATGCCTACTAATGAGGAAGCGCGATCATGACGTCATTTCAAACAATAGGGTTGCACTTGAAAAAAAAAAATACAAAACAAAACAAAAAACCGCTAAAGGTTGTAGCTAAAAAGCAGCTAAGCGAGCAGCAGCTGGTTCACCTTCAGTTCTTACTAGAAGGCGCCTTTCATTCAAATTTGTAACAATTGTTTGCTGTCTCACACGCACGCACACAGACACACACACCAGCACTAACTCGCACACTGGTTCAAAACAAG